>CM077579.1:32970989-34170989 GCA_039657325.1 Stephania cephalantha | reverse complement strand
AGCGCGCTAATGATAGAATTAACGCGCCAATGATGCCCATAAATGATCTGAGCCAGGGATGATTAGCGCGCTAGGTCCTTGAATTAGCGCGCTAATCAGAGACAATTAACGTGCTAATTATCAGACCTAACGCGTTAATTGCTCTCTAGAATTTGAAATTAATTTTTTGAGTTTTTGACGGACAACTCCGATTCACCTCGTACTTCATGGACACTTCACTAATAACATATAAAAAGGATTGGAACAATTAAAACATGTGTAGAAGGTCCGATTCATGAAACATGCCTAATTCACGCTGAATCTTAAAAAATTGGTCTCTAGGCAATGGCTTGGTGAAGATATCAGCTAGTTGGTCCTCCTTGGGCACGTGGATTGGTTTAACATCGCCCTTTTAGACGTGATCGCGAAGGAAATGGTGCCTAATCTCAATGTGCTTGGTGCGGGAGTGTAACACCGGATTTTTCGATATGTTGATTGCACTTGTGTTATGACAATAAATTTCAGCACAACCAACTTGGATTTGGTAATCCTCAAGTTGTTGTTTCATGTACAAGACTTGAGCACAACAACTTCAGGCAGCCATATACTCGGCTTCGGCCGTGGACAAAGCAAGGAAATTTTGCTTTTTTCTAAACCATGATATAAGTGAATTTCCTAGCAAATGACAAAACCCGGAAGTGTTTTTCCTATCCACTAGACTCACCGCAAAGTCGGAATCAACAAAGCTTCAAAGTTCGAAACTCTTGGCTTTGTTGAACCACAATCCCAAATCTTGTGTTCTACTAAGATAACGAAATATACGCTTGACACATTTTAAGTGAGATTCCTTAAGTTCAGATTGAAATCTAGCACATAAACACATACTAAACATAATATCTAGCCTACTAACGGTCAAGTATAGGAGACTACCAATCATGCCACGGTAAAGTTTAGGATATATGGATTTTCCTAGTTGGTCTTTGTCCATTTTGACGGTGGAGCTACTAGGAGTGTCACATGCTTTCAAATTCTCAAATTTGAATTTCTTTAGCATGTCCCTCACATACTTCGCTTAGTTTATGAAAATGCCATGTTTGGATTGCTTAATTTGCAAGCCTAGGAAGTATGTTAGTTCACCCATCATGCTCATTTCAAATTTATTGGTCATCAATGATGAGAATTCATTACATAAGCGTGTATTGGGTGACGCAATGATAATATCATCAACGTAAATTTGAACAAGTAGCATGTCACGCTTTTTAATCAAAATGAACAAAGTAGGATCTAGCATTCATTTCTTGAACCCTTTATCAAGTAGAAATGCACTAAGTCGGTCATACCAAACTCGAGGAGCTTGTCTCAATCCATACAAGGCCTTTTGAAGACGATAGACATAACTTGGATGATCATGGTTTTCGAAACTCGGTGGTTGTTCTATATATACCTCTTAATTGATGAAGCAATTTAAGAATGCACTTTTAACGTCCATTTGGTACAGTAGAAACCTATTGTAGCAAGCATAAGCAAGTAACATCTGAATTGCTTCTAGTATTGCTACCGGTGCAAAGGCTTCATCATAGTCAATTATTTCCTCTTGATTATATCCTTGTGCGACCAACCTAGCCTTGTTCCTTACAATCTCACCCTTCTCATTCTTTTTGTTTCTAAAGACGCATTTGGTGCCTATGATAGTATGGTCTTTAGGTCTAGGTACTAGTGTCCATACCTTATTCCTAACAAAATGACCTAGTTCCTCTTGCATAGCCATGATCCAAAACTCATCACCTAAGGCATCATCTATCTTGGTGGGCTCGATTTGTGATACGAAAGCTATATGTCCCTTATCTCGGTGCAATGATGACCTAGTGGTTATTCCTTTATTTGGATCACCTATAATTTGTTGGGAGGGATGACCTATAAGAAGTCTTGAGTTCTTAGGTGCACTAGGTTCGGATTCCACTCTCACCTCAATCTCTTGACTATTGGATGTTTGGCTTAGGGTGACATCATCATCATCATCATCAATCCTCAATTTTTCCAAGGTATACATCATTTTCACTTTGGGATCTACTTCATCAAATTTGACATGAATATACTCCTCTATGGTTTTGGTTGATCTATTGAACACCCTATATGCTTTGCTATGCTTGGAGTAGCCTAGAAAAGTGCACACATTTGACTTTGGGTTAAATGTGTCCAAATGATCCTTATTATTTAGAACATAGCAAGAGCAACCGAACACCTTGAAGTAACTTATGTTGGGCTTTCGACCTTTCCATAGTTCATAAGGAGTCTTTTTCACTTGCTTTCGGACATTTATCCTATTGAGAACATAGCATGCCGTGTTAATGGCTTCGGCCCAAAAGTGCTTAGCTATGTTGTACTCATTTAGCATGGTCCTACACATCTCTTGGAGAGTCCTATTCTTTCTTTCTACAACTCCATTTTCTTGTGGTGTCCTAGAAGAATATAGTTGGTTTGTGTATCCTTGTTCAACGCAAAACTCCTCTAAGTTCCTATTGACAAACTCACCACCCCGATCACTCCTAATGATGATAATTTTATACCTCTTCTCATTCTCAACCAAAGCACAAAATTTCACAAACACATCAAACATTTCATGCTTATGAGCTAGAAAATAAACCCATGTATACCTAGTAAAATCATCAACAATGACGAAGCAATATGATTTACCCCCTAGATTTTGTGTTTGGGTGGGTCTGAACAAATCCATATGGATAAGTTTCAATGCTCTACTCACATCACTTGTTACTTTCGTCTTAAATGACGATTTCACTTGCTTACCAAGGATACAAGGTTCACATTCCTTGTCTTTCTTATAAGTGTATTTAGGTAAACCCTTGACAAAATCATGCTTGGTTAATTTGGACAAGCATGATCTTAACTGCCCATACTAGTCTGCCCATACTAGTGAGAAAAATACTAGATTTTGGTACCCAAACACTTTTGGGTTCGAGAAAGTTAGTATCATAAACATTCTTAACTGCCCATACTAGTCTGCCCATTTTGGCCTTTTGTAAGGCACATTTTCCAACCGCATGAGACCTATTGCATTTTGAGCATCTACGGGCATCATCTAACAATTTCTTGTAACTCAACAAGTTCGCTCCATAGCCTATGCCTCTCTTGTTGAGTGCACGTCGTTGTGCTCCTAACATCATGTCAAACATCTCTCTACCATTGGTGAACTTGTGCACCGTGCTAGTCAAGTCCTCTACTTCCTTGACTAAATCATCTTTCTCCTTTAGGACTTCATTCAAGTCACTTTGGAGATCATTAATGGTCTCATTTTGTGACTCAATCTCACTAATTGCTATGGTCAAGCTCTTTTTGAATTGTTTGGTCTTTTTGACCCCATTTTCCAACTCTTTCCTAAGCTCATCAATATTTGGAATATTATCCAAATCATCAACATCATTAAAATTGAAATCGTTAGAGTTTACCTCACTTTGTGCCATGAGACAAAGTATTGCTTTCTCACTTTTCGATTCAGATTCGGAACTTGATGAATATGAATCATCCCATGTCGCCTTGAAGCTCTTCTTGACTTTCTTCTTGTCCAACACCTTTTGGACTTGCATTCCACCTTGATGTGGCTCAGTTTGCCACACCCGAAGCATATGGCCTCACTTGAATTTCCTCCCTTGCTTCCATTCTTGAACTTCTTCTTGTACTTGTCTCGCTTGTACATAGCTTTGTCGAGCTTTCTTGAGAGCATGACTACTTCTTCCTTAAGATCATTTTCATCACTAGATTTCTCATCTTCAATGATCTCAACCAATGGAGCCGGTGGGTTATTCGCCTTCAAAGCAATCTCTTTTCTTGAACTCTTAGTACCCCCTACTTAATGCTTCCAATCTAGCTCGGCCCTTTAGTTCAGATTCATGGACCATTAGCTCTCCACACAAGGCATCAAAAGTGTAATCTCTAAGGTTTTGCGTCGATTGGATAACACACTTCTTGGCATCCCATTCCTTAGGCAAGCCTCTAAGGAATTTGTACATCGAAGTCTCTTGATCTTAGTTCTTTCCAAGATTCTTGATCTCATTAAAGAGCTTAGTGAACCGAGTGATGGCGGTGGCTATGTCTTCATTGGAGCCAACTCGAAAAGTCTCATAGTGCTCCTCAAGGATTCTAAACTTTGTCTTCTTCACTTGAAATGTACCTTCATAGTGTATCCCAAGCTTCTCCAACATTTCCTTGGCCATTTGATAAGCATTAACTCGGTTGAATTCGTTCTCACTTAGCGCGCAAAACAAATGATTCATGGCTTGATCATTTGAAAGCTCTATTTTGGTCTCCTCGGCGGTGTATTCTCTCACGGGCTTGTCCGGTAGAGTGTACTCATTCTCAATTGAGTCCCACAAAAGTGTACTTTGCTCCCTAATGTAGAACTTCATTATTACTTTCCAATGAGCATAGTTGGTTTCACCAAAATACGGAGGCCTACTCGAGGAGTTACCTTCCCTAAGGCGAGCCTAATCTAAAATTTGCGTACTTGTACAAAAACACTCAAAGATACGTTAGTAACACTTTGAGCGATAACCCGCTCTGATACCAATTGAAACCACACCTAAGAGGGGGTGAATTGGGTGTATCGAGAAGTTATCGCATTTTTAAAATAATTCAACAATAAAGATGCTATATGCTCACTCAAACGCAAGTACGAATGCAATGCAAGATGAAGGGGGTAGAAAAGATAGAAAGAGAGACACGATTTATAGTGGTTCAATCCAATGATTTACATCCACTACCTAACCTCCCCGGTTAAAATCTCAAAACCCCCACTTATATTGCCAATAAGTGTTACAACCTAAGCATACAAGCCTAGAATGCCTAATCGCAAATTAGGACTTCCTACCTAGCCACAACTAGGATTTATGCCTATCCTCAACTAGGTCTTCCCTTCAACTTAGATCCCACTAAGTCTTACAATAAGCCACTTACAAAGAATAGATGAAAATAATCAAATTCACTTTACAAAGTAAAGCGGCACCAAATTCAAATACAAGCAAGCCTCCTAGAGCCTAACCACTCTAATGCATGCAAGTATACTACTGATTTTGTGCAAATCTCAAATATGAAACCGTTTCAAATGAATCGATTAAAACAAATCTGGTTTCAAATCCAAAGAATAAGAAGTTTGATAAAATCAAGTTTAAGTGCAAACTCTTGTCCAAACCAGTCTCAGGGTTTAGTAAATAAAGTTGAAGTGTAAAACTCAAGACAAATGTGTTCAAGAACATAATAAATGATTTCCACAAGTCAAGCACACAAAAATATGAAATTTAAGCACAAGAAAAGCTAGGAAATCGGACTTTCTTACAACCTCGAGAGAGTAATTTGAAAATCAGTTCTGGAGTGGACGTTGTAAGCTTTAGAACGCCTCAATAACGCTGGTTTTGAGAGTGATTCAGTTGCCTCAAAAGATTAGAAGTGATAGCACACAAAAATCCAAGCTTCTTCTTTGAAAACTATGAGCACAATTTGGTTTTCTTGCTTGACAAGACAATAAAATGTTCTAGGTGGTTTGAGAATATTCTACATTCCTTTTTAACAATTTTTTGACCGTTCTAGAGATCCAAGGGCTCAGATTTGATCATCTATTCAAATTAAAGTGTGATTTTCAGCTTTATAAAAAAACTGTCAGAAAAGCAATTTGAGCGCTAATATTGGGACCTAGCGGGCTAATCCTCTAAGCTATCACGCTAATGCTGAACATTAGCACGCTAATGCTGAACATTAGCGCGCTAACTCTGCAATTATCATGCTAATATAACTATTAGCGCGCTAACTATCACGGGCCTCAAAATAAATATTTTTGGCCCTTGAGTTAGCGACCCCTTATCGCATCCAGGACCCTACTAAACCTCTTATAACATGTTATACATGTTTTTTAAGGGTCATAGAACTTGTTTAGGTGGTCCAGATGTTTTCACGAATCCCAAATCTCGGTTTCATGACTTACATAGGGGCTTTTCTGCAAATACACAATTTTTCTTTTCAAAAACCTTTCAAAACAAGTTTTTCATTTCCGAAAACTTCCACAATGGTTTTTAAAGTACGATTTTAATATAAAAATATGGTTTCACATAGTTTGAGCTTATAAGACCGATTCAAGTTGTGAGTTTCATTTAAAACTCCAAATGATCACTTGAAATTTGAAAAGCGATTTGAAAAACATGATATGCATGAACTAATGCATTAGGCTTGCGTAAATGAACATGTGTACCTTACATCAATGTTACAACATGTAATATGATCTTTCGTCTTCATTTCCTCGTGTGGACCGAATCTTGAACTTGTATGGCTAAAACACTTGATATGTGATATTCTGCATACTTTGACTAACTGAAACACACTTGATAAAATTATTAGTATACTTTCACTTTGTTTGTTTCCATCAAAATCCCGGATGGAGTAAAAGTGACTAACCACTTAATCCAACACCCCGAATTCTTTATCTCTTGAACAGTCCTTAACAAGAAGCAATGGTAGCTCCGAGTATTTAACCCGCGAGGTGACACAATTGGTGGACTACCTAGACCCTAGGCACTTGAAACAAGAATGGAATACAAGTAAGACATGCATTTCAAGAGATTAACAATAAAAAAGTTGAAAAGAAATCATGTTGATGTTGTTACTGGTTTACTTACCTCAAAATGCAATAAAATCTTTGCTAAAATGCAGCTCCCAAATGCCAATGCTACACTTCCGATACCCGACAGTGACGCTCTAGGCCCCTAGTACCTATCGAAATACGTACATTCGGTATGTGACAGTGACACTCTAGGCCCCTAGTACCTATTGAAATACGTACATTCAGTATGTGTTAGAGCTTATCTAAGTTTAGTTACCTCAGTTCATTGTAAAACAATCCACTATTTGCCTCAATATCTTTTCTATTTAGCTTAGACCAAATTTCAACTTCGATGTTTTTTAAACAAGTTTATGCTAAATCCCCGGGGTTCCTAGTCGCTTATTCTTACCATATATGAAGGCTTGATGCGAAGGAATAACCTCGAGAGGTGTCTATTAATCATTTTAAATACCCATTTGACATTTAACTCAATCAAAATACTCAAACATGATGTTACAAGGTTGTAGACATTTTTCCTATTGTTTTTAAGTGTTATTGAATCATCAAAGTCCATTGTAAATCATTTCAAGTTGGTTTAATGCATTCGTTTGCAAAAACGTCCCTTAGGGACCTTAAAATAATTTCCAAAAACCTTGGTTTTATGCAACTTGAAATGCGGCTAAAACACTCACAGAAGTTTCTAAAATTCTTGATGTTGGTTCATTGAACTCAATTAACTTTAAACCAAGGTTTTTGAGTGATAAAATCTCATCAATATGATCAAAAACTAAATTTGTGACTCTAAGTAAAACTTTAAGTCCTTATTTTGTAATTATCGGTCTCTTATTCTAAGCATTGCCTGAAAACTGAGTTAGACACACCGATAAATCATGAAACTCAGTGGACACCTTTATTATGATATAATAACACCTTCCGAAAACTTTAGTTCAATTTCGATATCATTTGATGCCCGGAAGACTTTAAGTCAAAAATTAACTCATTAAGTAACTTAAGTTTTGCCTATTTCAAAACTCATTTGGCAAACTATTCAAAACACCTCGGAATCACTTGAAATTCTTGGAGAACCTAATCTATAGTACTTCAAGCTATTCTAGAGATTTTGATTATTTTGGGACTAGTGGAGGCCTCTGAAAGAGGTCTTGACATCCACACACTTGCAAAAGGAATATCTCGACAGATTAGCACTAATTTTCAGTCTATTTTTGACAAAGAAGATGAGAAAATCTTTAAGAGGTACTGATCTCAAGTTGTTTTTCTATGTATTAGCTTTTCGAAATGGTAAAGTACGCTCAAATCCGATTAAAATTGAGAGAGTTATGCTCAAAATACCAAAACAATTCCAACTTGAGAAAGTTTTAGACCGTTAGTGTTAGAAAATTCTTAACTCTCAAACCACACATAAAAATAAACGTGATTTTGGTGAAAAGGTTGTCCAAACATCCAAGAATAATACATAAAAAAATTCAGCCTATTCTGAGAAGAAAATGACTTATGTTATCTAGAATCTCAGCTATAACTTTGGTTCAATTCAAGGCATCAATTCATCTATTCAACTCAATTCAAGACACCAACTCATGACAACAATTCCATCCATTTTTCGACTCTATTAGGTTCTTAATAATCTAGAAAAACCAGAATCTATGAATCCCCAACACTTAATATAATACAACTCTTTATTGTGGCATTTCATCAAACATATATTGTTCATGAACAATATAAACACCAAATATTAGAAACTATGAATCCAATTCTACAACTTTAGAGAACAATCATTTATCAATTTGAACACTAAAACTCCAAACTTAAACAAGAAACATGGCTTGTTTGAAAGCAAAGACTTGATCTCATAAAAGAACTTTTGAAAACTCCATTTAAAACTCAAAATCCTTGCATTATAAAGAGAATGGAAGCTCTAAAAATTCAGAATTGGAATTAGGTCTCCAAAACCCCCAATTTCCATTACTTAGAGCAAGAAAAAGAGAGAAAAGAAAGTACCTAGGTCATGAACTCTTCTACGACTGAAATTTCTTCAATCTTAGCTTCAATTCACTTCTTTTAGCCTCCAAATTCTATAAAATCTCAGCAATGCTCTTTGTTCTCTCAAGAAAGTGCATGTAGAGGTGATGTTAGTGGTCTCTCCACTAAGTCCTCAATTTATAGACTTTTGGATGTTTAAACACTCATCCTAGGATTTATTTAGCATCTCACTTATTACTCATCTCTATGTGGATCTAAGGTGAGTTTTAATTAAAATATGTCCACCCTAGTATTCCTCCATAGATTTAATCTCATGGTTCATATTTCATGGAATTCCTATTAAGACTTTAGGGACTTGCATTTTTTAACTTGAGACAATTGATGCTATGAACTAGATTAGTTAATTTGCCCAAGGTCCTATAAACCAACCTACGCTTAATCATATAATTAGTAGCTTGTCATATCATTTAACTTAAATTAATATCTAGGATAAGCATTTCATTTTAATTTCATGACTTAGGTGAGTATTTTGATTTCACAAAATATCTTAGGCTTAATTTCTCAAATAAATGCCTAAGTTGTAAGCCCACCTAAGTCCCCCGTTAGCACATTGACTCATCTAAATACTCGCGCGCACGCATCTCAATATGCTATAGCTCACTTGTCCAATGTTAGAGCTAGTACCATGTGTAGGTTAATTTAGATAAGTATAATATATTAAATGACATCAAACACAAATAGAAATAACTAATTTAATAATTACTTCGATGTCGACGCCCAAGTTGTGACTGAGAATGCCATGTAGGACTAGGCGCTAGGTCATGGTCCTACATGAAAAACCGACTAGGATTAGATTATTCGAATCTTTACAGAAAACTTTCGCTGCATCAATATTTTAAGATTTAAAAAAAATAAATGAGGTTCGCTCAGTAAAAATGGTATGCGTGAGTAATTAAGTACATTCAAGTATTCAATAAAAAGTGGGGTTGGTTTAGCCGACACCTACCAAGTCAGAATCACTTGACCTTATATCAGTTAATTTATAAATATTTTCTTCCACCTATTTATTTTGAAACAAATTTTTATGACCAAGCACAACCACCTGACCCTCTCATGCTGCCCACTGCCTAGCAATCCCTCTCCCTTACAGGCCCTATAATACTTCATTCACACTAGCACTGCAACCCCTACAAGTCAGCCTATATTGTAACAACTAAGCCTATATAAGCTACAAGTTCTTAATTTTACATATATTTAAGTAGCCGTTCGGTGCTCCCTGTCTGCCCCTCGCAACACGCCCACATGATTCTGCTGTCTCGCTGAACTCTTCACATCTCTATATGCCCCTTCTCTTTCGTCGACCTATCCCCATCTGACACCTGTCCCCACTTCACTCCTCTTTATATACCACTCCAACATAATATCAGATTCCTCTTCATCCTTTTCTCTAAGTTGCTTGATTTAATTTGTTTGTTTTTTTTTTTTTTTTTTTTTTTTTTTTTTTTTGCTTTTGAGGAAATATTTGATTTGTTTGTGTTGGTTCATGCAGAGAAGGATATTGAGAGAAGGAAAGCAAGGTATATAAGTTTGTGAGAGCTACAGAGATAATGAGTGAAGTTGCCAGCATGACCTAGCTTTGGTTGGCTTCATGGTGAAGAATGAAACCCTATTTAGGTCATATATGATCCGACAGCCCACTCGTTCCCTTGTTGGGGCACCAAATATTCTATTTTACACAGCCATCTTGTCATCAAGTCTCATGAGGAGAGGTTTTTTATTTTATTTTTTTCGCATCACGAGTGTACCCCTCCAACTACAACTATGTTATGGGAATCATAAAAGTACTCATTGGGTACACCATTTACAATTATTAAATTTAATTTGATCCAACACATTCTATGAGTAATAAATGCACAACATATTTTGAAGGATTCTCAAAGCATTAGTATATATTTGGGCTCCATTATAGAATTTTCTTGTATATATATATATATTGTTGGGCCCGCTCGAGCCTTTTATCCACTGGTCCGTAGATCTCACTAGAACCGATATTGTCCCCACCTTAGCCACCTTCAACTCACAGGTGTGAGGTACTATTTGGGGAGAAATCCACACTTAAGTACTTCTTCATGAAGTCACACTTAATGTGGGACTATAATTCGGTCGACACATCCCAACAATCTCCACCTTAGACCGAAATTTCGAGTGCCTTGGCTCTACCGTAGACGGAATTCTCTCTAAGATGTTTCACCACATGATTTGTCATCGCTCATCTCGAGAAAAGACGACTCGAGGAATCTGCGACTACCAACAAAAATGCCTTGTCTCAGTCGAACCATCGGCTCTGATACCACTTGTTGGGCTCGCCCGCGCCTTTTATTCGCGGGTCCGTGGATCTCGCTAGTACCGATATTTTACCCACCTTAGCCACCTTCAACTCACATGTGTGGAGTTTTACTTGAAAAGATCTCGGTACTAATTGAGTAGACATCTACACTTGAATACTTCTTTATTAAGTCACACTTGGGTTCCATGATAGAAGCACCCTATATATATATTTGATTTATTTGTGTAAGAAGTCGAAATTCGAATCCTCGTGGCGGTATATACAAGTTGAAAAAATTAAAGGTTCGAACACCTTGAATCAAAAAAATTAAATGTTAACCAAAAAAAAAAAAAAAAAATTAAAAAGAAATTTTGAGAAGTAGGTAACAAATGAAAGGAAGATTACTTCACGTAGTGTTTTGTTACATCAGCAAGCATGCTTTTAGACGTCGGATACTCCATGCTCATCTCGATGTTCATCGCAAGGTTATGAACGTGTGTTTTTTATTTTATTTTTTGTTTTGCAGAAAAGTATATATATATATATATATATATTTAACAATATATTAAAATCACGAATATCAAAAGATTCATAATTCGCCACTTGAATTATCTTTTTTATCTTTTATATATATATATATATATATATATATATATATATATATATATTTAACAATATATTAAAATCACGAATATCAAAAGATTCATAATTCGCCACTTGAATTATCTTTTTTATCTTTTAATTACTTATTAATTAGATTTCATTTTTAATAGTTTCTTTCACGTTTAACTTAACTAATTGCCTATTAAATAGGCGATTACTTATTAAATAGTCTATTATAATAGTTTCTTTCACGTTTAATTTAACCAATTACTTATTAAATAAGTGATTACCTATTAAATAGCTCATTACGATTTCTTTTTAAATTTTTATTAAATTACTTATATTAACTTTTAATAACATGATGCACAATTCACTAGCCAATTAGTGTACGTAATTTCAATTAAGACAATTATATTATATAACAACAAAAATATCATTATGTTTTATGGAACTTGAGTATATCCTATTTTGTTTTCAATATATTTGTGTTAGTGTATATATATAACTGTATAATAAAATATTAAAGTTTAATTATATTAATGCGAGCAAAGCGAGCAGGTACGTTGGTATGCATCACTTAATAGAACTAGTATATATATACTAGTTTTGTGTACGTGCTACGCAAGTGTAAACCCACTCGCGGGAAGTTGATTGTACAATTTATATTCTTAAAAAATAAGAAAAAAATACAACTTATACATGTCAATCAACTCTATTGTCTACACATATATGCTAGTCAACTTTTATTTCTTTCTAAGAACTGTTAACAACAATTATAGTCAATCAAAATGGAAAAATAGAGTCCACAAAAAAAAACTCAATCCTTAATTACTACGAATCTGTACATGGTTCAAATTTTATTCAACTCCATTTAAGAAAGCAAGCTAAAAAATGGACACTAATAGTAAACACAACAACCACAACAATATTCAACATACCAAACTCAAAATGAAACCACAACAAAAAAATTTCTTTGTTTTTTTTTTTTTTTTTTTTTTTTTTTTTTTTCTGAAAAGAAACCAACATCCATCTCATTCAAAAAGTTCTCGTAATAAGATCATATAGAATACCGCAATCCAAAAGAGAAGTTATAGAAAAATAAACAAACATAATGGTAGAAACAAGACAAATTGTGCGGAACACATATCAACCTATTCCAATTACATGACAAATGCTGATAACCCAATATCTTCATTAGTGACATTGCTATCAATGACAAGTAAATGACCCTCAGTACAATTAATTTTTTTCAATTGAAGGCAATGAATCAATTATCAACCTAAGCCAATTAGAAGTAGGAGGTTTGTACTATATTTAGAAAATAAATGAACTTATCAAAGCTTATTCAGTATTAACTTTGTTAAAAAACCGTTTCCCCCATGATGACCAAGAAATGGGTGAAGAGAGGTGACCTCATTGTATTGGGTTTTATGAGGAAAATTCAGGTAAGTTGTAACTTGTAAGGGCATTCACCAGAGATCTTAAATATGTAAAAGGATCATCAATGATTAGAAGACTATGATGATAACTAACCATAAGAAGAAAAATCATGGACCACATCAACAAACATAATATTATGGACAATGCTTCATTCTTGATGGTTAATCTATGAACTAATTAGAACATGGAAAAGATACATGCATCAAGGAACTATAATATTAAACTTCACAGCAATAAGAAATTGAGATGAAAACCACTTCTCTAGCACAATCGAAAGCATCTCATATGCAACGTTAACCCACCATTAAATACTTAGTACTAATTAGAAAGATACAAAGAAGCAATTAACAGTTTTAAATGTAAAAAATGACCCTAGTCCTCTATTTGATTATGCACAAAAGAGTCGCAACAAATTTCCAAGGCCTCATTTTCTTTAAGGCAACAAAGATATGCAATACTGCGGTTAGGCCACATACTAACTTGGGGGGCTATGTCAGTGCCATTAGGTGGCATTGCATACTACCAAAGAAAGTTTTGCAAGTCAAATTTTAACCATATTTCATTCATTTCTATCAAACAAAAACCAATAAGAGGAACATATCATTCCAAAAAAAGTTGGAAGCCTCAGGTAAGATGTTGAAGAAGCCATAATGTTTTAACAACGTTGACCAAGAAGAGCCATGACTGAGAATATAGCTGCAAGCTTAAGTTGTACTAACAAATTTGTGATTTTCAGCTTATATGATAATTACTTTGTGGGTATTTCATTAAATAAGTGACGTACAACTTGTAGCAGTATGTCAGCCTTGTTCACACTGTCCATTTGTATTCTATGGAGTCTATGATTGTGCCACTTGAATCTCAAATCACTTCTTAGCATAATGGATATAATCCGGTCCTGTCAATGTCTCAAGTGATGCCTAGTAGCCTATCTAATCATAAAACTAAGAAGAAAAAATCACACTTTGAAGAACCTTTACTCCATAAGAAACAAGGATAAAACTTTTAAGCCTACTACAAACTAACAAAAGGAATTTCCAACGCAATAGAAAGAATTGAAAAAAAAAAAAAAAAGAAAAAAAAGAAATGCCAATTAAAAGATGTGTTTTTTTTTTTTTTTCTTTAGATCCAGATGTTTTCTCTTTCTAAAACCACTCCATATGAAATTTTTAAAGTTGCAAGCTAAGCTAATATGTAAGAGTTCTACTTTGGAGATAATTAAGTAATACAAGTAAAATGAAAGTAAGAGGTCATCATGTGAAAAGTGAGCCAATTTTGTAATAGAGATAGGCTATGTTTGGTAAGCACAAACTAGCTTATCCGTTAAGATGTGTTTGGTTTGTAGCTTATTTTAAAAATAATCTAGATGATAAGCTCCCAATTGAAACGCTACTCTTAGTAGCGTTTGAACCGAAAATTCGTCGTTTGAATTTTTTCTCGCGATTATACCCTTATTTTTACGGTATTAATAAATTAATGACCTTGCAAATTAGTGGAAACAAAATACGCAAATACTTAAACAAACCCCACGAATATTAGTACCCCGCGATTATACCCTGGTAGAGTTGGCAGAGGCGAAACCAGTTATTAATAAAAAATATTGTTATATAATACGTTATTAAAACTTATTGAATTTAAAATTAACATATAGCTTAATATTGTTAATGAAAAAAATAGTGATTAATAATTAACTAAATATTATAAAACAAAGAATTTCACTAAAATTAAAAATCATTACACATTAATTTCTTAATTATAGATAATCTTGTTAGATATTTATTACATATTAAATAAGTTTTAACAACGTCGAGTATAAAAATATTTTTAGATGTTATAAAAATATTTTTAATGTAGTGTTCGAGTGGTGGGCTATCCTACATATTTTTAATTTTTTTTTACTAATCTACTATTTTTTTTAAGTTATAGAGAGACTTCTCTAGAAATGAAGAATATTCGCAATAACATTGATGCATTAGGTATATGTATAGTTATCCAAGTCGTTTATTGTATTTTATTTACATGTGTTTATTTTTTGCGAATTCTTATAAATTAATATAAAGTTATTTTCATGTAAGCATTTATGGACACACATAATTTAGTTTTCTAAATAATATAAATTATTTTATGGTATTAATTTGTATTTTGTAAATAAAATACAGAGTTATTTATAACAATTAATTATATGATTATATAATTAATATACTTAATTGTGTCATATGTCCTTTATTGTCATTTTGCATTTATCAGCTAATCAATCAGCTATCATTCCAAACAATCTTTAGTTGATCAGCTAGATTATCAGCTTTCCGCTACCAGCTAGTAGATTACCAGCTAGTAGATTATCAGCTATCAGTTAGTTTATTAGCTATCAGCTAGATTATCAGCTAGCATTGCCAAACAGAGCCATAGTACATGAATTTTAGAAACATACTTATCTACAAAGGCAACCAGAAGAAAAAGTACACATTTGAAAATCAGACCGAACAAAAAAGAAAGTAGGAAAACATTGACAAAAAAAGAAAGAAAGTAGGAAAACTGACAGTTCAAAAAGAGATATATTGGATCTACATTTTGCTAACATAAGCTTCTCAATGACTGATAAAGCTTCTCCAACACCGACCCAAAAAATCATAGATTTCAAAAAGCAAACCAACTCAAGAGAATCTTATTCAATGGATGATAACGTATAACTTGTTACCAAATATTCTTATAAAAAAAACTTGTTACCAAACATTATTGCGTTTGGTTTTGATGTAGATAAATCTGTAGGTTTATTCTCAGCACGTTCAAGTGAAGATCGTTTTTGTCATCTAAGAGATGCAAATGGTGCATAAACAACAAATCTTTTCATAGGAGTATATAAACCAATGATATGTGTTATATCTATTCACTTTAGCAGCGTGGTAGTGGAATGCAAACTTCCTTTTCCTCGGACAGTTACACATCTTTGAAAATTTTTTATGACTGTAGATACATGATATTCAGTTAATTAAGGGCAAAAGTTACACGAAAATAACAATGAACAATAAACATAGAGATAACCTTTTCAAATTCTCTGCCTAAACAACTCACATCACCACAAAAAAGTTGAACATGGCTCGAGGATCTGAAATTCTCAAGTTATTTTGATCTCACTGTGAAATCCTCAACACCTAAACCGACAAATTAATAACAAAAAAAGAAAGTTAATAAAAAACCATGAAGTAACTTAAGTTATTTCAAGAATGGGTAGCGACACATGCCATGAAAAAGTGTTTGAGAAGAGAGACGAACGAGAAATATTGTTTAAGATTTGAGAGAGATGGACGAAGAGAGAACCGAAACAAGGAATAAGAAGACGAAGGGATGCCGATCCATTTAAGTTGATGAGACTTGCATTGATTTTTTTTTAATTTACACTTTTTAGCAAAATAAAATCTCTAATTTAAAGCATTGAAACAATCTCATTAAGCCACTTTTATAGGGGTTATTGATTTAAAATAAAATTTCACCTGTGGTCTTTCGCAATATCATGTCATTAAGCCACTTTTTTAATATAATTACAATACCCCTAGGATTGAAGCAAAAATAGCCTTATTGACAAAAATAACCTTCAATGTTAACATTTGATTGGATGAAAAAATCTTTGAAAAAATAAAAATAGAGGTGTTTAGGTAAATTCGACTTAACTAAAAAGTGAGGATGATTTAAAAGTAATACTCGTAGAGTGTAATACTCGTGGCGAGAGAGAGAGAGAGAGAGAGAGAGAGAGAGAGAGAACCATGTAATAGTTATTTTTTAATTTTTTGGTGGATATGAATAGTTATCTTAATTGAATCTCTTGGTTTAATCAATAAAGTTGCTAGAAACATTAACGTGCATAGCACGTGCCCTCCGACTAATATATATATATGTAAAAGATCTCATTAAAAATGTCATTATATAAAGCTTAGTTATTCATTACACATGCCAAAGCTATGCGATGCATGAGGTTTTGCTACATTTGTATAATCTTTTGATTTTTTTTGAAGAAATAAATTTTTTATTAATCACCAATGTTCTCAATATATTGAATGGAAAATGACAAGACATATAAAATCAATCATCGTAGCAAATTAATTTGTTAATCTTAATTGTTCAAAAGAATATGCATTCAATTGCTATAAGGTTGACTTTCAAGAATTGAGCAATCAGTGATTATTCGTGCTTAAGAATATTATAAACAGACTTTGTATCTCGAATCTTAATTAGCCCGTTTTGCCCTCAATTCTTGGCTACGCGGATTCTATTTCCAATCAAAAGTATTTCTCCCCAACTCATTTTTTTTTTTCTCTTCTGCTTTTTGTGCCATCTAGTGTGGCCCCAATTCTCTCCCACCTCTTCACGGTCAACTCGTTCCATCCATAGGAGTTTGTCACTCTTCATAGCTTGTATACTCCTCTCTATTAATCCATTTGCAACATTAAATCATCTCTAACCCTTCTACACTTCCCCATGAGACTCTACCTAGGGCCTCACTCCCTCACATCGGTCCCACCAATTTTTGAGTTTTTCCTTAAATGCATCGTGTGTCAATCATATATTCTCAAACCGAAAATGGTGTAGGCCCCCACCTTACTAGTCCTGCATGTCTCCAAAATGGCAAGGAAATGAATAATGCAATTTGGGTCAAAAACTTTGAAAATTTTTAAATCTCTTATTCCAGTAAAAATATCTTCAAAACAAGAGTAGAGTGCTTATATAGTGAAGAACTAAAATGTTGTAAAAAATGGCAAAATTTTAAAAAGCCTCAAAAACTATAAATTAGAAATTTGACGAGAAAAAAAAAAAAACGCTGCAAACGACATTAAAACGGAAACTTTTACCCAAAGTTACGACAAATATAAAATTACAAGCCTAAACGGAAACCCCTTGTGATGCAGGCGTGGGTAATGATAGAGACGTGACAGATGTATGGTAGTATGGAGATGATGACATGTGTAAACATGATTCATGTGGTCCTGCAAGGATACTACATATAGCATCAATTTGCATGAAGTGATCAAACAAGCCTAAAGAAAAAAAAAATTTATTTGAGTGGAATTACTCTTGACTTCCATTGCATTGAAGAATACTTCTTTCCAATCCACAATTTTCATCTTTAGAGTTGAAACAAATAGTGGAGAATAACAATCCACAATTTCACCTTTACTTTTTTCATTCTTAATGGACCATAACATATATAAAAAGCATAGGAGATGCTTTTACATTGGTTGGTCCATTACTCATGCTTTTAACCACACATTTATAAGTTTAAGCCAACATTTGTGCTTGAGATTCAAAAATGCCATACAATATGTCATTTATCAAAAATGCGGGAAAAAAAATCCATTTCAAAGAGAAGACGTGAGTTGCGATCCACGACTTCCATTGCATGGAAGTCGTGACCGCAACTCACGACATTCATGGCATGGAAAACGTGACTCTAAGTCACGTTTTCCGGCTGCCAAAAAATAAATTTTACGTGGTGGTGATTTGGCGCTTACGTGGCAAAAGGTGTGTTAGATTGGGAAATAGTTTGGTGGGTGTGTTGGCTTGATAAATTTTCCTCCCAAACGTATTAATCAAGTAAAAGGCCGTGTCAATCATATATTCTCAAACCGAAAATGGTGTAGGCCCCCACCTTACTAGTCCTGCATGTCTCCAAAATGGCAAGGAAATGAATAATGCAATTTGGGTAAAAAACTTTGAAAATTTTTAAATCTCTTATTCCAGTAAAAATATCTTCAAAACAAGAGTAGAGTGCTTATATAGTGAAGAACTAAAATGTTGTAAAAAATGGCAAAATTTTAAAAAGCCTCAAAAACTATAAATTAGAAATTTGACGAGAAAAAAAAAAACGCTGCAAACGACATTAAAACGGAAACTTTTACCCAAAGTTACGACAAATATAAAATTACAAGCATAAACGGAAACCCCTTGTGATGCAGGCGTGGGTAATGATAGAGAATATAGCAAACAATATAGCAAGTATGGAACATGGAAGTTGCATAGTTTTATTAAAAGCTGATATATAAGACTTGTTTGGTATATAAGTGAGATATCTCCCAACTTACAGCGGAGGGGGTGAGTTATCTCCCTTCCCCCCTCCATAGGGAGATATCTCACAGGAGTTCAATGAACAAAAAAACCCCTCACAAATCATTTTTTTTCCAAGTCCCTCACAAATCATCTTTTTTATTTTTAAAAAATGTTTGAATGGCGTTTATGTCAATTCCCACATGAAAAATTTGCAACTTCCTTGTAAGTTTAAAGTTCAACCAAATATAAAATATGAACTTACACTGTGAGTTAACTCCATGGAGTTATCTCCACTCGCACTGTAAGTTGGCAAAAACGAACCAAACGATACCATAGTCTATCTTTTTGATTCATAAGTAAAGGAGTAGATAAATTTAATTTCTTATGTTCTTTAAATTAGAATTTAAATTATAGTAGGACTTATAGAGTTTGGTTGTTAGAGTACCAGTAGGAGTTGGTGATATTAGGAGTTCACCTTTTAATTAATGTTTTTATAAGTCTATTTAAAGGCTTTGGTACGGTTGAATTGAATGGATTTTTATGAATTAAAGAAATTTTCGAACTTTGGTTTAAGCTCTTGCCATAGATTGCTTGTTCATGGATTTTGAACATTCAATTTGAAAGATCCTAGTTGAGTTTATTAGTATTAGAGCCTTCATCACACATGATTTGGAGATAATCATGGTGCCGCCGAAAAAAACCAACAACGGATTGAAAATATCTATCAAAGAGACAACTATGCCCGAAATGAGCAGCGTTTTACCCAATTGCTTGAGTTATAAGAACGCATGCAAACAAAGCTGAATCAACCGGTTGCTGTTATGGAAGCATTTTTTAGGGTTCTAGTTAAAAATGACTATACCCAAAACTGTCGAAGAGAACATACTAATTTTTAGGACACAAGGAGATTCCTCTTCTGATGGGAAATGTGAATTTGTAGACAAGGAAGATTATGTCAACTTTGATAAGCCGCGCACTAAAATTTGACGACGACGACGACCTAGGCTTCATCGAAGACACAGTGGTGGTATTTGAAGATGAAGGTTGCGTTATCTCGGTTATTTTAATATCTATAAATTCTCAACTGCAAGCAGTGGTTGATGATGCGACCGCCAATCAGTGTTCCGTTGAAGTTGTAGCAAGAAAAAAAGTCAAATTCGCAAAACATTTTTGTTCGTTAACCGAGATCACGAGCGATGTCGAATTCAATGAAGTTTCTAAAGACTTTCTCGATCACATTAATGTGATAAAAAATGGTAGCTCAGATCTACGTGGACGCCAGCTCAGATCTACGTGGACGCCGCGGTAGGCTAGGACACACGGGGACCTATGTACGATAGTTTATTGTGTGTTGAATGCTTATTTGCGGTGCAATTTATTGAAATACATCGCATGTGTGTATGTTGCATAACAATACATGTGAGATTGCGTGAACTGTATTCACCTCGATATGCGTGTCGACGTAGGTACCGGGTAGTTGACATGACCGAATATTAGGTCGGGGGAACTAAAACACACAAATTAAATAAAAATTGGCCAAGTAACTAATATGGAATGGGTATTAGGTGGCTAGTAACGCGGCAGTACGCGTATATCGCGGTTCGGACGCGAAACCAGGCGTCGAAACGCCCGAAAACACGAGCAAGTGTCCCAACTGTGTTACACTTTGGAGTCAAGCAAGTAAGTCAACAACACTTATCCTATCCACCACCTTTTCTCTCACCTACACCTCTCTCACACACATACACACACACACACCGCGACTTGGGAGGCCGAGAGAGGAGAAGAAGGAACGGAGAGGAGGAGGGGGAGGAGAATAAGCTGGGAAGGAGAGGAGAGAGAGTGGAAACGTCATGATCAAGGTAAGTCATAGTGGTTTATGTTGGGGGTCTCGGTGGTTTGGCCATGGTGGCCGAGAGGGGGGTTCGGTCATGGAGGCCGAACCGGGTCGAGGTGGTGATGGCAGGGGTGTCTCCCCTGCCATCGATTCCACTGGGGTTGGGGTGGAGAGCAACCCCAACCCAACAGCATGAAGGAAAAAAAAATCCCGATCGAACCAGTTTCACTGGTTCGATCGGATGAGGAAGGTGCACACGCGCGCGTGTGTGCACCCCCCTCATGGGCCGGGCCCAGAACGGGCCAGGCTCGGCCCATGGGCCGCGCCTTGACCTGTTCTGGTCCAGGGTCGGGTCGGGTCCGACCCAAACCAAACTTAAAAAAAAAAAAAAAGGAAAGAAAAATTGGGAAAATTCCAAAAAATTATATTTCAATAAAATAAATAGAAATTGATGATTTTCTATGAAAAATAACATATGTGGGAATGTCGGATGTGACTTTTGCAGGGCATTTGCCTCGAAAAGCGCGAAATGGGCAATTTTGCCTAATTTTTTTGGAAATTGGTCGTAAATTGTCATACTAAATTGGAATTATTGATAAATGGACATAGGTGGACACGGGTGATCAATTGGTGACCAAGGACCCAGTGGACTTAGACTCGGGGATTGATTACGAGGTATTGGAGTGCGTTGTGAGGTTTGTAAAACCCAATTGAAAAACTATGAGTATTTATTTCGCTTTGTATTTCCATTCATTTCCTGTATTCCTTGTGGTCTTTATTACATCTATATCTCGTTGTAGTTTGGACGGTTGGTGAGTTACTCCCACCGAATTTTCCGTTGTGTGTCTATGCATTCTAGACCATAGCATGTGTATCAGGAGTTCTCGGTGGATAACGATCGGAGCTAATGAACTGCTACATGTGTCGGTGCGTCGTAGGTCTACGCCGGCCACCGAGAGGGACCAAGTGATAGCTAGTTGGGTGCGCCCACTAGTGGGATCCTGGAAGGGAATCTCGAAGTATGGTTTAGTCTGACTGGAACAGGCACATACATTTGCACTTTATTGTTATCTATGCATGCGATACTCTAATTACAGTTGTCCGTTTACATTCAACATGTTTATTTAACAGTATTTATTGAATTCCACTTGTTTATTGGAATACTCAGAGGAGTTCCTTGGAATTTTACTTACTGGACTCGTCATCCATTTTCTTCTGTGATGATTGAGTGCAGATCCAAGTACAAGTAAGGGCAAGGGGATCTTGGGCGACTACCTCTGACTGCCCCCTGTCGAGGACTACTTGTACGTGTGTTGATATTTTGATATTTTGATATTTTGATTTCTTTTGGGAACTGGGGAGTATCATGACCTTGTACATGGCTATACTTTATATGGTACAGTTGTCTACCTCTATACATAGTACTTTTCAGGGTTTTTCCACAATAGTATTTGTTAAATTGATCATTAATATTTCTTGCATTTAAGTACGACTTTCGCTGAATATGTCATTTATACGCTGTACACACAAGTGAATACGAATTTCGAGACATAAATAGAACGGGCAGGTGTCGTACACGTGTAGTAGGGCCAGCTTGCAAGGAGTAACGGAGACACGTCACCCCGGGGCGGCGAGGGCCGTCAAAGTTGGTATCAGAGCAAAGAAGAAGTCCTAAGACAATAAAATTAATCAATGAACTTAGATGTGGAAATCCGAAGTTATTGCCTTAGAACTTTAGTTGGGAAGTGATGTGAGGCGGGTAGAGTTAGAACGTATAGCGTGTTATATTTTCATTTTATTATATGATCTACGTATATACCTCGAGACTGAGCCAGAGCACATTCTCGATACAGATTATGGACGGACAGTCTGGTACGCCTTTTGAGACTGGACAGAATAACGATGCGGCTAGGGATATACCGGTTATGGCGAGTGTGGAGGATAAACTCTCGGCCCAAAAGACACATATGGCCGAGGTATTACGGTTATTGCGAGAGCAGACCGCGATTGGCGACACTCACTTCAGCTAGAGAGCCAGTAGCTGTGACCTTACCGGCGGAGACAGCTGTTGTTCAGGTGGTACCCCAAACATCAGTTCAAGGGGTAGCGGCAGAGGCACGCACAGAGACAGCTACCGCAGTTGTCGTTCCTTTGGAGATGTCGACTCTTACGCCTCCACTCACGACGACGGACCAGGCTACTGCCACCCCCACTGCTGAGACTACTACTACATCGACATTCGTCCTGGCACCAGAGGAAAAGTTATTGAGGGAGTTTTTGAAGTTCCAGCCTGGATTCTTTTACGGAGGCGGTGACCCCGAGGCTGCAGGGAGATGGGTAGTGTCCCATCAGCGTTTCCAAAAGCTGATGAAGAACGATGAGATAATACATGCACGAGTTTCTGGAGCCTGTTTGAGAGGGCATGCGGCAGTCTGGTGGACGACATATAAGGATACACATCCGAAACCGACGACATGGGCTGAGTTTAAGGAGTTATTCTATGATCAGTATATTCCGATGGAGGTTAGGTTGAGAGGGATGAGTTCCTGACCCTGAGACAGGGTAATCGGACCTTGATGCAGTATATGGAGAGGTTCCGACATTTGCTTTAGTTCTCTCTAGATGTCGTCGGGACAGAGCACTTACAAATCTATTATTTCACAAGAGGGGTTGATGACAGGATCGCGTCAGCAGTTGTCTCGATCGGAGCCACGACTCTGCAGGAGATCTTTGACAGGGCATTGGCTCATGAGACATACATACTGCAGAGGGCTGACAGACGTGTGTTTGGTAGGGAGGTACAGTCAGGGCAGAGTTCTGGGTTGAATCAGAGGCAAAATAGATTGATGGATCGTCCGGATAGAGGCCGGAGAGATGATAGACGAGAGAGGGCCGTCGGGACGATTCTCAGGGCAGTCAGTTCCGCTATGAGGAGCCACAACCAGTTCATGCCATCACCTCACCACCAGTGGATCGGCATAGGTCACAACCACATGGGTACCGTCAGGGTCGAGATCAGGGGGACATGATAGGGGTCAGGTAGACCGGGGTCAGGATCCGAGATCTGGAGACGGACAGACGAGTAGACTCGAGAGCTGTAGATGTCACCGGTGTGGGCAGAGGGGACACTTGGGGCCGACTGTTGGATACCACTATCGCCACGGCGAGAGTCAGACCAGAGCCGAGATAAAGCGCATGCGTTAGCACAGCCAGATAGCGGGGCGACTAGGCAGCTCGTTGAAGGTACGTTACTTATAAATGGTCGCCCTATGCATGCTATGTTTGATTCTGGTGGCACTTTATCGTTTCTTGCTGGACGTATTGTTGGATTGTTAGGGTTAGTTACACAGACACGAGATCCACATCTTGTACGGCTGCTGGGGATAAGATATACCCTAACCGAATATGTCGAGACGTGATGATAGAGGTGGAGGGACATCAGCTACCAGCGGATCTTCGAGTATTGGAGTACTTAGAGTTTGACACACTACTCGGGATGGATTGGTTAGCATCCTATCATGCACGGATAGACTGTTACGGTAAGAGAATAAAGTTTCGTATTCTTGGAATACCGGAGTTTTTATTACTTGGATCGTCAACTGACTTACCCATCACGAGAGACCGACTAGCTACAGCGTAGGAAATGGAGGCGTTTGCGGCAATAGTTGAGCCAGAGGTTCGGACGGGGGTACGGATTGAGGACGTTCCGGTGGTTAAGGATTTTGTCGATGTATTTTCGGATGATTTACCCGGATTGCCACCGCCACGAGCCATTGAGTTCAAAATCAAGCTGATACTAGGGACACGGCCGATTGTCAGTCGACCTTACCGGATGGCACCAGCGGAGCAGGAGGAGGTGAGACGACAATTGTATGAGATGTTGGAGAAGGGTTTCATTCACCCTAGTATGTCACATTGGGGAGCTCCGGTACTGTTTGTGAAGAAGAAAGATGGTACGAGGAGGATGTGCACCGACTATGGGAAGCTGAATCAGGTAACTGTGAGAAACCGTTACCCACTTCCTAGGATTGACGATCTATTTGATCAACTGACGGGTGCCAGATTTTTCTCGAAGATTGACCTTCGTTCAGGTTATCATCAGTTGAGGATTCGAGAAGAGGATATCCAGAAAATCGCTTTAAGCACGAGATACAGGTTATTTGAGTTCACAATCATGCCGTTTGGGCTGACGAACGCTCGAGCGATTTTCATGGACCTGATGCACAGGGTCATGAGGCCTGTTGGGTTTTGTGGTTCATACGCAGCGGAAATTACAAAACAATTTTAACAAAAACCCCAACAGGATCCGATTCTAATTCCATTAAAAACCTTTAAACCATGAAAACTTAATCATACCTCGGTCGCAATATACCTTTCTGAAGGTTGATCGATCTCTAAGGCGCTGCCAATGACGAACGCCCTCTACCAGCAGTCCACACACAAACGGCGCCGAGATTCAAAGTGCTAGCTTCGAGAGAATACCAAACCTTTTTGTTTCTCTCTAAAACGATCCAGCGTACGAGAAAACCCTAATTCGTTTCTAAACGAAAATATAGTTTCGCCCTTAATCTTTCCTTTGTGTGTTCTAACTTAAAGCGTCTATTTATACAACCCTTGTATATAGACGGTTAAGTAAATTACACATATACCCCTACTTAAAGAAGTATAAGTGTAATACACCACAATGACGTTTCTGTCATGAATTTTATCATATAAAATTCGTTTTTCTGAACCATCTTAAAATCTCGCAAAACCATTCTTAGTGTGCGACCCAATAGGCTCATACAACGTTGGCAGTGTACCAAAACTCATTTTGGTAACAAGTCATAAGCGGCCTCTAGCAAGACATTATGACTACCCAAGTTGTACGAATATCAAATCGATACAACCTAATCAATAATGTATATAACATCCTTTTGTCACACGATATCCTTTTGATCAAACATAAGGCACGGAATTGTCATCCAACATGTTCAATCGTACTAGTCTCGATCTCTAGGTAGATCTGAAAACATCCAAGTGACATTGATAAATATCAATTCACTTAGACTATGCCTTTTAACGATCTAACACATCGAGGGATCCATTGGATATCTCTCTTTATATGAGAGGGACAAATTCTATCTTGATTACACAACTTCATCACATTGCTCACACAAGTAACCAATCACAACCTTTATAATCGTCCAGGTTAAAAACAACGTTTGATTGTGTCAAATCACTTTGTGTTCCTAATGTTGAAGTCTCTCGGTAATCTCAAGTCGAGGACCGAAAAATATACCTATCATGAGAAACAACTATGACTTAATCCATGTGATGTTCTCATAGCGGGTCGGTCCGATACTTTGTTCCCTAACAAGTACTCGTGATCTTGATTCGTATCCCTATACGTATAATCATCATATGATCATCAATCAAGACTCACACTAGTGTTAATTCATCATAGTTCCCAGTATAATAATCGATTAGGGACATTTAGGATATTTCTGTAAATACCCATGGATCTTATTATAATGTAAACATGTAAATTAAATATAATAAACGACAAATGAAATCCTCTATTTTATTAACTAAAAGTATTCATAAAGACAGTTAATGGATTGACCTAGGGCACATGCCCCAACAAGGCCATATTTGGACAGATTCGTCATCGTGTTCATCGACGATATCTTGATCTACATCAGGACTCGTGAGGATCATGAGGGACATCTTAGGACAGTTTTGACGACACTAAGAAAGCACCGACTGTACGCCAAGTTTAGCAAGTGTGACTTTTGGCTAAGTGCGGTGAGATTCTTAGGCCATGTCATCAGTGAGCAGAGTATCTTAGTGGATTCAGAAAAGATTAGGGCGATCATTGATTGGAAGACGCCTGAGTCTGTGGCTGATATACGAAGTTTCCTTGGACTGGCCGAATACTACCGGCGATTTGTGCAGGATTTTTCCTCGATCGTAGCGCCGATGACGAGACTGACTAAGAAAGATGTCAGATTTGACTGGTCAGATGACTGTGAGCAGGCCTTTTGTGAATTGAAGCGGATATTGACATCTGCAGCGTAGTATTGACATTGCCGGAGCAGGGCAAGACCTTGACAGTATATACAGATGCTTCGGGCATTGGTTTTGGATGTGTGTTGGTGCAGGATGGTAAACCAGTTGCTTATCTTTCCAGACGATTGAGACCCCACGAGGGGAATTATCCAGTGCACGACCTGGAGCTTGCAGCGGTTGTCTTTGCACTTAAGGCTTGGAGGCACTATCTCTATGGAGAGCGATTCGTGTTGTATATAGATCACCAGAGTTTACGTTACATCTTCACTTAAAGAGATCTGAATATGCGCCGGAGATGGCTGGAGTTGCTGAAGGACTACGACTTCGCTATTGAGTATCACCCTGACAAAGCGAACGTCGTAGCAGACGCATTGAGTAGGAGTGGACTCGACAGTCAGACTGTTATGCAGTAGATGACACATGAGCATGACTTATTACAGGCAGCATCAGTTATGTGCATGGCCGAGTTGTCCACTACGGTGGAACAACACATTTGTTGTCAGATGAGGATACTGACCGTATCGATTGAACTGGTTGCCGAGTGTCAGAGGGCGATGGGCTCTATGAACGGGTCAGGAGTCTGTCACGGAATCAGAAAGCACTGATTGGACATAAACCACAGATCGATGTTTGAGATACCGAGGGAGATTGTGGATACCTGCGGATTAGGAGATACGGGACGAGATTCTTGAAAATGCACACCGGTCTCGTTACATAATTCATCCTGGTCGGACCAAGATGTACCATGATTTGAGGCGACTATTCTGGTGGTCAGGGATGAAGGCTGACGTTGCTGCGTACGTTAGGAGTTGTCACATTTGCCAACGGGTGAAGGCTGAGCACATGCGACCGGTGGATTATTACAGCCGTTGCCCATTCCACGGTGGAAATGGGAACATGTCACTATGGATTTTGTTAGTGGGCTACCGCAGACATCGAGACGTCACGATGCAGTTTAGGTAGTGATTGATAAACTGATGAAGTCGACTCACTTCATTCCAATCTCGATGAAATACATGTTTTCCCAGTTGAGCATATTGTTTGAACGAGAGATTATTAGACTTCATGGGGTGCCAGTCTCCATTGTGTCAGACAGAGATCCCAAATTGACCTCGAAACTATGGGAGGCAATGCAGGAACAGTTTGGCACTAGGTTGCAGTTTAGTACGGCTTATCATCTTCAGACCGACGGACAGTCAGAGCGACAGATCTAGATTTTGGAGGATATGCTCGGGGCTTGTATATTACAGTTTGGGGGTTCGTGGGAGGATTATCTGGCTCTCTGTGAGTGTGCATACAATAACAGCTATCAGGCAAGCATTGACATGCCACCATTTGAGGCACTGTATGGGAGGCCCTATAGATCACCTGCGTGTTGGGCAGAGCCGGAAGATACATTGACAGTAGGGCCTGAGATAGTTGTTGATCACACAAAGAAAATCCGACAAATTCGTTAGAAGCTGCGAGCTGCTCTGGATAGACAGAAGAAATACGCGGATAGGTATCGCGAGGGTCTGAGCTATGACGAGGGCGCTATGGTGTATCTGAAGGTTTCTCCTTGGAAAGGTCAACCGAGATTTGACATTATGGGAAACTGGCGCCGAGATACATTGGGCCATACCGGATTGCACAGAGAGTAGGCACTGTTGCATATCGGTTGGAGTTACCTACTGAGTTAGCTGGGGTTCATCCGACGTATCACATTTCAATGTTGAGACTCGCTAGGTCAGGGCCGAGAACGACGATTGAGTTGGGACAGGTGGAGATACTGCCTGACGTGACCTATGAGGAGAGACCGATAGAGATCGTTGACCGTCGAAGGCAGATTCTCTGGAACAGGGAACTCGCGAAAGGTCCTAGTTCGTTGGCAGCATCATAGGATGGAGGGACTCACCTAGGAGCTCGAGTCAACAATGAGGACATGATACCCTCAGCTATTCTCTGGCATGTGATTTTAGTTACAGTTAAATTTTGGGACGAAATTTTATTTAGTTGGGAAGAACTGTAATGACCCATTTTATTAATGTCGTTAATTATCTTGAATTTACAGACGTGGACGCCAGCTCAGATCTACGTGGGCGCCGCGGTAGGCTAGGACACACGGGGACCTAGGTACGATAATTTATTGTGTGTTGGATGCTTATTTGCAGTGCAATTTATTGAAATACATCACATGTGTGTATGTTGCATAACAATACGTGCGAGATTGTGTGAACTGTATTCGCCTCGATATGCGTGTTGACGTAGGTACCAGGTAGTTGACGAGACCGAATATTAGGTCAGGGGAACTAAAACACACAAATCAAATAAAAATTGGCCAAGTAACTAATATGGAATGGGTATTAGGTGGCTAGTGACGCGGCGGTACACGTATATCGCGGTACGAACGCGAAACCGGTGTCGAAACGCCTGAAAACACGAGCAAGTGTCCCAACTGTGTTACACTTTGGAGTCAAGCAAGTAAGTCAACAACACTTATCCTATCCACCACCTTTTCTCTCACCTACACCTCACACACACACACACACACACACACACACACACACACACACACACACACACACACACACACACACACACACACACACACACACACACACACACACACACACACACACATCGCGACTTGGGAGGCCGAGAGAGGAGAAGAAGGAAAGAAGATGAGGAGGAGGAGAAGAAGCCGAGAGGGGGGTTCGACCATGGAGGCCGAACCGGGTCGAGGTGGTGATGGCAGGGGTGTCTCCCCTGCCATCGATTCCACTGGGGTGAGAGCAACCCAACCCAACAGCAAGAAGGAAAAAAAAACTTCCCGATCGAACAAGCGAAACAGTTCGATCGGATAAGGAAGGCGTGTGCACCCCCCTCATGAGGCGGGCCCAGAACGGGCAAGGCTCGGCCCATGGGCCGAGCCTCGACCTGTTCCTGGACATGTTATGGTCCAGGGTCGGGTCGGGTCCGACCCATTTGGGTCGACCCGACCCAAACCAAACTTTAAAAAAAAAAAAAAGAAAAGGAAAGAAAAATTGGGAGAAATTCCAGAAAAATTGGGAAAACTCCAAAAAATATATTTCAATAAAATAAACTGAAATTGATGAGTTTTTATGAAAAATAACATATGTGGGAATGTCGGACGCGACTTTTGCGGGGCATTTGCCTCAAAAAGCATGAAATGACCAATTTGGCCTAAATTTTTTAGAAATTGGTCGTAAGTTGTCATACTAAATTGGAATTATTGATAAATGGACATAGGTGGACACGGTGATCAATTGGCGACCAAGGACCCAATGGACTTGGACTCGAGGATTGATTACGGGGTATTGGAGTGCGTTGTGAGGTTTTTAAAACCCAATTGAAAAACTCTGAGTATTTATTTCGCTTTGTATTTCTATTCATTTCCAGTATTCCTTGTGGTCTTTATTACATCTATATCTCGTCGTAGTTTAGATGGTTGGTGAGTTACTTCCAACCCTAAAAACTTCCGTTCGGGCCGTTTTTACCGTTGTGTGTCTATGCATTCTAGACCATATGGGGAATGTTCTCTTGAATTTCATCGATTCAACACCAAGTTGCAAAGTTTATTTGATGCTTACAAGTCAAGTCATTCTCTTCAACCTCGGTGGATAATGTTAGGAATGATGATACCTTTGATACTATGGAAGCATTCAAGGTAAGAATCTTATTTTATTTATTTTATGCGTAAGCAATTATTTGCTTGCGAGATTGGATATGTGCAGGATTAGAAGGTTATATTATTTTTGACATTTTTATTGTTATTTATTTTTAGTATCTCAAGCTTTATAATTATTAATAAACTCCATTTTTTATTTGTTGTAGGGCAAGATGTCAAGTTTGGATTTGGAGAGTATTGGAAGATGTACTTAACTTGAGTGTGAGTGATGATCCACTCGGTCAACTACTTGCTCAAACTCGTTGGAAACTAGAGAACTCGAAGCCTTTTTGTTTATTAACCTTGAATTTATCTCTTACTTCTATGTTAACTTCATATAACCTTGTAGTTGGGTTATTAAACTTAAACTTGACTATTTGAGAACTTGTATTTTTAATTTTTCCTTGTATTGTGTTTATAATTTTATATTTTATGGTTTTGTAGTGAGATATCATTAATATAGTAGCATGTAACAGTTGATAAACAGTACACAAACGAGTCGAATTAAACAGGTTAAACATGATCTGTTTGATAAACGTGAAGGGTACACAAGCGAGTCGAGTTAAACATGTTAAACATGATCTGTTTAATAAACGTGTTAAACGTGTCATAAACAGTTACTGTTTATTAAACGTGTCGTGTGTCGTGTTTACAAATGACTCGTTTAATAAACGTGTCGTGTGCGGGTTTAGATAATTATGACACGACACGTTTACGACACGACACGTTACGACTCACGACACGAATTGCCGCCCTAGTTATATGTTGCGTCGTAGGTCTACGCCGGCCACCGAGAGGGACCAGGTGATAGTTAGTTGGGTGCGCCCACTAGTGGGATCCTAGAAGGGAATCTCGAAGTTTGGTTTAGTCTGACTGGAACAGGCACATACATTTGCACTTTATTGTTATCCATGCATGCGATGCTCTAATTACGATTGCCTGTTTACATTCCCCATGTTTATTTAACAGTATTTATTGAATTCCACTTGTTTATTGGAATGCTCAGAGGAGTTCCTTGGGATTTTACTTACTGGACTCGTCATCCATTTTCTTCTGTGATGATTGAGTGCAGATCCGAGTACAAGTAAGGGCAAGGGGGTCTTGGGCGACTACCTCTGACTGCCTGATGTCGAGGACTACTTGTACGTGTGTTGATATTTTGATATTTTGATTTCTTTAGGGAACTGGGGAGTATCATGACCTTGTACATGGCTATACCTTATATGGTACAGTTGTCTACCTCTATACAGAGTACTTTTTAGGGTTTTTTCCACAATAGGATTTGTTAAATTGATTATTAATATTTCTTGCATTTAAGTACAACTTTCGCTGAATATGTCATTTATATGTTGTACACAAGTGGATACGAATTTCGAGACATAAATAGGACTGGTAGGTGCCGTACACGTGTAGTAAGGCCAGCCGGCAAGGAATACACGATGACACGTAACCCCGGGGTGACGAGGGCCGTCACAATCTTCTTCTTTATTGGATACAAATTCTTCCTCATTAGAATATTCATGTGCTGGTTCTTTACCAAAAACAAACTCCACCCTCAGTTCCATGGTCACCCGAATCGAATCGAAGCTCCGATACCAAACTGATGCAATGGAAGTCTTCCGAATCGATTGACAAATCCACGAGCAATCAATTCAATGCATTGAGAATTAAAATTGTTAAGGCCCATTTTATTAACGCCGTTGTTTATTTTGTAATTTCAGACATGGACGCTAGCTCGGATCCACGTGGACACCGCGGGTAGGCTAGGACACATGTCGACCTAGGTACACTAGTAAATTGTGTGTTGTATTGTTTAATTGTGATGCATTTTATGAAATTATTTGTTAATACATCGCTTGTGTGTATGTTGAATGGTTATATCGTGCGAGGTTGTGTGACGGCTAGTCGCCTCGAAATACGTGTCAATGCCGGTATCGAGAGGCAAAGTACGGGTACACTAGGGAACCCGTCTAATTCATGTTAATATGACTAAGTAATTCAATTGAAATGGGTAATGTAACCATAGGCTAATTGAGTTGAAATTTAAACAATAAGGTATGACATGCCTCGAAATGCGCGTTGAGACGCAAGGCACCAGATTTCGGGTAGCCGAAGGTTTGTTGGACCATGAGTTGGTTAATTTTGATAGATAAAACACTAACCATATGGTTTGATAAGGCTTAATATAAGGTGAGTTAATTAACTAAACAATAAGCGTATAATTTGAACTTAATAATGAAGATTATAAGATGGACATCAAGATGATCATATTGAGTAATTTTAGGAGATGACTGTGTTAGTGGAGTTATCAAGTGGTGTAGGATAGCGTGAAATGAGACCACGAGATAATCCTCGAGATACGTACGCACACTTGATCAAAACCTAAACTATATATAACAAGTGTATGGGATTCTCATTTCCACTAACTCATTTACGTGCAAATTTAGAGAGAAAACTAGAGAAGAAGAGAAAATTCCAGCTGAAAGTGATTACTTGGAGATCAATTCAAGTGATCCAACCTAGGTAATCATCTTCCTTATCACTTACACTCTTTAATGAACCCATTTTTGGGTATGTTTTAGTGAAATTTGGGTTTGATGATTAGACCTCTGATTTTTGGTGAAAACTTGATGAATTACATGTTATTAGATCATTTTCATAGAGAATCTACAACTGGTTTAACTAGAATTGAAATTATTGATGAAATTGTAAAGTTTGGTGAATGCATGAAAGTTAGAGAAGTTAGGTTAATTTGATATTCTGGAGTGTTCTAGTTGTTGTTTTGGAGTTAATAATGTATGGAGAGGATGTAAACCAGGTTAGAGTAGCTAATTGAGAGGGGAATGACATAATTCTCAATTTGAGAATTCTATCACAAAGGGCAATTAGCGTGCTAACTACGTTGGTTAGAGCGCTAATCGTTCTGGGTTTCCAACTATTTTTCAAAATGAATAACAATAGCGCGCTAGATAAATCCCCTAGCGCTAACTTCACCTAGCGCGCTAGGTAGATCTGTTAGCGCTAATAGGTCTACATAGCGCGCTAGGTGAAGTTAGTGCGCTAATGACAGATAAAATATGAATTAAAGGGCTGTTTTGGTGATTTTCAACTTAATACATGTCTAAACACTTATAAATAACCTAAACTTATAAAATTTGACTTCAGGTACTTAGTGGATCGTAGCTCAGTGTCGAGGAGTTGACGGGCCGGATACGAGAGGCTGGGGGTGGTCGGAAAGTGGTTTGAGGTTTCTAAAACCCAATTGAAAAACTCTGAGTATTTGACTCTGTTTTGAATTTCGTTCCTATCATTTCCTCGCTGATTTTATTATTCTATTATGTTACTTGGACGTGGGTTGAAGTTACTTCCTCGGATTTCCTGGTTGTATGTTCATGATGCACTGGACTATAGCACGTGCGACCCGGCCATTAATGAACGTTAACCTGAGCTTGCCTTTGGTGCACGTGTCGGTGACTCTGCGGATTTGGCTAGCACCGCGAGGGAACAATTGTTGGGACAATCGGGCACGTCCATTGTTGGGAACTTTGTGACCCGAAGTACAATTTAGTCCATCTGGAGCGACCACACACAATTGTTAGCGTAGCTGTTATCTATTCATGCGTTGAGCCATTTACAATTGTTTCTCTTTACATTTCGCATGTTTATTTGACATTATTTCTTGCAATTCCTTACTTTATTTGTGCGAATGCTCAGAGGGGTTCCTTCGGATTTTACTTACTTCACTCGTCATCTGTCTTTTTGTGATGATTGAGTGCAGATCCTAGTACCAGTATGGCAAGGGGATCCTAGGCGACTACATCTGATTGCCTGCAATCGAGGACCTACTAGTACGTGCTTATTTTGATATTTTGTATTATTTTGGGTATTGGGGACTTGAGATGACATGGTACATGTATATATAGCTTGTTTATGGTACTATCACTTATATATATAGTACTCTTCCAGGTTTTCTATAGTAGAATTTGCTCTTATAAATAATGTTTACCATGCTAGTTACTTATTCTAATTGTCTCAATTAAGGCTTCCGTTGATATATGTTAACTTGTAAGATACAACCCACTAGTATGGTTAGGCATTAGAATAAACTTTTAAATATTTTAAGAGAATAAGTTAAGAAAATAATGATAATCCACTAACTAATTTTAATAAAACACATGTGGACACAAATTCTGAGACAAAAGGTGGACGGGCAGGTGTCGGACACGTGTAGTTGGGCCCATCGGGTAAGAGTACACAGAGACACGTCGCCCGGGGTATCGGGACCGCCACAGTTGGTATCAGAGCAAGAGTTCTATGAACTTGGGAATGTAATATAAAAAGAGCATAAAATTTAATAAATAAACTTTAGTTGTGGAAACCCGATGTTATTGCTTTAGAACTTTAGTTGAGAAGTGATGTGATGTGGGTAGAGATATGGTTTATATACGTGTTATATTTCCATATATATATATATATTATATGTATATACATCGAGGCTGATCCGAGCACGCTTCTCGTTGCAGATTATGGACAGACAGTCGACTACGCCTCAGGCGACTGGTCAGACTTTTGATGCAGCTAGGGATTCCCCGATTACAGGTAGTATAGAGGATCGACTCTTGGCTCAGGAGACTCAGATGGCCGAGGTACTACATTTGTTATGGGATCAGACTGCCATACTGACGACACTTTCTACAGCGGTTGCCGCACCCAGATAGCCAGTAGTAGGTACTGTACCTACGGGACTGCCATCGCTTCGACTGTTCCCTAGACACCCATTAAGAGGGTAGCAGCGGAGACGCAAACAAATAGAGCCACCGCAATTGTTGCTCCACTAGAGACGCTGACCCCTAGCAACGCCTCCACCCACGACCACAAATCTGATGAATGCTACCACTACTACCTCTGCTACATCAGGATTCGTCTTGGCTCTAGAGGCGTAAATGTTGAGAAAGTTTCTAAAGTTTCAGCCAGGCTTCTTTTATAGAGGTGGTGACCACGAGGTTGCGGGGAAGTCGATTGTGTCTTATCAACGTTTCCATAAGCTGGCGAGGAATGATGAGAGTGTTCAGGCACAATTCTCTAGGGCATGCTTGAGAGGCCACGCAACGGTATGGTGGACCACATATCAGGATACCCATCCGGAGCCGATGGCTTAGGCTGAGTTTAGGGAGTTTTTCTATAATCAGGACATACCCATGGAGGTGAGATTGAGATTGAGAGAGGAGTTTCTGACCTTGAGACCGGGTAATCGGACTTTGCTGCAGTATATGGAAAGATTTCGGTATTTACTCCAGTTCTCGATGGACGTAACTGGGACGGAGTGTCTGCATATATACTATTTCACCAGATGAGTTGAGGATATGATTGCTTCGGTAGTGGTATCGTTTGGGGCACCCACTATGCATGATATATTTGATAGAGCTTTGACGAATAAGACCTACCTGATGCGGAGGGATGACAGACGGGATAGGGCTCACATGGATGATCACCATGACAGTTAGTTCAAGTATGAGGAGAGACAATCGGTTCACGCCATCGCACTAGCACCGACAGATCAGCATATGCCACCGCCACAAATGTACCATCAGGGTCGAGATTAGGGGGGACATGACAGGGGTCAAAGAGAACGGGGTCAAGGTCCGAGATTTGGAGATGGATAGGCAGGTAGGCAGGACCGCCATAGATGTCACATGTATGGTCAGAGGGGACATTTGAAGGTAGATTGTAGGACACCACCGTCACTACGTCGAGAGCCAGAGCAGGCCAGAGAGATAGCCCATGTACTAGCGCAGCCGGATGGCGGGGCGACTAGACAGCTTGTCGAGGATACGTTATATATGTTTAGTAGACTTATGCATGCTATGTTTGATTCTATTAGCACTTTACCCTTTATTGTTGGGCGTATTGTTAAGGAGTTAGGGTTAGATACACAAACACTAGACACACACCTTGTTCTCAGCACGACCGCTAAGGACAAGATATACCCTAACCAGATATGCTAGAGACGTGATGATAGAGGCTGAAGGACATCAATTACCAGCATATCTTCGAGTATTTGAGTACTTAGATTTTAACGTTCTTCTCGGGATGGATTGGTTGTCACCTTATAATGCACATATAGATTGTTATGGTAATAGGATTGAGTTTCGTATTCCTAAGATACCAGATTCCTCACTAGTTAGATCTGCGACTGATTTACCTATCACTAGAGGCTAACTAGCTACAACGCAGGAGATTGAGGAATTTGCAGTGATAGTTGAGCCGGAGGTTAGGACAGAGGTCATGATTGAGGACGTTCCATTAGTTAGAGATTTTGTCGATGTATTTTCGAATGATCCACCAAGATTACCACTGCCACGAGCTATTGAGTTTATCATTGAGTTTATCCTAGGGACACAGTCGATCGCCAGTAGACCTTATAGGATGTCACTATTAGAGTAGGAGGAGGTTAGATGACAACTTGAAGGGATTCACCTTAGTATGTCACCTTGGGGAGCTCCAGTGTTGTTTGTGAAGAAGAAGGATAGCTCGATAAGGATGTGCATATACTATAGGAAGCTGAATCAAGTGACAATTAGGAACCGTTACCCACTTCTTAAGATTGATAATATGTTTGACCAATTGGTAGGCGTCAGATTCTTCTCAAAGATTGATCTTCACTCAAGTTATCATCAGTTGAGGATTCGAGATGAGGATATCTAGAAGACCGCTTTCAGCACGACGTACAGGCTATTTGAGTTCACAGTCATGCAGTTTGGGTTGACTAACACCCTAACAATTTTCATAGATTTGATGCACAGGGTCTTGAGATCGTATTTGGATAGATTTGTCATAGTCTTCATCAATGACATCTTAATCTACAGTAGGACTCGTGAGGAACATGAGAGACACCTCAGGGCAGTTTTGACGACACTGAGAGAACATAGATTGTACGCCAAATTCAGTAAGTGTGACTTCTGGCTCAGTACGTTGAGATTTTTAGGACATGTCATCAGTGATATATGGTATCTTTGTGGATTCAGAGAAGATTTGGGCTATCATTGACTTGGAGGACACCCGAGTCTATTATCGATATTCAGAGTTTTCTTGGCTGGCAGGATACTAATGGCAGTTTGTATATGACTTTTCCTCGATTGCGGCGTCGATGACAAGACTGACCAAGAAGGATGTTAGATTTGATTGGTCAAGAGGAGTGTGAGCAGGCTTTCTATGAGCTGAAGAGGAGGTTGACTTCCGCACCAATATTGACATTGCCGGAGCTGGGCAAGACTTTGACAATTTATACGGATGCATCGGGCATTGATCTTGGATGTGTGTTGATGCAGGAGGGTAGACCAGTTGCTTATCTTTCCAGACGATTGAGACCCCATGAGGAGAATTATCCAGTACACAACTTAGAGCTTGCAGCAGTCGTCTTTGCACTGAAGGTCTGGAGGCACTAACTCTATGGAGAGAGGTTCATATTGTATACAGATCATTAGCGTATATGTTATATCTTCACTCAAAGGTATCTAAATATGTGTCAGAGGATATGTCTTTAGCTGTTGAAGGACTACGACTTCGCTATTGAGTATCACCCTGGAAAAGTGAACGTCGTAGTGAACGTATTGAGCAGAAGCGAGATTGATAGTCAGACTATTTTGCGACATATGATACACGAGCATGGCTTGTTACAGGTGCCAACAGTTATGTGCATGACAGAGGTGTCGACTACGGCTAAGCAACACATTTGTTGTTAGATGAGAGTTCCGCCGTATCGATTGAAAGTGTAGCCGAGTGTCAAAGGACTGATGGGCTTTATGAGCGATTCAGTGGTCTGACTCAGGATCCGGAGTGCACTGATTGGGCAGAGACCACAGATCGGTGTTTGAGACACCGAGGGAGATTATGGATACCTGCGGATCAGAAAATACGGGACGACATTCTGGAGGATGCACATCGATCTCGCTACACAGTTCATCTTGGTCGTACCAAGATGTACCATGACTTGAGGCGACTATTCTAGTGGTCAGAGATGAAGACTGATGTAGGGGCGTACGTCAAGAGTTGTCACATCTGCTAACAGGTGAAGGCTGAGCACAAGAGACCAAGTGGACTGTTACAGCCGTTACCCATTTCAGAGTAGAAATGGGAGCACATCACCATAGATTTCGTCAGTGGACTACCACGGACATCAAGGTGTCACGATGCAGTTTGGGTTGTGATTGATAGGCTAACGAAATCGACTCATTTCATATTTCTATGAGATACAGGTTCCCACAGCTGAGCATATTGTTTGAGCGAGAGATTATTAGATTGTATGGGGTACCGGTTTCTATTGTGTCAGACAGAGATCCCAGGTTGACTTCAAGGCTTTGGGAGGCTATGCAGGAGCAGTTTGGCACCAAGTTGCAGTTTAATACGGCTTATCATCCTCAGACCGATGGACAGTCAGAGCGGCTGATACAGATTCTAGAGGATATGCTCAGGGCTTATATATTGCAGTTTGGGGGAGGATTATTTGCCTTTATGTGAGTTTGCATATAATAACAGCTATCAGACGAGTATTGGTATGCCATTGTTTGAGGCGTTGTATGGGAGGCCATGTAGATCACTTGCATGTTGGGCAGAGCTGGAAGATATAGTAACTGTCGGGCTGAGATAGTTATTGATCACAAAAAGAAGATCAAACAGATCCGTCAGAGATTACGAGCGGCACATGATAGACATAAGAAATACGCGGATCGATATCGCGAGGGTCTAAGCTATGAGGAGGGCGACATGGTATATCTGAAGGTTTCCCCTTGGAAGGGTCAGCAGAGGTTTGATATTAAGGGGAAACTAGCACCGAGATTTATTGGACCATTCAGGATCGCAGAGATAGTGGGATGTATCACTTATCTTTTAGAGTTATTTGTTGAGTTAGCTGGGGTTCATCCGAGATTTCACATTTCGATGTTGAGACTAGCTAGGTCAGAGATGAGACCGATGATTAATTTGGGTCAAATCGAGGTTTAGACTGACGTGACTTACGAGGAGAGGCCAATAGAGATCGTTGAGCGCAAAGTTCAGATTATCAGGAACAGGGAGCTCACTAAGGTCCTAGTCCATTGGCAGTATAATGGGACGGAGGGACTTACCTATATAGGAGCTCGAGTCGACGATGCGATAATGATACCCTCAGTTATTTCACGGTACGACATTCGGTTATGTTAAATTTCGTGACGAAATCTTATTTAGTTTGGAAGAGCTGTAACGGCCCGTTTTATTAATGTCGTTATTTATTTCGTAATTTCAGACATGGACGCCAGCTCGGATCCACGTGGACGTCGTGGGTAGGCTAGGACACATGTCGACCTAGGTACACTAGTAAATTGTGTGTTTGTATTGTTTAATTGAGATGCATTTTATGAAATTATTTGTTAATACATCGCTTGTGTGCATGTTGAATGGTTATATCGTGCGAGGTTATGTGACGAATAGTTGCCTTGAAATACGTGTTAATGCGGGTATCGAGAGGCGAAGTACTGGTACACCAGGGAACTCGTCTAATTCATGTTAATATGACTAAGTAATTTAATTGAAATGGGTAATATAACCATATGCTAATTAAGTTGAAATTTAAACAATAGGGTATGGCACGCCTCGAAATGCACGTCGAGACACGGGGCACCGGATGTCGGGTAGCTGAAGGTTAGTGGGACCATTAGTTGATTAATTTTGATAAATAAAACACTAACCATATGGTTTGATAAGGCTTAATATAAGGTGAGTTAATTAAATAAATAATAAGCGTATAGTTTGAGCTAAATAATGAGGACCATAAGATGGACATCAAGATGATCATATTAAGTAATTCTAGGAGATGAGTGTGTTAATGAAGTTATCAAGTGGTGTGGGATAGCATGAAATGAGACCACAAGGTAATCCTCGAGATACGTACGCACACTTGATCAAGACCAAAACTATATATAACAAGTGAGTGGGATTTTCATTTCCACTAACTCATTCACATGCAAACTCGGAGAAAAAATAAGGGAAGAAGAGAAAATCCCAGCTGAAAGTGAGTACTTGGAGATCAATTCAAGTGATCCAACCTAGGTAATCATCTTCCTCATCACCTACACTCTTCAATGAACCTATTTTTGGGTATGTTTTAGTGAAATTCGGGCTTGATGATTAGACCTTTGATTTTTGATGAAAACTTGATTAATTACATGTTATTAGATCATTTTCATAGAGAATCTACAACGGGTTTAACAAGAATTGAAATTCTTGATGAAATTGGAAAGTTTGGTGAATGCATGAAAGTTAGAAAAGTTGGGTTAATTTGATGTTCTGGAGTATTCTAGTTGTTGTTTTGGAGTTAATAATGTATGGAGAGGATGTAAACGAGGTTAGAGTAGTTAATTGAAAGGGGAAGGATAGAATTCTCCATTTGAGAATTCTATCACAAAGGGCAATTAGCGCGCTAACTGGGTTGGTTAGCGCGCTAATCGTTCTGGGTTTCCAACTATTTTTTTCAAAATGAAGAACAGTAGCGCGCTAGACAAATCCCCTAGCGCGCTAACTCCATCTAGTGCGCTAGGTAGACCTACTAGCGCGCTAATGACAGATAAAATATGAATTTAAGGGTTGTTTTGGTGATTTTTAACTTAATACATGTCTAAACACTTATAAACAACCTAAACTTATAAAATTGGGCTTCAGGGACTTAGTGGACCGTAGCTCGGTGTCGGGGAGTTGATAGGTCGGATACGGGAGTCTGGGGAGGTCGGAGAGCGGTTTGAGGTTTGTAAAACCCAACTGAAAAACTCTGAGTATTTAATTTTGTTTTGAATTTCATTCATATCATTTCCTTGTTGATTTTATTATTCTATTATGTTATTTGGACGTGGGTTGAAGTTACTTCCCTGGATTTCCTGGTTGTGTGTTCATGATGCACTGGACTGTAGCACATGTGACCTGGCCCTCAGTGAATGCTAACCTGAGCTTGCCCTTGGTGCATGTGTTGGTGACTCAACGGATTTGGCGCGCCGCGAGAAACCAAGTGTCGGGTTAGTTGGGCGCGACCACCGGTGGGAACTTGGTGACCCGAAGTACAGTTTAGTCCATCTGGAGTGAGCACACACAATTGTTAGCTTAGCTATTATATACTCATGCGATGGGTCATTTACAGTTGTTTGTCTTTACATTTCGCATGTTTATTTGACAATACTTCTTGCAATTCCTTACTTTATTTATACGAATGCTAAGAGGGGTTCCTTGGGATTTTACTTAATGTACTCGTCATCTGTCTTTTTGTGATGATTGAGTGCAGATCTTAGTACTAGTAGGGCAAGAGGATTCTAGGTGACTACATCTGATTGCCCGCCGTCGAGGACCTACTAGTACATGCTTATTTTGATATTTTGTATTATTTTGGGTATTGGGGACTTGAGATGACACGATACATGTATATATACCTTGTTTATGGTACTGTCGCTTATATACATAGTATTCTTCCGGATTTTTCACAGTAGGATTTGCTCTTATAAATAATGTTTACCATGCTAGTTACTTATTCTAATTATCTCAATTAAGGCTTCAGTTGATATATGTTAACTTGTAAGATACAACCTATTAATATGGTTAGGCATTAGAATAAACTTTTAAATACTTTAAGAGAATAAGTTAAGAAAATATTGATAATCCACTAACTAATTTTAATAAAACACACGTGGACACAAATTTTGAGACAAGAGGTGGACGGGCAGGTGCCGAACACGTGTAATTGGGCCTATCGAGCAAGGAGTACATGGAGACACGTCACCTCGGGGCGGCAGGGCCGCCACAAAGACCCTAATTCTCTAAAAAAAGAAATTAAATTCTTTATTGAAAATCAATCAATCAACCCCTAATTAAAACTATTACATAGCCTCTATATATAGGCTTTTCATTACAAAAAAATAATAAATAAAAAACTTATAATTCTAAAAAAAATAAAATCGTTAATTAATTAAAGTCTTCTAATATATTACCTTTCTATTTTGACACACTAATGACACATATTCACCTATTACTTAATTTCCCCGTTATCTAAGTTTCCTAATTAAATTAAATTTTTATTATTTAACTTAACTAATAGACCTAATATATAGAATATTACAAAATATAGTAATTAAATATAATAAGAAATTAAACTCTATACATCTTACGATATATGGACTCCACCATAAGACTTTGTTCATTTCTATTTTCATTACCTTGACATCATTTATCAAAGCCAAATATAACTTTTAATTGGCGACCCATTTTTTAATAATGTAAACTCTAAAGATTTGCAAAAGTTACTAAACCGTCACTCAATCGTATTTATCGAAGAATGTACGAGCTTTTCTTTCGAATGCGCTTCTCACAGTTATGAAGAAGTTGTTTGCGGTTTTAAGAAAGATGCAAGGAGCAGCTAAACATACATCACTTTTTGCTTAACGTACTTACTCCATTACTCAAGCATACCCTAATTTTGCTAAACTTACCCTACATTTTTTGAGAAATTTCAAAAATACCCTTGCTCACCCCATCATCACCCTTACCCTCACCCCATTACCCCTAAATCCTCTTCATTTCTCGATTTTTTTCCATTCTAAAACACTCGTCTTGGTCGAAAGTGGCGTGGGAGCATTTTTTTCATCGATCAAGGTCGGATCTCGTCTTGTCGGTGCGCTATAATTGAGAAAGTGTCACCCATGGGTATCAAACACAAAGAGCCGAGTATTCTTTAGAGGTTTTGGTTGACCCCCAATGAGACCTCTAAAAAGGTGTCGGCCAATTCTTAAGGAGACCCGAGATCTCTTTAAAGGTCTCGGTGTGAGCCAGTCGAGACCTTTAAATAGGTATTAGTGGAAGTCAGTTGATACCTCTTTAGAGGTCTTAGTGGGAGACATTGTGTATCTGACCCACGGGCGACAAGAATGAACAAAAAATTCTCAAACTCCAAAAAATAGATGAAAAAACCAAAAACTTAATGGGGTTTGCTCGGAATCTCTAGATATTCTTAATTCCATTCCATCGGCATTTTTTTTATGCTCGAAATGTGAGATTCAAGCCTCCGATCGAAGCCCTAAACCTAACAATAACACTGCAAAAACACCAACTCAAAAACATCAACAAACTTAAAAAAACCTTGAAGTCGACACGAAAAGAGGTGGATAATGCACTCACAACATCGAACCGATATGGTTTTGCCCAAATTTCGGCAAATTTTGGCTGAAAAATAGAGAGTGCAATCCGAGAGAAGGAGTTGGTTAAATGACTGGGGTATGGTGAGCGAGGTGAGAGCAAGGTATGAGTGAACAAAAACCTTTATGTACGGAGGCCAGTTGGATCATTTCACGCACGGATTAAAATTTTACGTTTAGTAAAAAGTGGGGTATGTTTAGCCACTCCCCAGATAAATTCATTCACTAGTGAAGAGAAACCTATTAATCCTTGCACAAAATTGTATCTGCACAAAAACTCGACCAAGTGGCGGACATCTCGTTTGCTATTGTTGAAGATCGATTAACTACATTCATATCTCTAATTGATCAGTTGGTCAAAGTTAACTCTGTTGCTCATAATGCACACGCTATTACGCTTTTTCGTGAGAAATCTCAGCACTTAGAAGTCTCTCTCAATGCACAAAACCGGCCCGCATGCTCCAAATAGCACACCAATTTCCTTCAAAAAGGATCCACTCGGTGAAGATGGTCCTAATTATATCAGATCCTGATTAATTAACAAAAAGTTGATCTAAGACACACGATCCTAATTATAAATCACCAACTCAATCACAAATTTCATTCCATTTAGTAGCATATAGGTACCACAATCAATTAATAGATTCTATACAAATATATCGATTGTCTAGCGATCTAAATTCAATAGTCGTACTGAAGCAGTCCAAGAAGTGATATGCACTTTCTTTGAGGAGTTTGACTGAAAATTTAGTTGACTTTTGGAAGCTCAGGCGAAGGAATCTTGGAACTCTGGGGACATAACTTTATTGAAAATGACATGACGATCAATACTTCGTTTAGGCCTCTGAAGCTGTGAATTTGCCGTTTTAGGAAAGTTTTAGTTTACTTAGGACTCTACTAAGGAAACTCTATTTTTTCATGTCGTTTGTGTCATTTTTGTTGGAGATGTGTGGACAATGATAATAGTCCCATATTAATAAGACTTCGAAAAGAAATATATAAGTAATGTTCTCCCCTCAATTAGTATCGAGGTCTTTTGAGTTAAAACCTCATATATATGAGTTGAAAATGGTTTAGTTGAGGACAATATCGATACTGACGGAGATCTACAGACACACAATCGTGTGTACGGGCGGGCCCAAGATGAAAAAATTAACATTGTATCAGAGTCGACGGTTCAATCGGGACCTATTGAGACGATTAAAGACACCTTGGATCGATTTCGGTCCAAAGTGGAGTGGTGATGTGTGGACCGAAATAATAGTACCACATTGATTAAATAAGACTTCACAATGAAGTATATAAGTGATGCTCTTCCCTCGATTAGTACCGAGACATTTTGAGTTAAAACCATACACCTATGAGTTGAAGGTTAAAACCATACATCTATGAGTTGAAGGTGGCTAAGTTGGGGACAATATTGGTACCGGTAGAGATCTACAGGCACGTAACTGCGTGTGCGGATGGGCGCGAGATAAAAGTTTTAATAGTTTTGTTTCTTATTTCCTTATTTAATGGTTTAGGATATTTAAGACTTTTTCACATTTATGGCAAAATTAGGGTTTCACTATATAAAACGACCTTTTGGCCGTAATTCGACACTTTTGAATGAAATAAATAATTTCTGAACTTGCATTGTCAAGGTTCTTGCACTATATTGCATTGTTCGTGGAGTCGATTAATCCGTTTAAAAGATCTTCGCTGCATTACTTACCTAAATATTTTCCTTATTTCCTAGTCAGAGTAATAGTCTATCGACCCGGCTGATGTCATCTACTTAATAGCAATATTGTCCTTTTTCTTTTTTGCAAAATAGCAGTATATTGTCTTTGATATACATAAATTTATTAATTTTCCACTGTAAACTACTGGGAACAAATCAGTAGTAGTAGTTTAGCAACCATTCGACAAACGGCAATCTTGTTTAAAAAGTAAAAGTTCCTATATACTTAACTAAGGAAAGATGCTTATTGGTAATGAAGTAAATGCACATCACATTCCTAATAAGACAGAGAGAGGGAGAGAGTCACATGACTTAATAAGGTTAAAAATTAACTTCCTCTCTTTTTTCTTCTTTATATATATATGTGAACCTTATATGCAGCACATATGAAGCCATGCAAGCTGGTCCCCCTTGTTTAATTTGCCCTCCTGTTTTACACTCTTTTTGTTACAGTAGTAGTGTTGGTGTTGATGCTGCTTCCTTAGAGAGAGAGAGAGAGACTAGTAGGTAGGTAGAGGGTCCCCCACCAAAAGTTATTAAAAGCTGTTTGTAAATTTAGAAACTTTCACACTAACCTGTCTGCATGGTGGTGGCGTGGGCGTGACAATATTCAATTTACTCAAACTGGGACCACTGCTTTGTTAATTTTGTTATTAATTAATATTAGTCTTAACCTTTTCATCATCGCTAATAATAAAACAAAGAGATAACACGATGAGCTTTAATTTCCTCTCTTTAGATCTCTAGCTCTTCACCTCTATTTATATCCATCCCCCTCATGTGCCTCTATTATATCCTTGCTTCAACTTCAAGAGAGAAGAAGAAACCTAGCTAGCTAGCTAATTAAGAGAGGAGTACGTATATGTATCACCCAATTTTCATAGAGTACTAGTCCCATCTTTCTTTTTCTCTCTAGTTATAGATCTTGAGGTGATGATGATCATCAGATCGATTGGCTTCCACCTAGCTCCATGTTTCACTAGCAGTTGAAGCTGCCAGCATGATCTAAACTGCCCTCTTTAATTTGAAGGGAAGATCAGATCATGTATGGCAGTTTCACCTGTTGTTGAAAGCATGACAAAACCCTAATTCCCAACTACACATATATATTTTTCCCTCTTTTAGGGTTAGGTTTCTTCATCAGTTAGAATCCCCAAAAAAAATTAAAGGTTTGTAATCTTCTCTTCTACTCTAATTTAATACATCCTTTGTTTTGTGGTCATGCTGGCTGACCTTCCACTGTTGTAATCTCTTTATATATATGGGTAAGTATATATAATTAGGTAGTTATTTCTTTACTGTGCCAATGGTACGATCGAGAGGAATCTTAACAGTATATATGATGATCAGATTTAATTGCTAGGGTTTGGACTGATGAAGCTTCTCTGCCAATGCTGTTCAAGATCCCTTTTTGTAGCCTTGGAGAGTGAGCCTTTATTAGTACTGTTCCCTAACTATCTTCATCATTTTATATTTCATGAGCTCTCTATATATGAAACATTTTAATCACTTTTGATCCAATAATTCTTGCTTAATTTTATCGATCTCTGCAGATCCAGCTAGCTCGGAATCAATTTTATCGAATGTCGACGAAAAGCTAGAGAGCGTTCCAAAACCTTTGAATTCGAACTAATGCTTGTTAGATCGATCTTGAAGAACTCTTCATTTTTGCCACACAATTTGATTGCTTCTTTATATATATATATACATTTGTCTGCTGCACAAAGCTCAATTTGTTTCATCTTAGCATGAAAAAAAATTGTTTAATTTAATTTATCTTCTGTGTTTTTATTCATTGTTTTGAATTTATTCCTTTTCTTTGAGAGGAAATTACATTTTATGGATCCACCGTAAAACATAGTACTATACAACAGACTAATGATTGGGAATTTTCGAAAAAAAATAAAAATGAAACCTTCATGTTTTGAAATTACATCTACTAATTCATTGATTTTCAAGGCATTTTGAATATATATTTATTCATAGTTATTCTAAGATCACGTGTATATACGGAATTGAGAAGTAGTAATGGATTGAGCATCCAATGAGATTTCATCATGAAATGAAGAAATTAGGAAAAAGATTTTCTATGTTTAGTAAGATCTACCTGAGCTTTTCTCTGAATTTTAAGCAGAGAAAACCATTTGAGGCAATTTCAAGTTTCAAGACAAGACCTAGCTATTTGTTTTTGCTAAATGTGGAATAATGCAAAGAGGGTATCAGTGGACGTAATAATTCGCATCCCTTTAGAAACAGCTGGTGAAACCCTAAATTCTGCCTTTTCTCATGGGAACTCTAAATGACCATCAATTTGAACCTCTTAATTCCTTGAAGATATATATATATATATATTTTAAATTTATGACCTTAAGTGTCTCAACCACCTCGTCCCTTCCCAATTAAGACCCGACTAATCCCACGAGGGCTAGGAGGACGCCCCTACCACTAACAACACATGTCGAAGGAAAATGATGCACTTGCCGCAAGGGGCGAAGCCAGGATTTCAAACTCCCTTAGGCTAGACCAAAGGTATAGGCTAGACATTAGTTTAAGGGATGAGCTAGGCTAGGTATTTTTTTTTTATACATGCATAAGGGTTAATCAAAAAAAAAAAAAAAAAAAAAAAAAAAAAAAAACTCTACATGCATAAAGGGGCACATATATAAGGCTGCCTTGAGCTGCAACCTAGACTAGCCGTGATATTGTTTGCCGCGACCTTGAAGATATATTGTGAACCCCCACTTTTTTTTCTTCTTTGACTTAATCGATCATCTTGTGAACCAACTTTGGTTAATTTGCTTTCTTGAATTAGTAGCAAAAGTTGACATCCAATTTGAATAGGAATTCAGATCTGATCAGAGAAACCTGAATATTAATTAAAACTCTTTTATTTTTTGTTCCGATACTCTTGTTTCATGGGACCATAAATATACAACTCTAGCTCTACAAATAAATTGTATTCATTTTGATTAGTTTCTAAGCACATACATATATGTACAGTCAAATCTTCCACGCCATGGATGTAACGGCCTTGCAGAATTTCTGTATTTTTCTTCCAAGACTTTGACACCTTTCGCTATCGCTTCTTCCTCGTCACAAGCGCATGCATTAAATTTCAAAATACAAGTTTGATTTTGTTTGGGTTGGTTGTTGGAGTTGGGCACCTCCATTTTGGTGGGATGCTGAGTAGGGCTACAATCCATACAGCTTTAATTTTCTTAGGTTCATAAAATTAACCTAGCTACAACGTTGACATATGCATATACTTTATATTCTTTTGGGAGTACCATTAATTTTAATATAATATAATTCACGGAGTTTATAATAGGCTCATGAAGATCACCATTTCTAGTGTTTGTTACATGACATTTATGGCACTCTTCCACGAACCCTAGTTAGAAAACAAAAGTGAAAGCTGTTCTAGTTGACTGGCCAATAATGCATTTATAAGATAACTGCATCAGTTATAAGTTATGTTCTGGCACGACTCTTTTCATAATTGTATTAATAATGCATGTCGTTTGATAGTACAGAAAGTTTGTATTGACAAGGAGATATCAGGAAAGCAGTGAAGATATTTGCTATATGGGCATGTAAGGGCTTGGGCTTGTACGACTTATTGTGGAGATGGAATATACATTTTGTTGCATTATTATTATAGTGTAATGAGACATGTTCTTTACGATCTGATAGTTATATGTACGCCACTTACATGGAAAAAGAATTAGCGATACATAATTAAATATGAAAAAGTAGTGTACATTAATTGATTGGGTTTAATAATTACAATTAATTATAAGAAAAAGTTTTTGAATTGGTTCAAGATAATAAATATTTCGTGAGATCATTACATTGGTACACACTAAGTCTTGATTTTGATGCAAGCCTCAAATAATTAGAATATAATTAGTATTTTTTTTTTCAATAAATCTACTTGGACTCATGAGTCCGGACTCATAAGGAGGTTTTTAAAATTTTTGTAAATATTTAAGGGGTATCAATGAAATTTTACAAGTGATTATCGTTGTTTCATTAATTGCTCGAGGATGTATTTGAAATTAAAAAGATTTTGAGTCCGGACTCACGAGTCCAAATTGCACTACCTTTTTTTTTTATACGAAAATATAATTAGTATTTGGGTGAGAATCTAATAGACATTGGATGATATGTAATTAATAATTATACACTGCAAGAAAATTAATATACTAATTTTTATGAGAAAAAAACCAATTTTTGGCGCGCCTCATATTGGGCTCGAACCCAACCCTCTTGCATCAATCTCAAATATCAAATCATTGGGCCACTCACTTGGTTGGTAAGAAAAAATATTTTTTAGGAGACCAAATAAGTGTTGTTGAAGCAGAGGCGGAACCAGAAAATTTATTTAGGAGGGGGCAAACTTTAACCTATAAATTTATTCATAAGTTTGGACCTCATCCGATAGGCGCACTCAACGTCGTGGATCTGACTTAAGTTTTAAAAAAAGATGGTATGGACCAAACCCTACTTAAGACACTATATAAAGTGTGATAATTTGATGTGCAGACCACCTCGATTAATTTACACTTGCAGTTCGAGTAGCGCCTTCATGAAAATTTATAAAATATTTTTTTTACTTAAGAAATGCATCAACCGTAGGGGCAGGAGAGAAGTCAAGGGGCGCGAGAGGTGCCTGGAGCGGGGTATGTTACATGGGGTCTCGGTCTGAGGGGGCGACCGTCCACCCTGCCCCCCCTCTAGTTCCGCCCTTGTGTTGAAGGCTACGTTGTTAAAACTTAGTCAATATACAATTTTTTTTTTTTTTTTTTTTTTTATCAAGTCGGTCAATTAATATATAATTGACATATTAATTATAATATATATGTCCTTAATCTAAAAAATTTACATGTCATGGTTTGTTAAATATTACAAACTTAATAATGCAAAGATAAATGTAATGTTATATGTTAATTTGTTGGCAAACAAAATATTTATTTATGCATTAATTATGTGTTCAATATGTTTTAACTACGCATTTATCAAAAACATTGTTCAATATCAGTAAAAAAACAACATTGTTCAATATTGTAAAATACGTTTTCGTTGTAGTGTTAGGGTTAAGGTCTGGGCAGGGCGAATATTGAAGTCCCCCGTCCCACCTCCACGGGAAGCAGGCGGGGATTAATCCTCACAATATGCCCCACAGGGAAAACTTTGTCGCTCCTCTAACTCTGTTCAAGTGTATGTTTTAATTGATATTTGTCTCACTGATTTAAATATTTTCATGCTTATGAATTATGACACAAAAATAAGATTGATGCAGTGGTCGTAGGTCCCTCCTAATTGATGATGGAGCACTTCCATGGATAGTACAGAATGTGAACAACGAAGCGTTGCTTATTATTGTTTATGACAAAATAACTCTGTGCATATTATAATTAATGACCATATATGTATTCCCCATATGTAATTTGCAATTGCTATAGGTTGTCAAAACTTATTAAATTTATCACATATAACGAGTTTCCTTTTCGGCGTTTTCTTCTTGAGAGCCTGAAAATGGTGAGAGATCTACCCCTATGAGGGGGTCGGGACTATCACTACGGTGGTGATTTGGGTTTTGCTCCCTGGAATACTCCATTATTAAGATTGATATCCGTCATGGATTCGTTTGATTTAGATACACTGGTGCAGGCTCTTGATGAGGCGGGCAGTGCCAAGATAAAACTAAGCCTCATTGGAAAGATCTATGGTATTCGACTGGTCAACCGTGAAGGCTTCATCACTACCATCAATCGTGTTTGGAACACAGTGAATGGTTTTGAAGTAGAACAGATTGCAACGGCCAATGCTTTTGTTTTCTACTTCAGAACTGCTGCAGATATGGATACAGTATTGAAGGGTGGTCCATGTTCCTTTGATAATCAAATTTTGGTGCTGCTCAAACTAGATCCAATTGGAGATCTTGAGTCTTTGGATTATAACAAAACTCCTATATGGGTCCAGATCTACAAAGTATCGCTAGCCTGTATGACAGAGAAAGTTGCATTACCAACCAACTGACTCCACTAGCCCCATCAATTCATGACCTTCACGTGATTACTAATTTAAGTGACTCTGATGGTACTGAAAGGAATTACAACATGGATGGGATGGACATTTGCATTACCAACCAACTGACTCCACTAGCCCCATCAATTCATGACCTTCACGTGATTACTAATTTAAGTGACTCTGATGGTACTGAAAGGAATTACAACATGGATGGGATGGACGTTTGCCCGAGTGGCCGACTAAACAATACGAGTACCTACATTATAATGCCCACCCTTCTACCTGAACTTGACAACATTCATTCCATCCTTCTGAGTCCACATGAGGCAGGGGTAGGTGCCACACCATTGCCAGAGACCATTTCGGCTTCATTAATAGGGGCCCAGTCTACACAAAGCTTTATAAAAAAACCAACAAGCAAAACCGACTAAAAAGACAAAATGGAAATAAGCAGCTCGATCTTCCAGAGGGTGCATTGCTTTGATCAGACGAAGCCCACTTAAAGGCACGACAAGTACATCCCCACTGCTACATCCTAATGGCCCCTACCTATCTGCAATATCATCAATAAAGCGAAAGTTAGAAATCAGCCCTCTCGAGCAATAAGTTTTTGGGAAGAAACTAAAAGTTAACCCTGAGTCACTAGGTACATCAACTGAACCAGCGGCAAGGCTTGATGAACAGGCAAGCCACCAGAATGAGTCTCATATGCTGAAATATGCAGGCGTTGGGCAACCTCTGCACAATGATATCCTTACAAAAGTTGATTTGTGAGGCTTCTTCGAGTCTAGTTTTCCTATTCGAAACTAGACTTTTTGGTGCAAGGGCAGATAACTTAAATTTCAGTTAGGTTTCCCCAACATTTTCCATGTGAACTGTTCGGGAAAATTAGTGGCTTAATCTTGCTTTGGCAAGATGATTGGAATATTGATTTAATGTCCTATTCTGATGGACACATTGACTGTAAAATGACCATGGAAGATGATTTCACTTGGAGGTTTACGGGCTTCTACGACAATCCAAGGAGGGAGGAGCGTCATCATTCATGGACCCTCCTAAAATGACTGCATTCTATCTCTTCTCTTCCATGGGTTGTGGGAGGGGGTGCTTTCAACGAAATATCGAGTCCTTTGGAGAAATTAGGGGGTGTAGATAAGCCAATCCAACAAATCATGGCTTTTCAGTCCATCACATGTGAGTGTGCTTTGCTTGATTTGGGTTTAGAGGGCCTAAAGATGATTGGAATAACAAGCGTAGGGGAAGTGAAAGTATCCAACAGCGGTTGGACAAATTCTTTGCAAGTTCCAACTGGGTAGTAAGGTTATATAATCCACAAGTTACCAATTTGGAGTTTCATAAGTCCGACCATCGCCCTATTTTTCTCATGCTCCATGACAAAAAAATAGTGGCGGGAAACACACATTGAAGACGTGGTATCAAATTTGAACCCTATTGGGTTAGATTCGACCATTGCAAGGAGATTATTAATGAGAGCTGGATATAGACTGGTCAACACCCTTCTTGCTTAGACAATCTTGGTGTTTCTCTTAGAATGTATGGTGGCGCACTCCAAAAGTGGAGTTTGACTACTTTTGGCAGATTATCTATGATGATTGATGATACACGATAAAGGATACAAAATCTTTATCCAGTTTCTAGTCTTGATGGAGAGATGGAGGAAATCAAAAAGTATGAGGGGGAACTCGAACAATTACTATCTTCGGAGGAAAAGCACTGGCGTCAAAGGTCTGGGTAGAATGGCTTAAGGCGCCACGACATGTTCTCAGCAGGAGGGAGGGAAGTCCAAATTAAAGCCATTTTACAAGTAATACCAACGTACGCTATGAGCTTGTTTGCACTGCCCGAATAGTTCTGCTCGGAAATTACCTATGTCATTTGGGGTTTTTGGTGAGGATCTACTACAAAAAAGAAGGTTGACGTGCTGTAATTGGCGATTTTTGCATTTTGCAAAGAGTGAGGTGGAATGGGGTTCCGGGATCTGATCTGTTTTAACCAAGCTCTATCGGCCAAACAGGCTTGGAGAATATTACAAAATCCAGAGGGACTAGTGGGACAAGTTCTCAAAGGAAAGTACTTCCACAACTCCGACATTCTTGATGTACAGCCACGAAAGTACAACACCTCTTATCTGTAGAAGAGTCTATTATAGGGTCGGGATCTACTAAAGGAGGGCTTAATTTGGAGGGTTGGCTCGGGAGAATCAATATGCGTGTTCTATGACAAGTAGATACCTAGGGACAACAACTTAGCAATGATTTCACTTGAAGTGGAATGAATTGAAATGGTTTCTAACTTGATTACCTCTAACCCTCAGTGGAATACTGAACATATTCAAAACGTCTTTCTTCCTGTTGATGCTGATGCAATCCAACACATCCCTCTTTCAAGCTCGGATCAGGATGATTATCTGGCATGGTATTGGGAAAAGAATGGTCAGTACTTAGTCATGTATGGATATCGAAAGGCTCCGCAAATGAAACTTACAACCATATAGAACCCCAAAAAGCCTAGGAAGAAAAAGACTCCATTCACTGCATCCTCTAGTTCTAATAATGTAACACACTAGTGGAAGCACTTATGGCGCCTAAATGTACCCCCTAAGATCCTTATCTTTTTTTGGCTTCTGTTTAACAATATACTCCTAACCAACCATAGGCTCCATCCTCAACACATCAGGGAGACTACACTGTGCGATGTATGTGAGTTGGAGGTGGAATCTCAAATGCATGCCTTCTTCAGATGCTCGGATATAACTGAATTTTGGATTGCAATCATGGATTTAAGTGTTATTTGCATAGTGGCCTATACCTATATGATGTTTTGATTCATTATCTAATTTAAAGTAATAAATAGGATTGTTTGAAAGGCAAACATCGTTTAGATGTCCTTGGTGAATTTAATATCTAAATCTAATGTTGAAGTGGCTTTCCAAAGGTGTTAGATTTAGTAGTTCGAAGTTTTCATAAAGTGTAATGCAGTTTTATTGTGTGAACTTAATGTCTTTGTGTATTCAAAGAGGTTGGATCAATAAAATTAGAACGTAGTTTTTCCACAGATATAAGGAGAACAAATGGCTGGCTAAAAACTGTTTACTTACTTATAATTAGGGTTTAATGATATAGGATACTTTAGAAAGTATGTTCATGAGTATGTGATCAAAGTAACATGTTTGGATGCATAAAGAATTAAAGTTTCATTGTTTAAGATGATTGTTTATATGTTTATTTATTATTGTATTTTATTGAATTAAATTACTTTTAATTTAGCGACTTTTTGATTTGTGTTATTTAAGTAAGTTTAGTTAGTTTAATTGATTTTTATTTAGAAAGTATTAGTTTAAATTTTGCTTGTTATTAAATTAAATTAAAAATAAAAAATAATAAAACTTTTTCTCTTAAGGAATTTGCAAAATCCCCGTGGAGACGATTCCTACTTATCACTGCTACAAAATATTAAAAGTATAATAAAAGAGGGAAATTTATTGTGTAACATCCTTATCCCTATTAGGGCGATACCTAGCCTAAAACCCTAATTAAGCTCCGGTACACCAGCCTGACTTAACTTGAGCTAGCAACCTCTTTTCAATACCTAATAAACGCAACATGTATATCTTAATAATCAAATGATAATTAAAATAAAGCGCATTGAAATTTAAAACTTTTTCGATTAAAACACAAGATATACAAAAATCGGCATAATCATCTGTCATTAAATTATATTCCAACTCTATTTATTACAAAATCACAATTCAATACAATATACAAACAATAGGAAAATCAATTCACCGTAAAGAAGAGTATAAACTCTTAATCTTCTATGTTCCTAAGTTGAAGTGCATGTCAATAACCTGAAATGTTAATTGGGGAATGAGCGCTCCAACTTGCTTAGTAAGTGATGCTCATAAACATATCAATTATCAACTACTATCAATGAATAAATGAATAGCAATATATATGAATCCAAACATATCTATTCAGACATTAAAAATGATATAACAATACGTAACAGAATGCAAGTTCAAAGTTCAATTACAACTATACTCGTGACTTGTATTTTGATTTTCATTTTAGAGTTATATTCTCTGCAGAATCCACATGTTGATCGACACGGGTTTCCGTCGGTGGATCCAAATGTAATTGAACTATAAACTCTTAATAACTTGAGAGTTGTACTCTTACCTTACCCTAAGAGTACGATCCACAGAACCCTTATATTGGTCATCATGTGATTCTGTCGGTGTATTCAAGTGTAACTGATCTACCAATCTTAAATGGACAGTGAACGACTAAGGTAAAACTTCGGTCTATTGAGGATGTAAGGGCAGAATCCATTTTCAGGCTAACATTTTCCTTTCATTAGGACAAAGGGCGAAATTCATTTCAGGCTAACCTTCACATCCCTTAGTCTCGGTCTGCCTTATCGACACTTTCGAGGATTTTTCACATTAAAAAACAAACACAGTCAAGTCACGGTACATTGCCCCATTCCCAGTTCATAATGCCATATGAACTAAATATACTAATTACGTTGCATAGTTGGTAAGAATAGAAGTCCCACTTATCTGTGCCGAGCTTTCCTAACTTTATACTGACTTACTCAACTCTCGAAAATCCATAGACCTTTCCCGGTCAACTAAGAACCTAAAATAGATTGATTATCGTTAATTTGAGTCTACTACTCATTGATTAAAACCCCTAACTGTTCCCACTTGAATTAGGAACAAATTTGACACTTTTTAGGTCAATACGATCATTTCGCATTTATCGAGGTAAAAACCCCAGTATAAAGTCCCGAACAAATCCCAAATTCTTCATTTTTCATAAAAAATCCACAATTTCTATTTATTTGGTCTACAAATATAACTTTTTATGATTTTTTCCTATTTTTTGAAATTTCCCCAATTTCCAACCTTTTTATATTTTCTTTTATTTATGAGGAGGGTTTGACCCCTGAATCGGACCAATCTGGGGGATCAGACCCCTCTTCTTCCTTGTTTGTTCTAATGTGCTGCAAATCGTTTTTCAATTTTTTCATTTGGTTTTCAATTGATCACTGGGGTCGGGTTTGGCCCAACCCTAAGGCACTATTGGGAAGGGAGAGACGGCTCATCTGCAGTCTCCTTCCTCAAACGTCCGAGCCTCCCTTCTCAACTTCCATCTCCATTAACAAACATCAATAACAACACCACACAACAACCCAACAACCAATAATGTATGACTCACTTACCATGGGTTTTGATCATTTCCCTCTCTACAGTTTCTATCTACCTCTTTGTTTCCACCCTCGGTCTCTCCCTCCTCCGTTCAAATGAAATCATATATGTTTCGCAATACCAATTTCATTGAGGCGGTGTGAGGATAAATATAAGATCTCCACGAGATTTGTATGCACGCATCTTGAGGCAGATCTAAAGGACATGAAACTAAAGTCATATTCCTTAAAGTGATATCAATTTTGACACATGCATACACATGCACATTGGTTAACATCAAACGTTTAATCCATTCACTTTCTCGAGATCTAAGCTACATGTATCTCTAGATGAATCCAATGTATAATTTAATTTGATTTAAACTTTAGGATCCATTTATTTATACCTACATATATAAATATATAGATAACTTTATATTTTCGCACCTATAAATTCGCGGCGCGCGCCAACGAGCACTCTCGGGCGTGCGCACTATTGTACATCGACGCGTGTCACCATCAACCACTCGTGTCATTAGGTGCCCACCAAATATTAATTATTTTCAATATATATACATAAGATATATAAAAATATATCAATATATATTAATGCGTTTATTATTTTGTCATACGCGCCTACAAGTACACTCAGGCGTGCGCGCTACCCAACCCTTGTGCATTACCCTTGACCCACACATGGTATTAGGCTTCTCATAATTTATCAATTAATTAACAACAACAACCCCATCAACAGCAGTCCCATCTCCTACCAATTCTCATCTAACCTAACAACAATTAAACAACATCCCACAACAGCTCTGATGTTTTCCCCCATCGCCAACAACACCTGAAACCACAACTACCTCAACCTCGATACAACAACAAAAGCAATTATAACGACAACCACATTACTTCATCGTTATCTCATCTCCTCTACTTCCAAACCCTTATAAACAACAATAATAATATTTACAACAACCCTTCCCCTTCATCGTCAGCAACCTCTCCTCAACTTAACCGAGATAACCAACAACAAATCCAAATAACCCAATCAATTGAATAAACACTAAATTTTCAAATTACAAGATCACCTTAATTAAGGTCTGACTTCCCTTCCTCTGCCTTTACTGCTATCCATGAGAGAGATGAGATCAGTAGGGAGAGAACGACAGTTTGAGGGAGGAAGGAGACAAAGAAGATGGGGGAGAGAGCAGTGAGTGTTAATCGAGAGAGATTGAGAGTCGAGAGGAACAAGACCGAGAGTGATAGAAGGGAAAAAGAGAGCAGTGAGTTGTGAAAGATGAGAGAACGAAGAAGATGAGGGTCGAGAGAGTCAGTTGAGGTATTGATCAAGATGAAGAAAAAATGGGCGATGAAACCCCTGTTTCGTTTTCACATTAGATAACTTTGGTTTTAGATAAGCAATTTACCAACTTGCCTTTACCTAAATAACCTCAAATTCTAAATATTACTGCCCCTTAAGGTCATTTTGCATTTTTCTTTAAATTTTTCATGTTTCTCTTTAGTTTTTAAACCAATTTAAACCCTTAAAATACCTCAATATATTTCGTCAAAAATTGAACAAATTCCCAACGCGCACCGATAAACGTGGACACTGTGTCTACACATCAACTTGACCATATTTCGAGTTGAATAAATTATATTACATTCACTAGGCACACGATACGGGAAAATTATATTTTAAACTTATGATCTCCGACCCGTAATGAGATGGTCCTACCTCGGATATCCAAATTTTAATTAAAATTCGATAATCCTGAATTAGTCACCTAATCAAGTTTATTAAATTCTCGGATTTCACAATGAAGGTCTTAGAGAGTGGGTTTTATTGGCCCACCAATTTTTACAACTCCTATCTATATACCAGACCTGTACTAGATGTCAGTCGATCATTACTTTAAGTCACTGGGATCAAATGCCACTGACCTTGATCCAATTCTGCGAGATCTTCGATATTTGGGGGATCGATTCATGGGGTTGTTTCCACCATCACATGGTTTTCTCTATATCTTATTAGTTGTGGACTGCATCTCCAAATGGGTGGAAGTTAAAGCCACCTGCACTAATGATTCCTTGGTGGTATGCGATTTCTTAAAATCACAAATTTTTTCTACTTTTGGAGCTCCACGAGCTTTGATTAGTGATCAAGGCACCCACTTCTACAACATTATGGTTGAAAATCTCTTGTGCAAGTACAATGTTACACATTATATGTCTACGGCCAACCATCCTCAAACGAGTGGCCAAGCGGAGGTGTCAAATATAGAGATCAAATCTATTTTGGAAAATAACATTAATTCATCGCAGAAAGACTGGAGTATGTGCCTTGAAGACGCGGTATGGGCCTATCAAACAATGTATAAAACTCCAATCGAATGTCACCGTATCGTTTCATCTTCGGCAAATCTTGCCATTCATCGGTCGAGTTCGAGCATAAGTCATTATGGGCTGCCAAATAGCTCGATATGGAACTCGACGTAGCCGGTAAAGAGAGAAAGTTGAAATTCCAAGAATTGGAGGAGATCCAGAACGATGCCTACGAGTCCACTCGAATCTACAAAGATAAAACCAAGGCGTTCTAGGATCGCAACTTATCTCACAAAATTTTTGTTATAAGTGAAAATGTCTTACTTTATAATTCTAAATTGACTCTCCACCAAGGGAAGTTAAGGTCACGATGACTCAGACCTTTTGTTGTTACTAATACTTTTGGAAATGGTGTAGTTGGGATTAGGAGCATGGATTCAGGGAATTTTTTAAAGTGAATGGGCACCAACTGAAGCCGTTCTACGAGAACTTCCCACAGTATGAGATCGAGAATGAAACTCCAGCGGTTGTAGAGTTCACTAACTGAGAAAGAGTCGATTGAGTCGAGCCAATGTCGTTAAACAAAGGCGCTCAAAGGAGGCACCCAAAGCTTCTATCCCTTGTCTATTTGATTTAATATTTTAGTATTCTTGTGGTATTCTTTTCATTATCTTTTTGGTGACTTTTTATAAGTGTTGCAATCTCTATATCGCGCTTCGAAGTGCGAAAGCCCGACATCACTCATGCGACTCATCACATGGTCCTATATCCACAGTCAAATCGAGATCTGGCTTAATTTGAACCTTAAGGACAAGGTTCTGAATAAGTTTGGGGGTAGGAATTGATAGACATACTTTTCGGATGAAGATTTGTTGGTATAAACGTTAAATCTTTCATTTTTGCTACTTCACAAGAATCATGTTGATATTCTTCCCTTCTATTTTCTTTCCATCTTATTTTATTAATACAACTTGTGTGCATGAGTTAGAATAAATAGTTTAGTATATTTACTATTTTATAGAGTCTTACCTATAAGTGAAACTTTGCTTTCAATTTTTGGAGTAAAAACTTAGTCAAATTGTTTACCTTAAGACTTAGAAGAAGTATAAGAGCTTTTACACCTACTTGACAATATTAGTAAAAACTTGGAGTAGGGATGAGTCATAACTTGAGACCAAAGTAGTTAGGTGGTCGAATTAACTTTGTAGGAAAATCTAAAATCTATAGGATTCTAAAACTGGGACTAATCCACTTGGAGTATAATTGTTAAAGATCTAGCACTTGTAAGAGGAAGAACTAGGCTTATTTACTATAGTACAATATGAGCTTGATGATTCTACATTGGAGAACTAACTTGACTTTAGCAAAAGTGAGAAGTGCTAACAAAAATTTCTAATTAAAAAAATTGAAAGTCCCACAAGTTTCGTATGAAATGGAGCAGGGAACTTGATGGTTGGAAAAATAATGAAAAATCGGTATCTATAGGAAATGGAGCAGGGAACGTACGATAAAAAACCATATAGAGGGAGAAAGTGAGGATCTCTAAATGAATAAAAGGCGAAAGTTCATAAAAAGAAACTCCTATTAAGAAATAACGATTTAGCTCGAGTGCTTGTAGCTAGGGTAAGTGAGTTTTTCCAATGCCATGAAGCAAATAATAGCCTACCTTTAAATAAGCCATATGGACTCTTAAAGGTGTGAAAATATGCAAATACACATAAAGTGGTGATAAAGTCTGTTTAAAAGAATTCATTTAATAAGGCAATTTAGATCTACTGCTTTGATGAATAGACCCAAAAAACTTATGAGTAAGATGAAGGTTATGGTTTTTAAATGCTTCGAGTCTCAAAAAAGTGTTGTCTTGAAAGGTGACCATGTTTAACTGGCCTTTGAAAATCCTAAGTCTCTTGTTAAACAGATTGACCAAGCTTCGATTGTAAGGACTTTATTTTTTTGCAAAGTAGGTATGAAGTCTTTAGGAAAGCATCACTCAATTTTGTCATAATGTATCTAGTCATTGTAGTCAGATGACCCTTTGTTCGGGACGTGTAAAGTTCTAAGTTTGGGGGTATTTGATGAGTACTTATTTATGCATTCTTTCATAGGTGTTTTGCTATGTAAATCAAGTCCAAAGTCATGTTTTTTGGCTCTATATGTTTACTTTGGAGATTTATAAGGTATTTTAGTATTTGTGCGTGAATTAGTTAAATCCGAAAAAGAAGTCATAGTTTGGTAAAAAACCAGCATGCTTGACGCCCCCCAGAATGAACTGACGGCGCAATGGAGAAGCCACGACACCAAGCGGGTCGTCAAGGCAAGAACAAGGAACGACGTCAGAAATGAACAGACGACGTCAACCATGACGGCATGTTTCGAAATAGAAATACCATACCAACTTACTGTTTAAGACTTATTATATTGTGCTACACCGTGACTTGGCACCGTTCCCACATCATGGCGGCGTCACTGACGATACGAGACTCACAGAATAGAAGTTTTGCAATTTTTAGAAGGTTTTTATTTCTCGGGCTTTCCTATTCCCAGGTTCACCTATATAAAGGAGGGATCTCTATAGACGAAAACACATTATATTCAAAGTGATTTATGAGTACGAAAGGTAGAGTAGCCATGTGTCACGACCCAAATATCTAATTCTAGTTTAATCTCTTAATCAGGATCAAATGACTCGTAACGTGGGACCCTCGTCGAGATACATGTTGTGACCGAGCCAAGATAGCCGAGTTAAATGTTATGTTTGTAACGATGTATGTCTAGTGTTTTGTATATGTGTAGACTGCTAAGTCATTCATACTTATGAATATGTGTTGACACGTGTATGGGAATGCGCCATGAGTTGAGTGGCGACGTGGGATCGAGGTGGCAAGTGGTATGGTAAGTTGGCGTAATATTATATATAGCTTTTATAGTGATTTATACATGGATATGGTTGATTATACACTTAATGAAGCTAAGTTAGTAAGTTAAAACAATAGCCACTTGATTTTCATTGAGACACGTATTGACTCATCTCAACACCAATGGAGTTACATATTGGTGTCACATAGCATGAGTTAGTGAGACATGTGTTAATAGGTGTATCACTAGATGAGCTTCGAGACACGTGTACACAATGAGATCAATGGTTATTAATCAACCATATCTACTTTCTATATAAAGCTAGCAATCAACTCATACAACCAAATCAACTTCATTTCATTTGCTTAATTGAGAAGGAAACTTGCTGGAGAGAAGGAGAAGGGTTGGAGGAAGAAGAAGACCAACAACCAAAATGGGTTTGGTGAAGGAGAGATCAAGTTAAGCTAGGTGTTCATCAAACTAGGTACACATCTTTCTATTTAAGTTGAAACCAATTATGATTTTTGGCCATTTTCAGAGGTCATATGATTAGGTCTTTGAAATTGGTTGATATATTTGGATTCCTCATCTCAAGTTGATAATCCAGCTATTAAGAAGTTCTTGATTTGGTTTTGAAATAAAAAAATATTTGAATTTTTGAAGTTGAAGTCCAAAAACTGAATTTCTGCATGTTGTATTATGAACTAACCTATGTAATTGGTCATAACTTGGTCATTTTAAATCGAAATGAACCCAAATCTGGTGTCATTTAAAAGGTAACTCAAAAGGGAACAACTTTTTCTCACTAGAGTTTTGTAGTTCAAATGTTTTCATATCCAAAAATAATATATAAATAGGTAATAAAATGCATTACGAGATTTTTGAAACTAAATTTGTAAATGGCATAACGCCCTAACTACTCATCCAAATGAGCTCATCTTTTAGTATATTGTTATATGATATGATAGATGCCTTGTAACCAAAAATAAAGAATTTTTAAACTTTAGATTAGGAGAAATGAATTTTATAAATCTGCTGGTCAGTTTAGGTTCTAATTTGAGTTGTGTTTAGTAAAATTGCAATATCTCTTTCGTTTTAAATCAAGATTATATAAACCAAACCTTTTCAAAAAGCTAAGCTAAAGACCAAAAACTTTGTACGAGGGAAGGTGTTAAGATTTGGACAATTTCATGCCTAAAAGTGTGTTGCAATATAAGACTAAAATTTTAATATTGTTTAGTATTAAGGGGTTATTTTGGGTTAAGGTTCCTAAACCCATTTGACCTAACCTAAACTCAATTTACTTGGACTAGTTTGATATCAGGAACATAAGAAATAGTCTCGGGAGTTTGGATACGTGATACGAGGTGTTGGGAGGCTTGATTAGCATACGAAATTGCGTGGATTGTAAGTAAACTGATTGAGATATTTACTTACATTTCATTCTTGTTGATTTGTTCTTTTCCAGTCATTTGGACTGATTTTCCTTTGTACTCCATATGCCATGACTTGTTGTCCTTTGTCATTTCATCAGGTTGCTCATGGTATATATTGTTGATTAAATGATTTTATTGACTTTAAATCATGTGCTATGTCATTTTTTAATGATAGTACAAGTGGTCAGTGAAATAGCATGCTATTAGGTAGGTGTTACATAGTATTGTAAATCTATTTCCTTTGTGCATTAGAAATGCAATTGTTTCATTGGATTCTCAAGCCATGTTATTTCTTGAAATATGAAAGTGGTTTTTATGTATAGGGTCATTACATTATTGGTGCGTCAGACATACGGGGGGTTACTAGACTTTTCTGGGTGATCGAGATCTCTCCACTAACTTGTGCAACACATAGGGTATAAAACCTGAGGTTGTTGGCAAATATATATCGTAGGTGACTGGCACCAGCGAAAGGTTATAAAGGCAAGAGCACTGCTTAGACCATCACATTGATGTAGAGCTCAACTTCATCCTCATTTAATGCAAAAGGCTGATGTGATGAAGATCACGACCGACCGACCGTAGATCATTACTACTTAGCTGTTTGTCAGTTTCATTTGTTTAACTAAAGTATCTCTGTGCATGTTCTATTTACAACATAATTGCTATTATCTTGCCTTTAGATACTTGTTGCATATTTGGGAATGTGAACAAATGTCTCTCAGTGTTACTTTCTACTTTCCTGTACTCACCGTCCTTTTATGATGGTGGGTGCATATTCATCGAGTAGCAGGCCAGGCAAAAAGAAGATTGGTGACTACCTTTGAGCCAGTGGAGTGTTGCTACATCAAATTTTGTAGGTTTTGATTTTTGATGTATTACTTTTATATGTATGTCATATACTTTTGGGGTTGTATATAATGGGTTGAGTGAGTAGTACCTTGACCATACACATGATATTATATATTGTCGTTTTATTATATATGCATGTGATCTTTATTTCCTAGTTTTTCCACAATTGTTAGGTCTCATGTTATAAGCTTCCGCTCATTAGTTAAGATTTTTCCTGAAAAAACTTTTAAGTGAGTATAATTTTAATTAACTCGATTTATGAATTGACATATGATAGGTTTGGTAAGTAATAAGGTTTTGGAAAGGCTGACTAATTCCTTGTTAAGTCCTATATGGTGAGATTAGGGCTTAATGACAGGATTAGGCCGGGCACTGCCCTAATTTGAGAAGGGGTCGTCTCACCATGTCCGTCTAAACTCCATCAATCTAGGCCGGAGGTGGATCGAATAAGTTGTTGGCTTCATGGACTGATTGTAAGATCTATCTAATCTATATTCTTTTGTTTTCTTTTATATTCTATTTCCTTTGGCACCAATTTTGAATCTAGGGTTAGATTTATTTGTTTGTGAAGGGCCTTTACATGCATAATAGATTGACTACCCTTAGTTATTGAGTCGAATCATCCGTACTTATGCGATAAACTTATCTAAGTAACGATTGACCATACTGATTGGTTAGCCCCTTTTTGGGACCAGTCAAGTACCTTATGAATCTAGGCTAAATCGAAAGCATCTGTACTTATGCGATCCGGTTGTCTAGGTATAATGCCTTCATAAAAACATTTGCAATCAATGCATTAAACCCAATTCGCGTGAGCCCAGGGTTGTGTGTTTGGTTAGGGAAGTATTCCTTATCGTACCTTGAGAATAGGAAGTGCAAGGAACTGTGTACATTATTGGATTGAATTACATATCGTTGTATGGATTGAAAACTAATGAACCCCATGTACCATTAGATGATGTTTGGGAAGATGAAAGCTTAGGTTGTTTCCTATATTGGACTTTTTCTTACAAAAACATTTTTACATTCCTTAGTTCTCATTAGTTCACTCTCATCATTTTCGAAACCCCCAATTTCCTTTTTTGTTAAACTCCTAAGTTAAAACATTTGGTCCTCGTGGACCGAATCTTATACTTGCCACTACTATAGTTCTTGTAGTTACTGGTGAACTTCTTTGAGATTTTCTTTAACACGTTCAGCACGAAGCAACCACTAAGAAAAAATAAAGGACTGGCATTTTCCTTAATGATTACTAAATTTTGTAAGCAAGACCTAGTTCCAATGAGAGTTCTAGGGTTAGACGTTTTCCCAGATAGGACCATTAAAGATGAATTCATTGCAAGAACAAAGAAGGTGCCTGGATATGTTGATTTGGGGGAGGAACGAGAGAGAAGCCACACACAAAGGAGAGAAACAACTGAGAGAAGAAAAGTATGGGTAGAAAACTAAAGAAATTTGGAAGAAATGCAGAGCGTGTATAATGAGCAAATGAACCAGAGCCCAAAGCCACCTGCAGAAGATTTCACAAGCATGTATGTGGAAGAGACGAAAATGGCCATGATGGGGTCAATCTTGCGGAATCATATGAAAACTCAGAGACATCAAATGTTCAAATTCTATAACCAACGGGAGATTGCCAGGAGCATCTATGGATCCAAAAGACGCATGACTAGAAGGACACAAGGCAGGGGAGCCGACATTCATGTTCCATTGCCCCAACTGAGAATGCTCAACTAGTGAGTCTTTTCAGAAGATAACCCGATGGCATGAGTGGACTTCACCTTATATGATCATGCGAGGAGCTTTCAATCTTAATAGCCTGAGCATGAGGATGGTGGTGATAATGCAACATCTGGACGTTGGTTTTTATATTTATATTTGTGACGACCCAAATTCCTAATCCTAGTTTAGTTCCTTAATTAGGATCATTGACTCGTGATGTGGGACCTACATCGAGATACGTAAACTGAACAAGGCATGTGGCCGAGTTATATGTTAGATTTGTTGTGATGTATGCCTAGTGTATTGTATCTGTGTAGACTACTAAGTCACTCCTACTTGTGTGTAGATGTCGAAGCGTGAATGAGGACGCGCCTCAAGATGTATGTCAGCGTGGGACTAGGGTGGTTAATTTGATGAGGCTATATTTAATTTAATGTGGCTTAAATAGTTAATTTGATGTGGCTATTGTTTAATTTGGATAAATGAAGCCTAAGTTAGAAAAATAAAACATTAGTCATTGATATTCCTCGAGATGCATGTTGACATATCGTAAGACCAATTAAGTTTAACTTAGTATTAGTAGAGCTGAGTTAGTCGAGAGTTAATGGATTGTGGGGTCACCATTTGAGCTATTAGATTAAGCTAGAGAGTGATTTACATAAGATCAAGGGCTCAAAATGCATTTAACCTAATATATATTAAATGAGACGGGAAAAACATGCAAACACTTTCGTTGTTTGATTAAAAAAAGAGAAGGAGATCTGGAGAGGGAGATCATATATTGTGAAGAAAATTTGGTGGATTTGTGAAGGATTTATCAAGATAGAGGTGGTTTACTAGTTAGGTGAGTTGAATTGTGTTAGAACTTTGTTATTTCAACCAAATTACATGTGTTGGAGTTTTAATACTAAAGTTCTGTAAATTTTGGTTATTTTAATGATGATTAAGTTGGATTTAGGAGTGTTGGATCAAGTTTAGAAAGATCTACAACTATGTAAACTAATCTCCATCACCACTTTGTGAAATTCAAATGAAAATTTAGAGTTTTAATTCAGTTATGGTTTTTGCTAAATTTCAAAGGGTGAATGAAATTGTTTTCAAAATTAGTTTATAGATTTGGATTCCTCGCAAAAAACCATTAAATTTGCTATCAAGAAAATCCTGATTTCAATTTGAATTGACAAAGTTATGACATTTTGAAGTTGTAGGTGTTCTAGATGAATTTTTTTAGCAAAAGCTGAGTTTTGGGTTTTAAATGGTTAAGGATATAAATTTTGGGTATTTGGTTGTTGGGAAAGTTTAATTTGAGTGTAATAAAAGTTTATAAGGAGTCCTAAGCAATGGTGTTTGAAAGTTAAAATACTAAGGTGTAATTTAGGTTTGACACTATGGCGGCGCCATGTCATTAAACTCATGACGCCAAGCCACGACGTCGACCTAACTGGAAATGTGGGACATTTGACACGGTGTCGTCGTGGCCTGTGCGTCTGTACACATGATGCCACCACAGCGCTGTGCCCTCTAACATGGTACAAAGTTGACGTCGTGGAAGCACTGTGGCCTTTGTACACACGACGCCACCATAGCGCCAAACCTGATAAATGGTAAATTTTTTAATAAAAGTTTGGGGTTTTTTTTAATTGGTTTAAACCTATTTTGATAGTTTGTATGAGTCTTAAACACCCTAATTAACCTTTGAATCTAGGGAATAGTCTCGAGAGGTTGTTGACGAGATATAGGGTGTCGGGAGGCCGGACCAGCCTAGGAATTTTGCGTGGATTGTAAGCAAACTGATTGAGATATCTCTGTCCATTTCTTTCCTACTATGCTTTTCATTTATAGTCATTTGGATTGTTAGTCTCTTGTACTCTTGATCCTATGATTTTGTTGTTCTATATCATATTATGAGTTTATTTTCATGGCATTATCGGTGTCTGAATGATATTTCATTGATTCTAAATCATGTGTTATGTCTTTCTTGGTTATTGAGGAATTTAGTCAAGTAAAATAACATGCTATTAGATTGGTGATTTATGGTATTAAAAATCTATCTTTTTTGTGCATTTGTTATGCAATTACGTTATTGGATTCTTGAATTGAGTCATTTCTTGATTTGTGAAAGTAGTTGTATTTGGGACCATGATATGAAAGAGATGGGCGGCACATGGGGTCATATGATTATGGGGTTGTCGGCATCTCACCACTAGCTTGTGCAGCACACGGGTTATGAGACTTGGGGTTGTTGACAAGTATATATATACATGTGTAAAGGGCATTTGTAAGAAAATATGCGGGCATTTATGAGATCGTTTACGCCCTATATAGTGGACTACGGTTGATGTCATGTAACTCACGACTGACCGACCTTAGATCATTACTACTTAGCCGAGTGTCAGTTTCATATTGTTTAGCTGAAGTATCATATAACATGATTTTTTTTCAGCATAGTTGCTAGTGTTATGCTTTCTAGATACTTGTATTTTTGGAAATGTGGATAAATGTCTCTCAGTGTTACTTTCTGCTTTCCTGTACTCACCGTCCTTTTTATAACGATGAGTGCATGTAGCATCCCCTATCCCAAATTAGGGCGATACCCGACTTATAACCCTAATTAAGCCTCGGTACACCAATTGGACTTAATTAGAGTAACAATACAGTCGTCCTTCATACTTTATAATCAGAATACAATATATCTTATATCGAACAAATAATTGAAAATGCGGATGAATTAAAACTTTTTCAATAAAAATTTAAGTTATACAAAAACTGACATAAACCTCGGTCGTAAAACCATATCCCAACCATATTTATTACAAAATAGTAATTCAATATAATATATAAACAGTAAGGAAATCAATTCACCGTAGATAAGACTATAAACTCCTAATCTTCTCCGTTCCTGAGTCAAAGTGAACGTCGTTAAACTAAAATGTTAATTAGGGAATGAGTGCTCCAACTTGCTCAGTAAGTGATGCTCGTAAACATATCAATTATCAACAACTATCATTGAATTAATGAATAACAATATGAATCGAAACATATCTATTCAGACATTAAAAATGACATAATAATACACAACAAAATACAAGTTCACAGGTTAATTGCAATTGTACTTGTGACTTGTATTTTGATTTCCATTTCAGAGTTATACTCTCGTCTTACATAAGAATACGTTTTCATAAACCACTTGTTGAATGACATGGGTTTTGGCCAGTTGATTCAAGTGTAATCGAGCTATCAACTCTTAATAATTGGAGAGTCGTACTCTCATCTTACCCCAAGAATATGGTCTATAGAACTCTCATGTTGGTCATCATGTGATTCTGTTAGTGTATTGAAGTGTAACTAAATTACCAACCCAAAATGGACAATGGACAGTGAACGACTAAGGTAAAACTCTGGCCTACTGAGGACGAAAGGGTAGAATCCATTTCCAACTGTACGTTTTCGTTTTATTAGGATAAAGAGTGGAATCCATTTCAGGCATACCTTTCCAACCTCAGTCTCGATCCGCCTTATCGACACTTTTGAGGATTTTCTCACTTAAAACAAATACAGTCAATTCATGGTACATTTCCCCATTCCCAGTTCATAATACTTACATGAACTAAATATACTAACTACGTTACATAGTTGATAAGAATACGAGTCATATTTACTGGTGCCAAGCTTTTCTAACTTTATACTGACTTACACGATTCCTGAGATCTATATATTTTTCCCCGTCAACCAATAACCTAAAATAGATTGATTATTATCAATTTGAGTCTAATATTTATTAGTTAAAACCCTTAAACTAGTCTCATTTCACTTTGAAACTAATTTACCACTTTTTATGTCAATATGAGCATTTTACGTTTTTCGAGGTAAAAACTCCAGTATAAAGTCTCGCACAAATCTCGAATACTTCATTTTTGATAGAAATTTATCAACTTCTATTTATTTGGTCAAAATATTATTTTTTTCTGGATTTTTCCTTTTTTCTCAAATTTTCCCTAAATTTTCAGCCTTTTTGTTCTTTTATTTATTTGTTTATGAGATGGGTTTGAGGCTAAACCCGGCTCAGATCAACCGAGCTGAGCTGGCTTGGTTTAGGGCTCAGCTCATCTTCTTCATCAATGAAACAGAGCTCTGCTCTATTTCATTTCATTTTTTTAAAATCGTTGGGAACCCAACCCCAGGCTCTCTTGGGCGGGGGAGATGACCCCCAGCCATCTCCTTCATCGCCTCCCAAACCATATTCATCGAAAGAATAACCAACAATAGCCAACATCAACACAAACCAACAACTCAACAAAAATGACATTAACACACTCACCTTCATCTCCCCATCTTAATTTCTCTTCGCCTCATGATCCTCGACCTTTTTCCTTCAATCTCTCAGTTTCTCTCTTCTTTCTCTTTTCGATTTTCAGAAACAAAATACTGAGGAGGCGATTCCATTTTGGAATAAATATTAGATTTCCTCAATATTCAAATTGCACAAATCTCGAGGCAAATCTAATGGAGTAATTTTATCCATTTTATGTTTTGATTTTTCTCGTTATACGTGTTGCGTATCTCGAGGTCGATCTTTGTGGCTATTAACTAACATATCACCTCTTTGTTGCTATTATCCTATGGTACATGAACTAAAATTACACTTTCAAATCACATGCCCATTGATTACTCTCAAGGTGGAGTTGCACACATCTCAACGCATAGATAACTCTCCAAAACACCAATGTTTACACCATTCACCTCCTCGATAATCACGCTACGTGTATCTCGAGGCAATCCAATGGTTGAAACAATTTCAACCAAACTATAGGTTATATATACATCAATTATATATAAATATATATACTTATGTAGTTCCTCACCTATAAATTCACCACACACGCCAACAACCACCCTCGGGCGTGCACACTATTGTATGTCCCACGCATGTCACCTCGACCCCACGTGTCACTAGGCGCCCACCAATTATTAATTAATTAATTATTTTCAATTATTTTACATATATATATATATATATATATATATATATATATATATATACTATATTAACACACCTATGACTTCACCGTGCGCGCCAACGAGTTCACTCGGGTGTGCACGCTACCTCACAACCCATGTGCATCACCTTCCGCATACTGTATTAGGCGTCCTATAATTTTCCTTTTATTCAATTATAGGCTAATTAATATAATTATTTTCCATAATAAATAATACAATCCATACAAACACCAAACGACGCGCAAATCCACGCACACGCTAATCGAAATAAGTCAGGCTTAACCACGAGTCTAAATCGAGTTAATTAGAATTTGATTAACACTAATCGCCTGCTTAATGTAACGGGTCGTTACAGTGCAGATCAATCGAGTAGCAAACTGGGCAAGGATAATATCGACGACTACCTCTAAGCCACAGTGCTGCTACATATGTATTTTATATACTTTTGGGGTTGTACATTATAGGTTGTGAGCTAGATTCTCGACCAGACACATGCTGATGTATATTGTTATCGTCGTTTTGTTCTATATATGCATGTGATCGTTGTTATCTGGTTTCCACACATACTTAGGATTTATATTAATGGCTTTCGCGAATTTATTAAGACTTACTCTGAATAATGAATAAGATTAAGTCATAAGATCCCAATTAACTCTGAAATGTTAAATAACATAACAAGGGTGTAATGCTTATTGTAAAAGTAACTAATTGGGATATAAGATTGAAAAGGCTGACTAATACATTGTTAAGTCCTACGTGGTCGAGATTAGTGCTTAATGACGAAATTAGGTCGTTGGTGCCCTAGTTTAAGGAAGGGGTCATCAAAATATTCTTCTCTATATAATCTTTTATGAGTGTCATTGTGAGAGGTCTATGTTTGTAAACCTATAATTTGATTAATGTGGTATATGTGGTACTATGATATTATTGCTTTGGTGTATTAACAAGTGATACATTTATTTGATACGCTCAATTAAAATCATATGATGCATGAAAATAGTTTAGTTTATCGAATTTTCAATTACTTATGCAATTCATTCTTAAGCTAGTTATTTATTTATTTATTCGTTTATGCTTCATGAGATATTTGTATTTTTGTTGAAAACCTAACTTAATTTTTAAACCTTGAAGACAAGGTTTGAAATGAGTTTTGGGGTATTAGGTGAAGTGAAGTATGAAGATGCAAAGTATGGAAGAAACGAGAGGTGGAATTTAGTTGAACATTATGAATTTTTTAAAATCTTCCACAATACATGTAATATTTTTCCATTCCATTTGATTTTATTTAGTTAGGAATATAGAATCGAATATAATTTGGATTTGAATAGAAACGGTAGTGTTATATTATTATTACCCATGAAAATAAAAATTTTACGATGGAATGGAATTGTTATGCTCTATTTGACTTTACCTAGATTGTGTATGCACTAGAGGAGTTTAGAGGGGATTGATTGCTTTCTGTTTGACATTATAATAGATAGAAGATCGAAATGATAGTACAAGACAAACAAGACATATTACTAAGAATCTTATTATACAAATATTATTGAATAAGTATTATATATGTATGTATTTAAAAGAGCTTATGCGACAAATGGAGGGAAAAAAGGAAATTAGCCAATAAGTTTTATTAAGTTGGAAAGAATGCTTCCTTGACTACAGTGAAAGGGAGAAGAGCTAACAAGAGTTTTTAATGAAAAATAGAGAGACCCACTTATTCCAAAGGAGATAGAGCAGAGAATCTATTGGTGTAAAAAATGAGAGGAATAATTCATATATAAAAAATAACGGATTCCAAAGGAAACGGAGAAAGGAACCATATGAATACAATATAAAGAAGAAAATGAATATATATGAAGAAGAAAGAAGGAGAGATATAGAAATGGAAGGAAGTTTATGAAAACTCTTCAAATAAAAGATCTAGCTCGAGTGCTTATATCTAAGCAGTTAAGTTAAGTATATCTTTTTATTCCAACAAATGAATATGAAATGATGATTATTAGTGAATAAAAGTTCCTAGCGACTTTAATTGTGGTGATATTTTAAAATGTTATTTGAAAATATATTGATTTAGTGATTTTGTATCTTGAGATTTTATATTAGTTATCGTAAGTTTGATGCTTGTCAGTGGAGATTGAGAAAACATATATAGTGACTTGACCTTGGTGATTAGTTTAACTTTGAATTCTGAGGTGTATTGCACAATTAGGAGGTTGAGTTGTCAAATAAAGGGGTTGTTCTTTAATTCTTTCTATTCTATCATGATTCTTATTTTTATGAAGGTAATAATTAGACATGTTTTGTAGTACATTAGAGGACGATTTTATATGTAAAAACTATATTACACGGGGTTTTCTCTTGTTTTTGTTATTTCAAGTAATAAATGTAATATATAAAGAAATGGAGTAAAAAGGGAAGATTATGAAAGAATTAATTAAGTGGAAAGAATATGCAAAGAATCATCACCAATGAATTAAGGAAAAGCTGGACCATCAATTTCTCAGCAATTCCTATGTACATAAAATCGCTAGTCAAATGAGTGAAAACATGAATTTCGATTATACGGATTTACGCAGCTATTCCACTTAACCCTGAATCGCTGAGGAATCGATGAGTAGATTTCGAGGATTTTAAATAACTACAAGTAGTTTGAGTTTGTTTAAGATGTTAACTACATAAAATACTACAAATATGACTCCTAGGGCTACGAAATTAGATGACATTGAGTACTTAGATCAATGTTTCATTGCAATATGAGCCATTCTTTATTATTTTAGTTTATTGTTTTATTGTTCATTGTTTTTGGAAAAGATTTGAAGATTTAAAGTATTTATTCAAGATGTATTTATCTCTGTCTTTTATTTATATTATTGCAATGTTATTTATTATTATGAGTTAGTAGTTTATCAATCTAAACAAAGTCCGAACATGAACTAGATCTGTTTTGCAATGTAGTTATGATGAGATGATCAGGTGCTTAATGCTTTAAACCAATTGTATTCTTTGATTTATTGATTTAATATGTTATTATCTATTGATTTTAATCATGATCTTTGTATTGCAAGCATAGTCTCGAATGTGTATTGTGATATTTGGACTCATTATCTAATTTAAAGTAGTAACTAGGATTTTTTGAAAGGTATGACCATTTAAATGCCCCAGGTGAATTTGAGATCTAAATCTAATGTTGAAGTAGCTTTCCGAAGTTGTTAGATTTAGTAGTTCGAAGTTTTCATAAAATGTAATGCATTTTTATTGCGTGAAGTTAATGTCGTTGTGTATTCAAAGGGGTTAGCTCAATAAAATTAGAATGTGGCTTTTCCACCAATATAAGTATAAAAAATAGTTGGCTAAAGGTTGTTTACTTACTTATGATTAGAGTTTAATTATCTATGGTACTTAATGAAGTATGTGTGATGGCCCCAAACTCCGAAGCAAACTGGGTACCGCCACGTCGCCAGACACGTCACCAAGCATACCAAGTCACAACACACTTATCTTTGACTGCCCATGACCCAAACCTTTGTACGTATCTTATTCTCCTTAACTTAGTATTTATGGATGTTTTTATGAATATTTACATTAAGATAACTAATTTAAGCCGTTAGCGATTTATTAAATTAATATAAGTTGAATATCTATAAGCGGAAGTCTTTAAAGCATGCAAATATTGTAAAAATGAAAGGTTTGCATTTTATAAATAATCATATAGTGTGGAAACCCAGCATAAAACACCATGTACATAAAAAAGTGACAAAAGTACAAAAGATTATCATATACATGCATCAAGTATACAAGTCCTCCCAAAATCCCATGAAAGCAGTAAATAAATACATACAAACACCTACGCAAAAAGCTGATGGGGCTCTCCTAGCTCAGAGGTAGTCACCTAACATCCCTTGCTTTGGCTCGTCGTAGGATATGTGATTTGTCACCGAAAATAATGACAAATCCCAATGATTAAATCCCAGAGAACGTTAGCTAATATTCACAAAATCCAATAAAACGATTACAATTCATGCAATTTTAAATAAGGAATGGAAAATAAAGTAATCGCATGAAAATAAGACGCAGAGAAGTCAAAACTGGACACGAATGTAGCGTGACAAAAAAACCCTGGTTGACATCCGGGAATTGACTTAGCTAAACCGAGAGGAAACCATGACGATCAAGAGGAACCCCTGAACGGTAGAATCCCGTCCAAACATCTCTCGAGAGGAACCCATGAGCATCTCTCAACCTACGGGTCTCGCGAAAAGTAATCACTGCATAGCCCTAACATGGCCAATTACTCGAACAGCGCGGGGTAGCTAGCCCCGGGGTGTGAGTTTGTGCTATGCCCGACCCCGTCGACAAACACACATACACACGTGGGAGTGGATAAACAAAAAGTGGATAGCAATTAATAGAACAATAGAATAATTGAAATTTAAAACAAAGGAAGTGCTATAACTGAGTTTTAACTAATTTTCTCGTGGGTTAACTTACCACAAACAATCGCAAATCGCTCTCAAAACGTCCCGTACATGCCTCGAGATGCGCACCCGACACCCGAATATGGTCTCCTAAGTCTCTGGTGTCCAAATATACAATTTTAATTATTTTATAGTCACATTAATTGAATTTATAATGTGAGATCAAAATTTGTAATTTTTATTCCAAAAAGTTTGATTTTTGGCACATTTTTCAAATTATACCGGGGTGTCAAACGCCCGAAAAAGTCTCGAAACTCATTTTCCTAGCTTTTTCTAGTTTTTTTTATATTTTTCTGGAATATTTTGGAATTTTCCATAATTTTTTTTATCTATTTTTAGCTATTTTACCTATTTTTTGTTATTTATTTTATTAAAAATCAGTTTTTATTTACTTTTAAATAATTTATTATTATTTTTATATGGGTTAGGCCCGAGTCGACATGACCCGATCCACCCGGGTCGACCCGAATCAGGGTCAGCCCGGCCCATACGGGCTTGTGCCGGGTCGACCCGGCCCACAGGATATGGGCCCTTGGGTAGCCCACTTGGCTACCCCTTTCTCATTTTCGTCTCTTCTCCAGAGACAGATTTCGTCTCTAGAGAAGAAACAACAATTTTTTATTTTATTTTTTTTAATCTTAAACAACAATGACAATATTAACAACAATTATAACTATATCAAAAACAAACTAACAACAATAGCAACCATTGTCATTTAAGCTCCAAAAATTTTCTCCCCAAAATCAATAACAAATATAATCCCATACCTCGGTCTAGGGAGGTCACTGCGGAGCCGCCAAAAGGGAGAGACTTCGCAAGGAGACCTTGGAGGAGTGAGGAAAGCTTGGTGAGGGAGAGTTTGGTGATGGAGAAAATAAAAGCGTGAGGAGGAAGAAAATGAAAATCGGTGGGGGAGAGTGAAATGGGCTTTGTTAGGAGATGAGAGAGAAAAGTGAGGGGTAGGTATGTGGTGATTTGGTAGGTGATTTGATTTGATAGGTGATGTGACCCATTAAACCCCTAACAATCCCTTACGCACGCGTTACGCGCACCCCACGACGTTGCACACTCTCGTCACTACCCGCGCGTAACGCGACCAATAAAATATCAACTAGTGTTGTGCGAATTGATTAATAATGCAACAATTTAACATGCATCACACAAAAATAACTATTTATACCTTAGTTGGCGTGCCCCAAATTTATCGGCGGTGTCCACGTGGGTTCGAAATACGGATCCTAATCTGTAATTAATAATTTAATTAAGATTAAATAATGCGGTCGTTATAATCTTCCCAACTAAAAGGAATTTCGTCCCAAAATTCAAATTTAAGTAAAATATTTTACCTTGAGACAATTGGGGGTATCAATCCCGCATGGTAGACTTTCGCTCTCAAGTAAGTCATTCGTTCTTGTGATATTGCCATCGAACGAGTACTAGTGGTATCTCCTTCCTCCTGGGAGTCTGCACCCTGCGATCCACTATCTCAATAGGGTGTTCTTCGTACGTCACATCTGGTCGAACCTCGATCCTAGTCATATAAACCATCGGTCTCGGTCCTGATCGAGCCAGCTTTAACATCGAAATACGGAAAACATTCTAAACCCCTGCCAATCGACTCGACAATCTCAATTGATTAGCAACCTCCCCAATTCGTTTCTTAATTTGAAACGACCCAATAAATCTCGGTGCTAGTTTCCCTTTGATCCCTAATCTCTAATGACCCTTCAACGGAGAAACTTTCAAATAGACCCAATCATCTACCTCGTAGCTCAGCCCATCGCGGTACTTATCCGCATATTTCTTTTGTTTGTGTTGGGCAGCCAACAACCATTGACAAATCAGTCTCACATTTTATGTATGGTCCACAACAATCTCAGGCCATACGGCTACTGTATCATCGGGCTCTGCCCAAGAAGCCGATGATCTACATGGTCTACTGTACAGCTCCTCAAAAGGTGGCATCCCAATATTGGCATGATAGCTGTTGTTGTAAGCAAATTCACAAAGCGGCAAGTACTCCTCCCAATACCCACCAAACTACAACGCACAAGCCCTGAGCATATCCTCGAGTATTTGTATCAATCTCTATGATTGTTCGTTTGTCTGAGGATGGAATACAGTGTTAAACTATAATCTAGTACCAAACTGCTCTTGCATAGCCTGCCACAATGATGATGTATGACGACTGTATTGGTCTGTAATAATCGAAATCGGTACTCCATGCAGTCGTACAATCTCTCTCTCGAATAACGTGCTCAACTGTGTAAAGTTATATTTCATAGAAACTGGTAGGAAATGAGCTGGTTTCGTCAACCTGTCCATGATCACCCATATCGCATCGTGTTTCCGTAAAGTCTGCGGTAATCCACAAACGAAATCCATCGTAATGTGTTCCCATTTCCATTGAGGGATGGGCAGCGGCTGCAATAACCCTTCAGGCCTCCTATGCTCAGCCTTAACCTGCTGGCAAACCTCACAACCCCTAACATAGGCGCCAACGTCGACCTTCATCCCTGACTACCAAAATAATCGTCGCATATCGTGATACATTTTGGTCCTGCCAGGATGCACTGTATACTGGGACCTGTGAGCCTCCTGGAGTATCACTTCGCGTATCTCTGCCACTGCTGGAATCCATAACCTCCCTCGATGCCTGAAACACTGATCCACAGACTCGCTCCAATCTGGATGATCGGGAATGCGTGCCATCTCACCGAATCTCGAGTACATCTTGTCAGCCCTCTAACACTCAAACACTCACAAAATAGAAATAGACGGTACCCCAATTTGTCCACAAATTTATGTGTCAGTTGTAGCATGAACTCTGTCAAACTTAGTGCTGCTGCCACCTCAAGTAAAATATACTCGTGCATCATATGACTGACTATTGTCTCAGAATCTGGTCTTCTCCTGCTCAATGCATCTGCTGCGACATTTGCCTTCCCAAGCTAATATTCGATGGAGAAGTCGTAGTCCTTCAGCAACTCTAGCCAACGTCGCTGTCTCATGTTCAGATCTTTCTGAGTTAATAAATATTTCAAATTCTTATGATCGTAAACGATGTGAATCTCTCACCATAAAGGTAATGTCTCCAAACCTTCAGTGCAAATACGACTGCTGCAAGCTCCAAGTCGTGCACTGGATAATTCCTCTCATGGGTCCTCAACTGTCGGGATAGGTAGGCGATTACGCTGTTTCCCTGCATTAGTACACAACCTAGCCATGTGTCGCAAGCATCAATATGAATTGTCAATCCCTTGACTGGCTCTGGCAATACTAGTAATGGTGCAGTGGTCAGCCTCATTTCCAACTGTGTAAATGCGTCCTCGCACTACTTTGACCAATCAAAAGGTAAGTCTTTCTTAGTCGATTTGGTGATAGGCGAGGCGATCTTCGAGAAGTCGTTCATGAATCGCCGATAGTATCATGCCAACCCTAGGAAGTACCTGATATTTGTCACTGTCTCAGGTGTCGGCCAATCAATGACTGCATGAATTTTACTCGGGTCCACTGATATACCTCTTTCACTGATCACGTGTCCCAAAAACTTGACCTCTGATAGCCAAAACTCGCACTTACTGAACTTAGCATACAATTTGTGCTCTCTCAATGTCATCAATATATGCCTGACATGTTGCCCGTGATCCTCACGAGTCTTGTTGTAGATCAATATGTCATCAATGAAGACTATAACGAGTCTATCCAAGTACAGCTTCAATACTCCGTGCATCAAGTCGATGAACATGGTCGGCGCATTTGTTAGTCCGAACGACATCACTGTAAACTCAAATAACCAATATCTGGTGCTGAATGCAGTTTTGGGTATGTCTCCATCTCGAATCCTGTGCTGATGATAACCTGATATCAAGTTGATCTTAGAGAAGAAACAGGCTCCGGCCAACTGGTCAAACAAATCGTCGATCCTAGGTTAAGGGTAACGATTCCGTACTGTCACCTAGTTTAACTTCCTATAGTCAATGCACATCCTCAAGCTACCATCCTTCTTCTTAACGAACAGGACTGGTACTCCCCATGGTGATGTGCTTGGATGTATAAACCACTTCTTCTCTAAGTCTTAGTTGAGTATTCAACTCATCCTGCTCCTTCGGTGCCATTTGGTACAGTCTGCTAGCTATCGGCTATGTGCTTGACACTAACTCAATAACGAACTCAATCTCTCTGTGTGGGGGCAATCCTGGTAGATCCTCCGAAAATACATCATGAAACTCACTAACAACTGGGACATCCTCAAGTCTAACTTTAGGTGTCTCAGCTGACTTTATTATCCTTATGAACACCTCCATCTCTAAGGTCGTAGCCAATCTACTCCTAGTGGTCGGTAGTACCTTCGCATCACTAGTGAAACTGAACTGTGGTATGTCCGGGATCTGAAAATTCACTGTCTTATGGAAACAATCCACCTGGATGTGATATGACGCTAGCCAGTTTATGCCCAAAAGTGCATCAAACTCTAAGAACTCTAGTACGCGTAGGTCGATATGGAGTTGGCGTCAAGAGATATATATCATGCAACCCTCACAAATCATGTTAGGGTAGACCTTCTCCCCAACTGCCGTTCTGAGAATCAAAAGTGTACTAACTGTAATCGGTGCTAACCCTAACTCATCAACCATATGTCCAAAAATAAATGATATTGTGGAACCAAAATCAATAAGTGTATGCATAAAATGATCGCAAATCGAAATCATACCCCTCGACGATCTGTCCGGTGGCCTCGCGGTCTGGCGTGCTATAGCGTGTACCCGCTCTTTTGCCTAAATTGGTGATGCTGCAATCGGTGCTACTGAAGCCATCAGACATTCTTTCTTAATGTATCCAGGCTATCTACATTTGAAACAAGAGGCCTGTGTGGCCTTGACCACTATCTGACCTCTGGCCCTGACTCTGACCATACTATCCTCGATCCCAGCCTAATGGTCCTAGGTCAATCTATGCCCTTGCCACTGTGCATAATCACAACCTGAAAGTTGTGTTGGCTGTGCAGGTACTATGGCATGGGAAATGACTGCTTGGTGATCATCATGTCTGGGCCTCTATCCTCGTCTATATCTATGATCGATGACTCAATTCCCTTTCTGTCAGACCTGGTGCCTCGCTGAGATGACCCCGATGCCAACTATGGCATGGGCATCGCGGCGCGAAAGAGAAGATATGTCTCATGGGCTAAGGCCCTATCGTAGATCCCTTGCAGCGTACGAGCTCCACCTGATACTATTGCACTCGTTGTCTCATTTCTGAGTCCAACTCCAAAATAATGAACCTGATTGCTATCTATAGAAGCCAAGTCCCCACCGAACTGTAACAGGTAAGGAAACCTCTCCATATACTGGACAACCGTGCAGTTACCTTGCCTACGACACAAAAATTCATGTCTCAGTCGCAATTGTATCTCCCTCGGTATGTACTAATCATAGAAGACTTGTCTGAAATTGGCCCATGTAGTCGGCTCTCCATAAGTCTCGGTATGAGCGGTCCACCAAACTCCGGCCTCTCCTTGGAGCATATATCCAGATATCCTGGCGCGAATACCGTCGTGAATCCTCAGACGATTATGTAATTTCTCATTTGCAAGAAGTCATCTCGCAGCCGCCTCTGGGTCTCCGCCTCCAGTGAAATATCCCGGCTGAAATCTCACAAACTCCTTTGTCAACTCAACCTCAGCTGACAAGGAGGTCTCGAATGTGATTTCATGTGGGGTATGTGTCAATGTCACTATGTGTGTAGATGCCGGTGTGATGCCTCAGTACGAGTCTCTAAAATTGTAGTCGGCGTGGTAGTCCCTGTCATAACTAACTGGTGTACCCTGAACAATTGGCATGGTGTCGTCTCGGTGACACTCGGTGTGATGGCGGCGGTAAGCGTCGTGATAGCCGTTGTCTGAGCACGGAGCAAGGCCATAATCTGCTCGAACTGTCGATCGTGTGTCGCGATCTGATCAAATACACTCTGATCAGTCTCGATAGGTGCAGTACCACTCGTCTGTCCACCATCCTCCGAAGGTGGAGTCGGCTATCCGTCCATGTCATATCTACAATAGCGAAAGTCTGTATCAGCGTTGTATATGCGTATATAATATTACAATCAAAATACATGACGTATGAGCCCGCTACTACACGCCTCACGTTCGCTTCCCAACTAAGGTTCTAAGTAAGGATCTTCGAGTTTCCACATCTAAGTTTGTTTTGTTAAGTCTTATTCAGTTTCATTAAACTTTTCCCCTAGGTTCGCTTGAAACTAGACTCTGATACTAACTGTGACGGCCCCAAACTCCGAGGCAAACCGGGTACCGCCACGTCGTCAGACACGTCACCAAGTATACCACGTCACAGCACACTTATCTTTGACTGCCCACGACCCCTAACCTTTGTACGTATCTTATTCGCCTTAGCTTTGTATTTATGGATGTTTTATGAATATTTACAAGTTAACTAAGTTAAGTCGTTCACGATTTATTAAATTAATATAAGTTGAATATCTATAAGCGGAAGTCTTTAAAGCATGCAAATATTGTAAAAAAGAAAGGTTTGCATTTTATAAACAATCATATAGTGTGGAAACCTGGCATGAGATACCATGTATATCAAAAAGCGAAAAAAGTACAAAAGATGATTATATACATGTATCAGGTATACAAGTCCTCCCAAAATCCCATGAAAGCAGTAAATAAATACGTACAAACACCTAAGCAAAAAGCTGATGTGGCTTTCATAGCTTAGAGGTAGTCACCTAACACCCTTGCCCGACTCGTCATAGGATCTGCGATTTGTCACCAAAAACAATGACAAGTCCCAGTGAGTAAATCCGAGAGAACATTAGCTAATATTCACGAAATCTAATAAAACAGCTACGATTCATGCAATTTTAAATAAGGAACAGAAAATAAAGTAATCGCATGAAAATAAGTCGCAGAGAAGTCAAAACTGGACACAAGTGTAGCGTGACAGAAAACCCTGGTCTACATTCGGGAATCGACTTAGCTAAACTGAGAGGAAATCATGACAATCATCTTGCCAAACATCTCACGATCGAATGAGAGGAACCCCTGAACGGTAGAACCCCGTCCAAACATCTCTACAGAGGAACCCATGACGAGGACTTAAGTCTTCGTCAAACATCTCTCAACCTACGGGTCTTGCGGAAAGTAATCACTGCATAGCCCTAACATGACCAATTACTCGAACATCGTGGGGTAGCTAGCCCCAGGTGTGAGTCCGTGTCATGCCCGACCCCGTCGACAAACACACATACACACATGGGAGTGGATTAACAAAACGTGGATAGCAATTAATAGCATAATAGAATAATTGAAATTTAAAACAAAGAAAGTGCTATAAATGAATTTTAACTAATTCTCTCGTGGGTATACTTACCAAAAACAATCGCAAATCGCTCTCAAAACGTCCCGCACACGCCTCGACATGCGCATCCGACACCCGACTATGGTCTCCTAAGTCCCTGGTGTCCAATTATACCATTTTAATTATTTTAGAGTCACATTAAATGAATTTATAATGTAAGACCAAAATTCGTAATTTTTATTCCAGAATTTTGATTTTTGGCACTCTTTTCGAATTATATCGGGGTGCCAAACGCCCGAAAAAGCCTCGGAACTCATTTTCCTAGCTTTTTCTAATTTTTATATATTTTTATGAAATTTTTCGGAATCTTCCTTAATTTTTTTTATCTATTTTTAGCTATTTTATCTATTTTTGTTATTTATTTTTATTAAAAATCAGTTTTTATTTAATTTTAAATAATTTATTATTATTTTTTATATGGGTTGGGCCCGAGTCGACCCGACCCGGTCCAACCGGACCCGGTCCAACTGGACCCGGTTCGGTTCGACTCGGTCCACCTGATTATTCCTGGCCCATATGGGCTTGTGCCGGGTCGAGTAGCCCACTTGGCTACCCCCTTCTCATTTTCGTCTCTTCTCCAAAGACGAATTTCGTCTCTAGAGAAGAGACAACAATTTTTTATTTTTATTTTTTTAATCTAAAGCAACAATAACAACATTAACAACAATTATAACTATATCAACAACAAACTAACAACAATAGCAACCATTGCCATTTAAGCTCCAAAAATTCTCTCCCCAAAATCAACAACAAATATAACCACCTACCTCGGTCTAGGGAGGTCACTTCGGAGCCGCCAAAAAGGAGAGACTTCGCGAGAGGGGCGAGGAGACCTTGGAGGAGTGAGGAAAGCTTGGTGAGGGAGAGTTTGGTGATGGAGAAAATAAAAGTGTGAGGAGGAAGAAGATGAAAATCGGTTGGGGAGAGTGAAATGGGTTTTGTTAGGAGATGAGAGAGAAAATTAGGAGAGAGAAAAGTGAGGGGTAGGTACGGGGTGATTTGGTAGGTGATTTGATTTGATAGGTGATGTGACCCATTAAACCCTTAACTATCCCTTACGCCCGCGTTACGCGCACCCCGCGACGTTGCACACTCTCGTCACTACCCGCGCATAATGCGACCATTAAAATATCAACTAGTGTTGTGCGAATTGATTAATAATGCAACAATTTAACATGCATCACACAAAAATAACTATTTATATCTTAGTTGGCGTGCCCCAAATTTATCGGCGGTGTCCACGTGTGTTCGAAATACGGGTCCTAATCTGTAATTAATAATTTAATTAAGATTAAATAATGTTGTCGTTATAGTATGCTCATAACTATATTGATTGAAGTAACATGTTTGGATGCAAAACGGATTGATGTTTCATTGTTTTGGATGTTCGTCTAGATATTTATTATTGAATTGGATTTATTTGATTGATAGTGAATTTGAGTTGTGTTAGTTAAATTAGTATAATTAGTTAATTATTATTATATTATAAATTAAATTAAAGTAAAAATATTAAAAAAAGAATTTCTTAGAGAACTTTGATAAATCCCTTTAGAGACGATTCTCACTTACCACTACTACAAAATATTAAAAGTACAATAAAGGAAGTAAACTTATTGTACACGCCCGACACATGTCACAAAGTACGCTCGAGAACTATTTCCAAAAATAATAATTTCAACTAGCTTTCAACTAGCTAACCTAGGGTAAATTTTTAACCTTGGAAACCTCAAGATTATAATATTGATTGAAGAGAAAGTTGTAGAGTTCACTTCATACTTTTCATAGATTCTACAACACTCAAATTTGATCATAAACGAAGAAGTTATGAATCTTCCAATATAGCCTATTGATAAGGCGAATTTTATTAATTTTGAACTAAAAAACTTCTTCAAATCAATATTTTCGCAATAAAATCCTCGAAACTCACACCAAACACCAGGAAATCACTTCATAAAAATTAAGAATATTTCCATAGCTCATGAAGTTAATTTGGATCAAAGCCAATAATCAACTCATGCAAAATATCAATGTAAATCATTTTCAACTATAAAAACATCTTTAAAACAATTCTCAGGGTTGCAGTTGGTAATGATCTTCAATTGACCCAATAGAAAACCAGGGAGATCAAGGCATGGATTCTTGAGTTGACCAAGGAAAAATGTTGGATTTGATAAATCCGACAGAGTTAAAGGGATGCATGCACTAGCAAAATTGCACAAAAACCTAACTCCAATGTAGAAATTTATCTAGGATAAAGAAAATTAAAAACCTTTCAGTCGATAAATTAAGGATTCTTTGCACACGCTGGAAATGGAGGGTGTGGTTTTGACTTCAAAGGTTTCAGAAGTAAATATTAGAGTCAAGCTTGGAGTTCGTTGGGTAGATTTTGTGGTAAGATTTTGGTTAGGCATCCTGTTAGGAAACCGAAAGAGTCATGTAAGCTGGAGGTTACGGGATCTAAAGATATATGGGATATAAGACGGAGTAAGGGTTGACGTTGTCAGCAGAGTAATTACTCACCTTCAAGACATGGTGTATGGAATGTACATCTTACTAATAATGTGCTTATTAAAGGTAGGACATGACAGTGTGTGACTTATACATGAGCATATAATACTTATGACCGTCGTAGTTGCACATTTGTCAGACATTTTCGCTGCCTGAGCGTTAATAGTATACTGGATTAGAAGACCATTTGTTTCTATTCAAGGTATGAATAGTATTAGTAATCAACAATTGGCACTTTTAATGGTGGCCCGATAAGTCGACTCAGTGATCAAATCACCTAAGATTTGAGGATATCCAAACCAGGGTTTGATTCAACGGAAATCACTAATCTCACCTAGGCTTATGTATGAAAGGAAACACTCCAGGTGTACCATGGTAATGTTATGGTACCGGTTCTGGCAGAAATAGTGGAAACATGACTGGAGTAGTTAGTGTTGGAGGCCTGGTATGAGCATGGACATCGTCAAGTACGTTCGGGATATGATGCTCTCTTATAGGCAGTTGAGTGGTAAAAGACTTGGAGCAAAGTACGATGGATTAGTTGTACTTGGAGTGGGCACAAAAAATTTTGGACACCTCGAAGGTTATAAGGAATAAAAGCGGCGAAGAAATACTTGCAAGTATTTTCCATACAATCGGCAACTTGGCTGGTTGGTTGGGTATAGATATGATCTTGAGATGGTAGGATGCGATAAGTGCCAAGTGTAAGCAATGGATCATAGTCAATACGGAGGTTTTATTATCCGAGACATCTTTGGCACACAATTATATCTTGATTGGTACAACACTATATATAAAAATTAGGTAAAAAGAGTAGTGGGTGTGTCCAAGGAACCTTAGCGTAATTTAGGGATCGGTGGAAGGGATCCTCGTTTGTGTGAGGCGCGTATAGCAAGGTCACACAGGGAGGGTCAGGTAAGTTCACCAAATATTAGAATTGCTAGAACATTTATGGAATAAAGCACAAAATTCCAACTATCAGAGCCAAATGGTTTAAGTCTTCAAGAAACTTGCAATCGGGACTCTATGGACTATTAAAGTCGACAAAGGGTGCCTCGGGTGCAAGGGAATGCGTTGTATTCTTTTGAACCTGACAGATTCTTTAGTAACGGTCCTAATTCGAGCCTACGTATAAAACTCGGTCAACTTGGATACGAGAACCAAGAGATAATATAATTTTCGATTGACGAATTTTTTTATTGCAATGTTTTATAGGTAATTTATGAAATTTCATCACATGTGTATGGTTAAATTACATGTTTTTCGCGAGAGTAAATGTGATGGGTGTATTGCCTTGAGACGCACGTATTGTAAAGGAGTGTGTCATGTTCATTCGAACTGGACAAATTCTTTAAATTCAAGTTTGACGAAATTTATCTTAGTTGAGAAGATTTGTAAGGCCCGAATTAAGTAAATTGGAATTAACTCTAATTACGAGGATTAACGGTCGTAATTCGGGCTTACGTATGTATAAAACTGAGTCAACTCGGACACAAAAACTGAGAGATAATATTATTTTTGATTGATGCATGCATGTTGTACTGCAGTGTTTTATACAAGTAATTTATGAAATTTCATTGCATGGGTGTGGTTAAATTCCATGTTTTTCGCGAGAGTAAATGCGACGGGTGTATTGGTGTATTGCTTTTGGAATGCGATTATTTTGGGTACGCAGTGTAGGAGTACATTTAGTTAGCCTAGTTGATTAAGAATACACAAATGAGTCCTAATTAAGCTAATGTGACATATACATAAGTATAAATAAAGTCCAATTAAGGCTACGACGCGCCTCGAGATGCGCGTAGGCACTGTGTACTGGTATCTCCGGTAGTCAGGAACTTGTTCGGTGCCACACATTGATAAGAGACCCATAAATTAGAATATTCAAATGCATTAATGTGACCAAAGTATAATTCCTAGGTTAAGTTAAACAAACAAGACTAAAGTCTAATGAATTAAACAATGGCCTTTGATAATCTTAATGATGATGAAATGGTTACATCCCAAGGCTAGGTGAGTGTCAAATGGTTTGTCACTTGAGAGTTTGACTAATCAAACTTAACCCATTAGATCTCCTAGAGATTGGATACCATATGATGATGAATAGCCAAGATTTGAAAACACAAAGTATAAATACAAGACTTAGGACCTATTTGATTGGGCAAAAAAGAAAAATGTTCCAAAGAAAATGAAAAATTCTGCCGAAAAATGACATTTTCATGCGTTTGATAGTCAAAACTTTCCCGCGAAACATTTTCTTACAATTACCAATATTTCGTATTGAGACTCATATATTTTCCTACCTATTATGGGGGCAAATTGAGTTTTTTATTGAAAAAATATGAGTTTTCATATTAAGACACATTAAATTTATATTTAAAATATAAAAATTAATATAATATATATGGTAAGTTTTTATATTTATTTCAAAACTTGATGTTGGTGAATTTTAAAGGAAAAAAAAATTATTATATATGCAATCAAACACATATATGAAAATTTTCTTTTGAATATTTATTGGGGAAAACTTTCTTAAGAAAATCACTAGTTAATCTCATAATTTTGAGATTAACCCACTATTATTTAGGTATTGATGATCAATAGGGGTGGGCATCGGTTTTCGAAAAACCGCCCAAACCGCTCAAACCGTCCAAACTGCATGGTCTAGTCTGGTCTGGTTTTTAGAACTTGCAGTTTGGGGGTGGTTTGAAAAACTTAAAAACCGTAGAATCGCTGTTTGGTCGCGGTTTTCATTTAAAAAAAATTGCGGTTCACCAAACCGAGGGTATTTTAGTAAATACCTTACATTTACAACTCAAAAAAAAAAAAAAGAAAAAAAAAAACTTTTTGTTTTGCTTGATCGCTAAGCCGTCCGTCGTCACTCCTCCACATCTCACTGTCGACGCTCAAGCATTTACCCTCCCTCGCCGGCTCCCACCACCGCCTATCGCCGTCACCTCTTACCAATTGCCGCCGCCTCCCACCGTGCCAACCATCAACGCCTCCACTGTTGCGTTCACCGCCGCGCGCCTCGCACCGCCTCCTCCTACCGGTCACACTTCCACCGCCGCCTCGCACCAGTCACGAGTCCCACCACCGCATCGCAAGAGATGTAATTATCTTTAATGTTCTGGCTTTGAATACCACTAGTGAGTCAATGACCAATAGCCTCTCACTTGACTAATTGTATGATCACCAACAACACCACCAACAACAACATTGGCAGTGGTGGTAGTTGTTGTTTTCTTTTTCTTTTTTTTTTTTTTTTTTTTTTTTTTTTTTGAAAATAGGTCGCAAGAAAACCGCGAAACCAAACCAATTAAACCGCGCAAACCGCGGACGGTTTGGGTGTGGTTTTGATGGTTCGCGGTTTGGTGGTGATTTGCAAATCGGCCAAACCACGAACCCTCGGTTTGCCCACCCCTATCAAGTATTAGTAGTAATTAATTTGAATTAATTTATAACCGTTACGCAGACTATATGTAACTTTCCCTCGGCCAAACCACGAACCCGGTTGGTGCGGTTTGGTTTCCACCACCAAACCGCGGTTTGCCCACCCCTATCAAGTATTAGTAGTAATTAATTTGAATTAATTTATATGGCCGTTACGCAGACTATATGTAAGCCTTTCCCTAATTAACTACTGTTATCTTCTTATCTACAAAAATAGTACTGTTACTCCGTGATGTGGAGTGATGTCATACCATTTTGTTATGGTTCTAGGTAATCAAGGACATCCCAGTTGATCGAATGAATGCTATTGCCAATTTGAGGTCTCGAAAAAAATAAAAAATACTGTTATCTACTAAATATACAACTTACCATACCTAGATCCAAGCCCGTTGTATGACTTGAACGTTTTTGTGGTCCTTTTGGCCCATTGCAAGTCAAGTATCCTTTTTTGTTCAAAAACATTGCAAGTCAACAGCTTCCGTTTCTTTAAACTAATTTTAAACTCTACCAACCAACAGTTGGTTTGCCAACGTTGTTATGCTTTAATAGTGACTTAGTTTAAGTGCTGAGAATAAAAATATCAACCGTGAGAGCTAGTTCTCCCCATCTATATAGTGCACAGGGGTAGACCCAGCCCTAATGTAAAAGGGGCCAACTTAAAGAGAAAATTTGTTTTAGATAACGTATTATTTTTAGTACTTATATATTTTCAGTAATAAATACTTAATATTCATGTCTTTGTATGTCCTCCGCTTATTTTAATAGGATTAGGAGGCCAAACAATTAAAATGATTTGAAATAACTTTTTCATGACAAAGCAAAATTTTACATAAGCACATTAAAAATACAAGAAAACCAACAACTCTTAAACACTAAAAAATACATCATTAACGATTGGCCACCTATGTTTAAGTACGTAGATTTTGAACAATTTATGATCACAATTTTTCTCTTTAAAGTTAAAATGCTCCACCCAATGAAAATTATTGTTATAAATTATAAGATGAATGTCAAAGAGATGGTGAAAAGTTTACCCAAAAGAAAAAATGTGAATAATCATAATATAGATGATTGAGAGGAGACTGAAATGGAGGGTGTAAACATGTGAACTACACATTAATTCATTTATATGTATATGGGGCTGGAGTGGGGTTGGGGGACCATGGCCCCCCATACTACCCTTGGTAGGAGTTAGATAGTCTGGATATCAAGTGGTTTAAACAAAAAAAAAACTCCATCATTGAAACTTAATTCCCAAAAAAAAAAAAAAAAAAATTATGCGTACAATTTTTTGTATCCGCCTATGCATATAATTTTCTTATGAGGATAACGATGCATATAATGTTGTTACAATTAAGAAACGATGCATATAATGTTGTTACAATTAAGAAAAATCATTTAAGTATGTTGGTACAATTTAAAAAATCATTAAAAAGATACAACTTCATATTTTTATTTTTAATTTTTTGTCGAAGATCCAACTTCATATTCAAAACGCAAGATAAGAGGGCCCAACCGGGTTCGAACCGGTGACCTCTTGATCTGCAGTCAAATGCTCTACCACTGAGCTATGGACCCGTTTGTGCGCATTTCCTACAGAACATTTACATAACACTAATTCGTAAGTAAGCTTAGCACCCATAGAGGAGACATGGTGAATCTAAGAGGGAGACGAGACAATTGGTGGGGGTTTCATTTATCAAATCCGCCTTTTTATTGAGACAACTTTAATGTGGTTCAATTTGAAAACTTTGGATGAAAATTTAAAGTAGTACTCCCTTTTTTGGTAACCCCATCTATAAGTATTGACAAAAAAAAAAAAAAAAAAAACCCTACATATAAAAAGCAACTCCAAGCCCTTTCAGGTTTTTTATTTGCTTTTTTTTTGTTAATAACGCTTTTTTTTTCTTTTTCTTAACTCAAAAATCAAAAGAGTGATGGAAGATTGAGAAGAGATAAATATTTTAAAAGTTGTGGTTTGTAGATTAAAAAATATTCATTGGTGATGAGTGGAGCTTGCGTTGTCTTTATATATATATAAAAGAAAGAAACCACAATTTGCCCACTATGAGGCTCAAACTCCAGACCTCTTACCTAAGTAACCTCACCAATGAATAATCCACTCGGTATTCTACTTAAGTCATACACACATTGTGTGTACTGCTCTATTCAATTTAATTCACATAAGATGTACAAAACGGACCCACCTTATATAGTAAACTAATATATACTAACTAATACCAACTAATATAACCTATATTCCCCTTCAAGATGGAACTTGGTGCCAATAAACCAATCCCATCTTGGACAGTAAAGTAAGAAAAACAGGGGCAACTCGAGATTTGGTGAACAAATCAACAAGTTGGTGAACAAATCATCTTAAGTAGATGATTAGCATTAACTTGAGTTAGGCTCATGGTTAAGTCTGACGTATCTTAATTAGCGTGTGCATGGTGTGATGTTTGGCGTTTGTGTAATGTGTTTGATAAATTAATAGGTTAATTGATTTAAATGGAATTAACATAACCTATAGTTTGTAAATCAAATCAATTGAATAAATAAATCCATTGGATTAACATCGAGATGCAAATCGTGTCCTGATCGGTGTTAGGATAGCAACTGTGTCGCTTTAAGCTATCCACCATCGAATTCCTCTCAAGATTCGTGCTGTTTTTTATGATGAAGATGAGGCATGAGGTGGCTGGAATGAAGAGCAGGAGGTGGAGTATTTAGGAGTTAATTGATGAGATCAACCTAATCAATATCTCCTCATCATCATCATCTTCTTCATCTTCTCATCATCTTCACTGCAACCATCGCCTATGTGTTATCGTCGCTGCTATCACAATCATCGTCACCGTCATCACCGCCATCATAGCTTTGGACATAGAGTTTGGTGTCATCTTCATTGGTGTCATCTTTTTCGTTGGTAAGTTTTTTCATTATCTCTTTCATATTTGGATTTTGTTCATGTGTTGTTCATGCCAAATATAATTGTTTTCACATTCATCAGTTGTGTGATTTGTGGCTTTGCAGAAGCCACAAGCTTGGACTTGCACTTTGCCAGATGTGAGGAGACGCTCCATCATAGAGGTTAGTTGGTCAATTTTACAGTTAGTAAAATTTGAAACTGCTCTCGTAGTAAGACCTCGATACGCAGTATCGCCAAGATCTTCATAAAAGCATGATTGTTGTGCGATGTCCTAGTATAACTGCTTCATCTGAGTCAGTGTCTTATCTCGAATGTGACCTCCACATGCGTTGTCAATCATGTGTCTCTCTATAGGCGTCATGCCAACATAGAAGAAACGAACTATAGCCTTCTTAGTCTGGCCATTTTGCGGGCAAATGGTAATCAATCGCTTAAAGCGATCCCAATATGCACCAAATGATTCTCCCGCTTTCATTTTGATGTTGCATATGTCCTTGATGAGCTAAGCAACTCTATCCTCGAGAAAATACTATTTTAAAAACTCATTTGTTATCTCATTCCAGGAGTTAATGTAACCAGGTGTATGATAGAAAAGCCATTCCTTGGCTTTGTCTTTAAGACAAAACGGAAAAGACCTATGTTTCATCATGTCCTCATCCACTGTAGAGGGTTTCATGTTCTTGCAGTTAGTTTGAATTTTTTTTTAGAAAAGTAACTGGGTCCTCATTCTCTTTTCCATAAATGGAAGGTAGGGGATGGATAAACCCATACCTTAATTTCCAGATAATTGATGCCGAGAGGTTTTTGTGCCAAAAGAACTTGAAGGTCTTGATTGTCGTATCTAGAGGATTTTGGCTTTGTTGTTGTCTAAGCGGGGGTTCTCTATTCAACCTTTGGAATATTCTCTCGGGTTCATCATCGAAAGGCAACAATGAACCAATCGATTTTGACCGAGTGAGTATATGGATCATAATAAACTAAGAAAAAGAAAAGGAAACTAAACTATACCCAGAATAAAGGACTAGGTACCCGACAACGACACCAAAATCTGTTCACGTATCGTTTGTGCCAAATATAACCCGTACTCGAGTTACTAATCCTAAAAGGGTGTAGTGGTGGTAAATACGAGGTCGAATCCACATGACTTAGGTTTTACTCTGAGTTAACTAAAAAAGGAAATTCGGGGTTTTTATAGATTTTAAAAGAATAACTAATTAATTAATTAAAACTACTTGGAAATTAAAACTTGTAAGAATGAATTCAATATGAGAAAATACCTAGGTCTACGGTTCCACAAATCCAAATTATAGTTCGATAGCATGTCATGATCCTCAATCTTTCCAAAAGATTATTAATTCAATTCCTCATAGATTAGCTATAGGAAATCGACATCCACCAGAAACCCCTTATTCCTCTAGTCTCGATAGCCAATTCGTTCGCCACTAATTACTTCTCTAATTAACACACAACCCTAGACATCTGGCAATCAAGTTTAATGCATTAACCGCATAAAGTTTCGTAGGAGTACTAATCCTAAATAACTGGATCGCAGCCGCTTCTGATTCAACCTAAATTTATCTATCATACACTTAAGAGCTAAAAGGTTTTGATGGCAAACGGGTGAGTGATCGTCACTTGTATCAGTTCAATCGTATAATTATAGATACAATTATCCCAATTAACTATAAGTCTTCTACCTTAAAGCATGCATTGGCCACATACATACCCTACTTTTACACTATAATCTTGAAATCAACAAAAATAAAATAGAAGGAATTAAAATAAATTAAGTTATAAATAAATAGATCTCACATTAACATCGCTATAAATCATGAATCTAGACTTCCTTCACCTCCGACCTAAGCCAAAAGTGCTTAGCCGGATATCGTCTTAATAAAATCTATTAAATAAATAAAAGAAAAGTAGTTTGATTGGTCGAGAGAAGATAAGAGAGGAGGTACTAAACTAAACCCTAAAGTCTATATAAATAAAACCTTTAATTTTAGTCTCTAGAAGAAATAGAATGTGAATTTCATGGACTAATTTGTGTCTCATCCGCCTAGGAAGATCTGATGGCTGTGGCAAGTTTGTTGTTAGAATCTTGGACATGTGGCAGCATCTGATTGGTCATTTCTGTTGTTTTGGCTAACGTGGCAGACATTCATTGGAGGAGAGGGTCATGAAGACGTGGCTGGGCCAATGTATGTTCGACATGTGGCAGTTGGTGCAAGGGAGAAACACGTTTAGAGAAGTCGTGCGTTAATTTGGAGTTGGTGAGGTACACGTCTCAAGGAAAATCAGAGGCCGTTGATGGAAAGAAAGATGTCTCAAGAATCGGCGAACTTGTGGGAGCTTGTGTTGATTGGCATATCGAGGAAGATCAGAGGTTGTGGATTGAAGAGAAAATAGAGAAAAATCGAGCAAGAATATGGGAGTTTGTACTACACGCATCCCAATGCAAGGTGAGTTGTTTGATTCTCATATGATTCGATTGATATGCAGATTTCGAGGCATATCCAAGGCTTTTGAAGATGTTGTGTCAAATCGTGTCCCTGTTGTGCGTCATTTGGCTGTTGTTCTCTCTTGATCATTTCATAGTGTGTATCTCGAGGCGGGTTTAAAAAATAGCTGTGCATGAATGACTTATCCTTGGTCATTTTATCCTTGGTCATTTTTTAGACTTTTCTCAACTAATGCTCCACCAAACTTCTTCTAAACCACCATAGTATCAGCACGGATCAATGTGGGTCCCACAAAACTGTCTCGAAGTGTATGTAAGCTCAATTTTTAATGCCAAACACCAAGAACACTTCAAAAGACCTCGAGTTATCTCTATTTCACCAAATTGTCACTGAAACACTGAAAATATAAACAAAAGAGAATTAGTTAATAATAATAGGCATTGAGATCTTAAAACATATAAAATAAACACTTAAATATATAAATGTTATCGACTTATCGGGTTTCATGGGATTTGGCTATGTGTTGGACGTGGTAGTTGTAACCATGGTTAAAAGAATGATGAGGAGGCCCAGAGGTTCACTAACAACCGTCACAAACTAGACGGTGAGCAAGCTGAGAGAAATTGAAAGTAAAGCGAGGAAGAATATAACGAGTAATTCATGAAACGACAAACAAGACAGTCTAAATATCATGCAAGAATGCTTGAAATGCGGGAATATAAATAAGCAAGAATGCATGATAGGCAATTTGGAAATGATAACAATCGAAACATGCGTGTTCTACGAGTCAAGAGAGGCAATAAGTAGTCCATATTCCACAACAATACCACAACAATCCACAACCATCCACAACAATCCAAGTACATGGTATCACACAATCACTAGGGGTGGTCAAACACTCGTGCGCTCGAGTGCCGCGTTTTATCCCTTCTAGTGCGGAGCGCATGTACCTTCGAGACGTACTTATGCCAAGAACACACATACAAGAACATAGAATGGAATGCCAATGATGGGATAATAACGAACACAAGAAAAGTGAAAATGAATCACATGATATCTTCTTAGTGGCTTACTAACGTACAAATGCTTTTTAAGGCAAGTGTACTTACCTCAAAATTCGTATATCACCATCAAGACGTCCGCATTCGCCTCGATTTTGCACCGACACCCGACTATACCTCATAAGTCCCTGGTGTCAATTTATATCATTTTAGGCATATTTTTCGTAAAATCATGCAAATACAATTTGGTGAAATAAACATTCACCTCCATCGCGTCGTCGCGATTTCGTCGAAGCAGCGCATCAGACTAGTCGACACCGAGCCACCGCACCGTCGGCGTCGCTGCTGCTCCGCCGCCGGCCGCTCGCCGGCGCCGCCCAAAACCGCCGTCCTCCGCGTCGCGCCGCTGCCGACCTTCAAGCCGTCTCACCGCGTTGCGTCCTGTCGCCGCGCTCGCGCGCCATCGCAGCCGATCCGACCCGCTGCCGTGCCGGAGTCGCTGCCGTCTCGCCGGCGTCGCTGCCGAGTGCCGCCCGCGCCGCCGTCCGCCTCCGCGCTGCTGGCCGCAGCTCCCGCGAGCCACTGCTCGCCCACTGCTCTTCCCGGCTGGTCATCCGGGCTGCCGCCGTCCATGCCTTTGCTCACCGGCGTTGCTGCCGCCTCTGCGTTGGCCGTCGTCCCGCTGTCCGGCCAGCCGCGCTAGCTCGCGCCAGATCTGGCCGCCCCTGCTCACCTCCCGCGGCCTCCGATCTTGCCGCGACCACGCCGATCTTGCCGGAGCTGATGTGACGCAGCTGCCTTTCTCCTCGCCGGTGTTGCGTCGGGAGCGTCGTCGTCGTCCCTCCGTCGATCTCCTCCTCCCGATCACTCGATTTCTCCCTCTCCGCCATTTTTTCCTCTGTCTCATTTTCTCTTTTTCTCTCCTCACGATTTTTCCTGATCTCTCTTTATTTTTTCATTCTTATCCTTATCTTATCCCATTATATATAAATAATATATATATATATATATATATATATCCATATATATATATATATATATATTATTTCTTTTCTCTTTAAATTTCAAATCAATTATCCTTGGTCATTTTTTAGACTTTTCTCAACTAATGCTCCACCAAACTTCTTCTAAACCACCATAGTATCAGCACGGATCAATGTGGGTCCCACAAAACTGTCTCGAAGTGTATGTAAGCTCAATTTTTAATGCCAAACACCAAGAACACTTCAAAAGACCTCGAGTTATCTCTATTTCACCAAATTGTCACTGAAACACTGAAAATATAAACAAAAGAGAATTAGTTAATAATAATAGGCATTGAGATCTTAAAACATATAAAATAAACACTTAAATATATAAATGTTATCGACTTATCAGGTTTCATGGGATTTGGCTATGTGTTGGACGTGGTAGTTGTAACCATGGTTAAAAGAATGATGAGGGAGGCCCAGAGGTTCACTAACACGTGTCGAGCGTCTACAATGAATTTTCTCCTATATTATACTTTTAATATTTCGTTGAAGTGGTAAGTGAGAATCGTCTTTACAGGGATTTATCAAACTTCTCTAGGAAAAATGACTTTCAATGGTTTTTATTATTTTTACTTTAATTTAATTAATTAATTAAAATAATAATTAAACTTACTAATTCAATCTATAATATATAATTAACTAACTATATTAACTTAACTAACATAATCCAAATTCACTATAATAAATTCAATTCAATAATAAATAAATATCTAACAAACATCTAGAATAATGAAACATAAACCCGTTTTGCATTCCAAACATATAACTTCAATCTTATAGTTATAGCATAGTTTATAAAATACCATAGATTATTAAACTCTAATCATAAGTGAGTAAACAGTTTTTAGTCAGCCATTTGTTCTCCTTATACCGGTGGAGACACCACGTTCTAATTTTATTGAGCTAACCCCTTGGAATACAAAAGATATTAACTTCATGCAATAAAACCGCATTACACTTTATGAAAAATTCGAACTACTAAATCTAAGACCTTCAGAAAGTCACTGCAACATTAGATTTAGATCTTAAACTCACCTAGAACATCTAAACGATCATAGTTTTCAAACAATTATAGTTACTACTTTAAATTAGATAATGAATCCAAATATCACAATACACATTCTAGACTAGGCATGCAATGTCAAATCCCAAAATTCTTAAACCGATAATTACGGTTAATTAAGGATTAATGGAGATTAATTGTGGTTTAGGCCGCGAGTTAGAAGCTAAGGGCCAGTAAATTGAGATTTACAGGTAATTTTATTTTTGTATGATGTGTGCCTAGTGTTGTGTACTATCAACTATATTATTTTGCGAAATTCAAGTCGACCGAGTAAATTTGATATTTCGTGGGGTTTTATCTTGAGGTATATGTCGAAGTGGGTTCTGGTAAAGTTGAATTGTTGAACCGGACTATTGTTTCCAATTTTTGGCGGAATTGGAATATTTTTCGAGGTTTAATTTGGACAAAAATTGAAGAGATAGTTACAAAAATAATAGAAAAATGACCAAATTACCCAAAAGGGTATTTGATTTGTATGTGAAGGGATAGCTACTGAGGGACATTTTGGTCATTTGCACACCTTCTTGATTTACAAAACGAAATCACAGAGGAGGAGAGGATCGAAAGAAAAAAAAAAAAACAGTCGAGGAAAAAAAGAAAAGAGAACATGGTCGTTGAGGGAGGGAGGTGACTAGAGGAAAGAGATAACCAGGGGGAGGTTTGAAGTAGACGATAGGGGAGGTGGGGTCCTAAACCTTAGTTGATTCAAACATAAAAAAATGCAGCATAGAGCCTCTGTGTGAGGAAGAAGACGATTGAGGATTTGATACTCTGGACCGGATCGAACCTGGTCCGGTTAAGTGGTCGAACCCCTCCAAATTAAAAAAAATGTTTTTAAAATTTGAGAAAATTAAATAAAACCCCAGGAAAGTAGGGAAAAATAAGAAAAAGGAGATTTTTGGACAAATAAATGGAAATTGAGGATTTTTATGAAAATAGAGGATTTTTAGATTTTCTTGAAGATTTATATCGGGGATTTTGCATCGTAATATGTGTTACGACACCGATAATGCCCAGCATTATAAAATTATCTTAAAGGCTAGTTTAGGTTAATTTTTTATTCCGAACCACAATTTTGCAGTTAATATATGGATTCGGATGTTTGATGATTTTGTTTGGACTGATTTTGAGGTTTTTGAGTCGAAACAAGACTAATTGAAATATATTAAATTAGGAAAAATGTGGAATTATTGTGGAATATAACCGGACTTGTAAATGAATTGTAAGACCACAATTGGAACCCTGTGTGGACTAGTTTACCTACTCGGAGTGCAAGGGAGTTGCGATGTCGCTTTCGTAAGGTTAAGTAAAACACATAGTAACCTTTACGTTGTATGATTATAATTTCGTATAAATTGCATTGATCATTGATATTGCATTATTTATTGTACATGCATACACGGGTGGAGAGGATAAGGGCGATTCGAGTCTCTTTATGGTATTTTCTATACCGTGGTTATAGAGAGAACACTATATTATGTTTGAGGAGCTGGAGTCACTGATACTTTGCAACACGTGGTTATCATAAGATCACGTTGAACCAAATCACACTCCCACAATCTAGAGGGACGTGACTCGTTTGGTTATGCATGATTCATTATCACTGTTTACTTACCACTTTGAGAGGATATCAATTGGTTGTGGTCGGATAATAGAAACGAGATGGATTCACAGTTGTATTTAAATTCCTTGAATTATATTGTTAGTTTAATTTCTTGGATTATTATGCATTTGATTATTACACATGTGCTGGATAGTGTGAGATTTCATTATTTGACAATATTTAATTTTTATAATTAGATAATGACATGTTCTAATGACGACAAGGGAAAGATATAGCTTTCCGACTGCTTGTGATTTGCTTTGTTCCATTTACTCTATGTATGTATTGTTTTTAATATAATATATTGTATAAATTGGTTTTCAGGTTCGAGTATGGTTATGATCTCATTTGAAACGGTTGTAACAGTTTTGGGATGGATTGGAATACTGTGGAGCTAAGGTAATGATGGTTTAAGAATTTTGAAAACCTAAGATAGGTTAGAATGAATAAATAATTTTCGTGAATGTATATATATATATATATATATATTGTTACGGGTGGATTGTGAGTCATTTAACATTTTTACCAAGCTGAGGAGGTTTTGTTGAAAATTTTTGAAGGTCGGGTTTTACTGTGTAAGGTTAAAAATAGTGGAGGTGCTGTAAATTTTTTTTTACAAAATTTTGTGATAATTTAATTAATCTAAACGAACTTTGAGGTTTCAGATTTACTTTTAGAGTCCTTTATGGTTGATGAAGAATTATATTTGATAATTAAGATGATAGATTTTTAATTATTTATTGATAGTGATATTAAGGCTGCTAGATTATCAGGGGATTAAGGTAATCTAGGTCGATTATATACCCTAATTAGGTAGAGTCTGACAATGTTAGTATCAGAGCCTAAAATTCTAAAGGAATATTGTTAACTGAGGTTAAGTGAGTGATTAATTAGGAAGTAACGCGATGAAATTGGGTTAAAAAGTTTTAAAACTTTATGAATCTATTACGTGTATTTTATATTATCGAGATATCGATTGATATAGGCTTGTTGAACTATTTTTCTTGCAATTTTTTGTGGTGAAAAACTATGTGTGGATAGCAAGAGTCGGGTCAGGGCTCTAGCGAGGATAATAGATGTCCACAATGTGTGGATTCAAATATGATTCAGAGCTTGGACTGGGAAGATGTATGAGATGCTGAATATTTACGAGCACAGGTGACAACTCAGGCATTTATGGTTTGTGTTGCCCAGGAAGTTCCAACTGCCACTCTAGCCACTCAGGAGGAGCATGCTACTTCTAGAGTTCGTCCCGAAGTTGAACCGGGTGTTGCTATTCCAGTTCATACTCATCCAACCATAGATAATGGAATGACGCAGGAGGAAAGGCAGGAAGAGCTTGATACCATGATATCTACAACTAAACTGAACACTTTGTGAGAGGTTCGAGGTAGGGCCAAGAATTTTGTGACTACACGAACTTTTCAGTACGAATTACGACGATATCAAGCATTGAAGAGTCAGACTAGGGCTTAATTTTTGAAGGAAAGAAAAGGTTTACATCCAGGTTTGACCTTAAGTTTCAGAAGAAAGGGAAGAGTAGAGGACCATCATTCTCACTTATGACACCTGTCGTCCTATCGTATGTGCATTGTAATTCTTTTCGAGCATAGCCAATAGACACTTGGAGATTACACAAACAGGCTCAGGATGGGCTTAATCACACTCTTTTTAACCTTCAGATTGAAAAAGTACATTTTAGTCGCATAAGAATGGAGGTAAGGGTCGAGGATATTAGGGATAATCCTCGAGTCAACGATCGACAACTAGTTAGGCATTTTTTGTAGGTATTAAATATACATTTACATGTTTTGGGTATGAAAATAAAGGATATTACAAGATTGCGTGTTCACGACTCTTGGGAGCATCCTCTTGTGTGTCACAGCCTTAACAACATATTAAGGAACATGTTCAGGTGGTGACTGAATGAGATTTAGACGCAAACCATAATCGTCTAGAAGGTACGATTTCAGTTTATGGTCGTATGGTGATTGAGTTAGAGTTAACTCTAATGCGAGTCCCTATTCATCGTGTACTCAACACAATAATTAGGGATAAGGTGGATCCTCACTTTATCTATGAGAAATGTGTTATTGAGATCTCCAGACACGAGATGACCATTGATCTCAGTATGTTGGCGTTTCTGAAGTTTGATGTGTAGTTGGGAATGAATTGGCTAACGGCTTATCATGCACACTAGGATTGTTTCCATAAGACTGTATTTTTTATATTCCTGGTTGTTCAATTTTTAACATACACCAAAACATCATATAGGTTGCCTTTAACTAGATTTAGGCTAGCCACTGGGGAAGAAATGGAAACTCTAGCCAAAACTATTAGTACAGAGGCAAGATCTAAAATTAAAATGGAGGAGATTCATGTAGTTTGTGAATTCCTTGATGTGTTTCCTTGATGATTTATCTGGAGTTCCACTTTCGAGAAATATTGATTTTGTAATTGATTTAGTTCCTAGAATTAAACAAATATCTATTCCTCCTTATAGAATGACTCCGAAAGAGTTGAAAGAGTTACAAAAACATTGGAGAAGTTGCTTGATAAATGGTTTATTCACCGAAGCATGTCGTTGTAGAGCGCACCAGTCCTTTTTTTAAAAAAAAAGACGGTAGTTTTAGTTTTCATTGATTATAATGTCGGGTTTTGGGGTTCATACGCAGCGAAAAATTCAAAAAAAAAAAATTGAAAAACCCTAACATGATCGGATATAAGTTCCATTAAAGTTGATCTACAAAATTAAACCATACCTTAATCCATAATTTCCTTATCTGATTGATAGATCTTCAAGACATTCAATCAGAAACCCACACATGAACGGTGACAGCAATTTGGAGTGCTATCATCAAGAGAGATAGACAATGATTTTTCTTTCTCTCCTAAAATCTAGAGAACTCAAAATTTGCAGAAACAAAAATCATATTTCGTTTTAGGGTTCCAACCTCTATTTATACGTGTAGATAAGCCTTTAATTAAAATCCTATTCGTAATATAACTATTGTATTTAGGCAGTTTAAGAAAATTACATATACACCCCTATTAATAAGTTATCATATAACAAATTGTAAGGGTTTTTATGTCATGAATTTTATCATATAAAATTCATTACTCTGGACCAATTGAAATTGAGCAAAGCCATTCTTTGTGTGCGACCCTATAGGTTCATGCAACATTGGCAGTGAACCAAAACCATTTTGGTACACAAGTCATAAGCGGTCACTAGCAAGGCATTATGACTTCCCAAGTAGCATGAATATCAAAATCGATACAACCTAATGAATAACATATATCATATCATTTTGTCGTGCGATATCCTTTGATTATACATAAGGCATGGAAAGTCACCCTTAATGTTCAATCGTACTAGTCTCGATCTTTAAAAGACTGAAAACATCCAAATGAAATTGATCATATCAATTCACTTGGACTTGGCCATTTAAAAATCTAACATAAAGATGGATCCACTGATATCTCTTTATACGAAAGGGACAAATTCTACCTTAATTACACACCTTCACATATTATTCACATGGTAACCAATCACAATCTTTATAATCATTCCATTAAAGACAACGTTTGATTGTGTCAAGTTACTATGCTCCTAATATTGAAGTCTATGGTTATCTCAAGTCAAAGGACTAATGATATACCTATCATAAGTAACAACTATCACTTAATCCATATGGTTTTCTCATAGCGGGTCAGCCCAGTACCTTATTCCCATAAAAAGTACTCGTGATCTCGATTCGTATCCCTATATGCATGATCATCACATGACCATCAATCAAGATCCATACTAGCATTAACTCATTATAGTTCCCAGTATAATGATTGGATATGAACATTTAGGATATTTCAACAAATACGTGTGGATTTTACTATAAGGTAAACATGCAATCACTTATAATAAAAAAAAATGAAAACCTCAATCTTATTAACTAAAATTATAAGATAAATAATGTTTGTAGATTGACCTAGGGCATATGCCCCAACATCTTCCACTTGCATTAGGGCCAATCATTCATGTATCTAACATCTAATGACCTAACAAGATCATCATGTTTCATTTGTGGAAGAGCCTTCGTCAAAGGATCTGCAACATTTTCTTCTATAGGAACTATGAAAATCTTCACGTCTCCCCTCTCAATGATTTCTCGAATGAGATGAAAACGTCTAAGTATATGTTCGGATTGGTGGTGTGATCATGGTTCCTTAGCATGTGCTATTGCCCCATTGTCGTCACAATACAAGCAAACAAGGTTAGCTATACTCGAACCACACCAAGTTCAGATATGAACTTTTTTTATCCAAACTGCCTCCTTAGCTGCATCGGATGCTACAATATACTCCGCTTTTATTGTAAAATCTACCGCAGTGTTTTGCTTCAAACTTTTCCAGTTTACCGCGCCTCCATTTAAAGTAAACACATATCCAGACTACGATCTGAAGTCATCTATATTAGTTTGAAACTTGCATCTGTGTAACCATTTACAACAATCTCTTCTTCCAAACTTTCATAGACCAAGAACACTTCTTTAGTCCTTCGCAAGTCCTTAAGAATGTTCTCTACTACTATCTAGCGACTTTCAGCGGGATTAGACTGATATCTACTTGTTGCGCTTAATGCAAATGATACATCAGGTCGAGTTCATAACATGACATACATAATAGATCCAATAGCTGATGCATATGGAATCATATTCATGCGTTCTTGCTTATCATTAGTCTTTGGACATTGAGTCATACTGAGACTTATACCATGAGACATTAGCAACGACCACTTTTTAGAGTCTTACATACTGAACCTATTCAGTCCCTTGTCAATATAAGCACTCTGACTTAAATCGATCAGCCTTTTAGATATATCCCTATAAATCTTAATTCCAAGGATGTAGGCCGCATCTCCTAAGTCCTTCATTGAGAAACACTTCCCTAACAAAAAATTGACACTCTGGAAGGTTGGGATGTCATTTCTAATGAGTAATATATCATTAACATACAGTACCAAGAAAACAACCATGCTCCTACTGACCTTTTTCTATACACAAGGCTCATTTTCATTATAATGAAACCAAATTCCTTAATTGCTTCATTAAAACAATGATTCCAACTCGAGAAGCTTGCTTTAATCCATAAATGGATATTTGAAACTTGCACACCACCCTAGAATTCTTAGGATGAACAAACCCTTCAGACTGTATCATATATGCGTCCTCAAGAAACTTTCCATGTAGGAAAGCTGTTTTGACATCCATTTGCCATATCTCATTGTCATAATATGCGGCTATAGCAATCAGAATTCTAATAGATTTAAGCATGACTACAAGAGAAAAGTTCTCATCATAATTAAAACCTTGAGTCTGCTTGAAACCTTTTGCTGCTAGACGTGCTTTATAAGTATGCATATTGCCATCCATGTCAGTTTTTTTCCTGAACACCCATTTACATCCAATGGTCTTGCCCCTTTCAGGTAAATCAATCAGGTTCCAAAATTTGTTATCATACATGGATTGCATCTCAGAATTTATGGCACCAAACCATTTATTTGACTCAGGGCTAGATACAGCCTCCTGATAAGTAGTAGGCTTGTTTTGATCCATAAGCAACACCTCACTACTATTAGTAATAAGAAATCTAAATTTCTCAGCCTGATGTCTTACCCCATCAGACCTATGCTGGCCTTGTGATACCTATGGAGGTTTAACTAGTTTAAGACTTTGTTGATCTCCCACTGGCAATTGAATGTTTATTTGTGGTTCTTGAACTTCTTCAAGACTTACTTTATTCATATTGTTGTCTTTTGAAATAAACTCATTTTCCATAAAAACACCATTCCGAGCAACAAACACTTTGTTCTTAGTGGGATTATAAAAGTAGTATACTCTAGTTGCTTTAGGATAACCAATAAATACACACTTGTAGATTTGGCTGATAATTTTTTTTGACATTTTTCGTCGTACGAAAACCTCACAGCCCCAAATCTTTAGGAAAGAAAAACTTGGTATTTTCCAAAACCACATCTCATATGGTGTTTTATTAACCGCTTTAGAAGGAACACGATTTAGTGTAAATGCAGTAGCTTATAAGGCATAACCCCAAAAGGAAATAGAAAGATGCATGACTCATCGTATATCAAACCATATCCAATAAAGTCCGATTTCTTCTCTCAGAAACACCATTCCATTGTGGAGTTACTCGAGGAGTTAACTGAGAGACAATCCCATAGTTTCTAAGATGCTCAATAAACTCTTGGCTCCAATATTCACCACCTCAATCTGCTCGAAGTGCTTTAATAGTTTTACTAAGTTGATTTTGCATTTCATTCTGAAATGTTCAAAATATCTCAAAAGATTCACCTTTATGTTTCATGAGATACACGTAAGCATATCTGCTGAAATCATCGGTGAAAGTAATGAAGTACTAATAACCACCTCTAGCCATTGTGTTTATAGGACCACATACATTAGTATGTATTAGACACGATAAATCACTTGCCCTTTCACTGGTGTCTAGTAAAGGACTCTTTGTAATCTTGCCTAGTAAACAAGATACACATGTTTCTTATGATTCAAAATCAAATGAATCAAAAAGTCAATTTCTATGGAGTTTAGAAATGCGTTTCTTATTTATGGAGCTAAGATGACAATGCCAAATGTAGGTTTGACTCAAGTCATTTGACTTGAATCTCTTTGTATTTACGTTAAGAATATGAGTATATGTGGATCTTTTCATGTTTATAATATAAAAGTCATCACACAAATAAGCATTTACATAGAAAACGTCTTTACGAGAAATATAACATTTATTATTCGCAATAATGAAATTAAAACAATCCAAATCCAAACATGAAATTGAAATTGAAATTGAAATGATGTTTCTACTCAAGGTAGGGACATAATAACAATTATTTGAAACTAAAATAAGTCCATTTGTAAAAGTAACTCAGCATCCTATAGCCAATACAAATGTGTGATCCACATCCGGTATCCGATACCCAGGAATCACTAGTAGATAAGTTTAACTTTAATAACGTAAATACTTGAAGTAGTAGTTGCACTACTTTTCTTTTTCTTTAGATCTTCAAGATAGAGCTTGCAATTTTTGAACCAATGCCCAGGTGCATGGCATAAATGACAATTTCCTTCTTTTTCTTTTTCCTTCTGGGACTGTGAAGTATAAATAGCTTTAGGCTTGACTTGTTCTTCAGGCTTTGTAACAGTCACAACTGCCTTGACAACTCCGAGATAGACTTCTCCAAGTTATTCATGTTATAATTCATTACAAATTGTGAATAACTATCAGGCAATGAATTCAGGATCAAATTCCTAGACAACTCTTAGCTTATGGGAAATCTAAGTCTGTCAAGGTGGTCAATATAACCCTTCATTTTTAGTACATGAGGACTAACTGACGCACCCTCAACCATTTTACAAGAATGAAGTTTTTTGACTATCTCAAACCTTCTTACCCAGCTTGCTATTGGAACATTTCCTTCAACATCATATCGATGTAGTAAGCTTCCATATGTTCCATGTCTTTCTGAAGTTTAGGGACCATAGTTGCCAACATATTGCATCCGATATCTGATGAGTCGTTGACATGCTTAGTATGTGCATCCTTCATGGGTCTTAAAGCATTGGCTGGTGGTTCCTCAGGAATAGGACTATCCAGAACATACAACTTGCGTTCATGCATAAAAACAATTCTCAAACTATTGAACCAGTCAAGAAAGTTTGTCCCAAACAACTTATCCTTCTCAAGGATGAGTCGTTGACATGCTTAATATGATTTGAAGATGTCATAGATCTACAACAAAGATTATGCAAAAGCTCATTTTAGTATAGAGGAATAGACTCTCATTAAATTAACAGCCCTCCTTAAAACACTATGTTAATTTAAGGGACTAAAATCTATGTTTCACCTAATTCCATGAAAACGAAGGTATGATACTTTGAATTAGGTTATTTAGGTAGGTACCAATTACCAATTACATCATATATAACTTTTAGCTATTTTTATGAGATTATGAAATCTTATGTCTTAGCATGTTTTTTCTCATCTAGTGCTTAAAGCCCAAAATCATTTTGATATCTTTATCAAGTCTAACCATTTCAAATAGTAGAGTAACTGTTACTCAACTTACCTCACCAAGATAACACAATACACTCTGCGGAGGCAGACCCATATTGATGTGATCGAAGCCTTGACAAGTGTTTGAGAATGGATGTCACTTGACTTAAAATTTAGAAGATGGATTTTTTTATTTGTTTTAGTGATCAAAGATAAATATCATATATTACAATGCATGTACAATCACTAAACAAGTTAGGAAATTTTACTAATATAGACTATCATACGAATTTCTTTGTGATGCGAACAGTTATCGGCGGTTCCGCTGATCAGTCAATGAACGGGGTATAGGGGCAGCGCCCCGTTTTTTTAGACAACGAATTCCAGTTCTGAAAATTAAAAATCACCCTAAAATTTCTCAATATCTTAGTCAATCCAATTGACCAAAACCGCCCCTTATTTTAATTTTGAAAATATTAATTAAAATGTTTTTAATTAACTCGGGCCCACCTCTAATTTAATATATTATCTTAATCCAATTAGAATTTAAGATACTTTGAATCCTTATCCAATTAGAATTTGTTATATATCTCACCTATGTTATACGATTTTTAATTCTAATCCGATTACAAGTTTATCTCATATCTAATAGGAATATACTATCAAATAACCATAATGAGATATATGATCAAAATCAATTTCAATTCTTATTCATACAAAACGAGAAATTCAATCAAGAAAATATTAATCATGCATTCAACACCATAATCATGTGAAATTAATCATATTAACTTAATCATGATTTCTATCATGGAGACATACATAATTATTGAACAAAAACAAAATATGTACGTAATACAAGAATTACATTAACCTAAACATCTACAATGTGGACATACAAAATCCGCATCGTTCAATATTAAATCATATGTTAATCAAAATATTTTAAACATGAATTCTATCATTGAATCAAATCATGCGTATGTATCAAATATATGATTTAATAACATGTTTTAAAACCAATCCTTGATAACATTTATCACATAACCTATATGCATATTATATATACATAAAAGCATATTTTCACACATATATCATATATACATAAGAGAAAATATGCAAACATTTAATAGATTCGAGCACAAGGCTCTGATACCACTATTGGGTTTTTGTGGTTCATACACAGCAGAAAATTCAAAACAAATTTTGAAAAACCCTAACAGGATAAAAAATAATTTCCATTAAACTTAATCTATAAAAGTAAACCATGCCTTAATTAATCCGTGATTTCCTTATTTGATTGATCGATCTCCAAGAGGTTCAATCGCGCATCTTCTATCAGAAATCCACACATGAAAAGTGAGAACAATTTGGAGTGCTACCCACAAGAGAGATAGAAAAAGTTTTTTCTTTCTCTCCCAAAATCTAGAGAACTCGAAATTTGCAAAAATGAAAATCTTATTTCATTTTGGGTTTCGACCTCTATTTATATGTGTAGATAAGCCCTCAATTAAAATCCTATTCGTAATACAACTATTGTGTATATGCAGTTTAAGCAAATTCTACATATGCCCCTATTAATAAGTTATCATATAACAAATTATAAGGGCTTTGATGTCATGAATTTTATCATATAAAATTCATTACTCGGACTAATTGAAATTGCGCAAAGCCATTCTTTGTGTGCGACCCAATAGGTTCATACGACGTTGGAAGTGAATCAAAATCATTTTGGTACACAAGTCATAAGTGGTATCTAGCAAGGCATTACGACTACTTAAGTAGCATGAATATCAAAATCGATACAACCTAATGAATAACATATATCATATCCTTTTGTCATGCGATATCCTTTGATAAAACATAATGTATGAAAATTCACCCTTAATGTTCAATCGTACTAGTCTCGATCTTCAGAAAGACTAAAAACATCCAAATGAGATTGATCATATTAATTCACTTGGACTTAGCCATTTAACAATCTAACATATTGAGGGATCTACTGATATCTCTCTCTATACGAAAGGAAAAATTATATCTTGATTACACATTTTCACACATATTCACATGGTAACCAATCATAATCTTTATAATCGTACAATTAAAGACAATGATTGATTATGTTAAATTACCATGCTCCTAATATTGAAGTCTATGGTAATCTCAAGTCAAAGGACTAGTGATACACCTATCATGAGTAACACATATTACTTAATCTATATGGTGTTCTCATAGCGTGTAAGTCCAGTACCTTGTTCCCATAACAAGTATCCATTATCTCAATTTGTATCCCTATACACATGATCATCACATGACCATCAATCAAGATTCACACTTGCCTTAATTCATTATAGTTTCCAGTATAATGATCGACTAGGGACATTTAGGATATTTTAACAAATACCCATGGATCTTACTATAAGGTAAACATGCAATCACTTATAATAAAACAACAAATGAAGTCCTCAATCTTATTAACTAGAATTATAAGATAAACAATATTTGTAGATTGACCTATGGCATATGTCCCAACATATAGATAGTTGAACAAGGTCACTGTTCGGAATAAATATCCATTGCCTCGAATTGATGATTTTTGTAATCAACTGAACGTTGCCAAATTCTTTTCAAAGATAGATATTCGCTCTGGTTACCATAAGTTGAGAGTTTGGGAAAAGGATGTGCAGAAGATTACGTTCAGTACCAGATATGGTCATTTTGAATTTGTTTTTATGCTGTTTGGGTTGACTAATGCTCCTGCGATGTTTATGGATTTTATTCAAAGAGTGTTAAGGTCGTATCTGGAACACTATGTGATAGTGTTCATTGATGATATTTTCCAAACTTTGAGAAATCATAGATTGTATGCCAAGTTTAGCAAATGCGAGTTTTGGTTATCTGAGGTGAAGTTTTTAGGTCAAGATTGAGGCTATCGTTGGTTGGCCGAAACCTACCATAGTAACAGAGATATGAGTTTTCCTGGTTTGGCTGGCTATTATTGTAGATTTATGAAAGATTTTTTTAAGATAATTGCGCCAATTACTAAATTAACTTTGAAAAATGTTCCATTTGTTTAGTCAAACAAATGCGGCGCTGCATTTTGGGGACTGAAGAAGTGTTTAATTTCAGCACCAGTCTTTATATTACTTGAACCGAGTAAAGGGCTTACAGTTTATACTGATGCATTAAAAATTGGTTTGAGTTTTGTGTTAATGCACAATGACAGGGTGATTACTTATGCTTCTCATCAATTAAAGATTTAGGAGAAGAATTATAATGTTCATAATTTGGAATTAGCAGCAATCGTGTTTACATTGAAGCTGTGGAGACACTATTTGTATGGGGAAAGCTTTACGATATTTTCGGATCATGAAAGTTTAAAGTACTTGCTCTATAAGAAAAGTTGAATATGTAGATAATGAAGATTGTTTGAACACTTGAAAGACTAAGATTTTAGTTTTGAATACCTTCCAGATAAAGCAAATGTTGTTGTTGATGCACTGAGTAGAAGGAGCGTTGAAACGTTACGTGCAACTAGTCGGTTGACTTACCAGTATGATTTACTTGAAAAAGTCATTTCTATGACTTTGTCGGAGATTCTTGAGGCTAAAAAACCAGTTTGTGCTCAGTTTATAGTTCAAATCGTCTCTATTCAGAAAGTGATAGAATTTTAGCAAAGTGAAGTGGATCATGAGAAGTTCAAGGGTTTTGTTAATGACAATAATAATCCAAATTGGGCTAAATCAGTAAATCGATGTTTGAGGCTTAGAGGAAGACTTTGATTTCCATCGGTGGCTGAGATTCGGGATGAGACATTGAGAGAATCTCTTCGTTCCAAATATAGCATTCATCTTGGCAGGTCCAAAATGTATCATGAAATGAAGCAATTGTATTGGTGGCTAGAAGTGAAAGCTTATGTGGGTGATTATGTCAGGAGATGTGAAATTTGTCAGTAGGTTAAGGTCGATAGGTGGAAAATCGAAGGTACGTTGCATCCACTTTCTATACCACAATAGAAATGGAAACATATTGCGATGGATTTTGTTACTCATCTACCTACTTTTTGGAGGAAACATGATGCAGTTTGGTTCATTGTTAATGGACTGATGAAGTCTGCTCATTTTTTCTAAGTCCATTTCGGATACCATCACACAGCTGAGTTTGTTGAGTGAGCGACATGTGGTTCGCTTGTTTAGAGTGCCGTTGACAATAATTTCTAATCGTGATGCTCAGGACGCATCAGAGTTGTGCAAGAGCATGCATGAACAATTCAGCACTCAATTTCATTTTCACTGCATTTCATTCACAAATAGATGGTCAAACTTAAAGGTTGATCCATGTGTTGGAAAACATGCTTGTTGGGTTTTGGGGGTTCATATGAAGTGGAAAATCCAAACAATCTTTGGAAAACCCCGCAGGATCAAAAATAAGTTCCATTAAACTAGATCTAAGATATTAAATCATACCTTAATCCGTGATTTTCTTCTCTGACTGTTCAATTTCTAAGACGTTCAAGTGCGCGTTCTCTATCCAAAATCTACACATGAACAGTGACCAAATTTGGAATGCCAGCCCCAAGAGAGATAGAAAATGTTTTCTTTCTTTCCCAAAATCCAGAGAACTCAAAAATAGCAAAAATGAAAATCTTATACTTTTATAAAGTTTCAACCTCTATTTATATGTGTTGATATCTATTTATATGTGTTGATAAGCTCTCTTGAAAAAGCTATTTGTAATACAACTATTGTATTTAGACAATTCAAGCAAATTACACAAACGCCCTTACTAATAAGTTATCATATAACGAATCGTAAGGGCTTTTATGTTATGAATTTTATCATAAAAGATTCATTTCTCTGGACCAATCGAAATTGCGCAAACTCATTCTTTGTGTGCGATCCAATAGGTTCACGCGACGTTAGCAGTGAACCAAAAACATTTTGGTACACAAGTCATAAACGATCTCTAGCAAGGCATTATGACAACCCAGGTAGCATGAATATCAAAATTGATACAACCTAATGAATAACATATATCATATCCTTTTGTCGTGTGATATCCTTTGATAAAACATAAGGCATAGAAAGTCATCCTCAATGTTCATTCGTACTAGTCTCAATCTTAGGTAGACTAAAAACATCCAAATGACATTGATTATATCAATTCACTTGGATTTTTCCATTTAACAGTCTAACATATCGAGGGATCCACTGATACCTCTCTCTATACAAGAGGGACAAATTCTATCTTGATTACACATTTAACATATTATTCACATGGTAGCCAATCACAATCTTTATAATTATTCGGTTAAAGATAACGTTTGATTGTGTCAAAACCATGCTCCTAATATTGAAGTTTATGTAGTCTCAAGTCGAATGACTAAATGATATACTTATCATTAGACTTGTTCAACAAGCAGGCTTGGGCGGACTTTTTTTTTCTCAAGGCCTTGTCCAAGCCTGCTCAGGCCTGACTTTTGATGAGGTGGGCCCAAGCTCGCCCAGACCTAGTACGGGCCGAGCTTAGGAGGGCCTAATTGGGCTTATTGTTATTTAAAAAAAAATTAAATATATTTATTAAGTTTGAAGAGTTAGTCAAAAAAAGTGAGTGGTAAAGTGGTTAGAATGTATTTAAATGATTGTGAGGGTGTAGGTTCGAACCTTACCAAATGACATTTAACGTTACTTTTTATATAAAGTATTAATTTTTATACAAGGTATTTATCAAATAATACCTTTCTTATTCAAAGCGGGCGGGCCTGGGCTAAGAGCATAAACCCAGACCCACCCACTAAATAGGCGGGCTTTGGAGGGCTCGGGCCCAAGCCTGGCCAGTCTTCAATTTGTAAGACCAAGTCCGACCTAGTGATTAGGTCTACTTATCATGAGTAACACTTATAACTTAATCCATGTGGTTTTCTCATAGCGGATCTGTCCAGTATCTTGTTCCCTAACAAGACTCACGATCTCGATTCTTATCCCTATATGCATGATCATCACATGACCATCAATCATGATTCACACTAGTCTTAACTCATTATAGTTCCTAGTATAATGATCGACTAGGGACATTTAGGATATTTCAACAAATACCATGGATCTTATTATAAAGTAAACATGTAATCACTTATAATAAAAGTACAAACGGAAGCCTCTATTTTTTTAACTAAAATTATAAGATAAATAATGTTTGTAGATTGACCTAAGACACATGCCCCAATAATGCTCAAGGTTTGTGCACCAGAGTTTGGAAGTTCATGGGAAGAACACATACCTTTGTGTGAGTTCTCTTATAATAAATTACCAATCAATTATCTAGGTGGCTCCGTTTGAGGCATGGTATGAAAGACCTTGTCATTCTTCTGTCGGTTGAGTTGAAACGAAGGATTTGGCGGAGTTAGGGCCACATGTGGTTCGAGATCACATTGAGGTTGTCCAAGCAGATTCGTCTAAGATTGAAAGTGGCTCAAGAAAAGCACAAAAGTTATTATGATCTCAATCACCAGGTTGTGGAATATAGTGAAGGAGATTGGATTTATTCAAAAGTCTCCTCTCGCAAAGGCCATTACAGGTTTAGACTTAAAGGAAAACTCTCTCCCAGATTTATAGGATTGTTTGAGATTATGAAACAGATTGGGAAGGTTGCTTATAGACTTGTATTACCGCCTCAGTTAACCAGAGTTCATGATGTATTTCACGTGTCTATGCTCAGGTGGAAAGAATCTGATTCGCATCACATATTAGAATGGCATCAGTTTGATTTGCACGGTGATATTTTATATGAAGAGCAACCTATATTGATTGTGGATAGGAAAGTCCAAAAGCTTCGAAATGAAGAAATTTCACTTGGCTTGGTAAAGTGGCAACTTCACAGTGATTCAGAGTTCACTTGGGCATAAGAGGCGTACATGAGAGGGCATTTTTCGGATCTTTTTTAGTCCAGGTAACTTTAGTTTCAATTTGAATTTTGAGGAAAAGATTTTTATTACTTGAGAAGATTGTCAAATTCCAAAATTCTTAAACTGATAATTAAGGTTAATCAAGGATTAATGGATATTAATTGTGGTTTAGGCCTCGAGTCGGAAGCTAAGGACGAATGAATTGAGATTTTCAGGTAATTTTATTTTTTTGTGATGTGTACCTAGTGTTGTGTACTAAATACTATGTTATTTTACTAAATTCAAGTCGACTGAGTAAATTTGATATTTCGCGGGGTTTTATCTGGAGATACGTATCGAAGTGGGTCTTGGTAAAGTTAAAATGTTGAGCCGAATTATCGTTTCGAATTTCATGAAAAATATATGTAATTAAGTTTTAAAATTTGAATTTTAAACGTTAAGTGGATTTAACAAGCCGACGTGGGTCCCACACCTCAATTCACTTGCGAGACGAGTTGTCTGGGAGTTTTGAATCGCATCGGTAAATTTTTCAATTTTTGGTGGAATTAAGATATTTTTCGAGGTTTAGTTTGGACAAAAATTGAATAGATAATTTCAAAAATAATAGAGAAATGGCCAAATTACCCCAAATGGCATTTGATTTGTATGTGAAGGGATAGTTACTGGGGGCATTTTGGTTATTTGCATACCCTCTTGATTTACAAAACGAAATCACAAAAGAAGAGGGGATCGAAAGAAGAGAAGAAAAAAATAGTCAAGCAAAAAAAGAAAAGAGAACAGGGTCGTTGAGGGGAGGAAGGTGACCAGAGGAAAGAGTTAACCAGGGGGAGGTTTAAAGGAAATGATAGGGAAGGTAAGGATCCCACACCCTAATTGTTTAAAACTTTTAAAAAAGCTAGCATAAAGCCTCTGCATGAGGCAGAAGAGGATGGGGAGTTTGATCCCCTAGATCGAATTGAATCGGCTCCTGTTCAACTGAACCAGTCCGGTCATGTTTAGGGATCAAACCCCTCCTAAATAAAAATATTTTTAAAATTGAAAAAAATTATATAAAACCTATGGAAATTAGGAAAAAATTGCAAAAAAGGGATTTTTGGACAAATTAATGGAATTTGGGGATTTATGAAAATCGACGATTTTGGGATTTTCTCCAAGATTTATATCATGGATTTTGCATTGTAATGCGTGTTACGACACTGATTGTGCCTAAAATTGTGAAAACTATTTTAAGGCCTAGTTTAGGTTAGTTCTCGATTCAATACATTAATTTGCAGTCAAAATCGAGATCCAGACGTCCGATGATTTGGTTTGGACTGATTTTGGTGTTTTTGAGTCGAGACGGGACTAATTGAAATATAATAAATTAGAAAAAATGTGGAATTGTTGTGGAATCTTACCGGACTTGTAAATGAGTTGTAGGTATCGCAATTGGAACCACGTGTGGACTAGTTTACCGACTCAAAGCGCAACGGAGTTGCGATATTGCCTTTGTAAAGTTAAGTAAATCCCATAATTGCCTTTACATTGAATGATTATAACTTCATATAAATTGCATTGATCATTGATATTGCATTATTTGTTGTACATGCATACACTGGTGGGGAGGATAAGGACGAAATTGAGTTAAAATCCCAATTTAAGATTTATAGTAGACTTGTAAATTGTTTTTGCAGCCAATGAGTAGTATATGAACGAAATTGGAGACGTGAATTAAAATTTGAGACTTAAGATGAAGTTGTTGGAGTTTAGAGTGGTTTGATCTCCATTATAACTTGAAAATGGGTTTTAAATCCCATTGTGACTTAAAAATGATTTATAAATATAAGGATTCCGTTAAGACTTTCAAATAATGATTTTTATGATTTAATAGGACGTGGAAGTAAATGAAAGTCAGGGAACGCATGAGTAAAGCTTCGTTATAAATTTCGAGTTGGTTTGATTGTAAGTAAATCCTACAATGATCATTTTATCACTATTTATCTTATTATAATGGATTTAACTCCTTGTTTATGCATCATATTTATTGATCGTGCACTCATGCATCAAGAGTAATGTGGGTCAAGTGTTCGAGTCTTAATACTCCGATAGTTGGCTCTTCGCCGAGTATGTTTCATGTAAGATTCGAAAGGAGTTAGTGGAAATTTAAACAACTATTGTATGTTGAGTTAACACTTTTTGACAATTATCCTCATATAATGCATTAGAAGTTACTTCTAATACTATTTTCTTTTCACTTAGGTATTAATCACACCTTAATGACGCGCAAACATGAAAGTTGTGACCCCATGTTGATATTTACTTGTTGATTCTTGTTGAAATACATTTATATTTCCTATTATCTTGTATTTGGCTATACATGTAATTTGAACAGTGCAGGATTTACTTATCTAAAATTGTTTTACTTTATGTTGGTGATTTCAAGTTGTGAAGTTCATGAAAGGATAAGAGGATCTCATTAGGGTATTGAAATGTTGGTTAACTTTCTATTTTTTTTTGAATGAATTGTTTTACTTAACATTATATTTTCTTGGTTATGGGGATGAGTGATAGGCAGTGTAACATTGGTAATGACATTATGATCCAAGTATATCAGGATACTATTGGCTTGGTCCTTAAAGATTAGATATTGTTTGGAGTTTAAAACTATAATTAGGCGTTATGGAGCCGACATGACTGCAAAGGAGTTTTAAAGTGAAAACTTGTGGACATGATGCAAGTGATATTTTGATTCATTTTAATATTATATTGTGAATTGTCATGGAGATATGAGTCCTTCTAGGCCTTTTCCCAATTCTGTTGTCTGTTAGGTAGATTTTTCGACAAGCTACTTTTAGAAGAGGTGGTGCCAAAATTTTACAAAATACGAAAGGTACTCCTTATGATTTCCTAATTTGCTCAAATTAAGTAAAACAAGAATTGTGTTTCATTGAGGATATAAATTTTAGTTCTGGACCAATTTAAGGATTGAAATGAAAACTAATTTGAGGTGAAAGTTTATTGAATGGATTTTTAAGATAACCAAAACTTTGATGTGATAACTGAAGATTTATAAGTACCTTGAGGATTGTTGAAAATTTATGTCATGAAAGGAATTAATGAAATACTCTAGAGGCTTACTAGATTATCGAAGGATTTGGATAATCTAGGTCGGTCGGTCGTCTTAATGACGAGGGGGCTGACAAAGTTGGTATCATAGCCTAAGTTTGGCTCAATTGAGCTTAAACTTTGGTTGGAAACCAAAGGGTGATTGAGTGCTATTAGTTGGGAAGTGACTGTGAGTTGGGAATAATATATGATTGTGTTATGTTTGTTATGCATTTATGTATTATCACCAGATATACGATATGAAATTTATTTTCCTTGTTTGTTCGATACTTAACCTGTATGAAATGACGAGTAAGATGAAGAACAAATAATAAAAGAGAAAATACACTTGTGAAACGAAATTGAGCATGATAGGATATCGTGAAATAAACTCTGAAATGTTTAAATTCACAAGGCTATTGTAAGCAGTTCGATACTAATGTAACTGAAGGAAATAGTTAGTTATAAAATCAATAGGAAATTGGTTGAGCAAGAAGTCTAAATGATTCAAGAACATTAGAACTGAACATTTATTTCTTGAAAATTGAAAGTTTTGAACTATTACAATTATAAAAAACTAAGGAAAGTGTTCGAATGGACTTAAATTAAGTTTCAAACGATTGAGAATCGTTTGGAAAACATGTAAATGAAATTGAGACTTGTGGGAAACACAAGATATGAATATCTTGAGTTTTAGAATGAGGTTAGTACCCTTTGTATTGGTCACTTAGTATGACCTATTCTACAAAGTATTGTTTTGATTCATAACCAATTGAGATTTGCTTTCGAAACAGTCTCTATGAAAAAAATGAAACGCATGGTTTTCGAAAATAGAAATTGATTAGACAAACTGAACTTGATTGGAAAATCACAATGGGATTGTGATTGAATCAGTCAAGTTGTTTAAGTTGGTTTTTACTAAAATAGAATACTTTAAAGCAAAATATTATCTCTTTTCAGAAACAAAACAAAAACAAAAATTGGAATAGAACCATGGGTTAAAACAATCAAACGACTTCTAAAAAGAAGTACTGAAGAGGTCACCATGCGAGCTACTACATGGGTCCCCAGCCATGCCGACGTCTGTCACCATGTCAACAGAAGTCGTAGCATAGGTAATCAGTCATTTACAACATAAGTCTTAGCATAGCATAACTATTGATTTTTAATAACTTTCAAGTCATATGGAGCATCGGTCCTACTTTAGAAAACCAGAATCAAGTACACTATATATCAGGAGACAACATACATGTGAAAAGTACATATATATGTATCGTGCCTATCAAGTCTCCCATAACCCTAAAAGTAAAAAAATATCAAAATGAACACATACTAGTAAGTCATGGACTGTAGGCAATCAGAGATAGTCGCTTAAGACCTCTTTGCCCTTACTTATACTAAGATCTAGATTTAGTCATCACAACAAAATAGATGATGAGTAGAGTGATTAAGATCCCTACAGAAAACCACCGAGCATTTAATAATAGAGAGGCCAACAATAATGTTAAATAAACATGCGAAAATAAATAGGAAACTGTAAGATAATCGCATGCATAACTAACACCAATAGAAACTAAATAATTATTTCATGCATAGCAAACTAGACCATACTTCGTCAATCCGGAAGATCTCACTCGGCTCGTACCACACTGGCTCACATCCGCACTACTAGAGGATGATCATTCAAAATCACAACCTGATGAACACGTGCACCGATGATGTCAGTAGCTCGTGTCGCCACTCACTGAGGGTGCAAGTGATACGTGTTATGGTCTAGCATACTAGAGCTCGTAAAACACAACATCTGAATAAACCCCGGTGGCGAACAAAACTACCAGCCATTATACCAAATCAAAGTAATGATAGAACATGGATAATGAACAACAAAGAATACAAAGTAGCACAATTGAAAAAATTAAATACTCAAGATGTGTTTCTTAAGGGACTTACACAACTTAAATAGCACTTCAAGCCCCGAAAACACCCCAGTCCGACCCCGCTACGCTCTCGACCACCATACCATAGCCCTAGAGTCCCTTGGGATCCATTTCCAATTTTTTAGGGTGACTTAAGGTGTTTAAATTAGGTTTAGAGTTTTATTTCTTAAAACAACCCCTTAAAGACTAAATAAAGCTTTAACTTTCAATTTGGGATCATATGTTACAGGGCAATTTTAGGCATGAACTTGTCAAAATCTCAAAATCTTCCCTTTTTCGGTCTCTATCTTAGCTTTCTAAAAAGGCTTGGTTTGGAAAATTCTGGCTTAAAATGAAAGAGATATTGCAATTTTACCAAAAATAGCTCAAATTGGAACCTAATCCAACCAGCAGAATTAAAACATTTATTTCTCCAAATCAATATTTTCAAAAATTGTGATTTTTAGTCACAAGGCAGGTAACATACCCAATAACAACATACTAAAAGATCAGCTCATTTGGATAAGTAATTAAGGAGTTATGACTTGTTAAAATTTAGTTTCAAAAATATCGTTATACATTCAATCACCTATTTGTAAAGCACTTTTAGACTAGAAAATATTCGAATTACAAAATTTTCAGTAGGAGAAAGTGATTCCCCTTTGAGTTTGCTTTAAAAGGCCACTAGATTGGGTCCATTTCAATTTAAAATGAGGAATTTATGACCAAATTACATGGGCTAGATCATAATATAATATGCAGAATTTCAATTTTGGTCTTACAATTTCAAAAAAATATATCTTTTTTATTTTAAAACCAAATTAAGAACTTCACAATAGCTGGATTATCAGCTTGAAATGAGGAATCCAAATATATAAACCAATTTCAAAGACTCAAACATCTACCCTCTAAAAATGACCAAAACCCTGAACTGATTTCAAACTTGAAATAGAGAGATGTGTACCTAGGGTTCATGACACTTTGATTTGAGGTCCAATCTCCTCGATCTCCCTGAATTTTCAGCCATGAACCTCCTAAATTCCTCTGATTTCTCAGGACAAATATATATGTTAAGCTTCTCCATTAAGTATAGGCCTTATATACTTGTATTAGTAAGTGGATTAATTAGGCAAATCTTTGATTTACTATTAGTTAATTGCCAGGACATGTGTCCTCCCTCAATGCCACTTGTCCAACATGAAACCACTTTTCCCACATGAAAGCCACTCATCTTGACTTGTTATATATATTCTGGGATCATCACTAGGTAGATCAAGGGTTCAATTAATTCCTATCCAACTATAGGACTTTATTTTATCTTAAATCAAATTAATTCACCAAGGCACATAATTATAGATGTTTAGTGTGTCTAGTCATATATTTAACATATTTGTGGTCACACTAACCCCCGATTACCCGACACCCGGTGCCCTACATCTCGAGGTGCGCTTATCCTTGATGTACCAGATAATTATGACTTAACCTAAAGTATAATTCTCCATTTTATGCCATATTCACCTTGATTCTTCGTCATTTTATTCAAGTTAGTATTATTAGACTTAGTGTACCCGTACTATGCCTACTCGGTACCTGTGTTGACATGCTTTACGAGGCATTTACCGGTCATATAATCTTACATGGTATGGAAATATAAATACACACATGTGATGAGTTATGAAATAATTAACATTGCAATTATGCAACCAATCAGACAAAAATAAACATTTATGCTTAGTTAGCTGTGTCCTACCCTATCCGAGACGTCCACGTGGTCATGAGCTGGCGCTCGAACATGAAATTAAATGAAATAAAGGCGTTAATAAATATTGGGTCGTTACAATTCTTCCTAACTAGAGGAGATTTCGTCCCAAAATTTAAGGTAAAAAATATCTCAAATCGCGGGACTATTAGGATAATCCTACAACCTTAATGAACTTGATACTCGATTCCCTTTTTTTTGAATCTTAAATGGAACTATCTCATCTAGCTTGCAACTCAACAGTGGCAGAACACTCGACGATGTCAATGTTAGTCTCTTTAAGGGAAGGAGTAGTGGCGGAAAAACCGACGACACCACTGCTCGTCTCTTCACAAATAAATAAAGCGTGACGGAACTACAGATGACACCAGTGTTGCTTGCCATTTCTCGGAAAGGAAGATGTGACAGAACTATAGACGATGCCACACTTGTATCTTCATGGAAAGAAAAATATGACGGAACAACAGAATACGTCACTCTTGTCTCTTTATGGGGAGGAAGATGTGACGGAACAACCAACGATGTCACTCTCTCATGATCCTCAATTCTTCTCTTTATGGAAATGAAACTGTGGTGGAACTACTGACTTTGCCAACTCAACCTTAAACCCCACTAGACCATACTTTAGTATGTAGAGATCCCTCCAGTTGGCTTCTCTAACCCCCCTCCACTGGTCCATCACCCAATAGCCCTTGCAGTGGTTGGCATTGGCCCATGACCTATTGACAAGTGCACTGAAAACATGCAGCTCATGTTGCAATTCACTAAGGGCACCCATGCCATTTGCTATGGCCTAGTGTATAGAACAACCATTGAGTCTATGTATGCCTTGCTAGGAATCAGAATACGTATACATAAAATTTAAATAAATAACTGACATGATGCATCAGATAACCTTCTTTCGACATGCTGTCTGGTCGCCTCCCCGTTCGGTTGACTTACTGCGCGAGCTCTCTCTTGGTTCTAATCTGGCTCCGTTGGTAGTGATGCCCTCCAACAATCAGTTATAAAATGTCCACTCTGACTACATTACAAACATCGATGGGTCTTCGACCTCCCTGCCTGTCTGTCCTCAGATCTCTGACCCTGACCTCGGTCTTTCTGATCCTTGTCACGGCTTCCCCGATCCTGATCATGCCGATAGAGCGATGTCTAATGTCTAGGCTTCTTTTTAATAGTTGATATAGGAGTGGGAGTCCACCTCTTGACTGGTGCTATAAATGGCGTAGATGTCTCTATCAGCGTCTCTCGAATCACTACCTAAATAGGCATCACAGGTACTGCTGTGGTGATGATTGCTTGAGTAGTAGTAGTCGGTACCGTAGGTACTATGGGAGCTACTACTGCTACGGCAGTTGCAATGGTCTAAGTCATGAGTAACTAGAGAATCTCTATCAATCGAGCATCATGTGCTGCTAGTCGGTCTTTGACAATTTGTGTAATAGCGGTTGTCATGACCCAAATTCCTAATCCTAGTTTAATTCCTTAAATCAAGATTATAGATCCGTGACATGAGACCCGCTTTGATATGTTAGATTTGTTGCGATGTATGCCTAGTGTATATCATATTTGTAGGCTACTAAGTCACTCCTACTTGTATTTAGAGGCGGAGACGTAAGTAGGGACGCACCTTGAGATGCGTGTTGGTGTGAGGCCAGGGTAGAGAGTGATGTGGTAAGTTGATTTAAGCTTAGTGTAGCTTAAATATTAGTATTAATGTAGCTATAGCAGATTTTATATTAAATGTAACCTAAGCTAGTAAGTATAAACATTAATCATTGATACTTCTCGGGATATGTGTTGGCACATCAAGAGACTAATTAAGTTTCCATTTGGTGTTAGTTAGATGGAGATAGTGGAGAGTTAGTGGAATTGTGTCAATATGTAGGCAAGGTATTAGTCTTGGGATATGTGTGTACATAAAGATCAATGGCTAATAATCAATCTTATCTATATGTATATAGGATTAAATTGATCAACTCATGCAACCATTTTATTCTCATTTCATAAACTTAAAGGTTAAGTCAAGTTGGAGAAGAAGATTAGCAAGGGAGTGAAGACAAGATTTGTGGATTTGGAGATGGAGTTGATCAAGCTAGGTGTTCATTAACTAGATAAATCTACTTACACTAGTGATTTAGTTTAATTTGATAAATTCATGATATAAATGAGTGGCTATTATAATGTTTTTGTAGGTGTTTTTAGTCTCTCGAGGTGGGGTACAAGAGATCCCAAGATGTTAGAGTTAACTATGTGTGGTGCAAACTCAGAATTTAAAATGTATAATTTTAGATTTTCCTGCACATAGCGCGCTAGATGTGATAGCTAGTGCGCTACCTTCGTGTAGCGCGCTAATTAGGTTTACTAGCATGCTAATGAGGTAATTAGCGCACTAAACATTTCACCTAGCGCGCTAGGTGCTTTGACAACACAAAATCTGCAATTTCCTAATTATAAACTAAAAGCTTTGAACAAGCCCAAAACCCCAATTTACAGTCTAAACACACTCTAAAACATATGAAACGATATCAGGAACCTAATGAAGAGTCTCGAGGGTTGAATACATATTTTGATGTGTCGGGAGGGCGGATTAGCTAGGAAATATGCGTGGATTGTAAGTAAACTGATTGAGATATTTATTTACATTCCATTCATGTTTTGCTATTCATTTTTAGTTAATCGAACTGAATTTTCTTTTGTACTCTACATGCCATGACTTATTGTTTCTTCTCATTTTATGAGTTTTCTATTGTGGCATAGGTTTTTGATTAAATGGTTTCATTTACTTTAAATCATGTGATATGTCATTATTGATTATTGAGATACTTAGTCAAATGAAATAGCATGCTATTAGGTAAATGTTTAATGATATTGTAAATCTAATTTTCTTTGTGCATTAGATATGCAATTACATTATTGAATTCATAAACCATGTCATTTCTTGGGTTATGAAAGTAGTTTTTCTCTAGGACCATGATATATAGAAATAATCACGGCACACGTCACAAGATGCGGACTCAGGGTTGTTGGCAAGTATACATCACATGTGAAGGGCACTTGTGAATATTTATATATGGGAAGGGCATTTATAATGATGCGAAGGCATCTTCAAAGAATTGATTACGCCCTAAATAATGGAAAAAGGTTGATGTGATGTAACTCATTTCCGACCTGCCCTAGATCATTACTACTTAGCCGAATGTCAGTTTCATTTTACATAACTAAAGTATCTTATAGCATGATTTCTTTTTAGCATAGTTGTTATTATTATGCTTTCAAATACTTTTTGTATATTTGGGAATGGGAACAAATGTCTCTCAGCGTTACTTTCTACTTTCCTATACTCACTATCATTTTTATGACAGTGGGTGTGGATCCATCGTGTAGCAGACTGGGCAAGGAGAAGATCGACGACTACCTTTGAGCTAGTGGAGTGCTGCTACATCTAATTTTGTTGTATGACTTTTATATATGTTTTTTTATACTCTTGGGGATGTATGATATAGGTCGAGAAATAGTTACCCAACCAGACAGGTGTTGATATATAGTTATTGTCATTTGTTATGTATATGCATGTGGTCTTTGTTCTTGGTTTTCTACATACTTAAGTTTTATATGGATAGCTTTCGCTAATTTGACAAGACTTCTACTATTTAATATTTAAATTGTGTAAAATTTTAATTTACTCTTAAATACTATTAAGTTTAAGAAATGGTGTAAGGTTTATTAGGAAAGTAGCTATTTTGGTAAGTGTTTTAGAAAGGCTGACTAATACGTTGTTAATTCCTATGTGGTAGAGGTTAAGGGCTTAATGACATTAGTAGGCCGAGCGGTGCCCTAATTTGAGAAGAGGTCGTCACAGTTGGTATCAGAGCTCAGGTTTATAAAGCCTAGGCAATGGAGTATAGTTTATCTGATAATGTCATACCTACATTACAGTTTGTATCAAATACCAATTTTTCTAATAATCAAGCTATGAATTTCCATAAAACACAAACTTAGATGTGGAAACCAGATGGTCCTTGCCTCGAAATCGTTAGTTGGTAAGTGAATGAAAGTGAGATGGGGAATTTTTATATGTACATGTTTGTTTATATATGCATATATATATGCGTTATTTACGTAGTAGCTGATTCGCGTTCGCTATCAACATGAAGACATCGATGGCTGATTCACCCGACAGTAGGGATGAAGGTGCTAGTAGCAGCCAACCTACTATTCCATATGCTAAGGATTATCAGATGTTATCTGATTGAACTGCTGCTTAGGGACATCAGTTTACTAATTTCATTGCCATGATGACAACACGTTTTGCTCAACCAGCATAGTCACCGGCCCCTACTACTACTACTACTACTACTACTACTACTACTACTACTACTACTACTACTACTACTACTACTACTACTACTACTACTACTACTACTACTACTACTACTACTACTACTACTACTACTACTACTACTACTACTACTACTACTACTACTACTACTACTACTACTACTACTACTACTACTACTACTACTACTACTACTACTACTACTACTACTACTACTACTACTACTACTACTGCTACTACTACTGCTACTACTACTGCTACTACTACTACTACTACTACTACTACTACTACTACTACTACTACTACTACTACTACTACTACTACTACTCTGCTACTACTACTACTACTACTACTACTACTACTACTACTACTACTACTACTACTACTACTACTACTACTCGCTGCTCTGGCTGCTGTCTGCTGCTCGCTGCTAGCTACTTACTGCTGCTGCTGCTGCTTCTGCTACTACTTCTTCCACATTACCGGCACCAGAGCTTCCTACTATGACACCAGCCACTCCAGTAGTACAAACTGTACCAGTAGTGACAACACCAGCCATAAAGATAGTTTATACACCATCTTTCACTCCTACATCTTCTAGCTCGACAACAGAGGTTCAGTTGGTGAAGGATTTCATCAGACTGGAGCCAATTTACTTTGATGGTCAAAGAGACTTTGGGAAGATTGAGAAGTGGGTATTGTCTTAGGAGAAGTTCCATAGAGTCTTGAGGATTCAGGACAGATTTCAAGCTGAGATTTCATCATAAACGCTACAAAGAGACGCTGATGTTAGGTGGCGTGCAACGATACCTTTTGATGGAGATATTGAGTCGTGGGTGCCTTCATGATGAAGTTCTATCAATAGTACTTCCAACTTGCTGTGATGAGGAAGCTGAGGAAGGAGTTCATGAACATGAGATGAGGAGCTAATGAGTCGGTGATGAGCTATAGTGACAAGTATGGCTATTTGAGGCAGTTTGCTGGGGATCTAGTGAGAGATGATTCTAAGGATCTAGACATTTCCAGAGATGGACTTAGGCCAGATATAGGGTTTTATGTGTTGGTTCAGGTAACAGGACCTTAGGTAACATTTATGAGCGTGCACTCTCTCTCGAGACCTATTATATGAGTAAAGTTATCGATGGGACGCCGTTAGGACCAGCGTTGACACCTGATCAGAGTACAAAGTTTGAGAGGAAGAGATAGAAGGGCATGGGATAGAGGAGATGGGGGAGAGGTTCTCAGGGGTCAGGGACAGATGCCTCAGTTGTGCCCTATGTATCATCTCCTACGCCATTACAAAGTATAGTTAGTAGACTTCCTTTGCCTTCACCACTCAGACATGCATTGCCAACACCTACTACTTTGCAAGCTCTTCCAGCACCACCATCACAACATCAGAAGCAGTAGTGTAGTAGAGGCCGATGCAGAGGTAGAGGTAGAGGCCGAAATGGTTCCTAATATGGACAGAGACAGGGATAGGCTCATGATCAAGCACAGAGTCAGTGTAAGCTGGTTACTTACTATAGGTGTGGTTAGGTTGGACATATGATGAGAGATTGTCCAAACTTGGCAGAAAGATTACCATCATAGAGTCGCAAGGGGTACACATGGCAGTACAACCAGATGTCGACTCCATGCGAGGACTCATTGAGGGTATGGTTTCAATTTGTGGTAGAGATTTATATGTTTTTTTATTCGGGTTCTACGGTATCATTCATTTATGGTCGCACGATAGGCATTTTAGGTTAACACCGGTTAGAGTTAGAGTACGTTTGATTTTGAGTACCACAACTAAGGATAATGTTTACTTTAATTATCTTGTTGAGTGATGTCTAGTAGAGATAGACGGGGTAGATCTACCTGCAGACTTCAGGGTGCTCGAGTTCTTTGACTTCGACACGTTGTTAGGGATGGATTGGCTAGCAGCGTATCATGTTCATATCGACTGTTTCAGTAAGACAGAGATATTTGAGATTCTCAAGCGTTCGATATTCACATACAGTGGTAGTATACTGAGAGCTGAGGACACTAGAGGTCGAATTATGACTGGTGGAGAAATGGAGACTCTAGTATCACAATATACAGTTGCAGAGAGTTACGGACCCAGACTTCAGGAGATTTGAGTTGTGTGCGAGTTTTTTGAAGTGTTTCGGAGGACTTACCTTGTTTACCAGCACAGAGGGAAATAAACTTTATTATTGAGTTGGTATTAGGCACTAGACCTATTTCAATACCACCATACCGTATGGCTCTTATAAAGTAAGAGGAGTTGAAGAGTTAGCTTCAAGATCTGGGATAAAAGGGATTTATTACACCTTCTTTGTCATTATAGGGTGCACCTATCTTGCTTGTGAAGAAGAATGATAGTACTTTGAGACTGTGTATTGACTACAGAAAGTTGAATAAGTTCACAATCATGAACAAATATCTATTACATGTGGATTGACGTTTTATTTGATCAACTAAGAGGAGCATAGTTTTTCTCCAAGATATACCTGAGATAGAGGTATCATCAGCTTAGGATCAGGGATGAAGACAGGTCCAAAACAACTTTCAGCACGAGATATGGACATTATCAGTTTACAGCCATGTCATTTGGTTTGACTAATGCTCATGCCATGTTTATAGATTTGATGCATTGGGTGATGAGACCGTTTCTTGATCGCTTCGTGATAGTTTTCATTGATGATATATTGATATACTTGAGGACTCAAGAGGATTAAGAGTAACACCTAAGGGAGACATTACAAACTTTGAGGGAGCACAGACTCTGCGCCACGTTCAGCAAGTGTGAATTTTGGCTGTCAAAGGTCAAGTTTTTAGAACATGTTTTTGGAGCAGCGGGTATTGCTATAGATCCAGCCAAGATTCAATCTATTATGGATTGGCCAGCACCGACGTCAGTTATGGAGATCATAAGTTTTTGGGATTAGCAGGGTATTACATCATATTCGTGAAGGATTTCTCAAAAATTGTTTTATCGATTACCAGATTGACCCATAAAGACGTCAGATTTGAGTGGTCTGAGGAATGCAATGAGGCATTTGCTCAGCTGAAGAGGTCGTTGACCACTCCACTAGTGTTGATATTGATAGAGGCTAGACGAGGATTCTTGATATATACAAATGCTTCTCATAGGTCTAGGATGTATATTGATGCAGGATAGAGGTACTGTGGGTTATGCTTCTACACATACATGAGAAGAATTATCCCACTCATGACTTAGAGTTGGTAGTAGCGGTGTTTGCTCTGAAGATATGGGGACATCATCTGTATGGAGATAGATGCACACTCTATACTGATCATAAGTGTCTAAAGTATCTCTTCACACAGATAGACCTGAATATGAGACTGCACAGATAGTTGGAGTTTATGAAGGGCTACGACTTTTATCTAAAGTATCACCCAAAAAAAGCTATTGTTGTTGCTGATGCGCTGAGTATGATACCTACTGGAGATGCCGAGATTATTGAATGTCATATGATGCATGAGTATGGATTACTCGAGGCAGTGGCAATGATGAATAAGTCAGATATTCCTATAGACACTTAGGTGATGATTTGTTCACATATAAGGTTTCAAACAATGTCTACACAAAGAGTGTCAAAGGGCCGAGGTCCGACACTCTATACCCAAGGTTCAGTGAGTTACCCCAAAGTACTGATTTTACTGACTGGATGGAGACGATGGATCAATGTCTGTGATTCAGAGGCATATTGTGGATATTGTCAGTGGCATAACTACGAGATGAGATTCTTTAGGATTCACACCATTCCCGATACAATGTTCATCCAGGAAAGACCAAGTTGTACCATGACATGAGGAGACATTTTTGGTGGTCTGGGATGAAGGCGGACATATCAGAGCTCATCAGGAACTGTGGGATTGTTAGTAGGTGAAGGCTGAGCATTGTAGACCTGAAGTATTATTGCAGTCGTTTCCCATTCCACGATGTAAGTGGGAAGACATTGCTACAAAGTTTGGTAAAGGATTGCCGAAGACTGCTTGTCGACACGATTCTATCTGGGTAGTTGTGGACAAAATGATGAAATCTGCCCATTTTTACTAGTTGCAGCTCATTACACATTTGACCAGTTGAGCATATTGTTCGAGAGGGAGACTTTTAGACTACATTGGGTATCATTGACTAATACGTTAGACATAGATGCTATGTATACTTCCAGTATGTGGCGGAGTATGTAGGAGCAATATGGTACGTACCAACAATTCAATACAACCTTTCACCTTCGGACCTTCTGACTGATGAACATACTGAGAGGTTGATTCAGGTTCTCGAGATATGCTCAAGGCTTGTGTGCTTGAGTTTGGCAGATCTTGGGAGGAGTACCTACCATTGTGTGAGTTTGCATACAACAATAGTTATCTAGCTAGCATTGAGACAACACCATTTGAGGCTTTATATGGCAGACCGTGTCGCTCGCCATCTTATTGGGCTGAGCCAGAGGATCGGGAGCTTGTAGGGGTCGGAGATTGTTGTTGATCACATGGAGAAGGTACATCAAATTCGTTAGAGGCTTAAAGGGGCCCAAGAGAGGCTGAATAAGTATGAAGATACGTATCGCAGCAATCTCACGTACACTGAGGGAGCCTTTTTATATTTGAAGGTTTCTCCTCAGAAGGGTCTTCATAGATTTTGTTTGAAAGGCAAGTTAGCACCGAGATTTATCAGACCTTTCAAAATTAAGAAACGGGTCAGAAAGGTTGCATATGAGCTTGAGTTACCTCCACAGATGTCACGGATTCATCCAGTCTTCCATATTTCTATGTTTCGACAAGCTAAGTCGAATGCAGATGTAAGACCGATGGTTGACTTGAGTCAAATTGATTTGAGTGAAGATGTGTCTTATGAAGAGCAACCAGTACAAATTCTAGATCGAAAGGTACAACAGTTGAGATGCAAGTCTATCTTAAAGTTGTTAGTCAAATGGCAGCTCCATGGTGACTTGAAAATCACTTGGGAGCTGGAAGACAATATGCAAAATATGTTTCTATATCTTTTTGAGTCAAGTATAACTTTAACTTAAGTTTAATTTCGAGGACAAAATTTCCATTTGTTGGGAAGATTTGTCACGGCCTAAATTCTTAATCCTAGTTTAATTTTTTAAATCAAGATAAAAGACTCGTGACGTAGGCCGCGCTTCGAGATATGTGCATAGACCGAGGTGATGTGGTCGAGGTATATGTTAGATTCGTCGTGACGTATGCCTTATGTATTGTATATGTATAGGCTACTAAGTCACTCTTACTTGTATTTAGGCATCGAGACGTGAGTAGGGACGTGCCTCGAGATGCGTGTTGACTTGAGACCGGGGTGGAGAATGATGTGGTAATTTGATTTAAGCTTAATATAACATAAATAGTAGTATTAATGTGACTATAGTGGATTTTACATTAAATGTAACCTAAGTTAGTAAGTTAAAATATTAGTCATTGATACTTCTCGAGATACGTGTTGACACATCAAGAGACTAATTGAGTTTTTATTTGGTATTAGTTACATGGAGATAGTGGAGTGTTAGTGGGATTGTGTCATCATGTAGGCCATTAGATTAGTCTCGGGATATGTATGTACATAAAGATCAATGGCTAATAATCAATCTTATCTATATATATAAGATTTAATTAATCAACTCATGCAACCATTTCATTATCATTTCATAAACTTATGGGTTAAGTAAAGTTGGAGAAGAAGAACTAGAGAAGAAGATCAGAAAGGGAGTGAAGAAAAGATTTGTGGATTTGAAGAATGAGTTGATCAAGCTAGGTGTTCATGAACTAGGTAAATCTACTTACACTAGTCATTTAGTTTTATTTGATAAATTCATGGTATAAATAAGTGTGGCTGTTATAATGTTGTTGTGGGTGTTTTGGGTCTATGGAAGTAGGGTACAATAGATCCAAAGATGTTAGAGTTGACTATGTGTGGAGCAAACTCAGAATTCAAAGTGTAAAGTTCTAGGTTTTCCTGCACATAGCACGCTAGTTGTGCTAGCTAGCGCGCTACCTATGTGTAGTGTGCTAATGAGGTTGACTAGCACGCTAATTACCTAATTAGCGTGCTAGACATTTCACCCAGCGCGTTAGGTGCTTTGACAACACAAAATCTGCAATTTCCTAATTATAATTAAACACTTTGAACAAGTTCGAAACCCTAATTTACGGTCCAAACACACTTTAAAACATATGAAATGATACCAGGAGCCTATGGAAGAGTCTAGAGGGTTGGGTACATGTTTCGATGTGTCGGGAGGTCGGATAAGCTAAGAAATATGTGTGGATTGTAAGTAAACTGATTGAGATATTTATTTACATTTCATTCATGTTTTGCTATTCATTTTTAGTTAAATGAACTGAAATATCCTTTGTACTCTACATGTCATGACTTATTGTTTCTTTTCATTATCGATTGTTGAGATATCCAGTCAAATGAAATAGCATGCTATTAGGTAAGTGTTTGATAGTATTGTAAATCTAATTTCCTTTTTGCATTAGATATGCAATTACATTATTAGATTCCTAAATCATGTAACTTCTTGGGTTATAAAAGTAGTTTATATCTTAGACCATGATATATAAAGATAGTCGCGGCACACTGGATCACTAGATGCTCGGGGATGTCAAGATCTCACCACTAGCTTTTGCAGCACACGGGGTATGGAACTCGGGGTTGTTGGCAAGTATATATCACATGTGAGGGGCACTTGGGAGTATATATATATTTATATATATGGGAAGGGCATTTATAATGTTATGAAGGCATCTTAAAAGAATTGATTACTCCCTAAATAGTGGAAAAAGTTTTATGTGATGTAACTCATGTCCCGGCCGGCATTGGATTATTACTACTTAGCCGAATGTCTTTTTCATTTTACTTAATTGAAGTATCTAATAACATGATTTCTTTTCAGCATAGTTTCTATTATTATGCTTTCAGATACTTGTTGTATATTTGGAAATGTAAATAAATGTCTCTCAGTGTTACTTTCTACTTTCCTTTACTCTCCATCCTTTTCACGACGGTAGGTGCAGATCCATCGAGTAGTAGACCTGGTAAGGAGAAGATCGACAACTACCTCTGAGCCAGTGGAGTGCCGCTACATATGATTTTATTGTATGACTTTTATATATGTCTTTATATACTCTTGGGGATGTATAATATGGGTTGAGATATAGCTACCCGGCCATGGAAGTGTTGATATATAGTTATCGCCGTTTGTTATATATATGCATGTGATCTTTGTTCATAGTTTTCCACTTACTTAATTAGGTTTTATATGAAAAACTTACGCGTATTTGACTAGACTTCCGCTGAATAATCTTTTAATTGTGTAATATTTTAATTTACTCGAAATACTATTAAGTTAAGAAACGGTGTAAGGTTTATTAGGAAAGTAGCTATTGTGGTAAGTGTTTTAGAAAGGCTGACTAATACGTTGTTAAGTCCTACGTGGTGGAAGTTAAGGGCTTAATGACAGGATTAGGCCAGGTGGTGCCCTAATTTAAGAAGGGGTCGTCATAGCGGTGGTAGTGACCTTAACAAAATTGCTAGTATGACTAGTATCTGGCGGAGTAGTAGGTTTGCATCCATCGTGATGTGCATCGAGAAGCGTGCTCCAAACAAGCCTCGGTATATATATGTGTATAATATATAACATACAGTAAAAATATAACACGCATATAAACCCTAACTCTACCCGCTTCACAATCACTTCCTAACTAGAGTTCTAAGATAAGTACACAGGGTTCCACATTTTAGGTTTTGTTCATTAAGTTTTATCCTCCTTCATTAATTTTTGAAGTTCCTTGAACCATTGCTCTGATACCTATGGTGGGCCCGCGCCCCGAGGCCGCCGAACGAGCTGCTACTCGAGTCCCGCACCCCTGCCGACGTCTGTCACCACGTCAACGCTCCTCATTGTGCGTGCCAGTCTTCAAATTCTCTATATTATTTGCCAATTATTCAAGATATTTATTAAATTACAAGTATATCTTGTATTTTACAGAGTTGCAAATAGGTAACCATTAATCTAGAGCGAAAGTCTTAACATAACATAACCATAGATTTTTAATAACTTTCAAATCTTATAGAGCATAAGTCCTACTTGTGGAAAACCTAGAATCAAGTACATTGTATATCAGGTGACAACATACTATGAAAAGTAAATATATACATGTATAGTGTCTATCAAGTCTCTCATAACCCTAAAAGTAAAACAAAATATCAAAACGAATACGTACTAGTAAGTCCTGGACTATAAGCAATTAGAGATAGTCGCCTAAGACCTCCTTGCCCTTACTAGTACTAGGATCTACATTCGGTCATCATAACAAAATAGATGACGAGTCCAGTAAGTAAGATCCCAAAAGAAAACTACTGAGCATTCAATAATAGAGATGCCAAGAATAATGTTAAATAAACATTCGGAAACAAATCGACAACTGCAAGATAATCGCATGCATAACTAACACCAATAGAAACCAAATAATTGTGTCACACGTAGCAAACTAAAACATACTTCGTCAATCCGGATGATCTTAGCGGCCCGTACCATACCGGCTCACATTCAGACTACTAGCAGAAGATTGATTTGTATCACAACCCACCGAACACGTGCACCAATGAGGTCGGCAGCTCGGGTTGCCATTCACTAAGGGCACAAGTGACAAGTGTTATAGTCTAGCATACTATAGCTCATACAACACAACATTCAAATAAACCCCGACAGCGAAAGGAACTACTGACCGCTATCCCCTATCAAAGCAATGATAGAACATGGAGAATGAACAACATAGAATTCAAAATAGAACAATTGAAACAACTAAATACTCAAGATTTGTTTCTTAAGGGATTTACGCACTATAAATCACACTCCGAAGCCCTGAAAACACCCCGGTCCAACCACGCTACGTTCCCAACTACCGTACCATAGCCTCGAGTCCCCAGGGATCCATTTTTGGTGTTTTAGAGTAAATTATGGTGTTTAAATTAGGTTTAGAGTTCTATTTATCAAAACAACCCCTTAAAGACTAAAAGTTTCAACTTTCAATTTGGGAGCATATGTTACAACGCAATTTTAGGCTTGAACTTATCCAAATCTCAAAATCTTCTCTGGTACAAAGTGTTTGGTCTCTATACTAACTTTCCAAAAAGGTATGGTTTGCTAAATTCTGAATGAAAATGAAAGAGATATCACAATTTTACCAAAAATAGCTCAAATTGGAACCTAATATGACCAGCAGATTTATAAAATTTATTTCTTCAAATCTATAATTTGAAAAATCGTAATTTTTTGTCACAAGGCAGCAAACATATCTAATAACAATATACTAAAAGATCAACTCATTTGGATAAGTAATTAAGGAGTTATACCTTTTAAAATTTTAGTTTCAAAAAATTCTCGTAATGCATTCAATCAACTATTTGTAGAGCACTTTTGGACTTGAAAACATTCGAATTACAAAATTAACAGTAGGACAAAGTTGTTCCTCTTTGTCCTTAACAGTAGTTAGCTTTCAAATACCATCAGATTAGGTCCATTTTCATTTAAAATGAGGAAGTTATGACCAAATTATATAGGTTGGTTCATAATACAACATGCAAAATTTCAATTTTGGTGTTATAACTTAAAAAATTCATATTTTTTTTATTTCAAAACCAAATTAAGAACTTCATAATAGCTGGATTATCAACTTGAAATGACGAATCCAAATATATAAACCAGTTTCAAAGAATCAATCATCTATCCTCTGAATATGACCAAAACCCAAAATTGATTTCAAACTTGAAATAGAAAGATGTGTACCTTGGGTTCGTGACTGTTTGATTTGAGCTCCAATCTCCTTGATCTCCCTGAATTTTTCAGCTAACAACCTCCTTACTTTCTCTGATTTTTTAGCTCAAATGTTTATGTTGAGCTCCTCCGTTAAGTATAGGCCTTATATACTTATATTAGTAAGTGTATTAATTAGCCAAATCTTTGATTTACTATTAGTTAATTTTTAGGACAAGTATCCTCCCTCATTGCCACTTGTCCCACATGAAAGTCACTCGTCTTGCCTTGTTATATGTATTCTAGGATCATCACTAGGTTGATCAATGGTTCAATTAATTCCTATCCAACTATATGACTTTATTTTATCTTAAATCAAATTAATTCACCTAGGCATATTATTACATATGGTTAGTGTGTGTAGTCATATATTTAGCATATTTTCGGTCACACTGACCCCCGATTACCTAGCACCTAGGTCCCGAGTCTCAAGCATGCATCTCGAGGCGCGCCAATCCTTGATGTACACGATTATTATGACTTAACCTAAAATTTGATTCTCTATTTTATTCCATATTCACCTTGATTCTTAGTCATTTTATTCAAGTTAGTATTATTAGATTTAGTGTACTCATACTACGCTTACCCGATATTCGCATCGACATGCTTTACAAGGCATTTACTGGTCACACAATCTCACGTGGTATAGAAATATAAATACACACATGCGATGAGTTATGAAATACATAATAATTAATATCACAATTATGCAACCAACTAGCAAAAATAACCATTTATGCTTAGTCAACCATGTCGTAGCCTATCTAAGATTTCCACGTGGTCCTAAGCTGGCGCCTGAGTTTGAAATTAAATGAAATAATGACGTCAATAAATATTGAGCCATTACACGACTTTGAGTATAGTGGTTCTTTGAGTCGAATAAAGAAATGATAAAACAAATGAAAATACATGAGTTAGAAGTAATCTTTGTTAACACCAGATTAGGTGTTGTTATGAAACAAAGATCAACAAAATTCGAACTTGAAAATGAAAGATGTAGTGATAAGATCAATGTGTTAGAAGTTGAGATTGGGGAAGATTGTATGATAATAGCTAAGATTAGCTATTAAAAAAGCTAACACAAGTGATTATGTTAGGAAATTTGAGTACCCAATAGTCTCTTCTAACCAAAGTAAAGTTATGATGTTTATCACTACGACTTAAAATATAACCGATGAAGAGATAAATGTACTTGATTGATTATCAAGAAGTGGGTTGTATAGGACGTCAAGTATGGGCTCCTATATTGCGAGAATTTCCATTTATATGACTTAAAGGATTGAAATAGCTTCCTTTAAGAATTTGACTAGTCGTTAAGTTGATCAATAGTTTAGAAATTATAATTCTTCTATTTTCGGTTGAACAATAACGGACAAATGAAATCATCAAAAAATGAATTGATGATCAGTAAGATATTTTGATATCTTTCATAGAGTCTTGAAAAGTACCAAATTTCTTTTTGAGAAAAAGAAAAGTCAAGAAATCTAAGACTAATGTAAACAACTTAAGGCAATAATAAACAGTTCTACTGTTTGAGTCGCAAAATTTCCTGTTTAGAATCAAGAATAGTTAAGGAAGGCTTTAATTGGTTGAATGGTCATAAGAAGTCGCACTGTCCTTAATTATATTTTTGAAAAGAGAAAAGATATAAATTGTTTTTTTAGTCAAGACTAAAGAGCTGCAAATGGTCTAAGTGTTGAGCAAAAATTATGATAAATTAAAAAAATGGGCTAAAAAGTAAGATCAATGTGAGAATAGCTAAAATTAACAAAACTGAATGGAATAGACTCTACATATAAAATAAAATGAGACGTAGAGATGACTTGTGATTGCTGGAAGTGACACGAACGGACACCTTTAGTCAAGGTAAGGCACCGGAGTAGTTGTGCATGACTAAAAGTCTAAGTAACTTAGTATCGTAATTATGGTTCATTCATAGCGTAGAAGATCGGTGTGATGTTTACCCATCTTTGAATAATCGAATGAATTGATGATAGTCATAATAAAAGAGTCTACAAAGTTTCGTTGGAGTCAATTGGAAGGAAGAAGTATAGGCAACTAAATGGTCTAGACATTCTCACATTAATATAAAAAATGAATTACAGGTCAATGAATCCCGATAAGATTTAAGATGTCAAACTATAAGTTTGATGGAATCTAATATATCTTCACAAGGATCTTATGAAAAAGTCAACTCCATATGTTGAAAGTTTTGAACCAAAGTAATATACAACTTATATAAGTGAAAATGTTATATATTGGTTCAAATGTAGTGCTACACCGCGTGATCAGTTAGTGGTGAAGTTTTAAAAGCACGAGGTTATTTTAAATTAGAGTTGATGTAAGATACATATATAATGGTGAAGATATACATGAAATAAAAAAGAGAAGTATAACTTACAACTTAGTCAGTATTATTCGTGTTGGTTGAAAATATTGAATATAATACAATGTATCTTATTCGATATGTTTAAAGAATTAAATATTGTTATAATTTAATTGAGAAAAGGCATAAGTATGTATTGAGTAGAGATGACAAAGAGAAAACATATTTGGAATACAAGTTAAAAAAATTATGCTACAATAGTATGATCCGAGAATATGTCGATATCTCTTTTTAGAATCTTATGTTTGCTCAAATTACGGATAAACGTCTCTGTTCAAGTAATGAAAGAAGTTTGTTAGACAGCAAGTGATTGAGATGTAAAATCTCATTAAATGGAGATGATGCAAAATCTCAGTAATTGGAGAAATATAAAAACTGGTGTAGTGATCAAGGCAATCTGGAAGAGGTTGGCACTTAAGTGAATGTAATGAGGCTCGTGATGAACTCATGATAGCGAATTGTTAACTTTCTAACTTATCAAAGAAAAACTTAAGTGAATTGGCTGACGAGTTGGAATTGGTAATTGCTTTCTAGTCCACAATATAAATAATATTGTTAGTAGACATTTAGAGAATGAGTAAAAGTTGCACGATATGCCAGGTTGCATTTTATGATCGGATTAAAATTTGAGATCTCTTATTATGAGATGATAGATGTAATTAGAGATCTATAGTCATGGGATGACCTGTGTAATTCTAGGTTTTTGTTGAGAAACATTGGAATGGTGATGGATCAGATTGATGCACAACTCTACTTTGTACATAACGTCGTGCTCTAATATTTTTTGCATCACTATATAAATATTTAAACTGATAATAGTCTAAAATGAATTGATCAACTGACAATTCTAATAAAAAATTGTCGGTGATGAGAAAGTAATCTGGAATGGGTATACAAAGTTCGGTGGATAGGAAAAGAATTATCAACGATTTATGGAATAGTTATTTAGTTAAGAATGGAAATTATTTTTTTGAAAAATAAGATAGGCTAGATCTTGCTAAGTATTAGTGTTTGAATGTGATTCAAGGCATGAAATGTGAAGTAAAATAAAGTTATTGAATATTTCACAAAGTTGATTGTTTAACTCGTCGAAAATTCACAAAATTCCAGGTTGGCTAAGAAATTGATATAATTTTCATTAAACCAAGGAGTTGGAAATGAAAAGTCGAAATATTCATGATTCCTACCATCGAGTTATCATTACAACAAAAGTTATTGGGTCTACTTAATAATTTCACTTTGAAAATAGTTTTACAGGTTTGGATTGAAAGAGTCGTATATGAAGGATCATTTTATCATATATATCTTGGTTCAGTAACCTGTAAGTATAAATTTTGAGGATGAGATTTTTAATTAATTAGGAAGAATTGTGACATCCGAGAACTTCATAAACTTGATCAAGAGACTAATTAAGTGAATTTTAATTTTAATTGGAATTAAGTTTTCGAGGTAGGACCCACACATTACGCACCGGAGATCATAAGTTTAAATATTATTTTTGTATGTTGTGTAAATAGTTGATGTAATATAATTTATTTGGAGAAAAACAAAGTCAACTTGAGGCTTAGACGCGGTGTCTGCGTATTTCGTGAGCGCGTTGGTATTTTCGTCATTTTGGCGAAATGGGGTATTTTCTAGGGTTTGATTTTGGTAAAAAATTGGAGTTAAACATGAAAAATTAATAGAAAAAATAAATGAAAGGGTGAAACTATAACTATGGGTATTTGAGAGAGAAGAGGGATAGATAAGTTTAAGGGGAATTTTGGTAATTTGGTTATAAACAAAATAAAATAATGAAGGGGGAGGTTTCGATCAAACCTCTCTCCCATTTCATTTTCTTCCCTAAATCATGCATCCCTCATCTCTCAAAACCTATCACTTTCATCACAGCTCCCTCTTATTGGTCACTAGCCTCTCTCTGCCTCCTGACCAATTTTTTTCTTTTTATCTATCTCACTCATATCTCTTGCATTACTGGCTCCATTGAAGATGAATAAAGAATAAAAGAAAGAGTTGGAGAACTGTGGATTGAGGTGAGTTTTCATTTTTTTTCCTTAAATTAATAATGAGTCACTTGCTGTGACTGAGAGAATTGGAATTTTATTGTGTTGGGATGAACTAGTGGTGTGATTTGAGTTCAATTGATGGTTGTAAATTGATGGAATTGATGAGAAATCAGTGATTTTGATGTATTTCAATTTGTTTCATCGATTTGAAAGTGAATTTGAATAAGTTGGGACTATTTCAATCAATTGATTTGTTGGATCAAAACTCATGAAACTTAGTTTTTGAACTGTGTTGAGATAGAAAAAGTCGGGTATGGTTATTTTCTTCAATTCTTGATATTTGGTGATGATCTTTGGAGAATTGGTACTCCATATAACCTATTTTTATTTGGGATTTTCGGTTTTTAGGTTGGGTAAATATGTGTGGAGTTTAAGAAATTCAAACAGAGGTTACAACCTTAGTTTTAAACTGCTCAAAAGCCTCAAAATTTGGCAAAGTATAAAACAACTTGCAAGCACGCATGCTGGGTCGATAAGTTAAAGTATCAAATGTCATCCAGATTATATGGGGTTAAGCTCATTTTAACCCTTGTCTATCATATTTTACATAATGGAAAGGTACAAACCTAGAATCATTTGTTTGGGTAGTGAAAAAGTGGTGGAAAGGTAGCCTGCAAGCCACTGTTAAAATTGTGAACAATTTTTACATTAGCGAGTAGCCATATTTGACGAATGATTCAAAGGCCTTATAGATGTCCAAAATACTTGCGAATAGGTTCGGTCAAATCTTAGTATAACCTATTTCAATGGTCAATAAGGTTTGTAGTGAAATTCATTGGTTTAAAGGTTGAGATTTAACATTGAACATAGGGTCTCGCTATTGAAAAATTTGCACTACCTATAATTTGACTAAGTGTTGAAGGCTAATTTCAGGGCAGTCTTGACTTGGAATATGAATGAGGAACTCATAGAAATGTTGCAATTTAATGTTTAGGTGTATTGGTGAAAGAAAAGACTCTAAAAGTTGATAAAATGAGTAAATTGGGATTTTTTGAAGTTCTAAAGTTGAAATTTGGAATTGGCAAGATTAAAATTGCCAATTTAGTTAAAATCTCAATTTAAAATTTATAGTAGACTTGTAAATTGTTTTTGAAGCCAATAAGCAATTTATGACCGAAACTGGAGACGTGAATTATGTTTTGAGACTTAAGATAAAGTTGTTGGATTTTAGAGTGGTTTTAACTCCGCTATAACTTGAAAATGGATTTTAAATCCTATTGTGACTTAAAAATGATTTGTAAATATTAGGATTACATTATGACTTTTAAATAATGATTTTTATGACTTAATAGGATGTGGAGTTACGTGAAAGTCGGGGAACACTTGAGTGAGGCTTCGTTATAAATTTCAAGTTGGAAGGATTGTAAATAAAGCTTACAGTGATCACTTTATCACTATTTATCGTATTATAACGCATTTAACTCATTTTTTATGTATCATATTTGTTGATCATGCACTCATGCATCAAGGGTAATGTGGGTCAAGCATCCGAGTCTTAAGACTCGATAGTCGACTCTTTCACGAGTATGTTTTCAGTGGGATCGGAAAGAGTTGCGTAAACCGAAACAACTCTTGTGGGTTGAGTTAATGCGCATGACAATTATCTTTATATAGTGCATTAGAAGTTTCTTCTAAATCTTGTTTTCATTTCACTTAGGTATTGATCACACCTTAGTGACCAGAAAACAGGATGATTGTGACCACATGTTGATATTTACCTGTTGATTCTCGTTGAAATATATTTATATTTCTTATTATCTTACATTTGGCTATACAGGTAATTTGGACAGTGTAGGATTTACTTATCTGAAATCATTTTACCTTATGTTGGTGATTTCAGGTTGCGAAGTTCATGAAAGGATAAGAGGAGCTCATTAGGGTATTGAAATGTTGTTTAAATATCTATTTCTTTTTAAATAAATTGTCTTACATAACATTATATTTTCTTGGTTATATGGATGAGTGATGGGTCGTGTAACATTGGTAATGGCATTACAATCCAAGTATATCAGGATAATATTGGCGTGGTTCTTGAGGATTAAATAATATTTGAAGTTCAAAACTATAATTAGGGATTATGGAGCTGACATGACTACAAAGGAATTTTAAGGTGAAAACTTGCGGACATGATGCAATTTTGATATTTTGATTCATTTTGATATTAGATTATGAGATTTTGTAGAGATGTGAATCCTTTTAGGCCTTCTCCTCATTCTGTTGTCTATTGGGTGGATTTCTCGGTAGGCCACTTTTAAGGGAGGTGCTGCCGAAATTTTTAGAAAATACGAAAGGTAATCCTTAAGATTTCCTAATTTGCTCCAATTAAGTAAAACAAAAATCGTGTTTCATTGAGGATATAAATCTTATTTTTCGAGCACTTTAAGGATTGAACTGAAAACTAATTTGAGGTTAAAGTTAATGAATGGGTTTTCAAGATAACCAAAACTTTGATGTGATAACAAGGGATTTACATGTACCTCAAGGATTTAGGAAAATTGATGTCACGAAAGAAATTAATGAAACATTCTAAAGGCTTACTAAATTATCGGAGGATTTGGATAATCTAGGCTGGTCAATCGTCTTAATGACGAGGGGGTTGATAGGCAAAGGATTGGGTGATGTTGAATCTCTCATTTTCGTGACATAAAAATCAGATGGAAATACTAAATCATGTACTTGTACTAAGATATCTTCTAATAATCCATACAATTTAATAATGGTATTGTTTGCTAAAGTAAGATTAATAGGCGTATTAGTTAACGATCTTATTTTCAATTATTCATTAAGTTTGAGTGACATAACATTAATTGATGCTATGAGATCACACATAGCAAATTCAATAGAAGAATTACTTATGGTGATGGGTATGATGAACATTTTACTAGGTCGGGACATTTCTCAGGCATTCACTTTAAGGATGTTGTCTTTTTTTTCTAAATTTTCATTAATTTCTAACTTCCTAAATGGTTCAGTTATGACTTCTTCAGTTTCTTCCTCCCTAAGATTTGCTAATCATTGTAGAACGGTAGAATTAAAAAGCATATATTCATTCGGTTCATAAATATCATTTACTTTGTCTCGATTAATTAATTCAGAATTTTGTGGAGATTTACCACAGGCTTCAACTTTGGCTAATTACCATGAGTATAGCCTTTCGAGAAAATTTGTGTATTTTAATTGTTCGGCCATTCATTCCTTAGTAAGAATGACATTTGTCATCATCTTTTCTTTTTGTTCTATTTTCTTAGGTACTTTGATTTTCTTTTTACCTCTTTTTGGTGTCTTTTCTTGCATATTTATTTCTTTTTCGTTTTTGTAAAATAAAGCGTTATCTTGTGCTTGATTAGTAGTGTTCGTAGTTTGAGTAGATACTTTAATTCGATTACTTAGCTTATTGATTTGTAAAGTCATTTGACTTAATTAATTTTTTAGCTCGTTAATAGATGTATCGGTTTTAATTTGGTTTTGAGATATTTGCGTAAAATCTTGATTACTTTGGGTCATAAAAATATATAATATTTGTTCTAAATTTAGTGGCGTAGGTTGAATAGTTTGTTGAGGTTGTTGCATGGATGTAGATTGTGTTGGTGCTCTCGGTCTAAATTGGTATAATTTTGATTTTATGGACCGTAGCTAAAGTTTGAATTTGGTTTTTCAGTGTAATAAATTTTACTATTACATTGATTTCTAGGAGGACCAAAATATTGGTTCATAACCGCGTTGACTTCTTCATTGTTATCTTTTTGTAAAGTAGGACACGCATCTATAGGATGTGTAACTTCATTACAAAATCAACATGGTTTAACTTAGTTTGATCTATCTTTTAGTAGTAGTTTAACCATGTTAGATAACTCATCAACTTTTTTCGTCAACTTTATTACTTGTTTTACTATTAACCTCATAAACTTTCTTTCTTGATTTGTCGATCTTTTCACCATATTATTTAGATTATTTGGCCATCTTATTAATAGCTTATTTTGTTAGAGTTGGTGTAACATCAAATAATGATCCACCACATACGGTATCTAGTAGTCTTTGTTCAAAATACTTTAGTCATTCATAGAAATATTCTAATAAATCATTTTGGGTGTATCCATGTTGTGAATAAAATGAAATTAACATTCTAATAAAGCTTTTAACATTTGAGCCCATGTGGTTATCGAATCTTGAGGAAGATAAAACAACCAATCTTGTGCTTGATCTTTCAATACAAAAGGAAAAGCTTTAAGTTTGACTTGTTCTAACATGCAGTCTTTAGGTTTCATCCCATTGACTTTATGTTGGTATTCCCTCATAAACTTTTGTGGGTCTTCATTGTCCTTACCATAGAAGTTAGGTAGAGCACTAATGAATACAGATCTAAATTCAAATTCGGAAATCCCTCAGGATAGGCAGTACACATTAGTTAATAAGCAGGGATATTTTTATTAGCTTGCCTAAAAGTAAGTTCTCTATTATCATTATTGTTATTAATATTAAAGTTATTATTGGCTTCTATTATGGTAGGTTGGTGTTCTTTACGTTGTTGTTGTTGTTGTTGTTGTTGTCTTAAATTACGATTAAATGTACTATCTACCTCAGGATAAAACGGATGTAAAGATCTTGTGGAATTAGATCGATGAAGTGGATAGACCATACATCATCTAAAACTCTTAAGAAATTATGTTTAAATCTCCTACAACGATGCCAAAAATTGACACGTGTCGAACGTGTATAATAAACTTCCCTCCTATATTAGGATTTTAATATTTTGTAGTAGTGGAAGTGAGAATCATCTCTACAAGGATTTATCAAACTTCTTTAATTAATTAATTAATGAAAACAGAAATAAAACTTACTAATTCAATCTATAATATAATAATAATTAACTAACTATATTAACTTAACTAACGCAATCCAAATTTACTATAATTTAAATAAATTCAATTCAATAATAAATAAATATCTAAACAAACATCCAGAACAATGAAACATAAACCTATTTTGCATTCTAAACATGTTACTTCAATCATATAGTTATGAGCATACTTTATAAAATACCATAGATCATTAAATTCTAATCATAAGTAAGTAAATAGCCTTTAGCCAACCATTTGTTCTCCTTATACTAGTGGAAAAGCCACGTTCTAATTTTATTGAGCTAACCCTTTTGAATACATAAAGAGATTAACTTCACGCAATCAAACCACATTACACTTTATGAAAACTTTGAACTACTAAATCTAACCCCTTCAAAAAGTCATTTCAACATTAGATTTAGATCTCAAATTCACCTAGGACATCTAAACCGTCATACCTTTCAAACAATCCTAATTACTATTTTAAATTAGATAATGAATCTAAATATCACAATACACATTCTAGACTATGCATGCAATACAAATATCATGATTAAAATCAATAGATAATAACTTATTAAATCGGTCAATCAAAGAATATGATTAGTTTAAAGCATTAAGCACATAATCAACTAATCATAACTACATTGTTAAATAAATCTAGTTCATATTCAGACTTTGTTTAGATTGATTAACTACTCACTCATAATCATAAATAACATTGCAATAATATAAATAAAAGACAAAGATAAATACCTCTGCAATAACTACTCTAAATCTTCAAATCTTCTCCAAAAGGAATAGACAATAAAGCAATAAATTAAAACAATAAAAAATGGCTCTTAGAGCAATGAAATATTGATCAAAGTACTCAAGGGCAACTAATTTCGTAACCCCAAAGTCGTATTTATAGTATTTTAGGTAGTAAACATCCCAAAACAACTCAAACTACTCATAGTTATCTAAAATTCTCGAAATCAGCTACAGTGATTCCTCAATGATTCATGGTTAAGCGAAATCATTGGGTACATCCATAGAATTGAAGTATATGTTTCCACCGATTTGACTGGTGGTTTTGTGTCCATAGGAATTGTTGGAAAATCGGTGGTTATAAAGTCTAGTTTTTCCTTGGTGATGATTCTTCACATATTCTTTCCACTTGATTAATTTCTTCATAATCTTTTTTTTACTTAATTTCTTCATATATTCCATTTATTACTTAAAATAACAGAAACTAGAGAAAACCCCATGTAATATAGTCTTTTATATAAAAAAATTATCCTAAAATGTACTATAAAACATGTCTAGTTATTTACTTGTCATTCAATAGAACCTCTAGTCAGGGGTCGAAAGGGTGGTGGTTGGTGTTGTTGTTGTGGCTATTGATGGTGTTATTATAATTGTTGTTGTTGAAGATAATCTCATGAGATATGATGATGTTTGATGTTGTTGAAGGGGTTATGAACGTGACAAGACCTATGTGTGTGGACTCCCTAAAGTGATTTGGACGTGATTTAAGGTTCCTAAGGGGTCAGGGGAGGTGTTAGGGTTGCCAGGGAGAGTGGCAACCTCAAAATGAGGTTACAAAGATTGGTGTTGCGCGCATGAAACCCACTGCGCCACTTGCTGGTCAACTGGCGTCGTGGCCGGCCGCCAATCCTTAGGCCATGACGTCACCCACGGCTTCGTGACATGAGCCTCAATTTGAAAAAAGAAGAAGAGAAAATTGGGTTCTAGTTGTCGAATTCGAACGAGATTCTGACCAAGGTTCTAGGGTCATACTAGGACTAGTATAATATCAAAATTAACCTCAAATGATTTGTGATAGGTTCTCAAACATTGTGAGAGGTTCATGTACTTTGAGAGCTAGGAAACTAAACCAAAGTAAGTGGGAATCTTATTCTTATTAATTATGCTTCGTAAATATTATATTTAGTTCGTACATAATTATGGACTGAGAATGGGGTAGTGTATTGTGATTTGATTGTTTTAAATATGAAAATTCTTGATATGTTCAACAAGGCGGAGTGAGACCGAGGGATGGAAATGTGACGACCCCAATTCCTACAACAAGGGTCGCCTGGCTTAAGCAATCGTTAAACCCCTCGAGATGACCCAACGAGTTGAGTGATGATTTAGTAAGCCTTAACCTGTGGAATTACAACAAGACAATCTCAAATATACTGGTAAGACATATAATAGGTGTGGAATAAAAGTCTTATGACTCTATTAGGTGCGAAAATAAAATAGAAAGTTGTACAAAAGTTAAACAACTAGGCTATAGGTTTCACAAATCTACCCATAATAAAATCTCATGTTTATTACATAAAATGTTTAAAACCAAAAAAATATAAATAAATAGCCTTGCAAATGAGAAAAGAGCTTCTACGTTATGACCTTACTATTTCCTCTGTCCTGAGCAGCGGTTGAGGTACCTAGATGGAGAAAAATAGTGGGGTAAGCAATATATGAACAGACTCAGTAAAGTAGAAGCGTGCTTTACCTTCAATCATCCAACTAATATCTAATGCGTAATAACTAGCATGAACAAGGTTATTGATCAATTCTACTATCATTCCGGGCAGGAAAGGATAATATAAACAAGCATACTATATAATGCAAGATACAACAAAGCAAAGCCCGAACAAGATAGTCAACAAGATAACAATGATAACATGGATGCGATAGAGTCAATTAAGTGTGATGTGATAACCAACTAGCTTCAAGGTATCTAAGGTGATCTTGCCTCATAGATTGGTGTTTAAGCATCATTATGATCTTGCCTACCATAGATTGGCCCTCAAAAGTATCATTTAATAGTGGAAAGAGATTACCGGTGGCCGCCGACTCTCCAATGCGACGTATCATTTAAATTATTCATTTCAAGCATATTAGTTCCATAAGCATTCATAAATAGAGAGCTCAAAAGGACAAGATAAAACTGAACAACAAGATATATTCAATTTGTTTCCAAGTAAGAGATCAACCATTCACTATCGTGAGTCTTAGCCTAACTAATAGCATGACATGATTGAAGATAAACCAAACCCTACTTACCTCAAAGCATTGCTATCATATCCAATCCTAACTTGGAAGTTCCTATTAGGTTCTCCTTGTGTCTCCATTGGTATAGGTTCATATATGTATTATTAACATGTTTTATTTGAGGTGAGTTTACTCAATTCGTATTAATATCTTGAAAATGATATAAAACCCTTTTCAAATCAATGTCACGCTTTCGCCGCACCGACAAAAGTTTTTCGGGGTTAGTTATTACTGCGTCGATCCATGTCCCGATGATATATCTTGATAAAACTTGGCAAATTTTGAAAAATAAAACATTCGATTTAATTTTGTAAAAACATCCAGTGCCTCCTAGTGCTGTGGATTTACCAATAAGGCTCTAAGGCGAGATCGATGGTTTCGAATCGACAACTCAAAATTGATCCCAGCGAGTTTTTAGCACCATACGTTACATGCCACGGCTTTGGGGAGTCGCTGGATCGACTTCTCCGAATACCTAGGAGCATCGTGGCAAAGCCGTACCGCTTGTGAGCAAGGCATTGGCGCAATGATGGGCACAAATTTAGAATTTTAGATCCGAAATCAAATTTTCGAATTCCTGAACAACTCACGTCGACTCTAAGGCTCCAAATCTGATCAAAACAGTATTAAATCACTCATTTGAAAATACAAGATCATTCCCATTCGTTACAGAATGTATCCAAACTACAAACCCATCATTAAAACGTAGATTTTGCAAATCCATTTGAACAAACCAAAGAAGGTGAGATAGAGGTGACCCAAATCATGAATTCAAGGCATATGAGTTCATCTTCTACCTTAAAACTTCAAGTGAAACTATGATTTCATTCCAAAATTGAATATGCGAATCGAATAGAGAAAATTAGAGAAGATGAGACAAATATTCATCTTGCTTTGTGAGATCTTGATGAGAGTTCCCTCTCCTCCACCAAACCCACCAAGCAAGTGTCCTAAAGTTCCCTCCTCAATTTCTCTACGTAGTTATTTCAACCAAAAATGATTTGAAACCCTAATTATGGTTTAAATACTTAGTTAATAAAATTAGGGTTAAGTTGACCAAATCAAAACCCCACATCTCATCTTAGTCTCTTTAAGTTCTTGGATGATCATAGAGTCCTCATTAAGTCCATCATTTCTTGTATTTTACATAAATATCCTTATGTGTGTTTATCTACCAATTTTGCCATTATCCTTTGTTTGATTTATTTAACCTTTTATCTAAGTCTATTTCCTTAACTTAGTCAACTATTACACGCATACCATGTATATCTATCAAATTAAATTGTATATAATACACACATTACTCACATTATTCACACTATTACACGTATACCATGTATACCTATCAAATTAACCTTGATAAAGGGACAACTTATCCTAATCGATATTTGGGGCGTTACAGGAAAGGTTAGCCTAGAAATGGATTCTGCCATTTATCCTAATAAACGGAAAATGATAGCTTGGAAATGGATTCCGCTATTTCACCCTCAGTAGCCGAAGTTTTACCTTAGTCATCATTGTCCATTTAGAGTTCGTAGCTCGGTCAAGCTTGAATAAACTAACAGAATCGCATGTTGACCAACATGTGGATTCTATGGTTGTATTCTCAAGTGACGTGAGGATACGACTCTGATTTGAAACTCAAACTACAATTCACTAGTATTGTTTCATCTTCTTACTTAACTTGCATTCAATTATGTATTGTTTATATCAATCTTAATGCCTGAATAGATATGTTTTAGGTTCATATTGTTATTCATTGATTCATTGATATTAGTTGATATTGATATGTTTATGAGCATCACTTATTGAGCATGTTGGAGCGATCATCCCAATTAAAATTCCAAGTTCCCAACTCGACGCTTTAGCAAAGGGTAAAGAGAAGGCGTATGAATTTCATTGTCTTCTTTTCGATGTAATGAACCTTCTTTATATATATACTATTTGAATTACATTGTTGTAATATAATAGGGATTGGGAGGTTTTGTATAATCAAGTTTTGATTTGATATACTCTAGATTTTCGTGTATCGTATGTATGATCAAAAAAGTTTTAAATTTTTTGCTACGTTTACTTTAATTTTTTTTGATATCGATATACTGGATGAGTTTATTAGGTACTGAAGAGAGGCTGCTGGCTCTAGTTAACTCTAGCTGGTGTACCGTGAAATGACCTTCCCTCAACTTAGGGTCAAGTCACCTGGCCTAAAACGTTACCCAAGCTCGGTACCTAAACCAGGATGATTTTTACCGAGAGCAACAAAAATAATATAACCGTTATTAGGTTACCATTTTCCACATTATTTTGTAGTAGTGGTAAGTCATAGGGTCAAACAACAAGGAATTAGGTTACTTTAGGAAAAAAACTAATTTCAATGAGGGATGTATCAACCTAAACTAAGACATGCAAATTAAACATAAATAAGCAACAAAAACAAGTGAGTAAGTACGCCAACAAAAGATTGTAAACAGAGTAATGAAATCAATTATAAATGACTAACCTAGGCCATGGGGATTCATAAGATCAACTTGAAATTAACACACAATGATTATCAATTTCCACACAATAATACATTCCAAATGCATTTTTTTAGGCTAGCCATTGAGCTTCGGGGAGCACCTAACACTCATCCATTCCCTAAATTCGGTAGAAGACTCCCTAACAAACGTATATGAATCTAGGTAGAGCAACCAAAAATTTATCACGTTTGTCACATTAAGTTCAATGGAATCACTACCCCTAGACAATCAAAACAATTAGCATGTTTGATTCAATCTAGATCTTTTTGTTATGCGAGATAGACCAAAAGGGAGCGAACCAATTGGCCTATCCGCTTGCTACGTGTTGCCCAACAATCTACACAATTATGGATGCAAATCGATGAACTAGTAATAGTTTCTAACCAAGTCAAGTGTATTCATGACTACAAAAACCCTAGCTCAAACCATATGAATCAACACAATAACAAGAAGAATAAAAAAAATCACTGAAAATCTGTATAAAATCAAGAAAATCTCACATTACTTTGTTGAATTTGAATCTCCTTGCTTCTCACAAAACCTAGGTTAGAGGAGTTATTCAGCCTTTTATGGCTTTGAAATCCAAAAGTTGATTGTCTTTACAAATCAAATTACAAAAATAATGAAAAGAAAGAGAAAAGTTGGTGAGGAAATGGTGAAAAAATGGGAGAGAGAGAAAGAGGAGATGAGAAAAATGGGGGAAGGTTTTTTTTGTTTCTCGTTCCCCGCTTGTCTGGTGTGTGTATGTGTGTGTGTGGGTTTCCCACGTAGTTGTCTCGAGATGTGTGCTTGCGTGCTTTTCGAGATGAAACATCAAAACTACTTCAACATGCCTCGCATTTATTATTTTTTATCGGCATAGCCTAAAAACATCAAATGTACAAAAATAAGTAATTATCAACTAAAATTAGAAACTTTGGCTAATCAAAATATGATATTTACACACTAAAGTGGGGCACAAATGTACAACTATCAAATACCCCCAAACTTATTGCTTTGTTCATCCTGAGCAAATATTATTCAACAAAATTCTAACTAACCAATGCGACTAGACTCCAAAATAATGCAAACCTATGAACTCACAACAAAAATATAAACACATCAAACTTTATGGAAGAAATAATCAACTACAACTAAATGACCTTCAGCCCAAAAATTAACAAAAGTGTGAATCCTTTAGTTCACTAGATACCAAATTAACAGAAAACTCAAGAGATTTGGGATACTATAAGTTGTCAAGAACTTAGGCCCAAACTCATCGAATATCACACTTTTTGAACTAAAACTCGGTCAAAAGGCAAGGCTATCAATTAATCATGAGTTTTATTAGCCTATACACTCAAGCCGCAAGTTTACGATCTCTTTATTAGGCAAAACAATTGCAAGAGAATCCCATAAGCGAGACTACAACTCACACTGTCCACTAATGAAGACTTAACACATGCAAGAGTCAAGTAGAAATTTTATTTTAGTTCTAATGGGGCTTGGCTAGGCTTACAACAAAAAGAGATATACATGGTTTCAAAATTTGTTGGAAAACACTAGAATATACCATACATACACAACATTGAGCTAAAACAAAGTGAAATAACAATAAATTTTTTGAACTGCCATGCACAAATCACTTCACTTTTTTTTTTCACCAACTCCTTTTTATTTTCAAGTGCTTTGTGCACTTTGCTTTTTTTTTCACAACTTTTGGAGTGGTTGACACTTTCAAAAATAATAGACCCCAAACTTAGGCTTTTCTTACAATGAATCATATAGGCTCTCTTTTTAAAACTTTTAGTCTCAACTAGGCTTCCCAACAACTAGGTAACATGGATATAAAGGCTAAGTGGTTTTATTGGGTTTCATGATAGGTACATAACAAAAACATGGAGATAGGCTCAAAAATGGCTTACTAGTGATAATAGATGATAGGTGTGCTATGAAGCTATTTATTTTACTTAAGTATGGCTTAAAATCATTCTCCTACACATGCTTCAGTCTTTAAAATTTCGCTTTGAGTAGAATGCAACCTTATTTTAGGACCCTAGAGATCTAACGTATTCAACTTGCTCAGTTCTGAATTTATTCTCACTTTGGTGTCAAGCACATGACCCATCCCTCGTAGTAGACCCTACCCTATAACAATGATCAAACCAAGTCAAGGACACAACAAAGTGTAGTCTCTTACATCATCTTAAGTCCCCATTTCAAAGGCTTGCATTAAAAATCCACAACCAATAGGCACTAAAGTTAAGTTTGGTCAACTCTATATGCAACGAAATTATTTCTAAGACTCTAAATGCATGGAACAAAGCATATTTATTCTCGAAAACTTTTTTTATTGGAATAAAAAAAACTAATGTAAACATGATATAAGCAAAATGAATTAATGCATGAATGAATGAATGACGAGAAGTGATGGATAATCAATAAGCGAGTGATAGAAAAAGGAATGAAATGAACAAGATTGGAAGAAAGTTACACCACCATTATCATCCATAGCAAGCATTAGCTCATAACAAAATTGAAACGAGTATACCTGTCAAAGCTTGCATTCCCAAACTATTCTTCCACAAACCTACACATCCCCCCAAACTTAGTCCAAACCTTATCCTGAAGGTTTAAAATAAATTTGAGGTAAAACAAACACATAGACAACAAAAGAGAGTGAACAAGAACAAGTGATATATGATGGAGTGAATAGAATGAATAAACAAACTAATTAAAATGCAATAAAGTCTTCAAAATTAGTTAAATTACAAAAATAAATCTTATTTAAGTGATTTTTTTTTGTTTTGGTTTTGCTTTTTTTTCTTTTTTTAAGGGACCTTTGGGACAAATTAAAATCATCGTATGATAAGAGAAAAAACTAATGAACAAAGGAATCGACTTGAAAAGTCCCAACTAAATCTCAAAAAACCAAGAATCAAAAAATTAGTCAATTTCCCAAAAAGAATGCTCAAATCAACTTGAAAAATGACCGCATAGCACACAACCAAGGAAAATGGACACAAGAGACTACAAGTGTTACAATCACATCAAGTATGATAATCTGAAGTTCAAGAAAAAAAATTATGCATGCAATTCTGATAAAGTCGCATTAAATCTCATTCGCATAGGCAACGAATCCACAAACCTTTCCCAAACTCATAAAAGCATCATTCACACACATGAATTTATTAATAATCAAGGAGTGACATGGTTTTGGAATCCAATAATGTAATGGCCTTAGATACAAGAACTACATTCATATTTCAAGGAGTGACATGGTTTTGGAATCCAATACAAAAATTGCATAACTAATGCACAAAGGAAATGGATCATACAATACTATAAACCACTACCTAATGGCATGCTATTTCATTGACTACATGTATCAACGTTCAAAAATGACATAGCACATGATTTGGAGTCAATGAAGTCATTTAATCAACAATCTATACCATGAAAGAAACCTCATGAAATGAGAAAGGAAAACAAGTCATGGCATAAGGAATATAATGGCAAATCAGTCCAAATGACTGGAAGTGAATGAGTAAATAGGAATGAAATGTAAATAAATATCTCAATCGGTTTACTTACAATCCATGTAATTTCCTAAGCTATTCCGGCCTCCCAACACCTCATATCACATATCCGAACTCCCGAGACTCTTCCTTAGGTTCCTAGTATCAAATTAATCCAAATAAATTGGATTTAGGTCAGGTCAAATGGGTTTAGAACCTTAACCCAAAACAACCCCTTAAGACTAAACAATATTGAATTTTTAGTCTTGTATTGTAGTGCACTTTTAGGCATGAAATTGTCCAAATCTCAACGTTTTCCCCTGTACAAAGTTTTTGGTCTCTAACTTAGCTTTTTGAATAGTTTTAGTTTGCAAAATTTAGATTTAAAATGAAAGCAATATCGCAATTTTACTAAACACGACTCAAATTGGAACCTAATCTGACCAGCAGAATTAAAAAATTTATTTCTCCCAATCTATATTTTTAAAATTCGTGACTTTTGGTCATAAAGCTAACATAGCAAATAACAACATACTAATATTTACAAGTTTAATTTCAAAAATCTCGTAATGCATTTAATAACCTATTTGTAGAGCACTTTGGGACATGGAAATATTTGAACTACAAAATTCCAGTAAGATAAAATTGTTCCTCTTTAAGTTAGCTTTCAAATGCCACTAGATTGGGTTCATTTCGATTTAAAATGAGCAAGTTATGACCAAATTACATAGGTTGGTTCATAATACAAGCAGAATTTCCATTTTGGACTTAAAACTTCAAAAATTCATATCATTTTTATTTCAAAACAAAATTAAGAATTTCTTAATAGCTAGATTATCAGCTTGAAATGAGAAATCCAAATATATTAACCAATTTCAAAGACTTAATCATCTAGCCTCTAAAAATGGCAAAAAATCAGAATTGGTTTCAAACTTAAATAGATAGATGTGTACCTAGTTTGATGAACACCTATCTTGATCAACACCTCCTGCTCCAAACCCATTGATTTCTCCTTGATCTTCTCTAATTTCCTTTCTTCTCTAGTAATCTTTTCTTATCTCCTAAGCAAGTTTACTTAGCTCCTAAGTTATTAAAATGAAGTTGGTTTGATTACATGAGTTGATCTCTAGCTTTTTATATGAAATGCATAAGGTTGATTAATAGCCATTGATGCTCATGTGCACACGTATCTTGAGACCTATCTAATGATGTACATATTGAAACATTTCTCACTTACTTAATCTAAGCAACACCCATGTGTGACTCACTTGGTGTCTAGATGTGTCAATACGTATCTCTATAATCACAGCTATTGTTTTAACTTGCTAACTTAGGTACATTAAATGTATAATCAACCATAGCCACATTTAAATCACTATTTAAATTACATTAAGCCTAAATAAACTTACCACTATCATTCTCTACCCCAATCCCACATTTAAATCACTATTCTCGAGGCGCGTCCCTACTCAAGTCTCGACACTTATACACAAGTAGGAGTGACTTAGTAATCTACATATATATAATACATTAGGCATAAGCAACAACACATATAACATATACCTCGACCTTCTCGCCTTAGTCATGACACGTATCTCGATGCGGGTCTCACGTCACGGGTCACTGATCCTGATTAAGAGATTAAACTAAGATTTAGAATTTTGGGCTGTGAAAATTCTTCCCAACTAATGGAAATTTCGTCCTCGAAATGAAACTTAAACTAAAATTATACCTGTTCGAAAAGGTACGGAAATCTATCTGGCATATAGTCTTCCCACTCCTAAGTGAGCTCCGAATCTCCGTGGAATTGCCACTTGACTTACACCTTCGGGATAGACTTGCCTCTCAATTGTTGTACTATCCGGTCTAGGATCTATATTGACTACTCCTCATAAGACACATCCTCGCTCAGGTCAATTTGACTTAAGTCAACTGTCCGTCTCTCGCCTGCCTTCGACTTGGCTAGTCGAAGCATAGAAATATGGAATACTAGATGAATCTTCAACATCTATGGAGGTAACTCAAGCTCATAAGCAACCTTTCAGACCCGTTTCTTGATCTTGAAAGGTCCGATGAATCTCGGTGCTAACTTGCCTTTCAGACCAAATCTGCGAAGTGTATTTTTGAGAAGAAACCTTTAGATACACAAAGGCTCCCTCGTCATACATGAAATCGTTGTGATACGTGTTTGCGTACTTTTTATGCCTCTCTTGAGCTCCTTTAAGCCTTTGGCGAATTTGTCATACCTTCTCCGTGTGATCAATAACAATTTCAGGCCCTACAATGTCCCGGTCCTCTGGCTCAGCCTAACAAGATGGTGAACGATACGGTCTGCCATAGAAAGCCTCGAATGACGCCATCTCAATTCTAGCCTAACAACTGTTGTTGTATGCAAACTCATACAACGATAGGTGTTCCTCCCATGATCTGTCGAACTCAAGTACATAACCCCTAAGCATATCATTGAGAGTCTGAATCAACCTTTCAGTCTGCCCATCAGTCTGAGGGTGAAAGGCTGTGCTGAACTATAAGTGCATACCATACCATGCTTTCATACTCCGTCACATCCTGAACGTATACATAACATCTCTATCTGATGTGATAGTTAATTGTACCCTATACAACCTAATAATCTATTTCTCGAACAATACATTCAACTGGTCAAACGTGTAGTAAGCTGCAACTGGTATGAAATGGGTAGATTTCGTCAATCTATCCACAATCACCCAGATAAAATAGTATCGACGTGCTCAGCAATCATATAACAAAAATCTATGGCTATTCTTCTCACTTCCATCTTGGAATGGAAAACGGCTATAACAATCCTTCAGGTCTACGATGCTCAGCCTTCACCTGTTGGCAGATCCTATAGTTCCTGATAAACTTTTATACGTCCGCTTTCATCCCAGGCCACCAAATATCTCTTTTCATATCATGTTACATTTTGGTCCTACCTGGATGAATAGTGAACTGGGAACGGTGTGAATCCTGAAGAATTTCATCTCTTAGCTCTGCCACTGCCAGTATCCATAATCTGCCTCTAAATCTCAAACACTAATATGTTATCTCCGTTCAGTCAGTACAATCAGTACTCAGGGCTAACTCATTGAATCTCGGGTATAAAATTTGGCTCTCTAACCCTTTGACACTCTTTGTGTATACATGATTAGAAGCCTCATCTATGCACAAATCATCACCCGAGTATCGGTAGGAATGTCTGACTGAGTCATCATCACTGTTGCCTCGAGTAATCCATACTCTTGCATCATATGGCATCTAACAACCTCGGCATCTCTAGTCGATATCCTACTCAATGCATCAGCTACTACGTTAGCTCTTCCTGGATAATACTCCAGAGAAAAGTCATAATCCTTCAATAATTCTAACCATCGGCATTGTCTTATGTTCAGCTTTTTCTGTGTGAAGAGGAATTTCAAACTCTTATGATCATTGTAGAGTGTGAACCTCTCTCCATACAGATAATGTCTCCATATCTTCAAAGGAAATACTACCGCTGACAACACTTAGTCATGAGTGGGATAATCTTCTCATATATCTTCAACTGTCTGGATACATAAGCCACCGTGCCTTTGTCTTGCATTAACACACAACCTAGACCTGTATGAGAAGCATCTATATATACCAACAATCCCTGTCCAGCCTTTGGCAATATCAAAACCGGTGTAGTAGTTAACAATCTCTTCAGTTGAGCAAATGCCTCCTCGAATTCCTCAGACCAATTAAACCTGACGTCTTTCTGAAACGATTTGGTCATCATTGAAGCAATCTTTAAGAAATCCTTCACGAACCTGATGATCTCCATAACTAACGTTAGCGTCGGCAATCCATAATCTTTGCTCTAACAACATGCCCTAAAAACTTAACCTCTGACAGCTAAAATTCACACTTACTAAACTTGGCGTAGAGTCGATGCTCCCTCAAATTCTGCAACGACTCCCTGAGGTATTGCTCGTAATCATCTCTAGTCCTCAAGTATATCAATATATCATCGATGAAAACTATCATGAAATGGTTAAGAAATGGCCTCATTACCTAGTGCATCAAGTCCATAAACATGGCAGGAGCATTAGTCAAACCAAATGACATGACCGTAAATTGATAATTTTTATATCTCGTATTGAACGTTTTCTTATACCTATCCTTATCCCTAATCCTACGCTGATGATACCCTGATCCCAAGTCTACGTTGGAAAAATATTGCGCTCCTTTCAGCTGATCAAATAAGTCATCAATCCGTGGTAATGGATACTTGTTTCGACTGTAACCTTATTTAACTATCTTTAGTCGATACACAACCTTAAAGTACAATATTTCTTCTTCATAAATAGGACCGGTGCTCCCCATGGCGACATAAAAGGTGCGATGAATCCCTTGTGTCCCAAATCCTATAGCCGACTCCTTAACTCCTCCAACTCTCTCTGAGCCATGCAGTATAGTGGTATAGATATAAGTCTAGTGCCTGGTACCAACTCAATAATAAGACTTATCTCTCTCAGTGGTGGTAGATTAGGTAATTCCTCTGGAAACACATATGAAAACTCACATACAATCGAAATATCCTTAAGTCTGGGTCCCTGACTCTCTACTACTGTGTCTAATGATACTAGAGTCTTCATATCTCCACTAGTCGCAAGTCGACCTCTAGTGCCCTTGGCTCTTGGTGTACTAACACTATATATGAACATCGGATGCCCTATGATCTTAAATATCACTATCTTACCGAAACAATCGATATGAGCGTGATACGCTGCTAGCCAATCCATCCCTAACAATGCGTCGATGTCTAAAAACTTGAGAACCCTAAAGCCTGCACGTAACTCAACCTCGCATATCTCTACTAGACATCTCGAAACAAAACAATTAGGATAAACCCTATCCCCAGCTGAAGTACTCAAAATCAAATGTACGCTAATTCTAACCAGTGTCAATCCTAAAATGCCTATCATGCGACCAGAAATGAAAGATACTGAAGAACCTGAATCAAACATAACATATAAATCTCTACCAGAAATGGAAATCATTCCCTCAATGAATCCTCGTGTGGCATCAGCATCTAGCTGTGCTACAATATGTACACCCTCTCGAATCTGTGGCGGAGTCACAGCTTCTAGCTGTGGACAATCTCTAATCATATGTCTAACCTGACCACACATATAACAAATGATCGGCCTGCGCTAACCCTGAGCCTGATCCTGGGCCTGTCCCTTTGACTGTCTCTATCGAGAATCATCTCGGCCTCTTCCTCTACCTCTGCCTCGACCTTCAGTATCCTATGAAGCTTCTCTTAAGATAGTACCCACTTCTCGATCTTCTGAAAATTTCTCACTTTGTCGGAGTAGGCTGACTTGAGTTTGACGAAGTCTTTAACAAGCTAGACCTCGACTAATATGTTGGAAGATGTAGGCGTTGGGGATAGTATAGTCCCAGTTGTCTCTAATACTAGTGTAGTTATGACTGGAACAGTGTGCACCACTAGAGCTGCTATAATCTTCGATCTTGCTTCGATCTGCCATATGCTCTACAAGTTGACGACGTTCGCGACACCAGCAGCTACGTAGATATCACATATATATATATATATACATATAGAAAACTTCATGTACATATAAGACATCCCCATCTCACTTTCGCTCATTTTTCGAACTAATGGTTTCTAGGCAGGGATCGTCTGGTTTTCCACAGCTTACATTTATGTTTTATTGAATTTTTATTTGTTCCTTATTAGAAATGTTGGCCTCTAATAACAATTGTAACTTTGGTATCACATTGTAGAATAGCCATAATCCATAACCTAAGCCCTATAAACTCAAGCTCTCCTAAGCTTTATAAACTTAGGCTCTGATACCACCTGAGACAACCCCTTCTAAAATTAGGGCACCGCCAAGCCTAATCCCGTCATTAAGCCCTAATCTCATAGTATAGAATTAACAAGGAATTAGTCAGCCTTTCAAAAACCTCATTACTTACCCTTTATTTTTCAAATATACATTTACCTATCCTATGCCAATTCATAAATCAGAGTTAATTTAAATTTTACTTAAAAGTTTATTCAGCGAAAGTCTTAACAAATTAGTGGAAGCTTTTAATGTGATAACTAACAATCGTGGAAAATCTAGAGAAATAAAGATCACATGCATGTATACATATATACAACAAATGGCAATAATATATCATCATATGTCCAGTCAAGGTACTAGTCTCTCAACCCATAATAAACAACCCCAAAAGTATATGAAATTCATATAAAAGTAATACATCAAAATCAAGACCTACAAAATCTGGTGTAGCAGCACTCCACTGGCTCAGAGGTAGTCGTCGATCTTCTCTTTATCTGGCCTGCTACTCGATCGATCGGCACCTACCATCATAAAAAGGACGGTGAGTATAGGAAAGTAGAAAGTAACACTGAGAGACATTTGTTCACATTCCCAAATATGCAACAAGTATCTAAAAGCATGATAATAGCAACTATGCTGAAAAAGAACATGCAAAGAGATACTTTAGTCAAACAAAATGAAACTAACACTCATTTAAGTAGTAATGATCTACGGTCGGTCGGTCGTGATCTTCATCATATCAGCCTTTCCACTATATAAGGATTGAGCTGAGCTCTACATCAATGTGAAGGTCTGAGCAGTGCTTTTTACCTTTATAACCTTTCTCTAGTGTCAGTCACCTGCGATATATACTTGCCAACAACCTCGGTTCCCATACCCCATGATGTCACCCAAGTTATGCTTGTCAATAATCTTGGGACTCATTTCTCGTGTGTTGCTCAAGATAGTGGAGAGATCCTAATCACCTTGGAACTCTAGTGACCCCGTATGTCTGCCAAATCTCTATAATGTAATGGCCGTATATACAAGAACTACTCTCATATTTCAAGGAGTGACATGATTTTGGAATCCAATAAAACAATTTCATAACTAGTGCACAAAGGAAATAGATTATATAATAATATAAACCACTACCTAATAGCATGTTATTTCATTGACTACATGTATCAACATTCAAAAATAACATAGCACATGATTTGGAGTCAATGAAATCATTAAATCAACAATCTATACCATAAAAGCAACCTCATGAAATGAGAAAGGACAACAAGTAATGGCATATGGAATATATTAGCAAATATGTCAAAATGACAGGAAGTGAACAAGTAAATATGAATGAAATGTAAATAAATATCTCAATCAATTTACTTACAATTTACTCAATTTCCCAAGCTATTCCGACCTCCCTACACCTTGTATCAAGTATCTGAACTCCCTAGACTCTTCCTTAGGTTCCTGATATCAAACTAATCTAAATAAATTGGTTTCTGGTTAGGTCAAATGGGTTTAGGAACCTTGACCCAAAACAACCCCTTAAGACTAAATAATATTAAAATTTTAGTCATGTATTGCAGCGCACTTTAAGTGTGAAATTCTCCAAACCTCAACATCTTCTCTTATACAAAGTTTTTGGTCTCTAAGTTACCTATTTGAAAAGGTTTGGCTTGCGAAATTTCGATTAAAAACGAAAGCGATATCGTAATTTTACTAAACACAACTCAAATTGGAACTTAATCTGACCATCAGACTAAGAAAATTCATTTAACTAATCTATAGTTTCAGAATTTGTGACTTTTAATCACAAGGTAGCTAACATAGGAAATAATAACATACTAAGAGATGAGCTCATTTGGATGAGTATTTAGGGAGTTATGACATGTACAAATTTAGTTTCAAAAATCTTGTAATGCATTTAATCACCTATTTGTAGAGCAATTTTGGACATGAAAATATTTAATCTACAATATTTTATAGATAAAGTTGTTCCCCTTCGAGTTAGCTTTAAAATGCCATAAGATTGGGTTCATTTTGATTTAAAATGAGCAAGTTATGATCAAATTATATAGGTTGGTTCATAATACAAGAAGTCGAATTTCTATTTTAGACTTAAAACTTCAAAAATTCTTATCTTTTTTATTTCAAAACCAAATTAAGAACTTCTTAATAGCTAGATTATCAGCTTGAAATGAGGAATCTAAATATATCAATCAATTTCAAATACTTAATCATCTAGCCTCTAAAAATGGCTAAATATCAGAACTGGTTTCAAACTTAAATAGAGAGATATGTACCTAGTTTGATGGACACCTAGCTTGATCAACACCTCCTACTCTAAACCCACTGATTTCTCCTTGATCTTCTTTAATTTCCCTTCTTCTCCAACAATCTTTTCTTCTTTCTGAAGCAAGCTTACTTAGCTCCTAAGTTATTGAAATGAAGTTGGTTTGATTACATGAGTTGATTTCTAGCTTTCTATATGAAATTGATATAGTTGATTAATAGTCATTGATTCTCATATGCACACGTATCTCGAGACCTACCTAATGATGTACATCTTGACACATTTCCCACTTACTCAATCTAAGTAACACCCATGTGTAACTCACTTGGTGTCTTGATGTGTCAATATGTATCTCTATGATCATCACATGGCTATTGTTTTAACTTGCTAACTTAGGTACATTAAATATATAATCAACAATAGCTAATACACTAGGCATACACCACAACAAATATAACATATACCTCGTTCCTCTAGCCTCGGTCACGGCACGTATCTCGATGCGGGTTTGACGTCACGGGTTACTGATCTTGATTAAGAGATTAAACTAGAATTTTGGACCGTGACAGTTAGAGGAGTTTTTTAGCCTTTCATGGCTTTGAAATCCAAAAGTTGATTGTCTTGACAAATCAAATTACAAAAATAATGAAAAGAAAGAGAAAATTTGGTAAGGAAATGGTGAAAAAATGGGGGAGAGAGAAAGAGGACATGAGAAAAATGGGGGGAAGGTTTTTTTGTTTCTCGTTCCTGCTATTTGGTGTGTGTGGGTTTCTCACGCGGCTATCTCGGGATGTATGCTTGCGCGTTTTTTGAGATGAAACATCAAAAGCACTCCAAGATGCCTCGCTTTTATTATTTTTATCGACAGCCGAAAAACCTTAAATGAACAAAAATAAGTAATCATAAGCTAAAATTAGAGACTTTGTCGCATCAAAATATGATATTTATACACTAAAATAGGGCACAAATGTACAACTATCATAGGCCCAAATAACGACTTGGCATGCCTAATTCAACCTGCAGAATAACATAAAGACAATATGGATATAAATCTTTAAAGTTTAGAACATTCCATATGTCTACCAAGAACTACAAATAGGTTTTCATTTCATAAACCAAATAAGTCATCCAATGGTTCTCAAGTAAATCAACTAAAGGAAGGAAGGGTTTTTTAATAGTTCTGATAACGAATTTATAGATAATACATTACAAGAATCAAGTTTAAGAGAGAATGCTTCAAGCTATCCCTTGGGCCGCCCCTGCCTAGGTCACTTAATGGGGGCTGGTGCGCCACTACCAACCCCTGGCAGGCGGCTCCAATTAGGAGGGGTAGCAAAGGAGACACCCCCTTCCCTTAGGATTTATATGGCCTCCTAGTAGAGGCCCCTCAAGCAGCGGTGGTGGCCACCGCTCCTTATCAGTGACGATGGCAGCGGAACGTCACTATCCTCGCCGGAGATGTCGTGGCGATGCCGCTCTCTCCAATGGGGTTCTTTAACACCAAATCTTTGGCATAAAACTTTAAAATTTCCCCAAAACTCACCATAATTGTTCAAATCTCTTTAAAATGAGTCAATCATGATTTTAGAATCGTTTCTTCATTTATGCCACTATTAGAGCTCCCCTTCTCTCTAATATCCATCTCTCCCCTTTTGTCTTGATTTAGGATTTGTAGATCAAATAAGAGTGGTTAGGATTTTTTATTTTGTTTTATATTAGAGTTGAACCAATTTAAGGTTTACGTAATTACTTATTTACCCCTGGAGCGGATTTTGGTTTTGAGTCGTCACAATATCCCCAATTTTAAGAACTTTCATCCTCTAAAGTAAAAGTAAGGTACAACCGTAGGCCGACGTATCCATTCGTAATGATTTCTTTTGTGAACATTTTTTTAACTGATGCAAATCCGCACCTGCAAAATATGCAAGTACCCCGTGTGAAATAAAATCTTACTCTTTACTATAACTTCTTAGTAGTACTAATTTCGTCCCACAAGCCAAAATTCGCAAGGCATGTGTCGTATAGGCCATAATAGTATTATATTTTAGCTACCTGCCAAGTCGTTGTATCATTATGCATTTCTGGTTATTCCTTAGTAATTTCCATTGAAGTCGCTACATGCAAACAAATCGTCCAACCAACAAGTAAAGATAACCATACAAATATGTGATTTGGTGTTTATCTATTTCGAAAAATATCTCTGCTTATGTGGCAACAACCGCCAACTGGTAGTAGGAAATAAGATAGTTGTCTACTTTAGTATGAACACTACACCATCTCTGTCACCATCTCGGTTACACATATCGATGAACGACTCCTCATGTCCTTGCGACTTATTTGTGGAGGCTACTAATGAGCATACATAGTATTCATTTCTGGAATTGTACCTTAACATCATTGTTATATTTATTGACTATCATTCTTGTAGGTTCATAATTCAAGTCAATTATTGACCAACGGTCCGCCTTGTAACTTCTCTGTCATGTTTAACTGTTAACTTACACAGTAAGCTTCCACCTTTGTAATTCTGTGGAATAATCATCATCGTAGTTATCCCTAAGTGGCTTTCAATACTCATTTGTATGCACTTTATTACATCATGATTTTTGTTTCATATCAAGGTCTCCTATCGTAATCACTCAAATTTCTAGAGACGTGTCGCATCGCGTCCTCGTACCAATCAACTATTATGATCTTAGTGCTCGTTTTAAATTATTTTGGCGTAATCAAGATTTTCATTTATTGAACAAGCATCTCTTATCATCATCCCAAGCTAACTCTTAGCTCTTATAGCTTGTTTGGAACTTCTCTCATTGAAAAATCAATGTTGGTTTAACTTTCATGTCATTTTTTTAGAATATATAACTCATACCTCATATATTTTCATTATCATTTATCAAATGATTTAACTTCCAATGTGGATAAGGTTCACGCCTCTTGATTCATTAGATATCCTACAACGTACATGCATTCATTCAAAATATGTACTTAAGCAAACTTACTTGGTGTAAATTCCTCTACACAACTCGATTTACCTTATGCTTAGGCGGACCTTCCATGTCATATAAACTACTAATACTTTTGTTACTTGATAAGGCGTCAACCTTAATTGTTTGTGCATCTCACCACTCATCGATACTCTCAACATTTAAACTTATCGCTTACTCATCTAGGTTGCTTTTCAATTTCTCTTACACCATTCTGTTAGGATTTTCACTTTGGAACTTACACTAAGCCCTCAGGCTCCAAAGTGCTAGCAACACTTTGTTTAACAATTCCTAATGGTGTTAAATTTAGAAAATCTCATCTCTACCTAGAGATACACGTTTCATAACTAGCTTAAGATATTTTCTAGTCTTTCCTAGTTATTGTATCGTTCGTATCACATAAACTTTATTGAGAGTCGATCCAAGCCTAGGATCCCCAATTTTAATGGTCAACCTATCATTGGTTTGATCATTTATCCTTCTCAAAACTGTCTAATCTAATAGTCCAGGTTCTCAAGGTAAGGTTCACTCTTTTCGGTAAACTTCGAGTTACTTTCCACAAGTGAATTTCATGATTTCTCATGACGTCACCATTTCGATTAAGAATTTTAAGTTTCTTTTTGTTTTGGACATAGTACTCCCACTTAGAAGTCCTACAACTATGAAAAACTATCGTAGTAAGTGTTTTCTCTCTTGAGTTCATTTTTTTCATACCACTCATTCACTTTTTCCTTTTCCCACAGGTCGATCTTACTTATGATTTCCAATTTTAAGAGTCAACTCATCATTGACTTAGGTTAAGTGGCATTAGTTACATTATTTATTCCTCGACATTTTTTTCATTAACTGTCCTCTACCAATCAGGTTAGGTTTTATTTTGACAAAATAGTCGTTAGTTCACGTGTCCATTACCGGACAATTATACCAAAGATATTCTTTTAGATGTGTATCCCTAATTTTAATGATTCACATATTATTGGATTTATTACGATATTATTAACAATGATGTAGATCCTTTAAGTTGTAGACATTTTGACTAATTTAAAGATTCAATTTTGAGGTATTCCTTAATTTCTCAATTATGACATCGCCACCGCATACCTAACATTCATTTCGAAAATCGATTTATCAAAGTTTGGCATCCCCTAATTTTATGAGTCAACTTACTTCTAGTTAAATTAGAACAATTTATCCTTATGTTGGTTGCCTTTAATTTGTATCATCTTAATCTCGGATTCGGAGTCCTTACAACATCAACAAATTCTACTTAGCAACGCAATTTAACACGTAGTAGTTTCTCTGAAAATAGTCATTGACTCGGGATCCCCAATTTTAGTAACTCTCCTATATTTGAGTGTACTAGTTTGACATTTTGTATTCACTGGATTTTCTCGTTGAGTTGTTTTGAGGTACTCTTTAACTTCTCATTTACTGATAAGTACGTCGTGCACTTATATTTTGCATTAACCCTCATTTTAGGATTCCTCAGTTTCGATATTCAGCCCATTGAATACTGGTTTAGATTGAACTTTCTTTTACATAAGGTCGATCAAAACTTGAGTAAGGTGATTCAATTACATATATGTCAAATCCAAATCAAAACTTTTCAAAGTCTTGATTTTTCATCAAAAACTATATTCCCAAAATATAGTTATTTTCACAGAAAAATGTAAAGCTATCCTCGTGTTTCGAGCAGCTGTAAACACATTTTTAAATCAATTTGGTTGATGCAATTTAAAGAATAAATCATAAAACTGCATAAAGGTTTTTATTTATGTTCATGAGATGATAGTTTAGGTCCAAACTGTTACTTTGCATTTCATTAAGTCAAAACTTCAAATTCAGTAAAACAATTCGTATCCAAATTAGGTTCAAACCGTCTTAAATTCAATCATCCAAGAAATCTAAACCACGTTTACAAAACTCATTTCATGATACTTCACTTTATTTAAATATCCTTTTTGGATTCTCACGATGAGTTGAAAACTCATAAGTCAAGTTCATCCCATTTCAATAATAAAAATCACTTAGTATAGATTTCGAGCAAAATTATGACAATGATTTTTTTTAGAACGTAGTAGTATATTCACTTTATTTTCATTTTTGAACATTAAGGAAAATGAGTCATTTCCTTTTATAATTGCTTACACTTTCAAATCTTGTACAACAAGTAGAGTTCTTCCTTGAAATTTCATGAAAGTGCAATAAACATCAACTCAAATCAACGCAAAAATCACGGTCCAATATAATTGAAAAAAAAATAATTTTTCGAGGAAAATAGATTACAAAAAACAACAAAAATCGATTCATAGTATTGACCTTCTAATCGAATTATAGACCAATGATTCACATTTTTAATTGAGTGTTAGACGTTTAAGAGTACATGTGTCCGTCCTATTTTAAATAAGTCTTCAAGTTTAACTTCCTAGCCAAACTAACTTAGTTTTATTTTTTGAGTCCAAGACTCACTTGCATTCTTACTAGGATCATTAACTTCTTTTAAACAAGATATCATGAATTTGAACAGTCTTAATAGAGTTCCAAGTGTCAGAATTCCTTCTCTGAAATGTGACCCTATCACTACTCCCTTTTGCGTATGTAGCGTGGCATCTCACTGTCCTTTCAAGTCTCGTGATTCTTGTTTAACTTTTTTTTGCTACACTACCATTATATATGGATGCATCCATGTAATTCCAAATCGAAGCCTATTCATTATCACAATAATCTTTTTTTTCAGCAGTTGTTGCAAACATCATTTGAAGTGCGTGTAGACTCTCCCAAAGAGTTCACTTCGATTTCCTCGCGCTGTTCATTGTCATTCCCGTCTCGTGGAACTCAAGTTCCTAGTCTTAAGAGAAGACAATTATCTATATATCTAGCAATATATTTATATATACAAGGTAGCAAATAATTATCATAAGTCTTTTATCAAATTTCTTTTATCTCATCCCATCCTAGGATTTTATCATTTGTGTATGTTAAGTCGACTTACAACCAATGTCCCGTACCATTGATTTGTTCGACTTAAACTCGACCTTAAACTTAAAGGCTCTACAAACTTAGATTTCACTAACTTAATGTTTCCTTAGGTTCTAATCTCTATTCTATGATACTAACTGAAACGACCCACCCCCGACCTAGAATCAGGTCACCGGCCCAAACCGTTACCCAAGCCTGGTACTTGAACCGGGCCCAAATAACTTCTTGGCACGCCTAATTCAAACTGTAAAATAACATAAAGACAATATGGATATAAATCTATGGAATAAAAGTTAGAACATTTTATATGTCTATCAAGAACTACAAATGGGTTTTCATTTTGTAAACCAAATAAGTGATCCAATGGCTCCCAAATAAATCAAATAAAGGAATGAAGGGTTCAACCAACCCATATGACCTATTACATTACAACCTAATTTTAATATTTCTAAAAATGAATATTTAGATAATACATTACAAGGCTTAAATTTAAGAGAGAATGCTTCAAGTTATCACCTCTCCCTTGTCTTGATCTCGTGCCAACAAGTATGATCTTGAGATGTAAGTGGGGTAAGCTAAGAAAACCAATGGAGCTCAATAAGTAAGAAGACTCGCTCAAACACTAAAAACGTAAGTATTACCTATAAATCAAAACAATTCTACATATGAAGTAGTAAACCGAATTGTAAAGCATTTAATGAAAGTTAATGGAGACATGGTTCCTGTTCGCAAAGGGGACGTAATCAAGTTCCAAGTCCAGTAAAACATAAAGGTAAGATTCATAATTCAATAAGCAAGAAAGTGAGCATTCTTTTGAAACTACATCATGAAAGAGAATTCGAGATTCGTAAATAAATTTTATTTATTCATGCAACGGGGTCCAACAAGAGATTTACCAAAAAAAATAGCAATAAATATAAGTCGTTCTATTCAATGCATTCTAGCCAATGGTATGAATCAGCTGACAGAAACGATCAACCTCGAGGTGATGTGAACCATTGATGGTCACAATGGCCGTTGTGACCTCCATCTAATTCCATCAAAACAACATTAAGTGTTTCAAGCCATCATCGATTGTGACCACTTGTGAACTTAATATTTCGCGGTGCAGTGACCACTTGTCTTTTTGGTGGGATCATCACCACACCACTACTATTCATGGCGTGGACCACTATATTTTGGTGGGCACACTACCACATTACTACTCGTAGCGTAGACCACTCTTTTTGATGAGCATACTACCACATCACCGCTTTTGGTCGAATAACACAAGTGTTCATATCACATATATTCCATAGATAAGCATATTCTTACCATTAACTAAATGCAACCCAATTCCAAGTCTTTCGATATGAACGTGATATTTCTATTTATCTAATATTTAAGCCATATTTAATGCATGAACGAAGCTCCCCACTTACCTCGACTCACCGCGAATCCTACTCTCGATCCTCGCACGTTCGGGGTCCAATGCGAACCGCCTTGTGAATCTAAACAACTTAAGACACATTCACATCATTGACAAGTCGTATATTAATTTTAATTTATTTTAAAATTTATTTCAGGGTCCACTAGTTTGGGTCCTGTGGGTCCCCCATCGCCAGATGCGAGGGTTTAAGGATGAAACCCACCCAACGGTCTAAGGGTGGGATCGCCCAACTCTTCCCCGTTTAAGGGTAGGATTTATTTGTCTTATTATATGTTATTTTACTGTATTATATATATCAATTTTAATTATTATTATTTTTTATTTGGATCAGAGGCAAGTGGGCCTCTGTTTTTAGGTCTGGGGCCAACTTGGCATATGTTTTGGATGGGCCAGAGACAATTCAGCTCCTGGTTTGGGGCCAGGAGCCCAATAAGCCCTTGCCTCTGTCCACCGCCTGGACCGCCTAGAGGCAACGCCCTTAGGTGTCCAAGCATTAGGAAGGGTCACCATAAGGGCGCTAATGCGCCCCTACCAACCCCCTGGCAGGCGGCTCCAATTAGGAGGGGTGGCTAAGGAGCCACCCCTTCCCTTGGGATTTATGGGCCTCCTGGTGGAGGCCCCTCTGATGGCGGCGGTGGCCACCGCTCCTCACTGGTGATGGTGGCAGCGGAATGTCGCTGTCCTCGTCGGGGATGCCGTGGCGGTGTCGCCTCCCTCCATGGGGTTCTTTAACACCAAATCTTTGGCATAAAACTTTACAATTTCTAAAAAAAAACTCACTATAATTGTTCAAATCTCTTCAAAGGGAGATTCATCATGATTTGAGAATCGTTTCTCCATCTATGCCACCATTAGAGCTCCCTTTTGCTCTCATATCCCTCTCTCCCATTTGTTTTAATTTAGAGTTTGTAGATCAAATAAAGGTGTTTAGGATTTTTAATTTTGTTTTATATTAGAGTTGAACCAATTTAGGTTCACATAATTACTAATTTGCCCCTTGGGCGAGTTTTTGGGTTTTAGGTCATCACATAGCGAGGCTTAATTAGGGTTTCGGGTCGAGTATTGCCCTAATCAAGATAGGGGATGCTATAGAAAATATCCTTACTGAGAATGAATAAACAAGGATTAGAAATAGATTGGATAAAATAATAGTTCAACAACTGAAATGTGAACTTTGAGTTCCACTACCGTGAAGCTTGTTTCAAGCCATTAAGAGATTTGTGAAGCTTACAAACTTGATTAGAGAATAAGCTCTAATTGCAAAGACGAGTTCACCAAGATCCATTATATCTGGTTTGAACTCAGTTGTTGACGTTACCTCCATTTCTAAGGCTTTGAATTTTTACTCTTCCAACCAAATCGGATGGGACGAATTACACATATTGAAAGATGCAATTCATATCTGTTGTTCATGGATTGGGACTGACATTGTTGATTTCAAACCCTAACTCTGCAAATCAACCTCAACTGGATGATGAGATATTTCATTGAATTGATAGCATTCTTATGTGTTGGTTGTTTACAAACATTGGTGAATTTGTGATTAGATCGGTTATCGATTGTGAGTCTGCATGTAAGATATAGAATACTCTTAAGAAGTTGTACTCATAAACCTCAATGGCAAGAACTCTATAGCTAAACAACAATTGCACTCTCTCAAGAAAGGATCCTTATCAATAACTGATTTTGTGTTAAAAATCAAGAAAATTGATTTTGAGTTGAAGTCAATTACCAAAATAATGATAGTATCATACATGATTCAAGTTTTGTTGAATAACTTAGGACATGAGTTTGATCCAGTAGTTGCCTTGATTTCTTCACAAAGAAAATCTATCTTTAGAAGACGTTCAATATTTAATTATGATTCATGACCAAAGGATCGAAACTCCGAATCAAACCACACATTTTGATATTGCAAATGTTTCTGCAAATTTTGTTTCAAATGGTGAAGACAATAAGTCTCAGTCTGGAAAGAACTCCACCATACAAAATTTCAAGAAAAATAATGTGGTTTGTGGTCAAAACAAGGGTGGTAGATATGGCGAAGGTGGAAGAGAATGCCTTAAGATATTTTGTTAATTACACAATAAACAAGGTCACATGGCATTATAATGTTATCATCGTTTCAATTAAATTTTCTAGAGTCCAAATCCTTCTCTTAATAATCAATCTTAGAGACCATCTGCACCTGTTGTTTTTTCTAATCCACAGTTTCGTGAAGGTCATTTTTAGAATGGTCCTTCTCCTCAAGCTAATTCGCATCAGTATCAAGGGTTTGTGGCTACTTCTGAATGTATTGTTGATCCAAATTGGTACATTGATTCTGGTGCTTCTTGTCATATGACTGATGATTATTCCTCTATGACCTATAAGATGGAATATAAATGTATGACCTCTGTGATTGTTGGTAATGGTGATAAATTTGATATTGATTATGCTGGTAACAGTGTAGTTCCATCAAATATTTGTCTACCACAAACATTTTTTCTTAACCAAGTTCTTCATTTTCCTCACATTGCCAAAAATTTAATCAGTATTTCTTAACTCTCCCGTGATAACAATATTGTTACAGAGTTTTTTGTTGATTCCTTTCTTTTTAAGGACAAAGCAACAAGGAGAACAATACTTTAAGGAACACTTTAATATTGCCTCTACTACATTCCCAAATAGTCTACTCCATGTCCTGGTGCAATCCTTTCTTCAGTGTCATGTTCTAATTTATTTTTTGATTGTAATAATGCTTTTGTTTCTCACTGCTCTACTAGGACTGATACTTTTTTAAATGACATGCTAGATTAAGGCATCCATCAAGTTATGTATTACATAAAGTTCTCTATTCTATTAATGTCAAACTTGGCAAATCTAATTTTCATTTCAGTAATTCCCGCAAAATTGCAAAGATGCACAAGTTTTTTTACACTTTATGTCCAATTCCAATCACATTTCCTTTAGGATTAGTGTACTCAGATTTATGGGGTCCATCTCCATTTGTTTCTACTTCTGGATCTTGTTATTACATATTATTTGTTGATGCATTTAGCATATTTACCTGGTTTTACCCTTTGAAGTTGAAATCATATACTTTTGCTACTTTTCTTCACTTTCATAAAACTATTGAGTTTCAACTTGGATTGAAACTTAAGACTTTTCAATCTAATATAGGTTTGGAATACAAACCTATTGCAAATTATTGTGCCTCTCTTGAGATTTTTCGAAGATATTCTTACCCTTATGCTCATCAATGAGAATGGTTTCCCAAAATGAAAACATAGAGCTATTGTAGATATGGGCATCACTCTTCTTGCTCATTCAAGTATACCACTTATTTTTGGGAAGAAGCTTTTCAAATTGATATTTTTCTTCTTAACAACTTACCCTAATCAGAATATCTAACCAACTCACCATCTAACAGCTTTAATTACATTAAAATAGATCACATATGTTACACTTTGACCACAATGGTTAAGCTTACCGTGGTCTAACATACATCTGTGGTTAGGTACATTTATACTAGTACACATCCTATCACTACTAGTACATATTCTATCACACTCAGTTGGTGAAGCTAGCGTTGTCCTTTTTTATAAGAAAGAAACAACGTGCCCCATTAAGGCTCGAACCTATGACCTTTTACTCTCAAACCCTATACCAAACCATTGGGTCACCCAATTGGCTGGTATAAACTGGCATTGTCTTATTATTAAAGTTTTAAAATTTTTTAAAGAACCAAGTGGTGGCCTAATAGTTGGTGTGTGGTAGTGTTGTAACAGAGGGGGCGTTCGAGTCCTAGCTAGTGGGGGCAAAATAAGATGTTGATTTCTTTCTTATAAAAAAAATTCTTAAACTTTTCTTTTACCAAATGTAGATGAAATAATTTATGAATATTGAAATAACCAAATGTTGTTACAATAGGATATGCGTGTTATTGTAACTGGGATATAAATAACAATGCAAGTACTTAAACGAAATAAGTAGTAAGCAAATCAAACCAGAGACAAGGAATTTGTTTACGCAGTTTGGTCCACGACCTACAACTGTTAGGCCACACCCAGACGTAAAATCCACTGAGTAAAGAACAATGTATACATGACTCTTCACATGACTCCTTCACTGGGCTCCTCCTTTCATCTCCTTCACTCCCATAGACTTTACATAAGTCTCTCGGTACTTGCACTGTAAGGTTCCCCCTTACTGGAATACCTAAGTTTTCTTAGTGCTTACAACTCAAAGATAAATATGAACAACACATTCACTAAAATGCAAAGTAGATGAGTTATAGACTCTTCCAATTTTGGAATATAAATAGACCAATGAGAACTCCAAATCTCAACTATTACAGCTGATACTTGATACATTTTCATCTTCAAAAACCAACCACAATTCATCACACTGTCCACGTGGTAAATGTGTCTCAAATCATATGTTTCGTTATCAAGCACATCTTCTGTTGGTGTTGATAAGATCAAATTCGCAATCGATCGATTTTAAGATCTTGTTGCAACTGCATATCGCCTCTTTATTGCAACCGCCTTATCCTTATCCATAACAAACTGATTCAAACTTATTCGAGGATAAGTTCTAAAATAGATTCAGAGATCAAATATATAACTGATCTATGGATGGTTTCATGAGCAAGTGAAACACACCATAGCAACGTCATTTACTTAAAAACAACTAATGACAACCAAAAGATAATGACACTAACAATCTCCCTTTTGTCATTATATTGTCACAACCATATTAAATGATTGAATGGCACAGATAAAGTGAAAAGTAAATTACCAAATAAAAAAAGCAGTGAAGGATCTATTCAAAGCACCATCCATCATATTATAGACCATAATCAGTATTATCAATTACAAAAGTAAAAATGGTTTATACTGCTGATCATCACTATCACTTTCAGCAGTTCAGCAATCTCCAGCTTCTAGCTTCAGTTGCAACAGAGGCTTGTTGCAACATAATTCAACAAAATTTCATTAAAGTTACAATCACAATTAAGTAGTAAGAAGTTATACAACCAAAACAAATAGTCTCCAACACAAATTGTCTTCGAACATCATAGTATCTAAAATTAATATATTCACCCATATACTACTCCTCTACGGTCACATATTCTCCCCCTTTTTGATAGCATAATGACAAATTACAATCAATGGGAGACATATCAGATCCTCAGCGAGGAGCAAATCCTTTTGTGCCAATCACATTGGCATTTTGTGGTCTTAGTAATAAGGCATAGATATGCAAATTCTCAAATTGATGTTGTTTTTCATGCATTGCTACTATCCAATAATCATCATATAAGGCATCTAAAACATTCTTAGGTTTAGTGCTTGAAACATAACAAACATACCCGACCAACTTTTTGTCGTCCACTTTTGGTGTTTCTCTAGTGACAACTCCTTGTTCTACTGGTCTAATAGTGTTTGAGAGAGGATGATCCTTTTATACTCTGGTTGATGGTTCTTGGCTCATTGAAAGCAACATTATATTAGCAAGTGGCACATTTTGATCATCTTTTCTATAGGATTAAATGTAGTGGGTGCAGTTTCAACAAAATCATATGCAACATGATCAATTGCAACAAGATCAAATGCAACCGATTCAATTGCAATAGGAATATCATTATCATCATCATTCTTCCTTCTTTGCGAAAAGTGCAAGACTTCTTCACTTTGAGATGTATGCTTGGTAGAGGTATTGTCATCAAACACAACATTAATGATCTCCATCACCTTCTATGTACGTATGTTGAAAACTCTATATGCCTAACTATTTAATGAGTACCCCAAGAAGATTGCCTTGTCACATCTCTTATCTAACTTTCCCAGTTGTTCCATGTCTTTTAGTACAAAACAATTGCTTCTGAAAATATGGAAGTAACTGAGATTAGGCTTTTTACTTTTCCATAACTCATAATGCGTTTTCTGAGTAAATGGACGAAAGTATGTTTTGTCGATGATGTAGCACGTTGTGTTCACTGCTTCTGCCCATAGCTTTGTTCGAAGTTCTTTTGAAGTAAGCATGACACGAGCCATCTTTTGCACTTGTCTATTCTTCCTTTCTACAACCCCATTTTGTTCAGGAGTAATTAGGGTAAAGAATTCATGATGGGTTTCGGCTTTTCGCATAACTTCGCAAACTTGTAATTCTCAAATTCTTTTTCATGGTCACTCCTTATCCTAACAATGCTTTTTCATTAAGCTTTTCTTTATGTTAGTAACCTTAAACATAAGTCAATAAACATATCGAATGAATTTGATTTTTCATTGAGGAATAATACCTAAGTAAATCGAGAGAAATCATATATACATACCATAATATATTTTTTGCCAAATATACTAGCCACTTGAGTAGGACCAACAAGGTCAATGTGGAGAAATTCGAGAATTGTCTTAGGGTTGCAGCTCTCAACAGGTTTGTGCACTTCTCTTCTTTGTTTTCCAAGCTGACGTGGCTTACACACTTTTGTGGTGTACTGGAATTTGCGTAATACTTTTACAGCTTCTACATCATATATTTTCTTTTTGTGTCTGAAATGTACAAGCCCCAACTTCTGATGTCATTTTTTTTCATCCTGCGCAGCTCCAGAGGTGTAACAACCCCTAGTTGACTGTTGCGACAAATAGCAATTGTTAGACGACCTCTCCTCGATCATAATACAGTTTCCTTTCTCATTATACACTTAACAGATATCACTAGCGAACTTTACAAATAGATTTTGATCACAAAGTTGACTAATGCTAAGTAGGTTACCCTTGAGATCTTCTATGCGTAATACATCATCTACTAAAGGAAGGCCATCAACTAGCATTCCTTTTCCAATCACTCAGCTTCGTGCTCCATCTTCAAAGGTGACATGTCCTTCCATACAAATCTGGTAGTTCACAAGATTGAGTTTGTCTCTAGTCATGTGCTTTGAACACCCGCTATCAAAGCACCAATATGATGTTGTCATGGATTTAAGGGATATATAAGCAACATGACATGTTATCATCTTCTTAAGTACCCATTTCTTCTGAGAGTTGGCTTGCTGTCGTTGTTAAGTTATTTCATAATGTATCCTCGGAAGTTCCCAAATCAACTTGAAGCATATAGATGTATGTGCCCTAGATCTCATAACAATAACAAGTAGGACGACATCTCCCTTTGGACTGTTGATGTTGTTCACTTTTGATAGCTTCTTGAGTTCGATGAGATGAGCGTTTTGAAGAACTTCACATGCTCGATTGGATATGTCTTTGAAGATGAGCTTTTGACAAATCCGAGACCTCTTTGGTCACCAAATTCATTTCCTTTATTGTGGGATGTGGTCAAGCTTTGCCTTTCCTTTGCATTCATTAAGCTCTTTATCTTTCTTGGATAGTAATTGTTATAATGCTTGGTTACAATCGACTACTTCTTCCCATTTTTTAAGCATCTCATCATAGGTTTTCGCATGATTAGTATCATTAGATAATTCATAATCTAAATCATCAGAGTCACTTACAACTTCTTTTGAAAAGATACACTTTGATATCTCAGTCATGGTAAACATTGGCTTGTTAGTTGCAACAAGAACAACGATTACAACTAGAGTTTCTGATATAGCAGCAAATGCAACGTAATGGCTTAGGTGATTGCCATCACTTTCTGAATCTAAGTCACTTCAGGTGGACACTAGCGATTTCTCTTTTCTTTTTGATGGGCACTCATGTTGAAAGTGATCTAGTCTTCCACATTCTTGGCATTTCATCATGCTCTTGTCAGTGGATTTGGTCTCTAGTTTTTTCCTTGACGAGTCCCCCTTTGCATATGGCTTTATTCCTTAAAATTCTCGAAACAATTTATTATATTTTCTAGTTAGTAAAGCCATATCACACTCTTCTTGACTAATAATCTTATCAGTTAGGAGATATTGAGCAACAGCCTTCAATGCCAATTCTTTGGACTTCTTTTGCTGGTTTAGGTGCATCTCATATGTAGTGAAAGAACCCAGGAGTTTTTCGAATCTCAGATCTTTGAGGCCTATGTTCTCTTGTATGGCAGCAACGTTTACATTGTACTTAGCTAGAAGGGTTTTGATAACTTTTTGCACCATCTTCTTGTTTGAGTACTTCTTTCCAAGTTGTTGGGTTTGATTGGCAACATCCTTCAACTTTGTAAATTCTGCAATAGTCTCATCTTCTCCCATTCACAGTGATTCGAACTGAGATGCCAAGAGGACAATCTATGACTCACGAACATCTTCATTTCCTTCAAAAAAAAATCTCAAGAATTTCCCAAGCTTCTTTAGCCATTTTGCATGATGATATGAGCTTGAGAAGTTCCTGATTTACTGCTCCAAAAATTGCATTCAATCATTTGGCATTGGCAGACAACAACTTTTCTTCAGCTTCAGCCCTCTGGCTTATGTTCTTTGGCACTCCATTTAGAAGTGGTGGGGTGTAGCCATTTTGAACGGCTTTCCAGGCTTTGACATCAATAGAGAGCATGTATCCATCTATACATGTTTTACAATACGTGTAGTTCATATTGGTGAGTAGTGGTGGCCTTATGGAAGATACATCATCTGGTTGATCTGACTGGTTTCCCTGAGACATTATGATTAGCACGCGGATCTCAATTATCTTTGTAAACAAAGATTTCATAGTGTCCACTGTGATATCAATTGAAATAACCAAATGTTGTTATAATAGGGTATGCGTGTTGTTGTAACTAAGAAATAAATAACAATGCAAGTACTTAAACGAAATAAGTAGTAAGCAAATTAAACCATACACAAGGAACTTGTTTACACAGTTCAGTCCATGACCTACATCTAAGGAGCCACACCCAGACGTAAAATCCACTAAGTAAAGAACAATGGATACATAACTCTTCACGTGACTCCCTCACTGAGCTCCTCCTTTCATCTCCTTCATTCTTCCCATAGACTTTACATAAGTCTCTCGATACTTGCACGGTAAGGTTCCCCCTCACTGGAATACCAGAATTTCCTTAGTGCTTACAACTCAAAGATAAATATGAACAACACGTTCACCAAAATACGAAGTAGATTAGGTATAGACTCTTCTAACTTTGGAATATAAATAGACTGATGAAGACTCCAAATCTCAACTATTACAGTTGATACTTGATACGTTCTTCAAAAACCAACCACGATTCATCACACTGTCCACATGGTAAATGTGTCTCAGATCATCTGCTTTTTGTTGACGTTGATAAGATCAAATCTGCAACTGATCGATTCTGAGATCTTGTTGCAACTGCGTATCACATCTTTGTTGCAACCGCCTTATCCTTATCCATAACAAACTAATTCAAACTGATTTGAGGATAAGTTCTAAAATAGATTCAGAGATCAAATATATAACTGATCTATGGATGGTTTTCATGAGCACGTGAAACACACCGTAGCAACGTCATTTACGTAAAAGCAACTAATGACAACCAAAAGATAATGACACTAACAAATACATAACGAAATATGAACATGTAATTTTTCAAACTTTACTAGGTGTGTCGGAGGAACTTTAATGAGTTCCTTCAAAAAAAAAAAAAAAAATTTGGTTCTTAAGTTTGTTCTATTGTTACAGTTGTAACTCGACTCAATTGAACATATGGAAGTCAAGCTATATAGATTATCAAAACACTAGTTCACTTTTTGACAGAAGGACCAAACTCTTTCAATTATTATTGTGGAGTAGCACAAATAATATATGCCAATTTGCCAAATATAATAGTGGAATTTAAGCACAACTGTGTAGGCTATAGCTACCCAATCTAGTAAAATTTCTGACTTAAATTCCCATGAAATTCTACTTACTTTATTAGAAATTATAAACTGTGATAGTGAGATATAATCACAAAATTGAACTATATTTTAAAAATCCACTTACATTCATTGATCTAAAAATGAATGGAGTGCCCGGTGTAATTTCTGCTAAATATGTATCAAAACACATCTTTTTTTTTTTTTTTTTTTTTGGGTTCTCAAACACATCTAAATTTTCCAATTGTTTTATTCAATCATTGGCAGCTTTCAGTAGCTCCTCCCAGGTGGTTAATTTTTCTCTAGGTTTGTTTTTCGGCCTTCCCATGCTCTTCTCTTTAGCATCTATATTCTCCCACCAATCGAGCGACACGAATCTGACATTTTTGTTGTCTAATAACTGTACTAGTCCTCCTCTTCCTCGCTTTGGTGGGTGAAGAAGGGTGGTGAGGTGAAGGTGTCGAAGCGCGCCTTGGTGACTTTTTCTATTGTTGGTAACTACAAGGATTCGGTTTGGTGTGATGTTGTGGCTATGGATGCTTGCCACTTGTTATTGGGACGTCCTTGGCGAGTTTGATAGGGAGTTGTGCATGATGGCGAACCAATAAATATACCCTTATGTTCAAAGGAGTGAAGATTGTGCTAGTACCCGCCAAGGATCCGGAGAAAGTTAAGCCTACTAAAGTATCTAGCGACTTCTTTGTCTTTGCAAGATTTGAATATGCATTACGGGATTTTGAAGTAGTTTACATCTTGATGGGAAAGGAAGTAGATAGAGATGTTGATATTCTGAAGAAGCTGCAATTCCTATTGTGGAGAAGAGAGAAAGAACCGAAAGAGAGAAAAGAAAAAGAGAGAAAGCCAGAGAGAGAGAGAGAGAAGATCCCATGAGCGAAGTGAGAGCGCCGGAGCTCGCGAGAAGCGAGAGCGAGCTGTCGGACGCGATTCCGCGCCGGAGGTGGAGCGGTGGGGAGCGGCGACCAGCGGCAATGCGGGGTGGCGGTGATCGTGCAAGGCGAGACGAGGTCGCAGCGAGCGGTAGGCTGCGGTGGGGACGACGACGGCGGCGGTCAACGCGGCATAAGAAGCTAAAGACGGGCAGCGCATGGACGGCCAGCGGCGTCTCCAAGAAGAAAGCTGCGCAGCGGCGTGGCGGCGAGCTACGGCTCATGCGGACAAGCGGATCAGGCGCGGATGCGAGTGCTCAGCAGCAGCGATCAGCGATCCAGCAATGACGACGCCGGCGATTTAGGCAGCGCAGCGGCCATGCAGCGGCAGCTGGCAAGTCAAGAAGGCGCAAGCGGCGGCAATGATGCGGCTGCGACGCGGTGAACGGCGCGGTGGCGCGTTGTCGGATCGATCGATCCTCGTCGAGGGTGCGATTCGACGAAATTCGACGACGCGATGGAGGATACGTCGATGATGACAATTCGAGGGCGATTCTGTCCACCCTGGGGAGAATGATGAAGTCCAAGAATGAGCTTGCAAATTCTTGACGGGATAATGATGAAGTCCAATCTTGACGGGATAATGATTAAGTCGAAGAATTAGTTTGCAAATTCTTGGAAAAATATGAAAAGATATGACAGATGGCATTTTGGTAATTTCGGTGAAGTTCGGGCATCCGAGTTTCGACGTTCCGAGGGCATGGGTTGATTGGAAACGGCGTGGAGATCACGGATCACGCTAAGCCGTGACTACGACGTTTTCGGCGAAATTCCATCGTTTCGCCCTCGAAACGGCAATTTTGCTATTTTAGGAAAGTTTTGTTTAGCTTATAACTTTCATTAGGAATTTTCGTTTTTATTGCCGTTTGCGGCATTTGTTTCTATTTTTCGTCTAGTTTCCGGTTTAGGGCTTTTAGGGCTTTTTGGACTTTTTACTATTTTGGCAAATTTTAGGGTTTCGCTATTTAAGCGACCTATTGGATGTAATTCGCAGCTTTTTTGGTTGAATAAAAGAATTTTCGAACTTTGGCTTAAGTTCGACCTAGATCGAGTTGTTCTTGGATTCATTCAAGCTGGTTTAGAAGATCTCGCCGCGTCGGTTGGTATCGAGCACAACGGCGTGATTTGAGAAATCATGCCGTAGAAGAGGAACCCAGCCGTATCGAGGAGGTGTATGACCGTGACAATCGAATCGACAAATTGGCCAAATAATTGACCAACGAATAGCGCGGTGGTAGAACAATTAACCGTCGAGAATCGATCGGTTGTTGGGTCGAATATGAATTGTATCCGTAACCATCGAAGGGAACCTGTTGGTGATGAACCGAAGAGGAGATTCTTCTACCGGAAGGGGAGGATGAGTATGTTGAGGCACCGAGGAGGCGCTACAGGCGCGTGCGGTTGAGGATGATCGCGAGGCGGTGGGAGTGCGGGATGAAGACGGAGGTCCCGAGAATTCCATGGCACCACTCAATCGGAAGAATTCTTGGACCTGGATGGCGTCGGTTGAAGAAGTCATAGAATTGAAAAGTGTGCCCGAAGACAAGCGTGTGCAAGCTGGTTGCGACAGTATTCGCAACAGGGCCATGGCTTGGTGGCAACATCGAAGTTGATGCGGAATAGAAATGGAAAGGCAAAGATCACCTCGTGGGAAAAGATGAAAAAGCACTTACGCGCCGAGTTTTTGCCTTACAACTTCCAACGCCTTATGTATCGAGGTTGCGAGACCCGAGATAAGGCAAAGTCGGTAGATGATTACACTACTGCGAGTTTTATCGATTAGTCGCTATAAACGAACCGAAGGAGACTAACGACCAATTGGTGGTGCGGTAAATTGGTGGACCGAGGTGCAGATCCAAGATGTCGCCAACATTTTTGATCCGGCTTCCTTATCTGCAGCGCACCAAGCGAGCATTGTCGGTGGAGAAACAACGGCGTCGGGGTGAGTAATGCTTCCAAGTAATGTTAGTGTTGGGACAACAAATACTTAATGTAATACGCTGCAATTAACCCGCTAGTCGCACGAACGCAGACCTAGCACTAGTGGGATTAAATGCTTCGGTTGTGGCGAAGTTGGTCGCAGGAAGTCGAATGTAAATGGAAGAAGACTCTCTTTATTGAGAACAAAGAGAAAGACGAAGGGAAGAGGCCAACATCACTGCAGAACAAAGCATTTGATACTTCGACAACACATAAGAGGAGATCATGACTGCAGATGTGGGTACCGCCTTGGTTGTAAGGCGTTATTGTATGACTCTTAGAGTGTCGCTAATGATGAGTGGGCTGGAATAACATTTTTCAGTCAAGTGTGCCATCCTAGGCAAGGTGTGCGAGTTCAATATTGATGCATGCGATTGCGAGAATATCGTCTCGGATTGAAGCGGTTCAAAAGTTGGGCCTTATAACCGAACAACACCCCAGCCGTACAAGCTAGCTTGGTGAAGAAGGGTGGTGAGGTTAAGGTGTCGAAGCGCGCCTTGGTGACTTTTACTATTGGTGCTAACTACAAGGATTCGATCTCACGGGTGTGATGTTGTGGTTATGGATGCTTTCCACTTGTTATTGGGGCGTCCTTGGCGTTTGATAGGGGAGTTGTACATGATGGCGAGAACCAATAAATACACCCTTATGTTCAAAGGAGTGAAGATTGTGCTAGTACCCGCCAAGGATCCGGAGGAAGTTAAGCCTACTAAAGTATCTAGCGACTTGCTATCTTTGGCAAGATTTGAATATGCATTACAAAGTATTTTGAAGTAGTTTACATCTTGATGGGAAAGGAGGTAGATAGAGATGTTGATATTCCCTGAAAGTTTGCAATTCCTAATGTGGAGAAGAGAGAAAGAACCGAGAAAGAGAGAAAAGAAAAAGGAGAGAAAGCTAGAGAGAGAGATAGAAGATCCATGAGCGATGAAGCCGCCGGAGCTCATGAGAAAGCGAGAGCGGCGCTGTCGGACGCGATTCCGCGCCGGAGGAGGCGCTTGTGCGAGGCAGGGAGCGCGCAAGCAGAATGCGGGGTGGCGGTGATCGCGCAAGCGCAAAGCAGCAGGTCGCGCGGTGGTGCTGGTCGCAGATGGGAGACGGCGGCCAATGGCGTCGGCAGCGGCAGAAGACCAAGACGGGCGCAAGCGCGCGCGGCATGACGGCGGCGTCCCAAAGAAGAATAGCGGTGTGGCGGCGCGAGCTGCGGCTCGCGGACAGCGGATCGCCGCGGATGCAGAGTGCTCCAGCAGCAGCGCCGCTGGGATCCAGAACATGACGCGCAAGAGGACGAGACGCATGGCCAGCAGCCGATGGCAGCGGCGAAAGGTGCGCGGTGGCGACCGCTCGCCCGGCTAAGGCAATGGCAGCGGTTGCGCGCGCGGTGAACAGCGCGGTGGCGCGTTGTCGGACCGATCGATCCTCGACGAGGGGTTCGATTCGACGAAATTCGACGACGCGATGGAGGATACGTCGATGATGACAATTCGATTGCGAATTATGTCCACCCTGGGAAGAATGATGAAGTCCAAGAATGAGCTTGCAAATTCTTGACGGGATAATGATGAAGTCCAATCTTGACGGGATAATGATTAAGTTCAAGAATTAGTTTGCAAATTCTTGAAAAATATGAAAAGATATGACGGGATGGCATTTTGGTAATTTCGGTGAAGTTCGGGCGTTTGAGTTTCGACGTTCCGAGGGCATGGGTTGATTGGAAACGGCGTGGAGATCACGGGTCACCGCTAAGCCGTGTCTACGACGTTTTTCTCGCGAAATTCCATCGTTTCGCCCTCGAAACGGTAATTTTGCTATTTTAGGAAAGTTTTGTTTAGCTTATATCTTTCATTAGGAATTTCGTTTTTATTGCCGTTTGCGGCATTTGTTTCTATTTTTCGTCAAGTTTCCGGTTTAGGGCTTTTAGGCCTTTTTGGACTTTTTACTATTTTTGGCAAATTTTAGGGTTTCGCTATTTAAGCGACCTATTGGATGTAATTCGCAGTTTTTTTTGCTTGAATAAAAGAATTTTCGAACTTTGGCTTAAGTTCTGACATAGATCGAGTTGTTCGTGGATTCGTTCAACTGGTTTAAAAGATCTCCGCTGCGTCAGTTGGTATTAGAGCCTGCTTTAGCGTGATTGGAGAAATCATGCCGCCGAAGAGGAACCAGCAGCGTATCGAGGAGGTGTATGACCGTGACAATCTGAATCGACAAATTGGCCAAATAATTGACCAACGCATGGGCGCGGTGGTAGAACAATTAACTGTCAGAATCGATCAGTTGTTGGGTCAGAATATGAATCGTATCCGTAACCATCGAAGGGAACCTGTTGGTGATGAACCAGTAGGAGATTCTTCTACCGAAGGGGAGGATGAGTATGTTGAGGCACCGAGGAGGCGCTACAGGCCGCGTGCAGTTGAGGATGATCGCAGGCGGTGGGAGTCTGGGATGAAGACGGAGGTCCCAGAATTCCATGACACCCTTCAACCGGAAGAATTCTTGGACTAGTCGGCGTCGGTTGAAGAAGTCCTAGAATTCAAATGTGTGCCCAGAAGACAAGCGTTTGCAATCGGTTGCGACAGATTCCGCAACGGGGCCATGGCTTGGTGGCAACGACGAGAAGTTGATGCGGAATAGGAATGGAAAGGCGAAGATCACCTCGTGGGAGAAGATTAAAAAGCACTAACGCACTTAGTTTTTGCCTTACAACTTCCAACGCCTTATGTATCGAGGTTGCGAGAATCCGAGACAAGGGGCAAAGTCGGTAGATGATTACACTATTGAGTTTTATCGGTTAGTCGCTAGAAACGAAGCGTAGATGAGACTAACGACCAATTGGTGGCGCGGTATATTGGTGGATCGAGGGTGCAGATCCAAGATGTCGTCAACATGTTTGATCCGGCTTCCTTATCTGGCAGCCCACCGCGAGCATTGTTGGTGGAGAAACAACAGCATCGGGGTGTGAGTAATGCTTCCAGTAATGTTAGTGTCGGGACAACCAATACTGGATGTAATACCGCTGCAATTAACCCTGCTAGTCGCACGAACAGACCTAGCACTAGTGGGATTAAATGCTTCGGTTGTGGCGAAGTTGGTCACAAGAAGTCAGAATGTAAAGGGAAGAAGACTCTCTTTATTGAGAACGAAGAGAAAGACGAAGGGGAAGAGGCCAACATCACTGCAGAACCAGCATTTGATACTTCTGACAACACATAAGAGGAGATCATGACTGCAGATGTGGGTACTGCCTTGGTTGTGAGGCGTTCTTGTATGACTCTAGAGCATGTCGGCGATGATGAGTGGTCGGAATAACATCTTTCAGTCCAAGTGTACCATCTTAGGCAAGGTGTGTAGGTTCATGATTGATGAAGGCAGTTGCGAGAATATCGTCTCAGTTGAAGCGGTTCAGAAGTTGGGCCTTGCAACTGAACAACACCCCAGGCCCTACAAGCTAGCTTGGTCGAAGAAGGGTGGTGAGGTGAAGGAGTCGAAGCGCGCCTTGGTGACTTTTTCTATTGGTGCTAACTACAAGGATTGGCCTGGTGTGATGTTGTGGCTATGGATGCTTGCCACTTGTTATTGGGACGTCCTTGGCGGTTTGATAGGGGAGTTGTGCATGATGGCAGAACAATAAATAAGTATGTTCAAAGGAGTGAAGATTGTGCTAGTACCCACCAAAGATCCGGAGGAAGTTAAGCCTACTAAAGTATCTAGCGAACTTGTTGTCTTTGGCAAGATTTGAAGATGAATTACGGGATTTTGAGGTAGTTTACATCTGATGGGAAAGGAGGTAGATAGAGATGTTGTTGTTCCTGAAGCTCGCAATTCCTATTGTGGAGAAAAGAGAAAGAACCGAGAAAGAGAGAAAAGAAAAAGAGAGAAAAGCTAGAGAGAGAGAGAGAAGATCCCGAGAAAGTGATGAGAGCGCCGGAGCTCATGAGGGCGAGGAGCGAGCTGTCGGACAGCGATTCCGCGCCGGAGGTGGCGCGGTGCGGAGCGGCGGACCGGCAGCAACAATGCGGGTGGCGGTGATCGCGCAAGCGGCAGCAGCAGGTCGCGCAGCGGTGGGCTGCGCACATGGGACGGCACGGCCAATGGCGGTCAAAATGCGAAGAAGACGGCACGGCGCGCATGACGGACGGCCACCGTCCAAGCAGCAGCGGTGTGGCGGCGAGCTGCGGCTCGCGGACAAGCGGATCGATCGCGGATGCGGAAGTGCTCCAGCAGCAGCGCGGGGATCCAAGAATGCGCAACCGCGAAGCCGCAGCGGCGACGGCTGGAAAGCAGCGCGAATGGAGCTGGCAGCGGCATGGCTGCTGACGCGGTGAGCAGCCGCGGCGGCGCGTTGTTGGACCGATCGATACTCGACGAGGGGTGCGATTCGACGAAATTCGACGACGCGATGGAGGATACGTACGATGATGACAATTCGAGGGGGCGTCTCGTCCACCCTGGGAGAATGATGAAGTCCAAGAATGAGCTTGCAAATTCTTGACAGATAATGATGAAGTCCAATCTTGACGGGATAATGATTAAGTCGAAGAATTAGTTTGCAAATTCTTGGAAAAATATGAAAAGATATGACGGGATGGCATTTTGGTAATTTCGGTGAAGTTCGGGCATCGAGTTTCGACGTCCGAGGGCATGGGTTGATTGGAAACGGCGTGGAGATCACGGATCACTGCTAAGCCGTGACTACGACGTTTTTCGGCGAAATTCCATCGTTTCGCCCTCCGAAACGGCAATTTTGCTATTTTAGGAAAGTTTTGTTTAGCTTATAACTTTCATTAGGAATTTTCGTTTTTATTGCCGTTTGCGGCATTTGTTTCTATTTTTCGTCTAGTTTCCAGTTTAGGGCTTTTAGGGCTTTTTGGACTTTTTACTATTTTGGCAAATTTTAGGGTTTCGCTATTTAAGCGACCTATTGGATGTAATTCGCAGTTTTTTTGCTTGAATAAAAGAATTTTCGAACTTTGGCTTAAGTTCTGACCTAGATCGAGTTGTTCGTGGATTCGTTCAACTGGTTTAGAAGATCTCCGCTGCGTCAGTTGGTATCGAGTCGTTTCAACGGCGTGATTTGAGAAATCATGCCGCCGAAGAGGAACCAATGACGTATCGAGGAGGTGTATGACCGTGACAATACGAATCGACAAATTGGCCAAATAATTGACCAACGAATAGGCGCGGTGGTAGAACAATTAACCGTCGAATCGATCGGTTGTTGGGTCGAATATGAATTGTATCCGTAACCATCGAAGGGAACTGTTGGTGATGAACCAAGTAGGAGATTCTTCTACCGGGGGAGGATGAGTATGTTGAGGCACCGAGGAGGCGCTACAAAGCCGCGTGCGATTGAGGATGATCGCGGGCGGTGGGAGTCCTGGGATGAAGACGGAGGTCCCAGAATTCCATGGCACCACTCAACCAGGAAGAATTCTTGATTTGGATGGCGTCGATTGCTGAAGAAGTCATAGAATTGAAAAGTGTGCCCGAAGACAAGCGTATGCAATGGTTGCGACCAGATTCCGCAACAGGGCCATGGCTTGGTGGCAACATCGAAGTTGATGCGGAATAGAAATGGAAAGGCAAAGATCACCTCGTGGGAAAAGATGAAAAAGCACTTACGCGCGAGTTTTTGCCTTACAACTTCCAACGCCTTATGTATCGAGGTTGCGTAACCGAGATAAGGGGCAAAGTCGATAGATGATTACACTATCGAGTTTTATCGTTAGTCGCTATAAACGAATCGAAGGAGACTAACGACCAATTGGTGGTGCGGTAAATTGGTGGATCGAGGTGCAGATCCAAGATGTCGCCAACATTTTTGATCCGCTTCCTTATCTCTGCGCACTAACGAGCATTGTCGGTGGAGAAACAACAATGCGTCGGGGTGAGTAATGCTTCCAAAGTAATGTTAGTGTTGGGACAACAAATACTTAATGTAATACCGCGCAATTAACCTCGCTAGTCGCACGAATGCGGACCTAGCACTAGTGGGATTAAATGCTTCGGTTGTGGCGAAGTTGGTCACAGGAAGTCGAATGTAAATGGAAGAAGACTCTCTTTATTGAGAACAAAGAGAAAGACGAAGGGGAAGAGGCCAACATCATCTGCAGAACAAAGCATTTGATACTTCGACAACACAGAAGAGGAGATCATGACCGCAGATGGTACCGCCTTGGTTGTAAGGCGTTATTGTATGACTCTTAGAGTCGCTAATGATGAGTGAGTGGTCATGGAATAACATTTTTCAATTCAAGTGTGCCATCCTAGGCAAGGTGTGCGGAGTTCAATATTGATGCATGCGATTGCGAGAATATCGTCTCGATTGAAGCGGTTCAAAAGTTGGGCCTTGCAACCGAACAACACCCAGCCCGTACAAGCTAGCTTGGTGAAGAAGTGGTGGTGAGGTTAAGGTGTCGAAGCGCGCCTTGGTGACTTTTACTATTGGTGCTAACTACAAGGATTCGATCTGGTGTGATGTTGTGGTTATGGATGCTTTCCACTTGTTATTGGGGCGTCCTTGGCAGTTTGATAGGGGAGTTGTGCATGATGGCAGAACCAATAAATACACCCTTATGTTCAAAGGAGTGAAGATTGTGCTAGTACCCGCCAAGGATCCGGAGGAAGTTAAGCCTACTAAAGAATCTAGCAACTTGCTATCTTTGGCAAGATTTGAAGATGCATTACAGGATTTTGAGGTAGTTTACATCTTGATGGGAAAGGAGGTAGATAGAGATGTTGATGTTCCTGAAGCTGCAATTCCTATTGTGGAGAAGAGAGAAAGAACCAGAAAGAGAGAAAAGAAAAAGGAGAGAAAGCTAGAGAGAGAGATAGAAGATCCCATGAGCGATGAGAGCGCTGAGCTCATGAGAGGCGAGGAGCGCCATTGTCGGACGGCGGTTCCGCGCCGAGGTGGTGGCGCGGTGCGCGAACAGCGAGAATGCGGGTGTGGCGGTGATCGCGCAAGGCAAGCAGCAGCAGGTCGCGAGCGCAGTGGTGGCGCTGCGCTGGCTGGGACAGCGGCGGCCAATGGCGGCGGTCGGCGGCGGCAGCAAGACTGAAGACGGCGCACAGGCGGGCGGACGGCCAGCGTCCCAAGAAGAATGGCGGTGTGGCGGCGCGAGCCATGCGGCCATGGACAAGCGGATCGGCCGCGGATGCGAGTGCTCAAAGAAGCAGCGCTGTGGGGATCCACAGCAGCGACGCCGCGGAGGAGCAGGGCGGCCATGGCGGCGGCGAAGCGCGCGCGGCGACGCTGCAGCCGGCAACCGGATAGCGCGGCAGCAGCTGTGGCGGTTGCAACGCGTGATGACGCAGCGCGCGGTGGCGCGTTGTCGACCGATCGAACCTCGACGAGGGTTCGATTCGACGAAATTCGACGACGCGATGGAGGATACGTCGATGATGACAATTCGATTGCGAATTATGTCCACCCTGGGAAGAATGATGAAGTCCAAGAATGAGCTTGCAAATTCTTGACGGGATAATGATGAAGTCCAATCTTGACAGATAATGATTAAGTTCAAGAATTAGTTTGCAAATTCTTGGAAAAATATGAAAAGATATGACGGGATGGCATTTTGGTAATTTCGGTGAAGTTCGGGCGTTTGAGTTTCGACGTTCCGAGGGCATGGGTTGATTGGAAACGGCGTGGAGATCACGGTCACTACTAAGCCATGTCTACGACGTTTTTTTGCGAAATTCCATCGTTTCGCCCTCCGAAACGGTAATTTTGCTATTTTAGGAAAGTTTTGTTTAGCTTATATCTTTCATTAGGAATTTCCGTTTTTATTGCCGTTTGCGGCATTTGTTTCTATTTTTCGTCAAGTTTCCAGTTTAGGGCTTTTAGGCCTTTTTGGACTTTTTACTATTTTTGGCAAATTTTAGGGTTTCGCTATTTAAGCGACCTATTGGATGTAATTCGCAGCTTTTTTGCTTGAATAAAAGAATTTTCGAACTTTGGCTTAAGTTCGACATAGATCGAGTTGTTCGTGGATTCGTTCAACCTGGTTTAAAAGATCTCCATTGCGTCGGTTGGTATTAGAGCCTACTTCGAGCGTAATTTGAGAAATCATGCCGTAGAAGAGGAACCAAACAGCGTATCGAGGAGGTGTATGACCGTGACAATCGAATCGACAAATTGGCCAAATAATTGACCAACGCACGGGCGCGGTGGTAGAACAATTAACCGTCGAATCGATCGGTTGTTGGGTCGAATATGAATCGTATCCGTAACCATCGAAGGGAACCTGTTGGTGATGAACCGATGGGAGATTCTTCTACCGGCGAAGGGGAGGATGAGTATGTTGAGGCACCGAGGAGGCGCTACAGGCCGCGTGCAGTTGAGGATGATCGCAGGCGGTGGGAGTCGGGATGAAGACGGAGGTCCCAGAATTCCATGACACCCTTCAACCGGAAGAATTCTTGGACTGGCTGGCGTCAGTTGAAGAAGTCCTAGAATTCAAAGGTGTGCCCGAAGACAAGCGTGTGCAACTGGTTGCGACCAGATTCCGCAACAGGGCCATGGCTTGGTGGCAACAAGCAGAAGTTGATGCGGAATAGGAATGGAAAAGCGAAGATCACCTCGTGGGAGAAGATTAAAAAGCACTAACGCACTTAGTTTTTGCCTTACAACTTCCAACGCCTTATGTATCGAGAGGTTGCGAACCGAGACAAGGGGCAAAGTCGATAGATGATTACACTATTGAGTTTTATCGGTTAGTCGCTAGAAACGAATCGTATGAGACTAACGACCAATTGGTGGCGCGGTATATTGGTGGATCGAGGGTGCAGATCCAAGATGTCGTCAACATGTTTGATCCGGCTTCCTTATCTCTGCGGCGCACAGCGAGCATTGTTGGTGGAGAAACAACACATCGGGGTGTGAGTAATGCTTTTAGTAATGTTAGTGTCGGGACAACCAATATGCGGATGTAATACCGCTGCAATTAACCTCGCTAGTCGCACGAACAGACCTAGCACTAGTGGGATTAAATGCTTCGGTTGTGGCGAAGTTGGTCACAAGAAGTCGAGAATGTAAAGGTAAGAAGACTATCTTTATTGAGAACGAAAGAGAAAGACGAAGGGGAAGAGGCCAACATCACGCAGAACCAAGATTTGATACTTCGACAACACGTAAGAGGAGATCATGACTGAGATGTGGGTCTTGCCTTGGTTGTGAGGCGTTCTTGTATGACTCCTAGAGCTGTCGCTGATGATGAGTGGCTGCGGAATAACATTTCACAGTCCAAGTGTACCATCTTAGGCAAGGTGTGCAGGTTCATGATTGATGAAGGCAGTTGCGAGAATATCGTCTCAGTTGAAGCGGTTCAGAAGTTGGGCCTTGCAACTGAACAACACCCCAGCCCTACAAGCTAGCTTGGCTGAAGAAGGGTGGTGAGGTGAAGGTGTCGAAGCGCGCCTTGGTGACTTTTTCTATTGGTGCTAACTACAAGGATTCAGTCTGGTGTGATGTTGTGGCTATGGATGCTTGCCACTTGTTATTGGGACGTCCTTGGCGGTTTGATAGGGGAGTTGTGCATGATGGCAGAACCAATAAGTATGTTCAAAGGAGTGAAGATTGTGCTAGTACCCACCAAGGATCCGGAGGAAGTTAAGCCTACTAAAGTATCTAGCGACTTATTGTCTTTGGCAAGATTTGAAGATGAATTACAGATTTTGAGGTAGTTTACATCTGATGGGAAATGAGGTAGATAGAGATGTTGATGTTCCTGAAGCTGCAATTCCTATTGTGGAGAAAAGAGAAAGAACCAGAAAGAGAGAAAAGAAAAAGGAGAGAAAGCTAGAGAGAGAGAGAAGATCCGGCGAGCAGTGAGAGCGCCGGAGCTCGCGGAGGGCGAGGAGCGAGCTGTCGGACGGCGATTCCGCGCCGGAGGTGGCGCGGTAGTGCGTGAGCGGCGACCCAGCAACAATGCGCGGGTGGCGGTGATCGCGCAAGCAGCAGCAGGTCGCGCAGCGGCGGTGGGCTGCGGTGGGGACGGCGCAACGGCGGCGGTCAAATGCAAAGACAAAGACGGCGCGCGCCATGGACGGCCACCGTCCAGCCAAGAAAGTGTGTGGCAAGGCGTGGCTGGCGCGGGAGCGGATCGGCCGCGGATGCGTGAGTGCTCCAAAGCAGCAGCCGCTGGGGATCAAGAATACGACGCAAGGATTGGCAAGCGCGGCATGGCGCTTGGCGCAATGGCAGTCGGCTGGCAGCGGCAGCGAAGCGCGCGCGTGAACGTCGCGGTGGCGCGTTGTTGGACCGATCGATACTCGACGAGGGGTGCGATTCGACGAAATTCGACGACGCGATGGAGGATACGTCGATGATGACAATTCGAGGGCGAATTCGTCCACCCTGGGAGAATGATGAAGTCCAAGAATGAGCTTGCAAATTCTTGACAAGATAATGATGAAGTCCAATCTTGACAGATAATGATTAAGTCCAAGAATTAGTTTGCAAATTCTTGGAAAAATATGAAAAGATATGACAGGATGGCATTTTGGTAATTTCGGTGAAGTTCGGGCGTTTGAGTTTCGACGTTCCGAGGGCATGGGTTGATTGGAAACGGCGTGGAGATCACGGGTCACAACTATTGTGACTACGACGTTTTTCGGCGAAATTCCATCGTTTCGCCATCCGAAACGGCAATTTTGCTATTTTAGGAAAGTTTTGTTTAGCTTATAACTTTCATTAGGAATTTTCGTTTTTATTGCCGTTTGTGCATTTGTTTCTATTTTTCGTCTAGTTTCCGGTTTAGGGCTTTTAGGGCTTTTTGGACTTTTTACTATTTTGGCAAATTTTAGGGTTTCGCTATTTAAGCGACCTATTGGATGTAATTCGCAGTTTTTTTGGTTGAATAAAAGAATTTTCGAACTTTGGCTTAAGTTCTGACCTAGATCGAGTTGTTCGTGGATTCGTTCAACTGGTTTAGAAGATCTCCGCTACGTCGGTTGGTATTAGAGTCGCTTCGGCGTGATTTGAGAAATCATGCCGCAGAAGAGGAACCAAAGAACGTATCGAGGAGGTGTATAACCGTGACAATCGATAACACGAAAAGGAGATCATGATGCGAGATGTGGTGTCGCCTAGGTTGTGAGGCGTTCTTGTATAACTCCTAGAGTGTCGGCGATGATGAGTGGCATGCGGAATAACATCTTTCGGTGAACCAAGTGTACCATCTTAGGCAAGGTGCGCAGTTCATGATTGATGCGACAGCGATTGCGAGAATATTGTCTCGATTGAAGCGGTTCGAAGTTGGGTCTTGCAACCATGAACAACACCCCAGCCCTATAAGCTAGCTTGGGGTTGAAGAAGGGTGGTGAGGTGAAGGTGTGCTGAAGACAAGCGTGTGCAAGCTGGTTGCGACAGTATTCCGCAACGGGGCCATAGCTTGGTGGCAACAGCAGAAGTTGATGCAGAATAGGAATGGAAAAGCGAAGATCACCTCGTGGGAGAAGATGAAAAAGCACTGACGCGCTGAGTTTTTGCTTTACAACTTCAAACGCTTTATGTATCAGAGGTTGCAGAATCTGAGACAAAGGGCAAAGTCAGTAGATGATTACACTACTGAATTTTATCAATTAGTCGCTAGAAACGAACTGCGGGAGACTAACGACCAATTGGTGGCGCGGTATATTGGTGGACTGAGGGTGCTGATCCAAGATGTCGTCAACATGTTTGATTCGGCTTCCTTATCTGCAGCGCACCAGCGAGCATTGTTGGTGGACAAACAACAGCGTCGGGGTGTGAGTAATGTTTCCAGTAATGTTAGTGTTAGGACAACCAATACTGGATGTAATACCGTTGCAATTAACCCTGCTAGTCGCACGAACAAACCTAGCACTAGTGGGATTAAATGCTTCGGTTGTGGCGAAGTTGGTCACAGGAAGTCAGAATGTAAGGGGAAGAATACTCTCTTTATTGAGAACGAAGAGAAAGACGAAGGGGAAGAGGCCAACATCACTGCAGAACCAGCATTTGATACTTCTGACAACACATAAGAGGAGATCATGACTGCAGATGTGGGTACTGCCTTGGTTGTGAGGCGTTCTTGTATGACTCTTAGAGCTGTCGCTGATGATGAGTGGTCGGAATAACATCTTTCGGTCAAGTGTACTATCTTAGGCAAGGCATGCGGGTTCATGATTGATGCAGCGATTGCGAGAATATCGTCTCGATTGAAGCGGTTCTGAAGTTAGGCCTTGCAATCTGAACAACACCCAAGGTCCTACAAGCTAGCTTGGTGAAGAAGGGTGGTGAGGTGAAGGTGTCGAAGCGCGCCTTTGTCACTTTTTCTATTGGTGCTAACTAAAAGGATTGATGCCTGGTGTGATGTTGTGGCTATGGATGCTTGCCACTTGTTATTGGGACGTCCTTGCGCGGTTTGATAGGGGAGTTGTGCATGATGGCGAGAACCAATAAATACACCCTTATGTTCAAAGGAGTGAAGATTGTGCTAGTACCCGTAAAGGATCGGAGGAAGGTAAGCCTACTAAAGTATCTAGCAGCTTGCTGTCTTTGGCAATATTTGAAGATGCATTACAGGATTTTGAGGTAGTTTACATCTTGATGGGAAAGGAGGTAGATAGAGATGTTGATGTTTCTGAAGCTGCAATTCCTATTGTGGAGAAGAGAGAAAGAACCAGAAAGAGAGAAAAGAAAAAGGAGAGAAAGCTAGAGAGAGAGAGAGAAGATCCGGCGAGCAGTGAGAGCGCCGGAGCTCGCGGAGGGCGAGGAGCGGCTGTCGGACGGCGGTTCCGCGCCCGGATGTGGCGCATGCGGAGCGGCGACCAGAAGCAATGCGGGGTGGCGGTGATCGCGCAAGCGCGGCAACAGGTCGCGCAGCAGCGGTGGTCGCTGCGCGGTGGGGACAGTGGGCTGGGGCATGGCGGCAGCAATGGCAAGACCAAGACGGCGCGCGCATGGACGCGCCAGCGTCCCAAAGAAGAATGTGGCAGTGTGCAGCTGAGGCGAGCTGCGGCTGGTCGGGACAGCGGATCACGCATGATGCGGAGTGCTCCAGCACGCTGGCGACGAAGACGGCGGGGACGCTGGCGGCGGCGGCAGCGAACTGATGAAGTCCAAGAATTAGCTTGCAAATTCTTGACGGGATAATGATGAAGTCAATCTTGACGGGATAATGATGAAGTCCAAGAATTAGTTTGCAAATTCTTGGAAAAATATGAAAAGATATGACGGGATGGCATTTTGGTAATTTCGGTGAAGTTCGGGCGTTTGAGTTTCGACGTTCGAGGGCATGGGTTGATTGGAAACGGCGTGGAGATCACGGGTCACCGCTAGTTTGTGACTACGACGTTTTTCGGCGAAATTCCATCGTTTCGCCCTCAGAAACGGCAATTTTGCTATTTTAGGAAAGTTTTGTTTAGCTTATAACTTTCATTAGGAATTCCGTTTTTATTGCCGTTTGCGGCATTTGTTTCTATTTTTCGTCTAGTTTCCGAGTTTAGGGCTTTTAGGGCTTTTTGGACTTTTTACTATTTTTGGCAAATTTTAGGGTTTCGCTATTTAAGCGACCTATTGGATGTAATTCGCAGTTTTTTGCTTGAATAAAAGAATTTTCGAATTTTGGCTTAAGTTCGACCTAGATCGAGTTGTTCGTGGATTCGTTCAAGCTGGTTTAGAAGATCTCCATTGCGTCGGTTGGTATCGAGCACAACGGCGTGATTGGAGAAATCATGCCGTAGAAGAGGAACAGCGACGTATCGAGGAGGTGTATGGCCGTGACAATCGAATCGACAAATTGGCCAAATAATTGACCAACGCATGGGCGCGGTGGTAGAACAATTAAGCTTCGAGAATCGATCGGTTGTTGGGTCGAGAATATGAATCGTATCGTAACCATCGAAGGGAACTGTTGGTGATGAACCGATAGGAGATTCTTCTCTAGAATGGGAGGATGAGTATGTTGAGGCAGAGGAGGCGCTACGAGCCGCGTGCGATTGAGGATGATCGAGGCGGTGGGAGTGCGGGATGAAGACGGAGGTCCCGAGAATTCCATGGCACCACTTGACCGGAAGAATTCTTGGGTTTGGTGGCGTCGGTTGAAGAAGTCTAGAATTTAAAGGTGTGCCAGAAGACAAGCGTGTGCAAGCTGGTTGCGACAGTTATGCAACGGGGCGCGGCTTGGTGGCAACAACGAAGTTGATGCGGAATAGGAATGGAAAGGCGAAGATCACCTCGTGGGAGAAGATGAAAAAGCACTTACGCGGTGAGTTTTTGCCTTACAACTTCCAACGCCTTATGTATCGAGAGGTTGCGAGAATCGAGACAAAGGGCAAAGTCGATAGATGATTACCTTCTTGAGTTTTATCGATTAGTCGCTAGAAACGAAGCTACGGGAGACTAACGACCAATTGGTGGCGCGGTATATTGGTGGTGAGGGTGCGGATCAAGATGTCGTCAACATGTTTGATCGAGCTTCCTTATCTGCGGCGCACCGGCGAGCATTGTTGGTGGAGAAACAACGGCGTCGGGGTGTGAGTAATGCTTCCGGTAATGTTAGTGTTGGGACAACCAATCTTTTGGATGTAATACATTTGCAATTAACCTGCTAGTCGCACGAACGGACCTAGCACTAGTGGGATTAAATGCTTCGGTTGTGGCGAAGTTGGTCGCGAGGAAGTCGAGAATGTAAAGGGAAGAAGACTCTCTTTATTGAGAACGAAGAGGAAGACGAAGGGAAGAGGCCAACATCAACTGAGAACCGACCTTTGATACTTCGACAACACGAGAAGAGGAGATCGTGTATTTGACGAGATGTGGAGTGCTTGCCTTGGTTGTGAGGCGTTCTTGTATGACTCTAGATTTGTCGGCGATGATGAGTGGGCTGCGGAATAACATCTTTCGATCAAGTGTACCATCTTAGGCAAGGTGTGCGGGTTCATGATTGATGCGGGCGATTGCGAGAATATCGTCTCGATTGAAGCGGTTCGAAGTTGGGCCTTGCAAGTGAACAACACCCGAGCCTACAAGCTAGCTTGGGTGAAGAAGGGTGGTGAGGTGAAGGTGTCGAAGCGCGCCTTGGTGACTTTTTCTATTGGTGCTAACTACTGAGGATTCGATCTGGTGTGATGTTGTGGCTATGGATGCTTGCCACTTGTTATTGGGACGTCCTTGGCGGTTTGATAGGGGAGTTGTGCATGATGGCGAGAACCAATAAATACACACTTATGTTCAAAGGAGTGAAGATTGTGCTAGTACCTTGAGGATCGGAGGAAGTTAAGCCTACTAAAGAATCTAGCGACTTCTTTGTCTTTGCAAGATTTGAAGATGCATTACGGGATTTTGAGGTAGTTTACATCTTGATGGGAAAGGAGGTAGATAGAGATGTTGATGTTCTGAATTTGCAATTCCTATTGTGGAGAAGAGAGAAAGAACCAGAAAGAGAGAAAAGAAAAAGGAGAGAAAGCTAGAGAGAGAGAGAAGATCCGTAGCGAAACGATGAAGCCGGAGCTCGCGGAAAGCGAGAGAGCAGCGGTCGGACAGCGCGATTCGCGCGGAGGTGGCATGATGCGGAGCGGCGCCAGCGGCAATGCGGGGTGGCGGTGATCGCGCAAAGCACAGCGAGAGTCGCGCGGCGGCGGTGGGCTGCATGGTGGGGACAGCGGCGGCAGCGCAGCGCGGCAGCGGCAAAGCGGAAGCGCGCGCGCGGGACGGCAGCGTCCCAGCCAGCAGCGCAGCGGTGTGGCGCGCGCGAGCTGCGGCTCGCGGACAGCGGATCGGCCCGCGGATGCGGAGTGCTCAGCAGCAGCCGGAGATCCAGAGCGCAGCGCCGAGCGAGCGCGCGAGGCGCGCAGCGGCAGCGAGGCGGCGCTGGCTGGCGGCAGCGGCTGCGGCGCGGCTGCGGCGTGGTGAGCAGCGCGGTGGCGCGTTGTCGGGCCGTCGATCCTCGACGAGGGTGCGATTCGACGAAAGTCGACGACGCGATGGAGGATACGTCGATGATGACAATTCGAGGCGAATTCTGTCCACCACTGGGGAGAATGATGAAGTCAAGAATTAGCTTGCAAATTCTTGACGGGATAATGATGAAGTCCAATCTTGACGGGATAATGATGAAGTCCAAGAATTAGTTTGCAAATTCTTGGAAAAATATGAAAAGATATGACAGGATGGCATTTTGGTAATTTCGGTGAAGTTCGGGCGTTTGAGTTTCGACGTTCGAGGGCATGGGTTGATTGGAAACGGCGTGGAGATCACGGGTCAACTGCTATGTTGTGACTACGACGTTTTTCGGCGAAATTCCATCGTTTCGCCCTCGAAACGGCAATTTTGCTATTTTAGGAAAGTTTTGTTTAGCTTATAACTTTCATTAGGAATTTTCGTTTTTATTGCCGTTTGCGGCATTTGTTTCTATTTTTCGTCTAGTTTCCAGTTTAGGGCTTTTAGGGCTTTTTGGACTTTTTACTATTTTTGGCAAATTTTAGGGTTTCGCTATTTAAGCGACCTATTGGATGTAATTCGCAGTTTTTTGCTTGAATAAAAGAATTTTCGAACTTTGGCTTAAGTTCTGACCTAGATCGAGTTGTTCGTGGATTCGTTCAAACTGGTTTAGAAGATCTCCATTGCGTTTGTCAGATACGTGACCAAGAATGACTGCAGTATCAGTGCTCTTCAAGTCAGGGTCCAAGTTGCTATAGTCTGGGTGACCATTATACCACCAAACAAATTATCTAGCAGAATGTATCCCATCCAAATCCTGAAAAACAAAAAAAAGGAAGATCTGAGCTATTACTTCATAGACAACAAGTACAAATTCCTCATATGCAAACATGGCAAGAAGGCTTCACTGTTATTACTTGGCATTCCAGCATAACAGAGCATGTGATGCATGCAAACATATTCATTCAAATTCCCCATGAATTTTAACTAAATTTACACCAAGATTTCAAACATGAAGTGTGCCAACAACAACAAAAGTCAACCATGTTACCCAAACATTTAAGCCAGCAGTACCTGCTCGAGAAAACTAAATGGCAGTCGAAATGAAAGACGAAAAAACTAAACAACAACAAGATAAACGCAACTCAAGAACACTCAAAGGTATTGTCTGAAACAAACCAGTCTACAGTTAGTAATTACCACGCGATACAGCTGACGAAGTTCAGAAAGTGAAAGAGATGTTCCGAGATGTAAATTTCCAAAGAATGAGCACCTCTCATTTGACGCCACTCAAGAAAATTGGTTCACCACAATCTGTTCATGGTTTTCTGGTAACATAAGCTCATGTAAGAGGAGTTACAAGCAAACAAATACCTTGACATGTTCACCATGTGATTTGATCCAACAACAATCCCAAATTAAGTCGGCTACACGGATCAAACTCTTCTAGTGCGTTTGATTTGGTGCAATTGATGTTGTGCTTTCCAAATCATTTAAATCCATCATAATCAATGTGTCCCAAGTTAGAGACCCCCACCTCGTCGAGTTTCTTCAGTTTCTACAAAGTCGAGTATTCTAGTAGGGTATTTGTAGGCCATCTTTGGAGGTGTCAAAACCACCGCACTGTCCTTCCCTAATTTTTGCGTCAAATGGCGCTACTCCTACTTTTCTTTGAATTTACGTATTTTTTATTCTATCCTTAGAAGTTTCACCACATAACCCTTTATGCATCCTTATTTTTTCTGCTACGTTTATTTTATGTATCCAACAATTATTAAATAAGAAAAGAAATTGTCCATTGGTTTAACATAGCTATGGAGAGATGCAATTGTACGAAGATTGATTATTGATAACATAAAACCATTGTTACCTTAGTTTCTGGATGATAAGGTGCTACTCCTGAACGAACTAATCCAAATGGCGTCGGTAAGCGGTCAATTATATCGACTTCGGCCACTTGTTGCATTTTCAACAACTAATAGTCCAATATGAAAGGAACGAAAGATATTAGAACCGGATTTGTTGGCTCTATTAGTCCAAAATATTACAACAAAGCTAGTATTTCACACCATCCCAGAAGAGAAAGGCGAAAAAAAATAAGATCATAAAAAAAAAAACCTTTTCAGCCGAGTAGAAACCAGCAGGGCCACTTGCCACTACACAAACACGCAGCGGTCGAGAAGAAAAGCCCCTGGAAATCCATCTTCTTTTTTTGACGTTCCCCAAAATCTTAATCCTCATCTTATTCATAACAACTTTCAGTTTCCGCGATTCAATCAATGAACTACTACTACCTGTGAAATTAAAATAATTTAAATTGAATTATATATCAAACAAATATATTCAATCAGTTAGAGCTCAATGTGCATAAAATGAGACAATGGGCATGTTTGTACATCTAAGTTCGGTTCAAGCTTTAGGGTTTATCATTAGAATTGAAGGACCAATGCATTGGATGAAAATTTGAGAATGAAATTACAACAATGAAAGTGAGTAATTGAACCAAAATTACACAACAGTACTATTGCCACTACAGTTGTTAATCATAATTTCACTCAAAGGAGAGAAACAATGCATTGGATGAAAACTCTAGACTATAAGTTTTATTAAGCATAGAGAGTACGAAATAAACAATCGCAGATTCATAACTATGAACAAGAATTGAATCAATTTACCAAAAATTGAGAAGACAAAAGAAGAAGAAGATTACCGATTTGTCAGAGAGAGAGAGAAAAGCTTTGCAGAGACAAAAACAAACGAGTGTTGAGGAACACGTTGGTAAGGAAAGTAACACGGTCCAAAAAAAAAAAAAAGGCCCAAACGTTTGGTTAACCTCTTTGAGAAGTCCATTTTGTTGGGAGGTGTTGTGTGGACCCAAAAGTTTGGTCTCACATTAGTTATCTATGGTATTTTGAAGAAGCTCATGAGAGTGGATGTTCTACCAAATAGTATCGAGATTTTTTGAAGTAAAACCTCATATCTACTATTGAATGTGATTAAGTTCAGGACAATATAAGTACTAGTAGAGAGATCTACGGGCCCGCATGGGCGTGCGCGGGTGGGGCCCAACATATTTTGACACACCTAATTGTTGGGGTCCTTCAAATTTAAATTGAGATGTGTTGGATATGTTATGATAGTCCTACATCGATTAGTTAGAATGCATCAATAAGACTTATATGTGTGGAGTTGACACTTCATCTTCCCTTGGCATTTTAGAATGAACTTTACATTCACATGCACTTAATTAAGTCCTTACATAACTTAGTCACCACACTCTTCTCACGTGAATGGTGTGCACATGTCCAAGATGGAGCGTTGGAAATATGCGGACGCAAACCAATCAATTACATCCATAGAGCATAAATCTGAAACTTCTCTCAAAATATCATTTGTTTCACTCCACAAGTTTTCTAGCTTTTTTTTTTCCATTATATTTGATGTGCTCAATGCACTGTAATTAACAAAAACAGTAAAAGAAACTAAGCACAAACCACAACACGGGGATTGTTAATTGACATAGTTCGGACCTTCTATTCTATATCTGCAGGGCCACGCTTAGGTGTAAAATTCATTAAGAAAGATGACATACAAATTTACATGTCTCTAACTAATGAACCCTCATCTAGCTAGTGATCCCTCACCGAACTTTGTTACACTCCTCAATTCCCTTACAATGAACCTAAACTAACCAAAGATCCGTTGGAAGTCGAGATCCCCTCGATTTGTGTGTGTACAAACTCAAAGAACAAACTAATGTTAGTCTATCTCACAATAGATTGGAATTTCAACACTGTACAAATAGTGAATTTCGTTCTATGATTACATACATATACAAAAGAAAACATACAGCCTTGTATGTCTTCAATTATGGGTTGGCGATGTTTTCTTTTCTTTGATTTTCAATGCGTAAAAGAAAGATTGGCTGAAAAGAATATCTTGTGAGTTGTCAATGATATACTTGTTGAGTTGGATGTGGAGAATGTATTTTTTAGATTTGTCCAGCTGTTATAGTTAGTTGTTAGAGATAATCTGCGATTTTGTTTGAGGACAAGTTTTTGTGCCTACAGATAAGTCTGTGGCCACATAACCAGCAAAATGATTCTGCACAAGACTCACGGATTATACACAATCTTACCATATATTTTCCTTTCCAACTATAGCTTGTGCAAATATTGACAATAGATATTTTTTCTTAACAATATTTTTTTTTCAAGTTTTATTTTAATTAGAACTTGTGGATTCTCTTTTTTCTTACATTTCACTCTCTCTCTCTCCCCCCAGGGATGGTCAACAGATGAACAATGAACAATGATTGTTTTAGTCGGGTCACGTATATATTGAAGGGACAAGGTAAATCTACTGATCAGGGAGACAATTGGTGTGGCTTTTCATTTATCTAATCCAACTTTTAGTGAGGGAACTTTAATGTGGTTCAATTCCATTATCATTAAATTTGAAAAGCTTTAATTGGATGCACGTAGTATATATATATATATATATATATATATATATATATAGTTTGGTAACCCCACCTATATATGAGATCACTCCAAGTCATATCTTACTCGATCGACCAAAAGTAAATTCTCTCAATCATAGTAAACATGCATGCATGTCAATGCCTAATAAAAGCAGAGACTTTAGTCATTGTTTTTTTCGTTGCTAATTTGTTTCTCTTTTTTTTTCTCTGTTTAATTAATTAAGTGATCGATGGGAGATTGAGACGGGACAAATATATTCTAAAAATTGGGAGTTTTCATTAGATTATAAAATGCAGATCCATATAGGTTCTTTTAATTTTATTAAACTGTTACGTACATTATTAATTACCATCCAAGTTGGTAGAAATGGGCCTTTTATGTAAAAAATTGGGGGTTCGAGCTTCAATAGAAACATTTTTTTTTCTTATAAAAAATAATGTTAAATTATTATATTTTTGGTTTATTATTATAGTCTCAAAAGCACTTCGACAAGTAGAGAAGAGGAGACAAGAGAAAAGAGAAGAGGAGACAAGTAGAGAATAGGAGGCAAGAGATAAGAGAGCTAAAGTTGAGAAATGTAGAGACTTTCATTCCAACATTAGTGTATCCATTACAAGAAAAAGAACCCCTTTATATAGGTCTTTGTTATGCTTTGAACTCATGTACTTTGAACAAAGACTACAAGCAATACAATGTGTACAAGTTACACAAAAAAGCTTGAGTAACATAAGAACACAAGTAACCAAAGTGTACAAGCTACATGATAATCAAGTGAGTGTATACAAGTTACATGGAATGACAAGTATACAAGTAACCAAAGTGTACAAGCAATACAATGTGCACAAGTGACACCATGCTTGATGTTACAATATAATGTGGTCATCCACATGTTTGATCAAAATGATCATCCATATCACAACACTCCCCTTTGGACAACACTTGCTGAGAGAATCTATATGTCTCGTTAAACCTTCTACTAGAAAAAACCCTATAGGAAAAATCTAGCAAAGGAAAAAGAGTACATCGTTCTCATTAATCTTAAGATGAGTATAATATTATTAAAGATTGCTTCATTAAAAACCTTGCTAGGAAAATTCAATGGGACAAAACCATAGCCAAAGAAAACTATGCAACAGATTGATACAATTTGAGAGAATATAAATGCCTCATTAAAACTTCTACTAGAAAACCATGTGAGAAAAAATCTAGTATAGGAAAAGGAGTACATTGCTGTCATAAGTTTTTTTATATGGAGTATAATATTGTTATAATTGCCTCATTAACAACTGTAACGACCCAAAAATTTACTAATGGCAAATTAGTCCCTAATCAGGGTTACCGACCCGAGACGTGGCCTAGGAGCGGGTACACGGTTCGAATAATCGGTGTGAGGACCAAGAAATGTGTTAGATTTGATAAGATGATGTTTAGTGTGATGTATATGGTGTAGACTTATTAAGTCACTCTTACTTGTATATAGATGTCGAGACGTGAGTAGGGACGCGCCTCAAGATGTGTACCGGTGTGGGCTCGGGGTAGTGAGTGATGTGGTAGTTTTATTTCAACTTAGTGTGGCTTAAATAGTGATTTTAATGTGGCTATGGTTAGTTATATATTAAATGTAACCTAAGTTAGTGATTTAAAACAATAGCCAAGTAATAGTTCTCGAGATACGTTTTGACACATCTAGGAACCAATTGAGTTACAAATTGGTGTTATCTAGATTAAGTAAGAGGAGAGTAATTGAGACATGTGTTAATGTGTGCACCATTAGATAAGCCTCGGATACATATGCACTTAAATATCATTGGCTATTGGTTAATCTTATCCATTTCATATATATGTGATTAAAGATCAACTCATTTCATTTTCTTACTTGCTGGAGAAGTAAGGATTGAAGAAGAAGAAAATCAACAAGCTTTTGTTGGAGAAATCAATGGGTTGGTGAAGGAGATCAAACTAGGAGTTCATCAAGTAGGTAATTCACTACACTAAAAACTTAGTCAAGTTGATGAATTCATGAATTTGATAATATGTAGTTGTTTTTATGTTATTGTTTATGTCTTGGGCCTCTGGAGGTATGTATGAACGTTCTCAAGGCATTTTGGTAGCTTATGTGTGGAGAAAACTCGGAATTTTGATTTCAGAATTCTGAGTTTTTCTGTATATAGCGTGTTAGGTAGGACAGTTAGCGCACTAATTTTGGGTAGTGTGCTAGTGACAATGGTACTTAGCGCGCTAATCAAATTACTTAGTGCGCTAATTGCCCAGACAACATAAAAATCTGCAATTTTCTAAAATTTCTTAAACACTATAAACAAGTCTAAAACCTTAAGTAAAGGTCCAAACACTTAAAAACATGTTATATGATATCGAGAACCTAGGAAAGTGTCTCGGGGGTTCAGATACAAGATTTTTGGGGTGTCGGGAGGCCGAAATAACTTAGCATATTGCGTGGATTGCAAGTAAAGCGATTGAGATATTTTCCCTCATTTCATGTCTTGATCTATTTGGTTGTTTACAATTGTTTATATTGTTGTGCAAAACTTTGTATGCTTATTTAATTGTATGTTGCTTGACTTTATTAGTTTATGTTGCTACGTTTGTTAAAGTTTTGGTGTTATTGTTGGTGTGTTGTTTCTTGTTATGCGTTATTGTTAAATTAGAAAATGTGTGTTAAAGACTATAATGTGGTTTAGAATGTACGCGGCTCACGGGGTATGGGACCCGAGGATGTCGGTATACTAACTAGTTAGTGTCACATACCTAATATATGAGGTTGATGAAATGAACAAGCGGTGACCAAAAGGGTAATATCGACGTATTGTGTGTACTGACCTATTACATGAGGTTGATAATTTGTGTCTCACGAGTTAATAAGGATAGTACTTACGTGCACGGTTAAATAAGCTATCACACGAATGGTAATATCGAGGCCAATGAGTAATATGACTAATCGGCGACCAATAGGGTGATACCGATGTATTGTTTGTACTGACCTCTTGCATGAGTTCCATATGTCGTGTTTCACAACTAATAAGAGGAATGCCTATGACTAATCGGCGACCAATAGGGTAATACCGATGTACCGTGTGTACTAACCTATTGCATGAGGTCCATATGTCGTCTTTCACAACTAATAAGAGGAAGACCTATGACTAATCGATGACCAATAGGGTAATACCGATGTATGTGTGTACTGACCTATTGCATAAGGTCCATATGTCGTGTTTCACAACTAATAAGAGGAAGGACTATGACTAATCGACGACCAATAAGGTAATATCGATGTACTGTGTGTACTGATCTATTGCATGAGGTCGATATGGTGTATTTATACCCAATAAGAAATATATTTATGTGAACAACCAAATAAGTGACTACCCAAAGTTTGTGTGATTGATTGGGTATGTCTGGGATAATGTGCTGAGTACAAACTTTGAATGGGTGGTTTATTGAATAGTCTATTTGTATCAATATTATTGTGCTGTAATGAGCATATGTATGGTAAATTGTTAACTTTATGTGTTTGAAAATGTGGTTAAATTTCTCTCATTGTTGCTTTCTACATTACTGTACTTACTATCATTTTTATGACAATGGGTGCAGATTCGTCGAGTAGCAGAGACAGGCAAGATGAAGATCGACGACCACCTTTGAGCAAAGTGGAGAGAGTGCTACCTTTATTATAGGCTTTTAGTTTTGTTGTATGACTTATATATGTCTTTCATACATTTTTGGAAATGTATATTACGAGTTGTGAGATAGTATATTGAGCATACACATGTTGATATATAGTCATTGTCATTTTGTTATATATGCATGTGATCTTCATTTCTGGTTTCCACACTTAGGTTCTATTTGAATGATTTTGTTGAATAATCCTTTAAGTAAGTAAAATTTTAATTAACTTTGATTTAAGTAATTCACAAGAGATAAGAAAAAATTATTTGAATAAGTAACTTGTGAGAAGAAAAGTTTTAGAAAGGCTGATTAATACGTTATTAAGTCATATATGGTGAGTTTAGGGCTTAATGACCGGATTAGGCCGAGCCGTGCCCTAGATTTAAGGAGGGGTCGTCACAAGAACCTTGCTAGGAAAACCCAATTGAACAAAATCATAGCTAAGGAAAAGAGTGCAATATATTGATACACTTTGAGAGAATATAAATGCATCATTAAAACCTCTACTAAAAAACCTTATGGAAAAAAATTTAGTATAGGAAAAAAAAGTACATTGCTCTCATAAATTTCTTATGTAGAGTATAATATTGTTATGATTGCCTCATTAAAAATCTTGTTAGGAAAACCCAGTGGGATAAAACCATAGCTAAGGGAAAGAGTGCAATATACTAATCAATATAACTCCTTTTTATTCTCCCCATTATGTTGACATGAGTGAAACATCTTATTATTTTTCAACAGACTTTTGCAAATCCAAATCAAGGCTAAATATTATTTTTCCCAAGATCTTCCATCTTGAATTCCTTTTTCAGGGATTCGAATAACATATCGATGTCATCGTGATTTTTTATAATATTTAAATCATCAACATATGATGATATTATAATGAAGACATAAATTCAAATGATACATTGAGTCCTTACCAAAGAACTTATATATCATAAGTTTTTATTTATTTTTACTCTTATCTTTTTTCAAGCGTTTGTATCCTTTGAACCAACTTGTCTTTTACGGCTTAAGCGTTTTGTTGGTTCTTATGCATTTAGTTGCACATTGACATTTTCTTATCGTGAACTTTTGATCTTTGGAACATACGATTATCATTATTTTACATTAGTAATTGCATCAAGTAAATGATTCGTAACTTGTTGCTAATGAATGATCCTTTGAACTTCAAGTTCATTTAATTTATACATGGATCGTAATGCAATAGTTTTGATGTGTTTCAAGGATTTCACACATTCTTTTGAATCGGCTTTATATATCTCGCCCTAATGGTGGGAAAATTGCTTTATTAAATTGACAACCAACAAAATGTGCAATAAAAAAATCCCCACGATAGGGGCTCAAGGTATATTATAATAGATAATAATGTATGATCAAATTGATCATGTTATATTATGAATGTCACTAAATTATTTATGACGACATTCTTTCAATATATCTTTTGTAATGTAATCTAGAAGGTAAAGTGAGATTTTTATTCTCAAATAAAGCCAAAATCATATTGAGAAATTCTCAACTAATTTGAGTAAATTTCCTCGAGAATAAGACATTGACAACATTTTAGTTGTTTCTAGGCAACAAAATATTTGTGTACCAAATGTTGCTTTGAGAATATTAGCCTTAGCTAAGTTCAACTTCAAGAACTATTTTCCTTTTTTTCATGATAGTGTGCATTTAGCTCTCTTAGCAAGACATATGTCGCCATAATTTATAAGAATAACTTGATCCATCTCTTCATTAAAAATAAGGTATCAAAAGAAATACCTTTTCATAAATAAAATACGAATATATAAATATTTTTGAATCATAAGTCATCTTTAATAATATAATTCATTTAAAAAGTTTTGCCTGCTGCTTTTACTTTAATAAAGGCATGGTAAATGACATCAATACATTTAGGTATATGACAATATATAATTGGTGTGGCTTAATGACCTTTCATATATATATATGTGTGTGTGTGTGTGAAATAGCTTATCACAATTTTGAGTATGCTCTTTGTCAATAGTAATATGCCCTTTTCTTGTGGTGCACCCTTTTATTCCAACTTTTGGCAGAATTATCAATACGACCTTTACCAAATCTTTTCACCTTTTTCCACATCCGTAAATTTGTTATTGTGATCATGATCATTATATGCAACATATGCTTCTTATTTGAAGCTGAATCAATTGGACGGGAGCGATATTATATTTACAATATCTCATTATTTTACTCAGCTACCATGAGACAAAAAATCAATCCTTAATATTTATTGGATTGACGTGTGCACTCGATGTTTGTTGCAATAATAAATCGAGGCGGGCCACGTGACCTTCTTATGATTGTCTCATCAGTCATATTTCCACATAGCCTCAACATAGAGGTAATTAAAATTGCGGAATTATAATTAATATTTGACCGATTAGATTTTGTAGCTTGAGACCCAACAACTCATTTTGAACTTTTTGGAGCATTACTTTTTTGATATTTATATATATAACTCCATAAGGTGAAAAGATATATAAAGTGAAATATTCACTTTTCAAATATCTAAAGAGATATTGGCGAATGATTGTGTATAATACACAGTCTTACATAGATGCTTTATTCATAAATTGTAGTATCTAATTGTCATGACACTAATATAATAAGATAACTTCAACTATGGTTGAATAATATTTTGAAAATAAATGTAATATAAAATAATTTTCTTTTTTTAATGGAAAAAAAAAACATATGATTAAATATATTATACAACTTAATTCATTAATAAACAAAATATACTATTTATATGAGTTGGTGGGACAACCTATAGGTTGGGTGGCGAGACAAAATATACTTAATATCATGCCTCATCGAATGAGATAACTCATATCCCTTTCAATGTTTAGCTTTACCTGGGGGACAAGGCTTACCTAATATCAACCCAAATTCATGGTACTATTTGCATTATAAAATTAAGAATAGAGCACAACTAATCTTTTATAGTATAGAGGACAAAAAACTATTTGTCACATTGACTTATGATTTATGATGTAGAAGATTGTCCAAGACGCAATTACAGAGCATACTTTCACGATCGGTGACGTTACAATGCATAACGTATGAGTAAAATACACATATATATAAATAATGCATGTAACAAAAAAGATATTAACCATGATAACATGGGAAATAAATTGAACTTATTTAAATTAACGAAAATTATATCTTCTTAGCTAGGTCTCCTTGAAAAGCTTTTTGATCTTTAAAACTCTTCTTGTAAAACAATTTCTTACCGATAGCGTGTTGTAAACTAAGTTGGACTTGTTAGAGACTTAAGCATAGAAGATATAAACTAAGAACTACTTGAACAAGTAGAGAAGAGGAGACAAGAGAGAAGAGAGCTAGAGTTGAGAAATGTAGAGATTTTCATTCCAACATTGGTGTGTCCATTACAAGAGAAATAAGCCCTTTATATATGACCTTTGTCATGATGAACTCATGTACTTTGAACAAAGACTACAAGCAATACAATGTGTACAAGTTACACCAAAAGCTTGAGTAACATAAGAATACAAGTAACTAAAGTGTACAAGCTACATGATAATCAAACGAGTGTATACAAGTTACATTCAATGTGAGCCATGCTTGATGTTACAATACAATGTGGTCATCCACATGCTTGATCAAAGTGATCATCCATATCACAACACAAAATTATATTTTTGGTCTATTATTATAGTCCCAAAAGTACTTCGACTAGCTCAACAAAATCTTTCTAATATATTGAGAGTATGAGTTGAATACATAATTAATCCATACACCCTTAATTATTATACCTCCATCATCAAATAGGATGACTCATTGATTTGGTATGTGGTTACTTAATAATAAGAGGTCAAGAGTTCAAGCTTCATAGTGGATAAGTTTTTTTTTAAAGAGAAATTTCATTAATCATTCATTGCTCAATACGGGACTGACATAGAATCAAGTACATTGATTCGCTAATCCTATTTGTTCAAACAAGCGCCATTAATTTGGTTGTAAATTAATACGAAATTAAAAGCAGTTTGACAATCGGTGACCGTTCTCTACAATGTTGAAACTTATGACAATACACCAAACTATTAGAACCACAAAATGAATAACAAAACTTCACAACAAGGAAAAGAAAATCTAAATCAAGTGTTTACCTCATGTAGCAAACTCCAATAAATTTAAGATTGAGGTTTTGATTTTTTTCTTTTATTACAACGTGATCACGAGAGCAACTCTCGCATTCTTAATATGTGTTTGTCTTAGTTTCAAGCTCATCAGGAGTTATTAAAAACTTATTATAGTTCAATGTACAAACTTAATCGATAATTATAATACACTCATAGAACGTAGGTAACTCACAATGAATCTATAGAGTCTATATGAGCATAGTGTGCTTGACGCTTGTCTAGATATATAACTATCATGATTTTATAATAGACTTAAATTATTACTACAACTCGTGATTGTTGTAAGTGGATGACCCTATCAAGCATGTGTAACATCAACACATATGTGACTTGTATATCTCCATGTTCCTTGTATCTCCTCACTTTGTACGTCCATAATTGATTATGCATGTGTTGTCTAAATAACTTGTAACACTTTCATATTGTACATGTCATATTAATGTATTATCTACTTTGTGTACACTATTTATGTTTGTTACTTACACAATTTGGATTACTTGTAAGTTATGTTCAAGTACATGTATTCATGATTATTAATGACCTATATAAAGAGGTGCCTTCACTTGTAAAATACATACTAATGTTGAAATGGAAATTTCTACATTTCTCAACTCTAGCTCTCTTTTCTCTTATCTCCTCTTCTCAACTTGTTCTAGTAGTATAGTTTATGCATTCCATGCTTAAGTCTCTAGGGAGTCCAACTTAAGTTCTAGTTGGCTTACAACTTATTTTACAACACGTTATCGGTATGAAGTTGTTCTACAATAGGAGGTCTTGAAGATCAAGAAACCTTTTCAAGGAGACAAAGCTAAGAAATTAAATAAGTTCAATTTATTTTCATGTTATCATGATTAATTTCTTTTTTGTTACATGCATTATTTATTTATATGTACTTTATTCATACACTACGCATTGTAACGTCGCCGATGCGAAAGTATGCTCTGTAGTTGCGTCTTAGACGATCTTCTACTTGAGAAATCAAAAATCAATATGACATAAAATAATTTTTTCTCTATACTATAAACGATTAGCTATGTTCTATTCTTGATTTTTATAATACAAATAATACTATAAGTTTGAGTTGATAGTGGGTAAGACTTGTCCCGGTAAAACTAAACATTAAAAGGAAGACGGGTTATCCCGTTCGAGGAGTATGGTTGCTAAGCGAGACTTTGTCTCGCCACTTGACTGGAGGTTGTCCCATCAACTCATACAAGTAGTATATTTGTATATAAAATAATCAAGTCATAAGCATTCATTTAATCGTATATGATGTATTTTACATAAAAATGAGAAAACTATTCATATCGTCTTTATTTTTTTTGAAAAAAATATTACACTTGATCGAATTAATTGCCTTAATGTTGTTGACAAGAATATATAATTATTTGTCAATGCAACAACTTGCTAAAGTTATATATAAAGCATTTATGCAAGGTTGAGCGTGTAGCACTTATATTCTTCGCCAATATTTCTTTAGAGATTTAAAAAGTGTATATATTTCACTTTCTATTGTCTTTTCACCTCATTGAGACCACAATTGGTGATGCTCCAAAAATTTCAAAATGAGTGGTTAGGTCTCATGCTACAAAATTTAATCACTCGAATATTAATCATAACTTTGTAATTTTAATTACCTCTATGTTGAGGCTATGCAGAAATATGACTGATGAGATAATAAAAAAAAGGCCACGTGGTCCACTTGATTTATTATTGCAACAAAATAATATGCGCAAACGTCAATTCAAAATATATTATGGATTGATTGTATGTTTCATGGTAGCTAAGTAAATAATGAGATATTATCAATATAATATCACTCCCGTCCAATTGGTTTAGCTTCAAATTAAGAAGCATATGTTGCATATAATGACCATGGTCGCAATAAAAGATTTACGGACGTGGAAATGGTGAATAGATTAGGTAAATGTCATATTGATAATTCCACCAAAGGTTGGAATAAAAGTGATGCACCACTACAAATGGCAAATAATTATTGACAATGAGCGCTCATAGTTGTAATTTTTTTCGTGACATATGAAAGGTTATTTTGCCAAAATATTGTCATATATATATACTAGAATATTTTTGTGACCTTTACCATGCCTCAAAATTAAAGGCAACATTATGAATTTTATCATTGAAAATGACTCGATGAAATTGACACATTGATATGTGTTCTGATCATGAGCCAAATATAGACGATGAATTTATGTCTTGTGTATTGTGCTACATGCATGTACATTATAATATAAAATAGAATATTTCTCGAATTTGAACTTAACGGAGGCTAACGTTCAGGCAATATCTGGTACAACAATTGTATTATTAATGTCTTGTTTAAAAGAAGTTTCTCAAAATAATAGGGAATTTCTCTATAACATTATGATTTAATCTGAGAACAAGATTCTCGACTTTAGCTTCTGAAATATATAAGGCACATTAAAACGAATGACGTCATAAATCAAATGATCTAATGACATTCATAATGTGGAATGATTTTTTTGATCGTCCAGAATCATCAATAATGTAAAAAAATATTGTAAATTCGCATGAATATCCTTTATGGAACCGCATTTTTTATCAGTTGGTGATTATCTCAAGGCAAATTAATAGGAGACTTATATTGATTTAACTCTCAATCAATCATATTATAAGATGCTTTGGGTCCCTAACAGAGAATTTATTTATAGCAAGTTTTGCTAATTGTCAATTTGATGAAGCAATTTTCCCACTATTAGGGGGAGATATAAGCCAATTCGAAAGGAATGACGTAAAATTGCTTCAAATCTGTTGTATTATGATCCATGTATAAATTAACATGAACTTAAAGTTCAAAGGATCAATCATTAGCAACGAGTTATGAATCACTTACTTGATGCAAAATACTATATGTAAAAGAGTGACAATCGTATGTTTCAGCATTAAAAGTTCATGATAAAATGATGTCCATGTGCAACTAAATATACAAGAACCAACAAAACGCTTAAGGCGTAAAAGACAAGCTGGTTCGAAGGACACAAACTCTTCAAAAATAAGGTAGGGGTAAAAATAAATAAAATACAAATGATATAAGAATTCTTTGGTAAGGATTCAATGTATCTTTTGGGTTTATGTCTTCATTATCATATCATTGTATATTGATGATTTAAATATTATGAGAAATCACGACGATATCGTTATATCATTCGAATCCATATAAAAGGAATTCAAGATGGAAGATCTTGGGAAAAATAAGATTTAATCTTGATTTGGAAATCAAGTATTTTCCAAGTAAAATAGTTGTCCATCATATAATTTATTTTACTCAAAAAGAAAAATTTGGGTTTGCGAAGGTTTGTTGCAAAATAGTAAGATATTCCATTCCACTCATGTCGACATGGGGGGAGAATAAAAAGGAGTTATTGATTTGTGCATTGCACTTTTTTCCCTTAGCTATGATTTTATCCCATTGTGTTTTCTTAGCAAGGTTTTTAATAAGACAATGCTAACATTATTATACTCCATATAAAAAAAAAGTTTATGAGAGCAATTAATGTACTCTTTTTCCTATATTAGATTTTTTCCCATAGAGTTTTTCTATTAGAGGTTTTAATGAGGCATATATATTCTCTCAAAGTGTATCAATGTATTGCTTCTTTTCTTTGGCTTTGGTTTTATTCAACTAGATTTTTTTTAGCAAGGTTTTTAATAAGTCAATCAACAATATTATACTACAAAGCAAGATTGACGAGAACATTATACTTTTTTTCCTATACGAGATTTTTTTCCCATAGTGTTTTTCTAGTAGAGATTTTGACTAGTCATATTCATCGCAAGTGTCATTCAAAGGGGAGTGTTGTAAATGGATGACCCTATCAAGCATGTGTAACATCAACACATGTGTGACTTGTATATCTCCATGTTCCTTGTATCTCCTCACTTTGTACTCCCATAATTGATTATGCATGTGTTGTCTAAATAATTTGTAACACTTTCATATTGTACATGTAATATCAATGTATTATCCACTTTGTGTACACTATTTATGTTTGTAACTTACACAATTTGGATTACTTATAAGTTATGTTCAAGTACATGTATTCATGATTATTAAGGCCCTATATAAAGGGGTGTCTTCACTTGTAAAATACACACTAATATTGAAATGAAAATCTCTACATTTCTCAACTTTAGCTTTCTTCTCTCTTATCTCATCTTTTTTACTTGTTGTAGTAATTCTTAATTTATGTCTTCCATGCTTAAGTATTTAAGAAGTTCAACTTAAGTTTTAGTTGGCTTACCACTTATTTTACAACAATGATGGGCTTAAACTAAAACTTCGGACAAACACTAGACGTCAGCTACATATTGAGGTTTTTATTGTTGTTGATGTTATTTATAACTTTTTTTTCAAAAAGGACAGTATATATCATAGAAATGGAAGGGCACGCCACGCGTGCACCGTACAGGCAATAATGACTCCAACGTCCATCCCTCATGGCCTTGAGCAGGAGACCTTTTTGTATTATTTTTTAACTAAAAAAAAGCCTTAAGATTTTGTGGGCCCCACTGGGTCCACCAAAAAGCCCACTAATACAAAACACCTCAGACTTTAATCGCAAGTCCACGGGGCCCATTATTCAAACCCAAAAAAATATATGAAAAAAAGTGACATGCACACATTAGCATTACATACATATAAGTACTTCACTAGGATAAGCTTAGATGAGTCGCCAAATGCGCATCGTGATGCACTGTATGCGCATCTCAAGACGAATTGGATGGGCATTATCAGTTCTAGATTTTAAGTTTTTTCTTAAACACATATTTGTCTTCATTTGATGTTTGAAATGACGAAAGTGTCCCTCCAACTCCAAGCTTTAAACGTGGAAGTAAAAAGCCACTAAAGGAGACAACCCACCCAAAAGAAAAAGTTGACTACTTTTTGTTGTTGATAATTCTGAGTCTCTGACGGTAACGAAAGTTTTTGGTGGCTTTTTATGTCCCCTACGAAAAAAATTAACATAAAATGAGGGTGAGACGGTGGTGGGGTGGGCGAGGCGGCTTTGCAGTTCATGCAGTGAACTTTAGTGTCTTTAAGGAAATGACGGTTATGCCCTCGTTAATGTGTTGAATGCCTGGAAATTCCTATTTGAGTAAAATCACATGTAAGGAATAAATAAATATGATATTGTGATGTTTATGCCAAGAGAATCTGAGATGTACGCAAGAAAGACTTGGTTATTTAAGGAAAGATGATGGAGGACGAGGTGTGGAGATTTTTTGCGATGTTGGTGTAAGGGGTGGTGGAGGAGAACTGCACGCAATAGATTTGGTTCTATGTTTTACTATATTTAATTTGTTTTTTCTTTTTTAACAAATAGTTTGAATATCTTTTGTGTTCATCATAATGTACATGCAATAGGCTGTTTTTCTTTTTGTTTCGGCATTTAAAAGTTGTTTGTATATATAACCACCATTGGACGGAAGGTGACATTTTTAATTTTTTATAGGGGCTATATGTGTGCTATTTTGAGTCAATATATAACTATTGATCATTAGTGGGAAATCGACCTTTAATAATATTCATATATAAAGGAGTATAGTCAATCAATATATATATATATATATTTTTATGAGAGTCGAATTCACAGCCTCCCTAAACCTTACCGTTTGGCAAATGATGTCTCTACCATCTCAACAAAGATGCTTTGGTCAATCAGTATATTCTTATTTATGAGAAACAAATTAGGTTTCAATTTAAGACTAAAATTCAAATTAAGTATTTTTTTTATTATTATTAGTACTTTTAGCAACTCAGAAATAAACCTCTATTTCTTCATGAGTAGTAAATATACCTTGGTTGCCACGCATCGATCTATTGAATTATTTTTAATCAACTTCAAAGGATGAACTCATACATAGTCATCGCACATAACTCAGTATCTCAACTTCAAAGTAGGGACTCATATAGAGTCGTCGCACACAACTCGTTATCTCAACTTTGAAGGATGGACTCACACTGAGTCGTCGCACACCTCTTAATATCTCAACTTCAAAGGTGTGAGTCCATCCTTGGAAGTTGATTAAGGGAGTTGTATGCATTGACTCTGTGTGAGTCTACACTTCAAAATAGATATCGAGTTGTGTGCATTAATTCTGTGTGAGTTCGATATCAACCCGATAGACTTTGTGGGAGTTTGGAATAAATGGAATGAATCTAAACTATTTGATTTGGCTGTGTGCTCCTAGTTTAGAGCGTCCAAGTCCACCTAGTCAAGTTTGGGCAAGTCTACATGAGGAATATATACTGGAGGGATCAGTTAACTAGCACTTCCTCGCTGTGTGCTTCCGGTAAGAATGAGACCGAGTTAAAATTTAATTTCGAGGGTGAAATTTTTATTATTAGTAAGGTTGTAATAGCCAAAATTTTTTTTATATTTGAGTGATGAAGTGTAATATCCATTTATACTCGTGTGTAACGGTCCGTTTTACGCCATTATTTATTTCGTGATTTCAGACATGGACGCCAGTTCGGATCCACGTGGACTCCGCGAGTAGGCTAGGACACACCTCGAGCTAGGTACACTAGTAAATTGTGTGTTGTATTGTTTAATTGCGATGCATTTTATGAAATTATTTGTTAATACATCGCATGTGTGTATGTTGAATGGTTATATCGTACGAGGTTGTGTGACGGGTAGTCGCCTCGAAATGTGTATCAACGCGGTATCGAGAGGTGAAGTACGGTACACTAGGGAACTCGTCTTATTCATGTTAATATGATTAAGTAATTCAATAGAAATGGGTAATGTAACCATAGGCTAATTGAGTTGAAATTTAAACAATAGGTATGACACGCCTCGAAATGCGTGTCGAGACGCAAGGCACCGGATATCGGGTAGCGAAGGTTAGTGGGACCATGAGTTGATTAATTTTGATAAATAGAAAACTAACCATATGATTTGATAAGGCTTAATATAAGGTGAGTTAATTAAATAAATGAAAAGCCTATAGTTTTAACTAAATAATGAGGATTATGGATGGACCTCAAAATCATCATTGTGAGTAATTTTAGGAGATGAGTGTATTAATGGAGTCATCAGGTGGTGTGGAAACCACAAAATAATCCTCGAGATATGTACGCACAATTGATCTTAACCAAACATATATAGGAAGTTAGTGGAGTTTTGATCAAACCACTCAAACAAATCCATGTAAAACCAAGTAAAAACCAAAGAAAAATAAGAAACTCAAGTGGAATTCAATAAACTTGGAGGACAAATCAAGTGATCCAAGCTAGGAAATCATCTTTCTCATCTCTGCACTCTTCAATGAACCCATTTTTTTGTATATTTTAACGAATTCGAGTTTGATGATTAGACCTCTAATTTTTAGTGAAAACTTGATGAATTACATGTCTATACATCATTTTCATAGAGAATTTACAACTGGTTTAGTTGGAATTGGTGTTTTGATGGAATTGGAAAATTTGGTGAATTCATGAGATCTAGTAAATTTGGGCCAAATTGTTGTTCTAAGGTTGTTCTGGGTTAAATTGATATGGAGAGGGTATAAACCAGGTTAGAGTAGCTAATTGAGAAGGGCAGGACAGAGTTCTCGACTTGAGAATTATGTCACAGAGGGCAATTAGCGTGCTAACTGGGTTGGTTAGCACGCTAATCGTTATGGGTTTCCAACTGTTTTTCAAAATGAAGAACAGTAACGCGCTAGACAGATCCCTTAACGCGCTAACTTCACCTAGTGCACTAGGTAGATCCATTAAAGCGCTAATTTCACCTGGCACACTAGGTAGACCTATTAGCGTGTAACGCGTTAATGACAGATAAAATATGAATTTAAAGGTTGTTTTAGTGATTTTCAACTTAATAAATATCTAAACACTTATAAACAACCTAAACTTGTAAAATTGGACTATAAGGACTTAGTGGATCGTAACTCGGTGTAACGACCCAAATTAATTAAACTAGGATTAACGTTAATCTTGGGGATTAACAATCGTAATTCGAGCGTTACGCAGATAACTCGATTGACTCGAACACGAGAACCGAGGAGATATATTATTTGTGGATGATGGTTGCTTAGGTGTGATGTTTAAACATTATATTATTGTATTGCATCACATGTGTGTATGTTACTATCGGACGAGTTGGCATGACGAGTGTTTACCTCGAAAGGCATGCCAATGTGGGTATCGGATAGGCGAACTACAGGTACATTAGAAAACTCAACTAATTCACGTTAATATGACTAGTTGATCAATGAAAAAGGGTAATGTAACCATAGGCTAAGTCGATTAAGTTAAAATAATACGCTATGACGTACCTCGAATTATGCGTCGAGACACGGAGCATCGAGTGTCTCGGGTAGTCGAGGGTTAGTGAGATCACAAAACTTGTCAATTTGGTGAATAAAAACACTAACCATATATATTATAATGAGTCTAAGCTAATGTAATTGAATCAAATAAATCAATGCCTATAGTTTGCTTATTTAAATTAAAAACCATGAGATTGTCCTAGAGATACGTGTTGACACATCTAGGAACTATGTGAGTAGCAAATTAGTGTCACTTTGATTGGGTTAGTGGGAGTTAGTGAGATGCATTTCAAGGTGTTGATCATTAGATAAGCTTCGAGATACGTAAATACATGGATATCAATGGCTAGGAATCAATATTATCTTAATATATAAGATCAACACAAGTAAGGAAACTATTTTCATTTTCAAATTATGAATCAAGAGAACTTGCTGGAGAAGAAGGAGGTTGATGGAGAGAAGGAATCCATGGAAGATTGGTGAGAATCTCTCAAGGTAGGTGGTACATCAACTAGGTACACATCTATTTATGTCAGATTGAAATCATTTCTGGTTTTTGGCTAATTACAAAGGGTAGATGATTGAACATTTACAATTGGTTTATATATTTGGATTCTTCATTTGAAGATGATAATCCAGCTATATTGAAGTCCTTAATTTGAATTTGAAATCATAAAGATATGAAATTTTGAAGTTGCAAGACCAAAACTAGAATTCTGCATGTTATATTAGGAATTAGCCTATGTAATTTGGTCATAACTTGTTTATTTTAGATCCAAATCGACCCAAACTGGTGGAATTTGAAAGCTTACTCAAAGGGTAACAACTTTGCTTAGCTGGAGATGTTGTAATTCAGTTGTTTTCATATCCAAAAGTGCTCTACAAACAGGTGCTAGAATTCAGAAGAAAAGTTTTGAAACTAAATTTGTTAAAGGTATAACTCCCTAACTACTTATCCAAATGAGCTGATATTTTAGTATGTTATATTTGTATATGTATTGTGCCTTTTGACAAAAAATCACCTTTTTTGGAAACATAGATTGGGAGGAATAGATTGTCTAAGTTCGCTGGTCGGATAAGGTTCTAATTAAACCTATGTTTAGTAGAATCAATATATCTCTTTCGTTTCAAATCAAAATTTTATAAACTAAACATTTTCAGAAAGCTGAAATAGAGACCGACGATCTTTGTATTGGTGGATGATTTCGAGATTTGGACCATTTCATGCCTAAAAATGCGTTGTAACATAAGACTGAAATTGAGACTTACTTTAGTCTTTAGGACTGATTTGGGAAGATAAATTTGAAACATATTCAACCAATTTGAATACAAAATAAACATACTCAACTAACTTCAGGGACTTAGGGGACTGTAGCTCGGGTATAGGGGAGCTTGTCGGGTCGGATTCGGGTGTCCGGGTGGAGTCGGAGCGCGTGTTGAGGTACGTAAAACCCTTGAGAATGCTTTATAGAATTCAGTTCATTTTTCTTATGCGTGTGATGAATGCCAAACTGTTTTACTTTACTGTTTTGTTTAACTTTTTCTTTTACTTTACTATTTTTCTTATGCGTGTAATGAATGCCAAACTGTTTTACTTTACTTTACCATGGCATGTGTATCGAAGTCTTTGGTGGATAACGACCCAAGTTACTTGGTCGGTACATGTGTCGGTGCGTCGTGGGTCTACACCGCTACCGAGAGGAACAGTGTGATGGGCTAGTTAGGTGCGCCCAAGTAGTGGGATCTTGGGGAGGGTATCCGAAGTATGGTGTAGTTTGTTACACCCGATACATTCTTGGATTTTCATCAAAGATGTTTATGTGTATATGAACTTAATTATCGTATGTTTACATTCTCGTTTACCTCGTTAATCGCTACTATGCCTTATTTTAGAGCATATTTGGTTTGGTTGGTATGTACTAGTTGTTAATTACTAGTTGTTTGATTATTATCTCGTTGAGTTTGTGTTATTGTCATTGTATGATGCTTGAATCTTTTGTATTCCCTACATTCATGGAAGTATGGATTTATGTTGCCATATAGCATACTTGCATGTCTCGTAGCTTTATTTGATTTCTTGTTGAATATTGTGTAGCATTCTCTTAGGAATTTACTCACTAGTCTCGTCACTGTATTTGTTGGGTGACTGAGTGCAGATCCTTCTATGAGTAACGACAAAGGAAAATCTTTCGCGACTATATCTTTTGGCTGACGGTCTTGGACATAGTCGTAGGTGTTTATATTATTTTGTTATTTTGTTATATTATTTTGGGTATTGGGAGACTTGAGATGGCACTTGTACATGTATATATACACTTTGTTTTATGGTATTGTTCGCTTATATGCATAATACTTATTCGGGTTTTCCATAGTAGGATGATACTTATAAACTCTAAGAGTTAATGAAAATACATATTTAGGTTTATTTAAGATTTCCACTACAAAAATAATGGTTATCTAATTGTAACTCGAAATATACAAACCACTAGCACGCTAGGACTCATAAGTTATAAACAGTTTAATATAAGTAAATAAATTAAGATTAAAATGAATAATCGAGTTAACCAAACTAGTAATAGCAACGTAGAAATGATTATCGAGACATGAGATGGATGGAGTCTTGCGGACATGTGTAGTCTGGCTCACCGGGTGAGGAGTACATGTAAAGATGACACCCAGGGGTAAGGGGGCCACCATAGATGGTATCAAAACAAGGTCGATGAAGCCTCAGAAAAAGTTAAAAGAAATTTAATAAACTTAGCGAATAAAGTCTTAAATGTGGAAACCCGATATTATGGCCTTAGAACTTTAGTTGGGAAGTGATATGAGGCGGGTAGAGCTAAGGTTATATACGTGTTATGTTTTTACTGTATGTTATACATTATACGCGTATATGTATATCGAGGCTGATCTGGAACACGCTTCTTGATGCGGATTACGATGAACAGAAAGCTTACTACTTTGCAAGAGATTGGTCAGACTAGCAATCTTGCTAGGAACACTACCACCGCTGTTACTACTAGTCGGGGTGTTAAGACTAATTTGCGGAACATGACACTCGGTTGATAGAGATTTTGTAGTTACTTAAAAGCACGGGTAGCGACCCAGCATTGCACTGCAGTCAAGGTAGAGATCAGGGAGGACATAACATGGGTCAGGGTTAGAAATCTAGAGACGGACAAGCTGGCAGGTTAGAGACGCGTTGGTGTTTTCGATGTAGTTGGCAAGGACATGATATGAAAGATTGTTCTTAGAGACCAGTGTCAGTTATCATAGCGCCACACATGCCAGAGCCAAATTTGCAGTGTGTCGAGTAAGGGTAAAGAGGAAAGTGATGAATTGAGTTAAATACTATGAGTATTGCAGACCACGACATGACAGCCGAGGACGTGAGAGTTCCCAACCTAGTTGATTTTGTATACATACTTTAGATCTCGACAAGATATTGGGGGTATGATGTCGAGTTCATACAAGCTATGAGTTGTAGGTCGAGGATGCTTTTGAATTGAAGATCTATAGAATGACAATAAGGACAAGACTAAGAATAAAGAGTTTCAGAAGTGTAAAAGTAAGGAAAGGTAGTCGAGATATGGTAAGTAGAGTCTTACTAGGATAGCTAGAAGACACGAGACAGAGGAGCAGCTTGAAGACCTATGAACAACTGATAGTGTTGAGATGACTCGAGATGTACATGAAAGCGATAAAATGCAATTTTAGCTTCGGCCAGAGCACTAGAGTTAGTTTCGCAATTATGACAGTCCGAATAACTCCATAGAAGTTCTATGAATGTCCTCAGACAGTGAGGTTGGTGGGGGCCCGCACCGCTACCTCATCTGGAAAAAGGACAATTCAATAAGTACAGGTAGAGAGAAAACTTACAATTGTGCGAGAAGACATCGAACTAATCACTGATACCAAGGTTTAAATCAAGCTTAACAAAGATGGACAACTAGACAAGGGGCGATAGAGATTAGTGTGAAAAAGTGGAATACATGAGATCATAAGGCAAAAATTTAAGAGTTGTGTATAGAGTAAGTGAAATGGATGGACATCATGATAGAGAGATTGAAGAGCCATATGATTTACAGATCTAAGAATATAAAGACACGAAGCTTTTAGAAGACATGAAAATAAAAAGAGTGAAAATTTACACTATTGGATGAGTGGTTAGTCTCCTTAGGTATCGTGTACAAGGTGTGTGACCTTATTAGGTATACGCTATAAAAAGACGAGACGAGACAACACGTGACTTATACATGAGCAAGAGTAACTCATGATGGCGATAACGCATTGTAGTAAGATCATATTTCGTTGCCTAAGTTAGAGTCTTATGCTTTGTGAAGCACTACGACAATACCATGGTTGCGATGGTATGAATATAGGCAAAGTTAATGAAAGTATGACTGAAAACTTGATCGGTGTTCGAAGCCTGAAAATGAGCATGAACATTGTTAACTATGTTCATGGACATGACTCGCCTTCAGACAAGGTCGAGTAACAACTAGACCATAACATATGTATCAAAAGTCCTTAGTGAATGATGATTCGAGCTGCTGTATTAGTATATATGTCGGTGCGTCGCGAGTCTACGTCGACCACCGAGAGGATCAGGTATCGGGCCAGTTAGGTGCGCTCACTAGCGGGAACCTGAGAGGGAATTAATAGTATGGTCTAGTTGGGTTTGGAAGCGAGTTGGCAATGGTGAATTTTTCTAGCCACAATTTCCTTCCCACAAAAAGTAGAACAGGAGACAGGAAAGAGTGGCGTTGTGAATATTTTCTGCCACAATTTCCTCCTCATGAAGATTAAGAGATAAGGCTGTATAAAAGGCTTAGCGGGCACATTGCGTGCGGGGCAACGCTTAAGGATACATTTATAAGAAGGTCGTAGGAAGGATCTTCTTTGGGTACATTGCGTGCGGGCAACGCGCCGAGGATACAATTATGCAAAGAACTGAAGGGCGGTAGGAAAGGACTTGCTGGGCACATTGCGTGCGCATGATGCATAAGGAATGCAGTTATAGAGAGATCAAGAATGATAATCGATTGTACAGAGAAGGAATACTCAGTGTTGTGATATACATTAGGCCATAACACGTGTGGCGGCCCTAAAGCGAATGACAACCTGAGTGCCTTGGTGCACATATCGGTGACTCAGCGGATTTGGTCAGCACCGCGAAGGCTATTGGGTGATGGGTCAGTGGAGCGGGTTAGAAATGCCCACCGGTGGGTCCCCAATGTATTGAACTATGGTCTAGTGGGGTCGAAATTGAGTTAGCTACGTCGGTTGTTTCGCCACTATTTAAGCTTGGTGTAGAAGTGAATTATAAATTCCTTGAGATCTAAATCTCGGGGACGAGATTCTTTTAGTTGGGAAGAATTGTAACACCCAAGCGTTAATCTCGTGGATTAACGATCATAATTCGGGCATTACGCGAGATAACTCGGTTGAGTCGGACATGAGAAGCGAGGAAATATATTATTTGTAGATGATGGTTGCTTAGGTGTGATGTTTAAACATTATATTACTTGTATTGCATCACATGTGTATATGTTGCTATCGGGCGAGTTGATATGACGGGTGTTTGCCTCAAAAGGCGTGCCAATGCGGGTATCGGATAGGCGAACTACAGTACATTAGAAAAACCCAACTAATTCACATTAATGACTAGTTGATCAATTAAAATGGATAATGTAACCATAGGCTAAGTTGATTAAGTTAAAACAATAGACTATGAGATACCTCAATTGCGTGTCGAGACGTGGGGCATCGAGTCTTCGGGTAGTCGAGGCTTAGTAGGATCACAAAATTTGTCAATTTGGTGAATAAAACACTAACCATATATATCATAATGGGCATAAGCTAATGTAATTGAATCAAATAAATCAATGCCTGTAGTTTAGTTATTTAAATTAGAAACCATGCGATTGTCCCAGATATACGTGTTGACACATCTAAGAACCATGTGAGTTGCAAACATATCTAATAACAATATACTAAAAGATCAACTCATTTGGATAAGTAATTAAGGAGTTATAACTTTTAAAATTTTAGTTTCAAAAAATTCTCGTAATGCATTCAATCAACTATTTGTAGAGCACTTTTGGACTTGAAAACATTCGAATTACAAAATTAACGGTAGGACAAACCTCTTTGTCCTTACTTGATAGTTAGCTTTCAAATACCATCGATTAGGTCCATTTTCATTTAAAATGAGGAAGTTATGACCAAATTATATAGGTTGGTTCATAATACAACATGCAAAATTTCAATTTTGGTGTTATAACTTAAAAAATTCATATTTTTTTTTATTTCAAAACCAAATTAAGAACTTCATAATAGCTGGATTATCAACTTGAAATGACGAATCCAAATATATAAACCAGTTTCAAAGAATCAATCATCTATCCTCTGAATATGACCAAAACCCAAAATTGATTTCAAACTTGAAATAGAAAGATGTGTACCTTGGGTTCGTGACAGTTTGATTTGAGCTCCAATCTCCTTGATCTCCCTGAATTTTTCAGCTAACAACCTCCTTACTTTCTCTGATTTTTTAGCTCAAATGTTTATGTTGAGCTCCTCCGTTAAGTATAGGCCTTATATACTTATATTAGTAAGTGTATTAATTAGCCAAATCTTTGATTTACTATTAGTTAATTTTTAGGACAAGTATCCTCCCTCATTGCCACTTGTCCCACATGAAAGTCACTCGTCTTGCCTTGTTATATGTATTCTAGGATCATCACTAGGTTGATCAATGGTTCAATTAATTCCTATCCAACTATATGACTTTATTTTATCTTAAATCAAATTAATTCACCTAGGCATATTATTACATATGGTTAGTGTGTGTAGTCATATATTTAGCATATTTTCGGTCACACTGACCCCCGATTACCTAGCACCCGGTGCCCCGAGTCTCGGCATGCATCTCGAGGCGCGCCAATCCTTGATGTACACAATTATTATGACTTAGCCTAAAATTTGATTCTCTATTTTATTCCATATTCACCTTGATTCTTAGTCATTTTATTCAAGTTAGTATTATTAGATTTAGTGTACTCGTACTACACTTACCCGATATTCGCATCGACATGCTTTACAAGGCATTTACTGGTCACACAATCTCACACGGTATAGAAATATAAATACACACATGCGATGAGTTATGAAATACATAATAATTAATATCACAATTATGCAACCAACTAGCAAAAATAACCATTTATGCTTAGTCAACCATGTCGTAGCCTATCTAAGATTTCCACGTGGTCCTAAGCTGGCGCCTGAGTTTGAAATTAAATGAAATAATGACGTCAATAAATATTGAGCCATTACACGACTTTGAGTATAGTGGTTCTTTGAGTCGAATAAAGAAATGATAAAACAAATGAAAATACATGAGTTAGAAGTAATCTTTGTTAACACCAGATTAGGTGTTGTTATGAAACAAAGATCAACGAAATTCTGAACTTGAAAATGAAAGATGTAGTGATAAGATCAATGTGTTAGAAGTTGAGATTGGGGAAGATTGTATGATAATAGCTAAGATTAGCTATTAAAAAAGCTAACACAAGTGATTATGTTAGGAAATTTCGAGTACCCAATAGTCTCTTCTAACCAAAGTAAAGTTATGATGTTTATCACTACGACTTAAAATATAACCGATGAAGAGATAAATGTACTGATTGATTATCAGTAAGTGGGTTGTATAGGACGTCAGTATGGGCTCCTATATTGCGAGAATTTCCATTTATATGACTTAAAGGATTGAAATAGCTTCCTTTAAGAATTTGACTAGTCGTTAAGTTGATCAATAGTTTAGAAATTATAATTCTTCTATTTTCAGTTGAACAATAACGGACAAATGAAATCATCAAAAAATGAATTGATGATCAGTAAGATATTTTGATATCTTTCATAGAGTCTTGAAAAGTACCAAATTTCTTTTTGAGAAAAAGAAAAGTCAAGAAATCTAAGACTAATGTAAACAACTTAAGGCAATAATAAACAGTTCTACTGTTTGAGTCGCAAAATTTCTCTGTTTAGAATCAAGAATAGTTAAGGAAGGCTTTAATTGGTTGAATGGTCATAAGAAGTCGCATTGTCCTTAATTATATTTTTGAAAAGAGAAAAGATATAAATTGTTTTTTTAGTCAAGACTAAAGAAAGCGCAAATGGTCTAAGTGTTGAGCAAAAATTATGATAAATTAAAAAATGGGCTAAAAAGTAAGATCAATGTGAGAATAGCTAAAATTAACAAAACTGAATGGAATAGACTCTACATATAAAATAAAATGAGACGTAGAGATGACTTGTGATTGCTGGAAGTGACACGAACGGACACCTTTAGTCAAGGTAAGGCACCGGAGTAGTTGTGCATGACTAAAAGTCTAAGTAACTTAGTATCGTAATTATGGTTCATTCATAGCGTAGAAGATCGGTGTGATGTTTACCCATCTTTGAATAATCGAATGAATTGATGATAGTCATAATAAAAGAGTCTACAAAGTTTCGTTGGAGTCAATTGGAAGCTGAAGTATAGGCAACTAAATGGTCTAGACATTCTCACATTAATATAAAAAATGAATTACAGTCAATGAATCCCGATAAGATTTAAGATGTCAAACTATAAGTTTGATGGAATCTAATATATCTTCACAAGGATCTTATGAAAAAGTCAACTCCATATGTTGAAAGTTTTGAACCAAAGTAATATACAACTTATATAAGTGAAAATGTTATATATTGGTTCAAATGTAGTGCTACACCGCGTGATCAGTTAGTGGTGAAGTTTTAAAAGCACGAGGTTATTTTAAATTAGAGTTGATGTAAGATACATATATAATGGTGAAGATATACATGAAATAAAAAGAGAAGTATAACTTACAACTTAGTCAGTATTATTCGTGTTGGTTGAAAATATTGAATATAATACAATGTATCTTATTCGATATGTTTAAAGAATTAAATATTGTTATAATTTAATTGAGAAAAGGCATAAGTATGTATTGAGTAGAGATGACAAAGAGAAAACATATTTGGAATACAAGTTAAAAAAATTATGCTACAATAGTATGATCCGAGAATATGTCGATATCTCTTTTTAGAATCTTATGTTTGCTCAAATTACGGATAAACGTCTCTGTTCAAGTAATGAAAGAAGTTTGTTAGACAGCAAGTGATTGAGATGTAAAATCTCATTAAATGGAGATGATGCAAAATCTCAGTAATTGGAGAAATATAAAAACTGGTGTAGTGATCAAGGCAATCTGGAAGAGGTTGGCACTTAAGTGAATGTAATGAGGCTTGTGATGAACTCATGATAGCGAATTGTTAACTTTCTAACTTATCAAAGAAAAACTTAAGTGAATTGGCTGACGAGTTGGAATTGGTAATTGCTTTCTAGTCCACAATATAAATAATATTGTTAGTAGACATTTAGAGAATGAGTAAAAGTTGCACGATATGCCAGGTTGCATTTTATGATCGGATTAAAATTTGAGATCTCTTATTATGAGATGATAGATGTAATTAGAGATCTATAGTCATGGGATGACCTGTGTAATTCTAGGTTTTTGTTGAGAAACATTGGAATGGTGATGGATCAGATTGACGCACAACTCTACTTTGTACATAACGTCGTGCTCTAATATTTTTTGCATCACTATATAAATATTTAAACTGATAATAGTCTAAAATGAATTGATCAACTGACAATTCTAATAAAAAATTGTCGGTGATGAGAAAGTAATCTGGAATGGGTATACAAAGTTCGGTGGATAGGAAAAGAATTATCAACGATTTATGGAATAGTTATTTAGTTAAGAATGGAAATTATTTTTTTGAAAAATAACATAGGCTAGATCTTGCTAAGTATTAGTGTTAGAATGTGATTCAAGGCATGAAATGTGAAGTAAAATAAAGTTATTGAATATTTCACAAAGCTGATTGTTTAACTCGTCGAAAATTCACAAAATTCCAGGTTGGCTGAGAAATTGATATAATTTTCATTAAACCAAGGAGTTGGAAATGAAAAGTCGAAATATTCATGATTCCTACCATCGAGTTATCATTACAACAAAAGTTATTGGGTCTACTTAATAATTTCACTTTGAAAATAGTTTTACAGGTTTGGATTGAAAGAGTCGTATATGAAGGATCATTTTATCATATATATCTTGGTTCAGTAACCTGTAAGTATAAATTTTGAGGATGAGATTTTTAATTAATTAGGAAGAATTGTGACATCCGAGAACTTCATAAACTTGATCAAGAGACTAATTAAGTGAATTTTAATTTTAATTGGAATTAAGTTTTTGAGGTAGGACCCACACATTACGCACCGGAGATCATAAGTTTAAATATTATTTTTGTATGTTGTGTAAATAGTTGATGTAATATAATTTATTTGGAGAAAAACAAAGTCAACTTGAGGCTTAGACGCGGTGTCTGCGTATTTCGGAGCGCGTTGGTATTTTCGTCATTTTTGGCGAAATGGGGTATTTTCTAGGGTTTGATTTTGGTAAAAAAATTGGAGTTAAACATGAAAAATTAATAGAAAAAATAAATGAAAGGGTGAAACTATAACTATGGGTATTTGAGAGAGAAGAGGGATAGATAAGTTTAAGGGGAATTTTGGTAATTTGGTTATAAACAAAATAAAACAATGAAGGGGGAGGTTTCGATCAAACCTCTCTCCCATTTCATCTTCTTCCCTAAATCATGCATCCCTCATCTCTCAAAACCTATCACTTTCATCACAGCTCCCTCTTATTGGTCACTAGCCTCTCTCTGCCTCCTGACCAATTTTTTTCTTTTTATCTATCTCACTCATATCTCTTGCATTCGGCTCCATTGAAGATGAATAAAGAATAAAAGAAAGAGTTGGAGAACTGTGGATTGAGGTGAGTTTTCATTTTTTTCCTTAAATTAATAATGAGTCACTTGTCTGATCGAGAGAATTGGAATTTTATTGTGTTGGGATGAACTAGTGGTGTGATTTGAGTTCAATTGATGGTTGTAAATTGATGGAATTGATGAGAAATCAGTGATTTTGATGTATTTCAATATGTTTCATCGATTTGAAAGTGAATTTGAATAAGTTGGGACTATTTCAATCAATTGATTTGTTGGATCAAAACTCATGAAACTTAGTTTTTGAACTGTGTTGAGATAGAAAAAGTCGGGTATGGTTATTTTCTTCAATTCTTGATATTTGGTGATGATCTTTGGAGAATTGGTACTCCATATAACCTATTTTTATTTGGGATTTTCGGTTTTTAGGTTGGGTAAATATGTATGGAGTTTAAGAAATTCAAACAGAGGTTACAACCTTAGTTTTAAACTGCTCAAAAGCCTCAAAATTTGGCAAAGTATAAAACAACTTGCAAGCACGCATGTTGGGTCGATAAGTTAAAGTATCAAATGTCATCCAGATTATATGGGGTTAAGCTCATTTTAACCCTTGTCTATCATATTTTACATAATGGAAAGGTACAAACCTAGAATCATTTGTTTGGGCAGTGAAAAAGTGGTGGAAAGGTAGCTCGCAAGCCACTTTGTTAAAATTGTGAACAAATTTTACATTAGCGAGTAGCCATATTTGACGAATGATTCAAAGGCCTTATAGATGTCCAAAATACTTGCGAATAGGTTCGGTCAAATCTTAGTATAACCTATTTCAATGGTCAATAAGGTTTGTAGTGAAATTCATTGGTTTAAAGGTTGAGATTTAACATTGAACATAGGGTCTCGCTATTGAAAAATTTGCACTACCTATAATTTGACTAAGTGTTGAAGGCTAATTTCAAGGCAGTCTTGACTTGGAATATGAATGAGGAACTCATGGAAATGTTGCAATTTAATGTTTAGGTGTATTGGTGAAAGAAAAGACTCTAAAAGTTGATAAAATGAGTAAATTGGGATTTTTTGACGTTCTAAAGTTGAAATTTGGAATTGGCAAGATTAAAATTGCCAATTTAGTTAAAATCTCAATTTAAAATTTATAGTAGACTTGTAAATTGTTTTTGAAGCCAATAAGCAATTTATGACCGAAACTGAGACGTGAATTATGTTTTGAGACTTAAGATAAAGTTGTTGGATTTTAGAGTGGTTTTAACTCCGCTATAACTTGAAAATGGATTTTAAATCCTATTGTGACTTAAAAATGATTTGTAAATATTAGGATTACATTATGACTTTTAAATAATGATTTTTATGACTTAATAGGATGTGGAGTTACGTGAAAGTCGGGGAACACTTGAGTGAGGCTTCGTTATAAATTTCAAGTTGGAAGGATTGTAAATAAAGCTTACAGTGATCACTTTATCACTATTTATCGTATTATAACGCATTTAACTCATTTTTTATGTATCATATTTGTTGATCATGCACTCATGCATCAAGGGTAATGTGGGTCAAGCATCCGAGTCTTAAGACTCAGATAGTCGGCTCTTCGCCGAGTATGTTTTCAGTGGGATCCGGAAAGAGTTGCCAGAAACCGAAACAACTCTTGTGGGTTGAGTTAATGCGGCATGACAATTATCTTTATATAGTGCATTAGAAGTTTCTTCTAGTACTGTTTTCATTTCACTTAGGTATTGATCACACCTTAGTGACCAGCAAACAAGATGATTGTGACCACATGTTGATATTTACCTGTTGATTCTCGTTGAAATATATTTATATTTCTTATTATCTTACATTTGGCTATACAGGTAATTTGGACAGTGTAGGATTTACTTATCTGAAATCATTTTACCTTATGTTGGTGATTTCAGGTTGCGAAGTTCATGAAAGGATAAGAGGAGCTCATTAGGGTATTGAAATGTTGTTTAAATATCTATTTCTTTTTAAATAAATTGTCTTACATAATATTATATTTTCTTGGTTATATGGATGAGTGATGGGTCGTGTAACATTGGTAATGGCATTACAATCCAAGTATATCGGGATAATATTGGCGTGGTTCTTGAGGATTAAATAATATTTGAAGTTCAAAACTATAATTAGGGATTATGGAGTGACATGACTACAAAGGAATTTTAAGGTGAAAACTTGCGGACATGATGCAATTTTGATATTTTGATTCATTTTGATATTAGATTATGAGATTTTGTAGAGATGTGAATCCTTTTAGGCCTTCTCCTCATTCATTACATTTGTCTATTGGGTGGATTTCTCGGTAGGCCACTTTTAAGGGAGAGTCTTCTGCCGAAATTTTTAGAAAATACGAAAGGTAATCCTTAAGATTTCCTAATTTGCTCCAATTAAGTAAAACAAAAATCGTGTTTCATTGAGGATATAAATCTTATTTTTCGAGCACTTTAAGGATTGAGTTGAAAACTAATTTGAGGTTAAAGTTAATGAATGGATTTTCAAGATAACCAAAACTTTGATGTGATAACAAGGGATTTACAAGTACCTCAAGGATTTAGGAAAATTGATGTCACGAAAGAAATTAATGAAACATTCTAAAGGCTTACTAAATTATCGGAGGATTTGGATAATCTAGGCTGGTCAATCGTCTTAATGACGAGGGGGTTGATAGGCAAAGGATTGGGTGATGTTGAATCTCCCATTTTCGTGACATAAAAATCAGATGGAAATACTAAATCATGTACTTGTACTAAGATATCTTCTAATAATCCATACAATTTAATAATGGTATTGTTTGCTAAAGTAAGATTAATAGGCGTATTAGTTAACGATCTTATTTTCAATTATTCATTAAGTTTGAGTGACATAACATTAATTGATGCTATGAGATCACACATAGCAAATTCAATAGAAGAATTACTTATGGTGATGGGTATGATGAACATTTTACTAGGTCGGGACATTTCTCAGGCATTCACTTTAAGGATGTTGTTTTTTTTTCTAAATTTTCATTAATTTCTAACTTCCTAAATGGTTCGATTATGACTTCTTGATTTCTTCTTCCCTAAGATATGCTAATAATTGTAGAACGGTAGAATTAAAAAGCATATATTCATTCGGTTCATAAATATCATTTACTTTGTCTCGATTAATTAATTCAGAATTTTGTGGAGATTTACCACAGGCTTCAACTTTGGCTAATTACCATGAGTATAGCCTTTCGAGAAAATTTGTGTATTTTAATTGTTCGGCCATTCATTCCTTAGTAAGAATGACATTTGTCATCATCTTTTCTTTTTGTTCTATTTTCTTAGGTACTTTGATTTTCTTTTTACCTCTTTTTGGTGTCTTTTCTTGCATATTTATTTCTTTTTCGTTTTTGTAAAATAAAGCGTTATCTTGTGCTTGATTAGTAGTGTTCGTAGTTTGAGTAGATACTTTAATTCGATTACTTAGCTTATTGATTTGTAAAGTCATTTGACTTAATTAATTTTTTAGCTCGTTAATAGATGTATCGGTTTTAATTTGGTTTTGAGATATTTGCGTAAAATCTTGATTACTTAGGGTCATAAAAATATATAATATTTGTTCTAAATTTAGTGGCGTAGGTTGAATAGTTTGTTGAGGTTGTTGCATGGATGTAGATTGTGTTGGTGCTCTCGGTCTAAATTGGTATAATTTTGATTTTATGGACCGTAGCTAAAGTTTGAATTTGGTTTTTCGTGTAATAAATTTTACTATTACATTGATTTCTAGGAGGACCAAAATTTTGGTTCATAAGCGTTGACTTCTTCATTGTTATCTTTTTGTAAAGTAGGACACGCATCTATAGGATGTGTAACTTCATTACAAAATCAACATGGTTTAACTTAGTTTGATCTATCTTTTAGTAGTAGTTTAACCATGTTAGATAACTCATCAACTTTTTTCGTCAACTTTATTACTTGTTTTACTATTAACCTCATAAACTTTCTTTCTTGATTTGTCGATCTTTTCACCATATTATTTAGATTATTTGGCCATCTTATTAATAGCTTATTTTGTTAGAGTTGGTGTAACATCAAATAATGATCCACCACATACGGTATCTAGTAGTCTTTGTTCAAAATACTTTAGTCATTCATAGAAATATTCTAATAAATCATTTTGGGTGTATCCATGTTGTGAATAAAATGAAATTAACATTCTAATAAAGCTTTTAACATTTGAGCCCATGTGGTTATCGAATCTTGAGGAAGATAAAACAACCAATCTTGTGCTTGATCTTTCAATACAAAAGGAAAAGCTTTAAGTTTGACTTGTTCTAACATGCGTCTTTAGGTTTCATCCCATTGACTTTATGTTGGTATTCTCTCATAAACTTTTGTGGGTCTTCATTGTCCTTACCATAGAAGTTAGGTAGAGCACTAATGAATACAGATCTAAATTCAAATTCGGAAATCCCTCAGGATAGGCAGTACACATTAGTTAATAAGCAGGGATATTTTTATTAGCTTGCCTAAAAGTAAGTTCTCTATTATCATTATTGTTATTAATATTAAAGTTATTATTGGCTTCTATTATGGTAGGTTGGTGTTCTTTACGTTGTTGTTGTTGTTGTTGTTGTTGTTGTCTTAAATTACGATTAAATGTACTATCTACCTCAGGATAAAACGGATGTAAAGATCTTGTGGAATTAGATCGATGAAGTGGATAGACCATACATCATCTAAAACTCTTAAGAAATTATGTTTAAATCTCCTACAACGATGCCAAAAATTGACACGTGTCGAACGTGTATAATAAACTTCCCTCCTATATTAGGATTTTAATATTTTGTAGTAGTGGAAGTGAGAATCATCTCTACAAGGATTTATCAAACTTCTTTAATTAATTAATTAATGAAAACAGAAATAAAACTTACTAATTCAATCTATAATATAATAATAATTAACTAACTATATTAACTTAACTAACGCAATCCAAATTTACTATAATTCAAATAAATTCAATTCAATAATAAATAAATATCTAAACAAACATCCAGAACAATGAAACATAAACCTATTTTGCATTCTAAACATGTTACTTCAATCATATAGTTATGAGCATACTTTATAAAATACCATAGATCATTAAATTCTAATCATAAGTAAGTAAATAGCCTTTAGCCAACCATTTGTTCTCCTTATACTAGTGGAAAAGCCACGTTCTAATTTTATTGAGCTAACCCTTTTGAATACATAAAGAGATTAACTTCACGCAATCAAACCACATTACACTTTATGAAAACTTTGAACTACTAAATCTAACCCCTTCAAAAAGTCATTTCAACATTAGATTTAGATCTCAAATTCACCTAGGACATCTAAACCGTCATACCTTTCAAACAATCCTAATTACTATTTTAAATTAGATAATGAATCTAAATATCACAATACACATTCTAGACTATGCATGCAATACAAATATCATGATTAAAATCAATAGATAATAACTTATTAAATCGGTCAATCAAAGAATATGATTAGTTTAAAGCATTAAGCACATAATCAACTCATCATAACTACATTGTTAAATAAATCTAGTTCATATTCAGACTTTGTTTAGATTGATTAACTACTCACTCATAATCATAAATAACATTGCAATAATATAAATAAAAGACAAAGATAAATACCTCTGCAATAACTACTCTAAATCTTCAAATCTTCTCCAAAAGGAATAGACAATAAAGCAATAAATTAAAACAATAAAAATGGCTCTTAGAGCAATGAAATATTGATCAAAGTACTTAAGGGCAACTAATTTCGTAACCCCAAAGTCGTATTTATAGTATTTTAGGTAGTAAACATCCCAAAACAACTCAAACTACTCATAGTTATCTAAAATTCTCGAAATCAGCTACAGTGATTCCTCAATGATTCATGGTTAAGCGAAATCATTGGGTACATCCATAGAATTGAAGTATATGTTTCCACCGATTTGACTGGTGGTTTTGTGTCCATAGGAATTGTTGGAAAATCGGTGGTTATAAAGTCTAGTTTTCCTTGGTGATGATTCTTCACATATTCTTTCCACTTGATTAATTTCTTCATAATCTTTTTTTTACTTAATTTCTTCATATATTCCATTTATTACTTAAAATAACAGAAACTAGAGAAAACCCCGTGTAATATAGTCTTTTATATAAAAAAATTATCCTAAAATGTACTATAAAACATGTCTAGTTATTTACTTGTCATTCAATAGAACCTCTAGTCAGGGGTCGAAAGGGTGGTGGTTGGTGTTGTTGTTGTGGCTATTGATGGTGTTATTATAATTGTTGTTGTTGAAGATAATCTCATGAGATATGATGATGTTTGATGTTGTTGAAGGGGTTATGAACGTGACAAGACCTATGTGTGTGGACTCCCTAAAGTGATTTGGACGTGATTTAAGGTTCCTAAGGGGTCAAGGGAGGTGTTAGGGTTGCCAGGGAGAGTGGCAACCTCAAAATGAGGTTACAAAGATTGGTGTTGCGCGCATGAAACCCACTGCGCCACTTGCTTTGGTCAACTGGCGTCGTGGCCGGCCGCCAATCCTTAGGCCATGACGTCACCCACGGCTTCGTGACATGAGCCTCAATTTGAAAAAAGAAGAAGAGAAAATTGGGTTCTAGTTGTCGAATTCGAACGAGATTCTGACCAAGGTTCTAGGGTCATACTAGGACTAGTATAATATCAAAATTAACCTCAAATGATTTGTGATAGGTTCTCAAACATTGTGAGAGGTTCATGTACTTTGAGAGCTAGGAAACTAAACCAAAGTAAGTGGGAATCTTATTCTTATTAATTATGCTTCGTAAATATTATATTTAGTTCGTACATAATTATGGAGTGAGAATGGGGTAGTGTATTGTGATTTGATTGTTTTAAATATGAAAATTCTTGATATGTTCAACAAGGCGGACTGAGACCGAGGGATGGAAATGTGACGACCCCAATTCCTACAACAAGGGTCGCCTGGCTTAAGCAATCGTTAAACCCCTCGAGATGACCCAACGAGTTGAGTGATGATTTAGTAAGCCTTAACCTGTGGAATTACAACAAGACAATCTCAAATATCTTTGGTAAGGCATATAATAGGTGTGGAATAAAAGTCTTATGACTCTATTAGGTGCGAAAATAAAATAGAAAGTTGTACAAAAGTTAAACAACTAGGCTATAGGTTTCACAAATCTACCCATAATAAAATCTCATGTTTATTACATAAAGTGTTTAAAACCAAAAAAATATAAATAAATAGCCTTGCAAATGAGAAAAGAGCTTCTACGTTATGACCTTACTATTTCCTCTGTCCTGAGCAGCGGTTGAGGTACCTAGATGGAGAAAAATAGTGGGGTAAGCAATATATGAACAGGCTCAGTAAAGTAGAAGCGTGCTTTACCTTCAATCATCCAACTAATATCTAATGCGTAATAACTAGCATGAACAAGGTTATTGATCAATTCTACTATCATTCAGGGCAGGAAAGGATAATATAAACAAGCATACTATATAATGCAAGATACAACAAAGCAAAGCCCGAACAAGATAGTCAACAAGATAACAATGATAACATGGATGCGATAGAGTCAATTAAGTGTGATGTGATAACCAACTAGCTTCAAGGTATCTAAGGTGATCTTGCCTCATAGATTGGTGTTTAAGCATCATTATGATCTTGCCTACCATAGATTGGCCCTCAAAAGTATCATTTAATAGTGGAAAGAGATTACCGGTGGCCGCCGACTCTCCAATGCGACGTATCATTTAAATTATTCATTTCAAGCATATTAGTTCCATAAGCATTCATAAATAGAGAGCTCAAAAGGACAAGATAAAACTGAACAACAAGATATATTCAATTTGTTTCCAAGTAAGAGATCAACCATTCACTATCGTGAGTCTTAGCCTAACTAATAGCATGACATGATTGAAGATAAACCAAACCCTACTTACCTCAAAGCATTGCTATCATATCCAATCCTAACTTGGAAGTTCCTATTAGGTTCTCCTTGTGTCTCCATTGGTATAGGTTCATATATGTATTATTAACATGTTTTATTTGAGGTGAGTTTACTCAATTCGTATTAATATCTTGAAAATGATATAAAACCCTTTTCAAATCAATGTCACGCTTTCGCCGCACCGACAAAAGTTTTTCGGGGTTAGTTATTACTGCGTCGATCCATGTCCCGATGATATATCTTGATAAAACTTGGCAAATTTTGAAAAATAAAACATTCGATTTAATTTTGTAAAAACATCCAGTGCCTCTAGTCTTTGTGGATTTACCAATAAGGCTCTAAGGCGAGATCGATGGTTTCGAATCGACAACTCAAAATTGATCCCAGTGAGTTTTTAGCACCATACGTTACATGCCACGGCTTTGGGGAGTCATTTGGATCGACTTCTCCGAATACCTAGGCGACATCGTGGCAAAGCCGTACGGCTTGTGAGCAAGGCATTGGCGCAATGATGGGCACAAATTTAGAATTTTAGATCCGAAATCAAATTTTCGAATTCCTGAACAACTCACGTCGACTCTAAGGCTCCAAATCTGATCAAAACAGTATTAAATCACTCATTTGAAAATACAAGATCATTCCCATTCGTTACAGAATGTATCCAAACTACAAACCCATCATTAAAACGTAGATTTTGCAAATCCATTTGAACAAACCAAAGAAGGTGAGATAGAGGTGACCCAAATCATGAATTCAAGGCATATGAGTTCATCTTCTACCTTAAAACTTCAAGTGAAACTATGATTTCATTCCAAAATTGAATATGCGAATCGAATAGAGAAAATTAGAGAAGATGAGACAAATATTCATCTTGCTTTGTGAGATCTTGATGAGAGTTCCCTCTCCTCCACCAAACCCACCAAGCAAGTGTCCTAAAGTTCCCTCCTCAATTTCTCTACGTAGTTATTTCAACCAAAAATGATTTGAAACCCTAATTATGGTTTAAATACTTAGTTAATAAAATTAGGGTTAAGTTGACCAAATCAAAACCCCACATCTCATCTTAGTCTCTTTAAGTTCTTGGATGATCATAGAGTCCTCATTAAGTCCATCATTTCTTGTATTTTACATAAATATCCTTATGTGTGTTTATCTACCAATTTTGCCATTATCCTTTGTTTGATTTATTTAACCTTTTATCTAAGTCTATTTCCTTAACTTAGTCAACTATTACACGCATACCATGTATATCTATCAAATTAAATTGTATATAATACACACATTACTCACATTATTCACACTATTACACGTATACCATGTATACCTATCAAATTAACCTTGATAAAGGGACAACTTATCCTAATCGATATTTGGGGCGTTACGGGAAAGGTTAGCCTAGAAATGGATTCTCGCCATTTATCCTAATAAACGGAAAATGATAGCTTGGAAATGGATTCCGCTATTTCACCCTCGATGGCCAGAAGTTTTACCTTAGTCATCATTGTCCATTTAGAGTTCGTAGCTCGATCAAGCTTGAATAAACTAACGAGAATCGCATGTTGACCAACATGTGGATTCTATGGTTGTATTCTCAAGTGACGTGAGGATACGACTCTGATTTGAAACTCAAACTACAATTCACTAGTATTGTTTCATCTTCTTACTTAACTTGCATTCAATTATGTATTGTTTATATCAATCTTAATGCCCGAATAGATATGTTTTAGGTTCATATTGTTATTCATTGATTCATTGATATTAATTGATATTGATATGTTTATGAGCATCACTTATTGAGCATGTTGGAGCGATCATCCCAATTAAAATTCCAAGTTCCCAACTCGACGCTTTAGCAAAGGGTAAAGAGAAGGCGTATGAATTTCATTGTCTTCTTTTCGATGTAATGAACCTTCTTTATATATATACTATTTGAATTACATTGTTGTAATATAATAGGGATTGGGAGGTTTTGTATAATCAAGTTTTGATTTGATATACTCTAGATTTTCGTGTATCGTATGTATGATCAAAAAAGTTTTAAATTTTTTGCTACGTTTACTTTAAATTTTTTTGATATCGATATACTGGATGAGTTTATTAGGTACTGAAGAGAGGCTGCTGGCTCTAGTTAACTCTAGCTGGTGTACCGTGAAATGACCTTCCCTCAACTTAGGGTCAAGTCACCTGGCCTAAAACGTTACCCAAGCTCGGTACCTAAACCAGGATGATTTTTACCGAGAGCAAGAAAAATAATATAACCGTTATTAGGTTACCATTTTCCACATTATTTTGTAGTAGTGGTAAGTCATAGGGTCAAACAACAAGGAATTAGGTTACTTTAGGAAAAAAACTAATTTCAATGAGGGATGTATCAACCTAAACTAAGACATGCAAATTAAACATAAATAAGCAACAAAAACAAGTGAGTAAGTACGCCAACAAAAGATTGTAAACAGAGTAATGAAATCAATTATAAATGACTAACCTAGGCCATGGGGATTCATAAGATCAACTTGAAATTAACACACAATGATTATCAATTTCCACACAATAATACATTCCAAATGCATTTTTTTAGGCTAGCCATTGAGCTTCGGGGAGCACCTAACACTCATCCATTCCCTAAATTCGGTAGAAGACTCCCTAACAAACGTATATGAATCTAGGTAGAGCAACCAAAAATTTATCACGTTTGTCACATTAAGTTCAATGGAATCGCTACCCTTAGACAATCAAAACAATTAGCATGTTTGATTCAATCTAGATCTTTTTGTTATGCGAGATAGACCAAAAGGGAGCGAACCAATTGGCCTATCCGCTTGCTACGTGTTGCCCAACAATCTACACAATTATGGATGCAAATCGATGAACTAGTAATAGTTTCTAACCAAGTCAAGTGTATTCATGACTACAAAAACCCTAGCTCAAACCATATGAATCAACACAATAACAAGAAGAATAAAAAAAATCACTGAAAATCTGTATAAAATCAAGAAAATCTCACATTACTTTGTTGAATTTGAATCTCCTTGCTTCTCACAAAACTTAGGTTAGAGGAGTTATTCAGCCTTTTATGGCTTTGAAATCCAAAAGTTGATTGTCTTTACAAATCAAATTACAAAAATAATGAAAAGAAAGAGAAAAGTTGGTGAGGAAATGGTGAAAAAATGGGAGAGAGAGAAAGAGGAGATGAGAAAAAGGGGGGAAGGTTTTTTTTGTTTCTCGTTCCTGCTGTTTGGTGTGTGTATGTGTGTGTGTGGGTTTCCCACGTAGTTGTCTCGAGATGTGTGCTTGCGTGCTTTTCGAGATGAAACATCAAAACTACTTCAACATGCCTCGCATTTATTATTTTTTATCGGCATAGCCTAAAAACATCAAATGTACAAAAATAAGTAATTATCAACTAAAATTAGAAACTTTGGCTAATCAAAATATGATATTTACACACTAAAGTGGGGCACAAATGTACAACTATCAAATACCCCCAAACTTATTGCTTTGTTCATCCTGAGCAAATATTATTCAACAAAATTCTAACTAACCAATGCGACTAGACTCCAAAATAATGCAAACCTATGAACTCACAACAAAAATATAAACACATCAAACTTTATGGAAGAAATAATCAACTACAACTAAATGACCTTCAGCCCAAAAATTAACAAAAGTGTGAATCCTTTAGTTCACTAGATACCAAATTAACAGAAAACTCAAGAGATTTGGGATACTATAAGTTGTCAAGAACTTAGGCCCAAACTCATCGAATATCACACTTTTTGAACTAAAACTCGGTCAAAAGGCAAGGCTATCAATTAATCATGAGTTTTATTAGCCTATACACTCAAGCCGCAAGTTTACGATCTCTTTATTAGGCAAAACAATTGCAAGAGAATCCCATAAGCGAGACTACAACTCACACTTTGTCCACTAATGAAGACTTAACACATGCAAGAGTCAAGTAGAAATTTTATTTTAGTTCTAATGGGGCTTGGCTAGGCTTACAACAAAAAGAGATATACATGGTTTCAAAATTTGTTGGAAAACACTAGAATATACCATACATACACAACATTGAGCTAAAACAAAGTGAAATAACAATAAATTTTTTGAACTGCCATGCACAAATCACTTCACTTTTTTTTTCACCAACTCCTTTTTATTTTCAAGTGCTTTGTGCACTTTGCTTTTTTTTTCACAACTTTTGGAGTGGTTGACACTTTCAAAAATAATAGACCCCCAAACTTAGGCTTTTCTTACAATGAATCATATAGGCTCTCTTTTTAAAACTTTTAGTCTCAACTAGGCTTCCCAACAACTAGGTAACATGGATATAAAGGCTAAGTGGTTTTATTGGGTTTCATGATAGGTACATAACAAAAACATGGAGATAGGCTCAAAAATGGCTTACTAGTGATAATAGATGATAGGTGTGCTATGAAGCTATTTATTTTACTTAAGTATGGCTTAAAATCATTCTCCTACACATGCTTCAGTCTTTAAAATTTCGTTTTGAGTAGAATGCAACCTTATTTTAGGACCCTAGAGATCTAACGTATTCAACTTGCTCGAGTTCTGAATTTATTCTCACTTTGGTGTCAAGCACATGACCCATCCCTCGTAGTAGACCCTACCCTATAACAATGATCAAACCAAGTCAAGGACACAACAAAGTGTAGTCAAGTCTCTTACATCATCTTAAGTCCCCATTTCAAAGGCTTGCATTAAAAATCCACAACCAATAGGCACTAAAGTTATGTTTGGTTAACTCTATATGCAACGAAATTATTTCTAAGACTCTAAATGCATGGAACAAAGCATATTTATTCTCGAAAACTTTTTTTATTGGAATAAAAAAAACTAATGTAAACATGATATAAGCAAAATGAATTAATGCATGAATGAATGAATGACGAGAAGTGATGGATAATCAATAAGCGAGTGATAGAAAAAGGAATGAAATGAACAAGATTGGAAGAAAGTTACACCACCATTATCATCCATAGCAAGCATTAGCTCATAACAAAATTGAAACAGTATACTGCCAAAGCTTGCATTCCCAAACTATTCTTCCACAAACCTACACATCCCCCCAAACTTAGTCCAAACCTTATCCTGAAGGTTTAAAATAAATTTGAGGTAAAACAAACACATAGACAACAAAAGAGAGTGAACAAGAACAAGTGATATATGATGGAGTGAATAGAATGAATAAACAAACTAATTAAAATGCAATAAAGTCTTCAAAATTAGTTAAATTACAAAAATAAATCTTATTTAAGTGATTTTTTTTTGTTTTGGTTTATTCTAATTGAAAAAACTAATGAACAAAGGAATCGACTTGAAAAGTCCCAACTAAATCTCAAAAAACCAAGAATCAAAAAATTAGTCAATTTCCCAAAAAGAATGCTCAAATCAACTTGAAAAATGACCGCATAGCACACAACCAAGGAAAATGGCCACAAGAGACTACAAGTGTTACAATCACATCAAGTATGATAATCTGAAGTTCAAGAAAAAAATTTATGCATGCAATTCTGATAAAGTCGCATTAAATCTCATTCGCATAGGCAACGAATCCACAAACCTTTCCCAAACTCATAAAAGCATCATTCACACACATGAATTTATTAATAATCAAGGAGTGACATGGTTTTGGAATCCAATAATGTAATGGCCCTGGATACAAGAACTACATTCATATTTCAAGGAGTGACATGGTTTTGGAATCCAATACAAAAATTGCATAACTAATGCACAAAGGAAATGGATCATACAATACTATAAACCACTACCTAATGGCATGCTATTTCATTGACTACATGTATCAACGTTCAAAAATGACATAGCACATGATTTGGAGTCAATGAAGTCATTTAATCAACAATCTATACCATGAAAGAAACCTCATGAAATGAGAAAGGAAAACAAGTCATGGCATAAGGAATATAATGGCAAATCAGTCCAAATGACTGGAAGTGAATGAGTAAATAGGAATGAAATGTAAATAAATATCTCAATCGGTTTACTTACAATCCATGTAATTTCCTAAGCTATTCCGGCCTCCCAACACCTCATATCACATATCCGAACTCCCGAGACTCTTCCTTAGGTTCCTAGTATCAAATTAATCCAAATAAATTGGATTTAGGTCAGGTCAAATGGGTTTAGGAACCTTAACCCAAAACAACCCCTTAAGACTAAACAATATTGAATTTTTAGTCTTGTATTGTAGTGCACTTTTAGGCATGAAATTGTCCAAATCTCAACGTTTTCCCCTGTACAAAGTTTTTGGTCTCTAACTTAGCTTTTTGAATAGTTTTAGTTTGCAAAATTTAGATTTAAAATGAAAGCAATATCGCAATTTTACTAAACACGACTCAAATTGGAACCTAATCGACCAAATTTGAATTAAAAAATTTATTTCTCCCAATCTATATTTTTAAAATTCGTGACTTTTGGTCATAAAGCTAACATAGCAAATAACAACATACTAATATTTACAAGTTTAATTTCAAAAATCTCGTAATGCATTTAATAACTTATTTGTAGAGCACTTTGGGACATGGAAATATTTGAACTACAAAATTCGAGAAGATAAAATTGTTCCTCTTTAAGTTAGCTTTCAAATGCCACTAGATTGGGTTCATTTCGATTTAAAATGAGCAAGTTATGACCAAATTACATAGGTTGGTTCATTATACAAGCGAGAATTTCCATTTTGGACTTAAAACTTCAAAAATTCATATCATTTTTATTTCAAAACAAAATTAAGAATTTCTTAATAGCTAGATTATCAGCTTGAAATGAGAAATCCAAATATATTAACCAATTTCAAAGACTTAATCATCTAGCCTCTAAAAATGGCAAAAAATCAGAATTGGTTTCAAACTTAAATAGATAGATGTGTACCTAGTTTGATGAACACCTATCTTGATCAACACCTCCTGCTCCAAACCCATTGATTTCTCCTTGATCTTCTCTAATTTCCTTTCTTCTCTAGTAATCTTTTCTTATCTCCTAAGCAAGTTTACTTAGCTCCTAAGTTATTAAAACGAAGTTGGTTTGATTACATGAGTTGATCTCTAGCTTTTTATATGAAATGCATAAGGTTGATTAATAGCCATTGATGCTCATGTGCACACGTATCTTGAGACCTATCTAATGATGTACATATTGAAACATTTCTCACTTACTTAATCTAAGCAACACCCATGTGTGACTCACTTGGTGTCTAGATGTGTCAATACGTATCTCTATAATCACAGCTATTGTTTTAACTTGCTAACTTAGGTACATTAAATGTATAATCAACCATAGCCACATTTAAATCACTATTTAAATTACATTAAGCCTAAATAAACTTACCACTATCATTCTCTACCCCAATCCCACATTTAAATCACTATTCTCGAGGCGCGTCCCTACTCAAGTCTCGACACTTATACACAAGTAGGAGTGACTTAGTAATCTACATATATATAATACATTAGGCATAAGCAACAAAACATATAACATATACCTCGACCTTCTCGCCTTAGTCATGACACGTATCTCGATGCGGGTCTCACGTCACGGTCACCGATCCCGATTAAGAGATTAAACTAAGATTTAGAATTTTGGGTTGTGAAAATTCTTCCCAACTAATGGAAATTTCGGCCTCGAAATGAAACTTAAACTAAAATTATACTGTTCGAAAAGGTACGAAAATCTATCCGGCATATAGTCTTCCCACTCCTAAGTGAGTGCGAATCTCCGTGGAATTGCCACTTGACTTACACCTTCGGGATAGACTTGCCTCTCAATTGTTGTACTATCCTGTCTAGGATCTATATTGACTACTCCTCATAAGACACATCCTCGCTCAGGTCAATTTGACTTAAGTCAAGCGTCAAGTCTCTCGCCGCCTTCGACTTGGCTAGTCGAAGCATAGAAATATGGAATACTAGATGAATCTTCAACATCTATGGAGGTAACTCAAGCTCATAAGCAACCTTTCGAGACCGTTTCTTGATCTTGAAAGGTCCGATGAATCTCGGTGCTAACTTGTCTTTCGGACCAAATATGCGAAGTGTATTTTTGAGAAGAAACCTTTAGATACACAAAGGCTCCCTCGTCATACATGAAATCGTTGTGATACATGTTTGCGTACTTTTTATGCCTCTCTTGAGCTCCTTTAAGCCTTTGGCGAATTTGTCATACCTTCTCCGTGTGATCAATAACAATTTCAGGCCCTACAATGTCCCGGTCCTCTGGCTCAGCCTAACAAGATGGTGAACGATACGGTCTACCATAGAAAGCCTCGAATGACGCCATCTCAATTCTAGCCTAACAACTGTTGTTGTATGCAAACTCATACAACGATAGGTGTTCCTCCCATGATCTGTCGAACTCAAGTACATAACCCCTAAGCATATCATTGAGAGTCTGAATCAACCTTTCAGTCTGCCCATCAGTCTGAGGGTGAAAGGCTGTGCTGAACTATAAGTGCATACCATACCATGCTTTCATACTCCGTCACATCCTGAACGCATACATAACATCTCTATCTGATGTGATAGTTAATTTTACCCTATACAACCTAATAATCTATTTCTCGAACAATACATTCAACTGGTCAAACGTGTAGTAAGTGCAATTGGTATGAAATGGGTAGATTTCGTCAATCTATCCACAATCACCGAGATAAAATAGTATCGGCAGCTCAACAATCATATAACAAAAATCTATGGCTATTCTTCTCACTTCCATCTTGGAATGGAAAATGGCTATAACAATCCTTCAGTCTACGATGCTCGACCTTCTTTGTTGGCGAGATCCTATAGTTCTGATAAACTTTTATACGTCCGCTTTCATCCCAGGCCACCAAATATCTCTTTTCATATCATGTTACATTTTGGTCCTACCTGGATGAATAGTGAGCTGAGGAACGGTGTGAATCTGAAGAATTTCATCTCTTAGCTCTGCCACTGCCGTATCCATAATCTGCCTCTAAATCTCAAACACTAATATGTTATCTCCGTTCAGTCAGTACAATCAGTACTCAGGGCTAACTCATTGAATCTCGGGTATAAAATTTGGCTCTCTAACCCTTTGACACTCTTTGTGTATACATGATTAGAAGCCTCATCTATGCACAAATCATCACCCGAGTATCGGTAGGAATGTCTGACTGAGTCATCATCACTGTTGCCTCGAGTAATCCATACTCTTGCATCATATGGCATCTAACAACCTCGGCATCTCTAGTCGATATCCTACTCAATGCATCAGCTACTACGTTAGCTCTTCCTGGATAATACTCCAGAGAAAAGTCATAATCCTTCAATAATTCTAACCATCGGCATTGTCTTATGTTCAACTTTTTCTGTGTGAAGAGGAATTTCAAACTCTTATGATCATTGTAGAGTGTGAACCTCTCTCCATACAGATAATGTCTCCATATCTTCAAAGGAAATACTACCGCTGACAACACTTAGTCATGAGTGGGATAATCTTCTCATATATCTTCAAGCTATCTGGATACATAAGCCACCGTGCCTTTGTCTTGCATTAACACACAACCTAGACCTGTATGAGAAGCATCTATATATACCAACAATCCCTGTCCAGCCTTTGGCAATATCAAAACCGGTGTAGTAGTTAACAATCTCTTCAGTTGAGCAAATGCCTCCTCGAATTCCTCAGACCAATTAAACCTGACGTCTTTCTGAAACGATTTGGTCATCGCTGAAGCAATCTTTAAGAAATCCTTCACGAACCTGCTGTAATACCCTACTAATCCTAGAAAACTCATGATCTCCATAACTAACGTTAGCGTCGGCAATCCATAATGCTGCTCTAACAACATGCCCTAAAAACTTAACCTCTGACAGCTAAAATTCACACTTACTAAACTTGGCGTAGAGTCGATGCTCCCTCAAATTCTGCAACGACTCCCTGAGGTATTGCTCGTAATCATCTCGAGTCCTCAAGTATATCAATATATCATCGATGAAAACTATCATGAAATGGTTAAGAAATGGCCTCATTACCTAGTGCATCAAGTCCATAAACATGGCAGGAGCATTAGTCAAACCAAATGACATGACCGTAAATTGATAATTTTTATATCTCGTATTGAACGTTTTCTTATACCTATCCTTATCCCTAATCCTACGCGATGATACCCCGATCCCAAGTCTACGTTGGAAAAATATTGCGCTCCTTTCAGCTGATCAAATAAGTCATCAATCCGTGGTAATGGATACTTGTTTCGACTGTAACCTTATTTAACTATCTTTAGTCGATACACAACCTTAAAGTACAATATTTCTTCTTCATAAATAGGACCGGTGCTCCCCATGGCGACATAAAAGGTGCGATGAATCCCTTGTGTCCCAAATCCTATAAGCCGAGCTCCTTAACTCCTCCAACTCTCTACGAGCCATGCAAGTATAGTGGTATAGATATAAGTCTAGTGCACGGTACCAACTCAATAATAAGACTTATCTCTCTCGGTGGTGGTAGATTAATTAATTCCTCTGGAAACACATATGAAAACTCACATACAATCGAAATATCCTTAAGTCTGGGTCCACGACTCTCTACTCTTGTGTCTAATGATACTAGAGTCTTCATATCTCCACTAGTCGCAAGTCGACCTCTAGTGCCCTTGGCTCTTGGTGTACTAACACTATATATGAACATCGGATGCCCTATGATCTTAAATATCACTGTCTTACTGAAACAATCGATATGAGCATGATACTGTTGCTAGCCAATCCATCCCTAACAATGCGTCGATGTCTAAAAACTTGAGAACCCTAAAGCACTGCGAGGTAACTCAACCTCGCATATCTCTACTAGACATCTCGAAACAAAACAATTAGGATAAACCCTATCCCCATTTGAAGTACTCTAAATCAAATGTACGCTAATTCTAACCAGTGTCAATCCTAAAATGCCTATCATGCGACCAGAAATGAAAGATACTGAAGAACCTGAATCAAACATAACATATAAATCTCTACCAGAAATGGAAATCATTCCCTCAATGAATCCTCGTGTGGCATCAGCATCTAGCTGTGCTACAATATGTATACCCTCTCGAATCTGTGGCGGAGTCACAGCTTCTAGCTGTGGACAATCTCTAATCATATGTCTAACCTGACCACACATATAACAAATGATCGGCCTGCGCTAACCCTGAGCCTGATCCTGGGCCTGTCCCTTTGAGTGTCTCTATCGAGAATCATCTCGGCCTCTTCCTCTACCTCTGCCTCGACCTTCAGTATCCTATGAAGCTTCTCTTAAGATAGTACCTACTTCTCGATCTTCTGAAAATTTCTCACTTTGTCGGAGTAGGCTGACTTGAGTTTGACGAAGTTTTTAACAAGCTAGACCTCGACTAATATGTTGGAAGATGTAGGCGTTGGGGATAGTATAGTCCCAGTTGTCTCTAATACTAGTGTAGTTATGACTGGAACAGTGTGCACCACTAGAGCTGCTATAATCTTCGATCTTGCTTCGATCTGCCATATGCTCTACAAGTTGACGACGTTCGCGACACCAGCAGCTACGTAGATATCACATATATATATATATATATATATATATATACATATAGAAAACTTCATGTACATATAAGACATCCCCATCTCACTTTCGCTCATTTTTCGAACTAATGGTTTCTAGGCAGGGATCGTCTGGTTTTCCACAGCTAACATTTATGTTTTATTGAATTTTTATTTGTTCCTTATTAGAAATGCTGGCCTCTAATAACAATTGTAACTTTGGTATCACATTGTAGAATAGCCATAATCCACAACCTAAGCCCTATAAACTCAAGCTCTCCTAAGCTTTATAAACTTAGGCTCTGATACCACCTGAGACAACCCCTTCTAAAATTAGGGCACCGCCAAGCCTAATCCCGTCATTAAGCCCTAATCTCATAGTATAAAATTTAATAAGGAATTAGTCAGCCTTTCAAAAATCTCATTACTTACCCTTTATTTTTCAAATATACATTTACCTATCCTATGCCAATTCATAAATCGAGTTAATTTAAATTTTACTTAAAAGTTTATTCAAATGAAAGTCTTAACAAATTAGTGGAAGCTTTTAATGTGATAACTAACAATCGTGGAAAATCTAGAGAAATAAAGATCACATGCATGTATACATATATACAACAAATGGCAATAATATATCATCATATGTCCAGTCAAGGTACTAGTCTCTCAACCCATAATAAACAACCCCAAAAGTATATGAAATTCATATAAAAGTAATACATCAAAATCAAGACCTACAAAATCTGGTGTAGACACTCCATCGGCTCGAGAGGTAGTCGTCGATCTTCTCTTTATCTGGCCTGCTACTCGATCGATCGGCACCTACCATCATAAAAAGGACGGTGAGTATAGGAAAGTAGAAAGTAACACTGAGAGACATTTGTTCACATTCCCAAATATGCAACAAGTATCTAAAAGCATGATAATAGCAACTATGCTTTGAAAAAGAACATGCAAAGAGATACTTTAGTCAAACAAAATGAAACTAACACTCATTTAAGTAGTAATGATCTACGGTCGGTCGGTCGTGATCTTCATCATATCAGCCTTTCCACTATATAAGGATTGAGCTGAGCTCTACATCAATGTGAAGGTCTGAGCAGTGCTTTTTACCTTTATAACCTTTCTCTAGTGTCGGTCACTGCGATATATACTTGCCAACAACCTCGATTCCCATACCCCATGATGTCACCCAAGTTATGCTTGTCAATAATCCTGGGACTCATTTCTCGTGTGTTGCTCAAGATAGTGGAGAGATCCTAATCACCTTGGAACTCTAGTGACCCCGTATGTCTGCCAAATCTCTATAATGTAATGGCCGTATATACAAGAACTACTCTCATATTTCAAGGAGTGACATGATTTTGGAATCCAATAAAACAATTTCATAACTAGTGCACAAAGGAAATAGATTATATAATAATATAAACCACTACATAATAGCATGTTATTTCATTGACTACATGTATCAACATTCAAAAATAACATAGCACATGATTTGGAGTCAATGAAATCATTAAATCAACAATCTATACCATAAAAGCAACCTCATGAAATGAGAAAGGACAACAAGTAATGGCATATGGAATATATTAGCAAATATGTCAAAATGACAGGAAGTGAACAAGTAAATATGAATGAAATGTAAATAAATATCTCAATCAATTTACTTACAATTTACTCAATTTCCCAAGCTATTCCGACCTCCTACACCTTGTATCAAGTATCGAACTCCCCTAGACTCTTCCTTAGGTTCTGATATCAAACTAATCTAAATAAATTGGTTTTGGTTAGGTCAAATGGGTTTAGGAACCTTGACCCAAAACAACCCCTTAAGACTAAATAATATTAAAATTTTAGTCATGTATTGCAAAAGCGCACTTTAAGTGTGAAATTCTCCAAACCTCAACATCTTCTCTTATACAAAGTTTTTGGTCTCTAAGTTACCTATTTGAAAAGGTTTGGCTTGCGGAATTTCGATTAAAAATGAAAGCGATATCGTAATTTTACTAAACACAACTCAAATTGGAACTTAATCGACCATCGACTAAGAAAATTCATTTAACTAATCTATAGTTTCAGAATTTGTGACTTTTAATCACAAGGTAGCTAACATAGGAAATAATAACATACTAAGAGATGAGCTCATTTGGATGAGTATTTAGGGAGTTATGACATGTACAAATTTAGTTTCAAAAATCTTGTAATGCATTTAATCACCTATTTGTAGAGCAATTTTGGACATGAAAATATTTAATCTACAATATTTTATAGATAAAGTTGTTCCCCTTCGAGTTAGCTTTAAAATGCCATAAGATTGGGTTCATTTTGATTTAAAATGAGCAAGTTATGATCAAATTATATAGGTTGGTTCATAATACAAGAAGTCGAATTTCTATTTTAGACTTAAAACTTCAAAAATTCTTATCTTTTTTATTTCAAAACCAAATTAAGAACTTCTTAATAGCTAGATTATCACTTGAAATGAGGAATCTAAATATATCAATCAATTTCAAATACTTAATCATCTAGCCTCTAAAAATGGCTAAATATCGAATCGGTTTCAAACTTAAATAGAGAGATATGTACCTAGTTTGATCACTACAAAAAAACGACAAATCGAAACGAATTTTCGTTTCGATTTCTGAAAAAATCAAATCTCGATAGGAATCGAGAAGCGAACGAGAGGCGAGCACGCGTTCGTCTCACAGCATCGTCGTCGCGATACGATCGAAACGGAAAACGGATTCGTTTCGATTAGAAACGGAATAGAGACGGAAAATATCCGTTTCGATTAGAGACGGAATAGAGACGGAAAATATCCGTTTCGATTAGAGACGGATTTAGAAACGAAATTAGAAGCGAACGAGAGACGAACGAAATGGAATTTATTTCGAAATGGTACATTTGTAATTGCATTCGTCTCGATTCGATTCTTGATTAGCAACGGAATCGAGAACGGAATTAATAAATTTATGAATTAGTCTCGATTCCGTTTCTAATCGACAGCGGAATCGAGGCGAATCGAGACGGAATGCAAATAGTCGAGTCTCGATTAAAATCTCTAATTAGAAACGGAATCGAGAGACGGATTATTAGTTTACGATTAAAATCTCGATTAGTTGCTAATTAGCGACGGAATCGAGAGACGAATTCTTATTTCCGTCTACGATCCGTTTGTGATTGATAGAAATATTTACGGAAAATTAGAGACGGAATAGCAACGGAAAATTTGAATTAGTTGCTAATCGTCTCTAATTTTTGTTTTGTTTAAATATGGCATTGATACATAATCCAATTGATTCTCAACCTAAAAAATCAAAATACAACAGATATGACATACTCCATCACTTTGCACCCCCTCAACAACTCCTTGGGGTGCTTAACATCCCCAAAGAAGCCAAATTGCGCATCCATACATCGACAAAATATATCAACAAAAATTAAAAAAAAGAAAGAAAAAATGTGAAACTCAAAACTAGCCAAAAAAATTATATATCCACGGAAAGTTGTCATGTATTACAAAAGCTCCAAAATTTGGAAGTATAGACAAAAACCACCAATCTATCGTTCAACAAAGCAAAAAAAAAAGAACACTCACAAAGGTCCAAAATTTGGAAGTATACACAAATAGGACTTCATCAATAACTAAACGCGAGCTTTGAAGCATTTACGAATCTCCATCGAGGGCAACAACCGGTGAGTATGCACTGAAAGAAGTAGGCAAAGGAGAGATTATTGTACTAAGGATGTACATTGGAAGCGAATGAGAAAAATGGTGGATTTGAAGAAACATAGAAATTACTAATAATCATACATAACAAGTCGGCTCAGAACCTAATTTATAATTTCTTTACGATTGAGTTTGCTTTGGTCTTTTGTCAATTATGCACATATGTAGGTAGAGAGAATACTAGAGGTAATAAGGAACATGAAAGAGGATAATGGTGAAGTGCAAGAATCTTTAAAAGGAAAAAACTAAACTCAAATTTGATCCCCAAACTCCCGTCAATGCGTAGGAAAATAGCAACATTGACCCCCAAACTCCCATCAATGCAACATTCACAGTTCAAATTTGATCCTAAACTCGAATTTCATCCCATCTAAAAATCTTTGTGTGCTCGAAAACAAACCGGCCATGTGTTCCTACTTTAAAAAAAAAAAATTCGGTGACATTCAAGAAATGCGGTGAAGAAAAGAAATAAACCATACAATGAGGAATAAGAAAGCTTCCAAAAAATACATGAACATCAAGCAAATGCGATCAAGGGTGAAGTTTTGTTGTTGTTGTGAGTTTGGGGGTCGATGTTGCTATTTTCCTACGCATCGGAGATGGCGAACAATGTATCTATAAGATGCACCTATCATGTAAGTTGAGTTGGATTATTTATCAAGCTTTGAAAGGCTTGCATTTCAACATGCATATGATAAGTAATGGTGAAGTGCAAGAATGCTAAAAGGGAAAAACTAAAAGTTAAGCACAAACCTATCATGTAAGTATGATTCTAGAACTCATCCTCTCACCCCATCTAAAAAAGCTGTTGTGTGCTCCAAAGGTGACAAGCCATGTGTTCCTACTCAAAAAAAAAAAAAAAACAAACCAATTTGGGATTATCAAAAGGAAGAGAAGAAAAGAAAAAAAGAGAACAATGTATCTATAAGAAGTCATCATCTCATCCACCAACCTCTCTATTTTCCCGACCTCTCTATTTTCCCATCAATCTTGATAGGAAGTCATCATCTCATCCATGACAACTGCTGCGTGCTCCAAAACAAATCGGCCATGTGTTCCTACTCCCAAAAAAAAAAAAAAAAAAACCGGTGATGTCCTCTCTTGCGGTGAAGAAAAACAAAAAAACTCACAAATAGAATAAGAAAGCTTAAAAAGAAAAGCTCGCGGCAGCGACAAGCAAAGCGAGATAGGAATGAAGTTATGTTGTTGTTGTGACTTTGTGGTGTTCTTGTAGGAGCTATTTGTGATCTTCTTTGTGATTTTGGTCTCTTTGTAGGAGCGCTTGCTTAACTTCTTGCTCTTCTTCTTGATTCTGAGGAAGAGGAAGGCTGGTACAAAAGAATGCACAAAAATGGAACATCGACCTAAAAATGCACAAAAAGAAGTGTCGATCATAAAGTAATTCGAAGAATTTCTAAAGTTGTCTACACTATAAAACGTTTAATCTAAGAATTTGAAACAAACAACAAGTGAAGTACCTATGTATCACCAACTGCTCATCTCTCGAGAGCCACGCTTACGTCTCGCGCCCATGACATTGTCCCCTTGTTGGGGTGGATCGCCGGATCTATTTGCGGCGGTATTCTTTGGTCATGAGGTGGCGGTGGTGGTGGCGGTGGTGGTGGTTGTTCTTGAGCTAGGCCTATTTCGTCCATGTCCATCCCGAAGACGGCGATGCATGAACTCCATAACCTTTCGTAGTTGCTGCGCAACGACATCGAACTCTGCCGCGGCACCACATCCGGCGTCTGCGACGTGCTAGCACCGGGAGCTCGTATCTCCTCTTCTTTCTCCCTACGGACGGAGGAGTCGTGACACGTCCTTTGGAAGACTCACCGCCACATTGAGGTACACGCCTCATCATCCACCGATTGCTCGGTGTAGCACAGGTCGCCTCGACGTCGCTCGGAGCTATCTGCATATATGCACAACAAACAAAATACATGATATGGGGTAAGTGAAAGACTTACTAATATTTTACACATCATTTCTATACTTACATAGAACCGCTACGATCTAGTATCGATGAATGTCATCTGTCGTGATTAACGGTGTGGAGATGCAAATACAAGTCATTCACGATCGGTGGCGTATCGGATGAATCGGACTGCGTGCGGGACCAAGCATAGTGAACAAGAGTATAAATGTACAAAATATCCTAGATGTTACAAAAAACTTACCAATCTTTCTTGGGTAGTCACAAATGACACGGAACCACCACCGTCTTCGAGGTCCGGTCCGGGGCGCCGACCTCGGTGTTCCTATTCTCCGTCGCTTGCACAGACCTAGCACTGGAAGTCCTCGCTCTCCCGATCTTGCAAGTATCTCCTCCATGCCTCATACGTAACATAAGCATTTACACCAGATTCTTCTTCAACTTGTGCATCAACGCGGTGTACCTTGCTGCTGCAAGCATGTCGTACGCCGCTCGCACGAGATCTCGGGAAGCGCATCATCCCATCTAAAAAATATCTACAAATTGGCGATTGCTATTGTTAGCACTTATTTGAGAAAATAGTATAAATCATAAGGCATATGGTAGTCTTGTTTACCTTCCATTGGCGCCGTATTGGTCTTTATGATGAGGCGGTGCAGAGCTTCCAACAATACCCTTCGGGAATCATCCATCGTTTAAAAACTTTTGTCATCCTCAGGTGCACAAAAGTGCGAAGGATGCAACTCCTGTGTTTCATGAACATGGATATCACCTTAACTACTTCTCCGATATTTGACATCCATATTGAAAATGACATATAAAAGTCAAACACAAACTTACGTATCATTGGCAATCGGCGTGATAGGGATCCCCACACGCGCGGGGGCTCCATCCTGTCTCTACGAGGTGGCGCGGAGGGCTGTCACCTCGACCTGCTCTCTTACGTCTTCTTGTCGGGATCTTTGCCGGTGATCTTGTGTGGTGGGGGTGCGGGCCTCGTGGGTAAAGGAGTCATTGATGTCGGAGAAGGTGTGGGAAGCGTATATTAGGCATAGTCCTTGATGACGACGATGATGGTACGAGACGACCCAGACGGTATGGAAGGGGAAGGTGTGCCTGCTTGGCTGTATCGTGCTCGAGAGGCAGAAGTCGGAATCGATAATGCGGTATCGAACCACGACCTCGGCCGCGCGACCTCATGGACCCCTCTGTGGCACGACCACGAGGGCCGATTGGTATTTCGCCGCGGATGTCGGTCGCACCTATTCGCACTGGACGATGGCCTCAATGGCAAACCTCGACATCCCCTACGACCACGTCGAGCCATGATACCTAACAATATTCACGAGTAAAACATCGAGAAAAGAAGGGCATACAAAAAGTAGAAATTCGGTCTAAATTATTGGACTTAATAACACGGGATCCATGCAAATAAAAGTAACTACATTATTGGTCGTTGACATATCATATACATACTTTATTCGCTATCATCAGTTTCAAATTCACTCTCATGAGTAGAAGGTGAGGATTCTTACGATTCATCTCCACTATAAACTTCATCGCTTGGACCGCTTCAACAATGAATCGAGTCCCGATCGGAACATCCGGATTGTTGATATCGGCGTCGCATCATCGACTACACACGTGGTGGGCATCCCATCTTGGAAAGCAATCTCTGTAGAGCCCTGGTCATTATCGTCTTTGCTAGTTTCCTCGTCGGCGAATTTTGGTGACAATGACAACAAGCTGCTAGCCATTCTTGTCGATCGTTCGCATAGAAGTGTACGAAAGGTAGTAGACTTGAGTGGCTTGCATTGCTAGTACAAATGGCTCGTAGTTGTTATATCGTCGACTTCGATGAACCTCTACCAATTGAAGTGTTGGGTGAGTCCTCGCACCATGATTCGGTGTAGGGTCATACCATTCGCACTTAAACAAGACCACGCGTTTGAGGCGGTATACTCAATCTCCTGACCTCTTGCGGTACTCCATAATAGTTATGGGAAACATCGGCGTAGTTTGAACCCTTCACCTGGCTGCATTTGCTCTGCGTCGATCTATTAACGTCATATGTTGCGGAGTGGAACTTATACCCATTAACAAGGTAACCGGGGTAGCGAGTACATGATCGACTAGGACCAGCAGAAAGATCAACGAGCGTCTCGTCAACTATAGAATTAGAGCCTATTCGTCAAAATTAGAGATGCAATATGACACATTAGTTATGGGAGAAACATTTGAATCTTTAACGTACAAAAGTAATGACCTTACATATGTTTGAAACCAAATGGGGAAGTTGTGCTCTAGACTACTATCAACTTGCGACTCCCCATTGCTTGAGTGATTTCTTCGACGAATATCTAGAAGAAACGAACGTGTAAGTCGGATGTCTTAATAAAATATGAACAATGAATGTCTTGCATTATTGAAAGAAAGTGATGGACATGCTTGAACGTAAGGAGCGATCTCGGACAATTGAGCGGTATGTACGAATGAGCGGCATTATACTCTGCTACTGTTAAGTCCGCTCCTTCGACTTGCCCGTGGGTCGACCGGGATAAGTGAAAATTGAGAAATTGCCAACGAAGTTCGGTGTGGGCAGAGACGCCATCGTCGTTACGTGGCACTTTGTCATGCAACGTAAAGACGTGATCTTGAAGTAGTAAGAACAAAAGGATGTGACCTCTTCGACCAAATAAGCATTACACATGGAGCCCTCGACCTTCGCTTTGTTTCGCACATTGTTCTTCAAATGTTTAAGGTACCTATATGAATGTTATAGGAAATGTTGATATAAAACCTATTGAATGGGAAAATAATATCAAGGGCTCAAGATAGTACCTCTCAAATGGATACATCCATCGAAATTGAACGGGCCAGAGCAGACGGGCCTCGTAGGCCAAGTGGATTGGTAGGTGTTCCATAGAGTCAAATAAGCTTGGAGGGGAAAATTTTTCCAACTTGCAAATGATTTTTGGTATTTGGACTCTAAGACCTCCATATCTTGAATCTTGACACATTTCGCGATAAGGGGCCAGGAAAAATAGGCTTAATTCGCTAATTGCAACCCAACCGGGTTTGGGAGAAGTTCTCTGAATGCAATTGGTATCAACCGTTGCATGAATATATGACAATCATGGCTCTTCATGCGAACATTCGCGATTTCTTTGGATCTACACATCGACCAAGATTCGATGCGTAACCATCGAAAACGCAACTTTTCAACCCACTCGCACAATTTTTGTCTTCTTGATGTATCAAGAGCATAGCACCAAGGACGTAAGTATTTGTCGCCGAATCAATGTGTAGAGAAGGTCGGTGACAATATTCACGAATATCTTGCCTCGATTTTGCATTGTCCTTACTCTTGCCGGTACACACATAATAGTGTTGAATATGTTGTCAAAAACATTTTTTTCGATGTGCATGACATCTAAGTTGTGGCGGATCAAGTTTGTCTTCCAATACGGCAAGTCCCGAGAATATGCTTTTCTTCCTCCATCCGAATTCTTAGCTATCAGCCCATTCACGGATTCGGCGCCGATTTACTGTCACCTTCATCAAGCCAAACGATTCAATTTACGCCAAAATTTCTTCACCGAGACGGCAAAGCGGGCGGATCATCATTTATGACCATTTTGCCTCTAATGAAATTTTTTGTCTTTCCTTAATGGTGATGACTTCTCAAGCAGCGATGACGATCGAACCACGATGTCTTACCACCATTTCGCAATTGAAATGCATTTGTATCCTCCATACAATATGGACAAGCGTACTTACCGTGTGTGCTCCAATAGGACAACATGCTATATGCGGGAAATCACTAACGATCCATAAAAGGGCAACTCGCATGACAAAATTTGTCTTGGTGGAAACGTCGTATGTAACCACCCCATTGTTCCATAAATCTTGCAACTCTTTCACAAGCGGTGAAGGAACACGTCGATTTTTACGCTTTGGGCTGGTCGGTCGGGAACGATAGCAGTTAAGAACATAAACTCAGATTTCATGCACATCGACGGTGGAAGGTTGTAAGGAGTCAAAATCACGGGCCACGAAAGTACGATTTCCGGAAATCCCAAATACTTGAAAACCATCGGTGCACGATCCTAAGCGAACATTAGAACCTCGGCGGCAAAGTCTTTATTGACGTCATTAAAATGTCTCCAAGCAATCGAATCGGAAACAGTGTTGCATAACATCTTGGGCGATGAATGATCTCCATGCCATCGCATATGTTTTGCGGTTGACTCGAGACGCATACTGATCGTTGCAGAGGGCCCCGAAAGGGAAGTAGTACATTCTTTTGCAAGGGCGGTTTTTGTGTTAGACCACGACCTCGTCGATGTGCAACGTATCGTGATTTCCCACAAAATTTACATGACGTCAACTCGAGTCCACTCCCCGATAAATCATACATTGGTCCTCACAACAATCTATTTTCTCAGAGGTAGACCTAGACCTCGCATTAGTCTTTTAGTGGCATAAAAATTCTCAACCATTGAGTTGTCATTTGGCAAACAATCCTTCATGAGTTTAATGATTTCATTATACCCTCGTTCAGATATATGATGTTCAGACTTGATCGCAAGTAATCTTGCCATTGCGGACAACGTTGTCATGGTTTCGCAACCAGGCCACAATTGTTCCCTACTTGCATCAATCATGTCATATAGTTGGCGTGCTTGGGGGTTTGGTGATTCTTCCACGGCATTCCAATTGAAACTTGGACTGCCACGTTGTGTAGCATCTCGCGGTAAGGTGTCGGATCGTATCCTCCCACATCAGCATCATCAATATGGCAATCCATTTCGTGAAAATTTTGCGGCCCTTCATCTCCGTTCTCACCATGTTCGTACCAACTGTGATATCCCCGGACAAATCCATACCTACATAGGTGGTGCTCAGCCGTTTCGACGTCAGTGCGGAACAAGTCGACATTTCTTAAAATTGCACGGACATCTAATCTTCCTTTCACTTTGGTATGTAGGACAATGTTGTTTTGCAAATGATATGAATTCTTTAACCTTCATGCGCGAATTCAATTCGAACGTAACCGTTGTCGAGCGGTTGTACATCCGATCTCTGTTTGTAGACGACATTCCTAGTCGAACGTAACCACTTGTCGAGTAGGTTGTCTATTCAAGTAATGAAATAATAATGATTAAGATGATAAGAAATCTCACTAATTGGAGAATATTGTAAATCGGAATAGCGATCTACACCATCTAGAAGAAATTGATAGCTAAGTGAAAGAACGAGGTTCGCACATTAAACTCATGAATAGAGAATAAATTGACAAAGTTAGGAAGTCATTAATGAGTCATCACAATCTAAAGAGAAGGAATTGATTGAGTTATGTTGTTTATGTAAGAAGCTTGGGCATTATCAAAAGGATTGTTGTAAATGAAAGACATGATTCAAAAAGAAAGATAAGCCTACTACTTTTGTATGTTGAATTAAATCTTCTTGAAGTTTCTTTAAACACTTGGTGGATTGACTCGGGTGCTACTATCCATATTTCTAAGATCTTTGTAAGGATTTCTTATGATCAAACCATAAAGGAAAACAAGAATCTATCGTCTAATCATAGTACAAAAATTGTAGAAACTAGAAATCTGATTTTATTGAGAATGGTGAAGTCGATGAGAGTATTACGCCATAAAATGTAAATATTTGAGAAGTAAGGGATCACATCCTTATGCCCATTACTTATAAGAACAATGGCAATTCCTCGATATAATTCACACCAATAAGGCAGTTGTAGGCAAACTAAAAGAAATAGCATTAAGAAGGTGTGAAAGATCGAAAAAATCAGCTATTCTAAATGATTTTGAGGTATATATGCAAGAAAATGATTATGATATAATAATTACTAATGATCCAATATCTTACTAAAAAATCCTAAATCACGTTGATTGACAAATGGATCGATGCTATGAAAGATGGGTTGAACTCGATGGCTCGAAAATGAAGTTACGGATCTCGTTGAATTGCGGAATAAAGCGTGACTCTAGTGGTAATATTGAGAGATATAAAGCTAGACTTATAGCCAAATATTTTACTCATAAATATGGTATTGATTATACTGAAACTTTATCTCAGTTTCTAAGAAATACTTTTTAGAATAATTATGGCATTAGTAGCTCATATTGACTTAGAGTTGTAGCAAATTGATGTACTGAACTGACTTTCCTAAATGAGAGTTTCGATGAAGAAGTTTACATCGGTTTGCTGAAGAATTTAAGATTGTTGAGTCTTGAACATATTGTATGTAAACTTAAGAAATCAATATATGGACTTAAGCAAACTTCTCGACGGTGGTATCTTAAGTTTAATGATACAATAACATGTTTTGTTTGTAAGGAAAACATCATTGATCAATGTATATATCTTAATGTTAGTGGGAGTAAGTTCATATTTTTGATATGATATGTTGATGATATTATGCTTGCCATAAATGATTTTGGTCATTTATTTGACACTAAGCATTTTCTCTCAAAAAATATTTTTGAGTATCGTGGTATCCAAACACTTTGTCTTACTCGTCCCAGCATGCCTTAGGATTGCAAAAAGAGACCACCGGTGGCAGACATTTAGTTGTGTGGGGAATCGAAGTTGAGGCCGTGCGCCTAACCTATATCGATATCGAGAGGCATACAAATACCACATAGTATCAACGCGTCTACTACTTGTTCACTCATACCTCCTTAAGGTTATAGGTTTATTCCATTCTCTAGAAATGTAATGTGAAATAGCAACATTCACTAAAAGAGTAATCTAGTGTTTCTAACCCTAACTAGTAGTAGAAATTAAGTAATTATAGGTACTATTCAATCGTAACCAACAACACCTAACTAATCAATCATCCATAGCAAGTGCATGAATATGAAATTACTAACAACTATAACATCAAACGACAAAGTAATTACCTCAGTACATGATTCTAATGTATTATAATGTTGATCATGACATGCTTTACCGATAAAATAAACATGGAATAACAACCAAATACGGATGACATGCTTTACAGATAAAATAAACATGGAATAACAACCAAATACGGAATCAATATAAATCTTGAATTGCTCAATTAAAAGGTTGAAATGAAATAGTACATATTAATAAACCTAAAAATAGAACAAGCATAACCTCAAAAACTATGCATGTAAGAGAAAAGCGAACAAAAACTTCTAAACCAAACAAAAGACACAACATTAACTTAATAGATCAAGTGAAGAACACCAACTAATGCACATGAAAGCCAATCAGGGGAAAATGTGGCGAGATACAATGTGAAGAGAATTCGGGTGTTAAAAATTTTTTTTGTGTTACCTTGACGAGCGGAGAGCGGAAGCGGTAAGCACTGAAGCGACGAGAGAAGCGAGAGCAATGAAAGACACGGAGATTCAAGATCGAAATTCAAAAAGAATCGAACGATGTGCACTCATTCTTTGCACTGATCAACGAGGAACAAATCAAATCACTCGAAACAGTTAAAATAAAACCTCATAAAGTAATAACAATTATAAAAGCTGAACTCTTTAAATATGTCACACGATCAAGAGTTTGTTCCTTCACGATTCATAAACAATAAGGTAGTACTATAACACGGCCAATTGCAAGGCAATTTACAAAAATAAAAAGGATTCCATGACCATAATAGCTAAGACCTTTCAAGAAAATAAATTTTTTTTAAATCCATTTATTAGACTAGTATAGGTGAGCGCATTAAGAAAACCTAGTATACCTGATAGTTGACCACATTATGTTCATTTCCTATGTTTGAACATCAAGGCATATATATATTTGCCTTGCCTATGAGATATAGCTTGGTTCAAGTGAAAATCTATAACATATTTCATTCATGAGCATAATATTTGCAATGCTAACAAGTATTACGACTTTAATATTCCTGGATGCATGAGATAAAGTACGTAGGAACAGGACACCCAGAATATTTATTGATAGATGGAAATTTATGAAGTCTGCATGCTTAATTTAAATTGGAAAATCTTTCAAGATAAAAAATCTTCTTGCCTTCAACTCAGATCTTTACTAGAAGATCGAACTATCAAATGAACCATAGCGGAAACTTAAATAATTCTCATGTCACCCTTGGTTTTCCATAAATTTTTTAAATTAGATAAACAAGGGGACTAGAATGCCAACTTTGACAGAGACGCAAAAGTTGAGCGAAAACATTGTAGCGATTCGTACTTCCTCAAAGCCGTCACAAGGTGAATGATCTCTATGAAAAGTGAAGAGCTCTTGATCATGAGTGTTGCTGCATTATAAAGAACAATAAAAAACAAATAGATTATATCGAGAATGTAGTAAGACTCCAAAACTACAAATGCCTTGCTACCAGGAATCGAGAGACCGAGAGAAGCGAGAGATATCGGCGATGACGGAGCCGCGCGCGACGAGACGGAAAACGAGAGAGACGGCGAGACCGAGAGCACGAGAGAGACGGAGTAGCACGACCGGACGGAGAAACGGAGACCACGCGCGACGAGACGGACGGACGAAGCGAGACGACGAGAGAGACCAGCTAGCACGACCGGACGGAGAGACGAGACGATCGAACGGGATGGACGTTTGGGGACGAGACGATCGAATGAATTTGGACGAGACGGAGAGACAGATTTAGGTTTTGGAATTTTTCGTGAAAATGATTTAGGGATTTAATTTGTTTTTTGTTGGGGGGGGTGTGGGGTGCGGGAAAGAGGAGAGGGTGCCATGATCAAGAAAATACAAATCTCGAGGAATGATGAACGGTCATAAGAAATGAAGAATTTGGCGGGAATGGTGGCGCCAAATTTTAGAGACGGAATTTAATTAAAGTCTCTAATTCCGTCTCTAATTCGTCTACGATCAAAGTCTCAAATCCGTCTACGATTTTTTAAAGTGTCAATTAAAGTATTAAGCTAGCGTTAAATTTAGAAACGGAACTTATTAGTTTCTAATTCGTTTCGATTTAGAAACGGAACTTATTCCGTTTCTAATTAGTTTCGATTTCTTTGTTTTTTGTAGTGTGAAACATCAAAAGCACTCCAAGATGCCTCGCTTTTAATATTTTTATCGACAATAGAAAAACCTTAAATGAACAAAAATAAGTAATCATAAGCTCAAATTAGAGACTTTGTCGCATCAAAATATGATATTTATACACTAAAATAGGGCACAAATGTACAACTATCATAGGCCCAAATAACGACTTGGCATGCCTAATTCAACCTGCAGAATAACATAAAGACAATATGGATATAAATCTTTAAAGTTTAGAACATTCCATATGTCTACCAAGAACTACAAATAGGTTTTCATTTCATAAACCAAATAAGTCATCCAATGGTTCTCAAGTAAATCAACTAAAGGAAGGAAGGGTTTTTAAATAGTTCGATAACGAATTTATAGATAATACATTACAAGAATCAAGTTTAAGAGAGAATGCTTCAAGCTATCCCTTGGGCCGCCCCCGCCTAGGTCACTTAATGGGGGCTGGTGCGCCACTACCAACCCCTGGCAGGCGGCTCCAATTAGGAGGGGTAGCAAAGGAGACACCCCCTTCCCTTAGGATTTATATGGCCTCCTAGTAGAGGCCCCTCAAGCAGCGGTGGTGGCCACCGCTCCTTATCAGTGACGATGGCAGCGGAACGTCACTATCCTCGCCGGAGATGTCGTGGCGATGCCGCCTCTCTCCCATTGGGGTTCTTTAACACCAAATCTTTGGCATAAAACTTTAAAATTTCCCCAAAACTCACCATAATTGTTCAAATCTCTTTAAAATGAGTCAATCATGATTTTAGAATCGTTTCTTCATTTATGCCACTATTAGAGCTCCCCTTCCTTCTAATATCCCTCTCTCCCCTTTTGTCTTGATTTAGGATTTGTAGATCAAATAAGAGTGGTTAGGATTTTTTATTTTGTTTTATATTAGAGTTGAACCAATTTAAGGTTTACATAATTACTTATTTACCCCTGGGGCGGATTTTGGTTTTGAGTCGTCACAATATCCCCAATTTTTAGAACTTTCATCCTCTAAAGTAAAAGTAAGGTACAACCGTAGGCCGACGTATCCATTCGTAATGATTTCTTTTATGAACATTTTTTTAACTGATGCAAATCCGCACCTGCAAAATATGCAAGTACCCCGTGTGAAATAAAATCTTACTCTTTACTATAACTTCTTAGTAGTACTAATTTCGTCCCACAAGCCAAAATTCGCAAGGCATGTGTCGTATAGGCCACAATAGAGTCATTATATTTTAGCTACCTGCCAAGTCGTTGTATCATTATGCATTTCTGGTTATTCCTTTGTAATTTCCATTGAAGTCGCTACATGCAAACAAATCGTCCAACCAACAAGTAAAGATAACCATACAAATATGTGATTTGGTGTTTATCTATTTCGAAAAATATCTCTGCTTATATGGCAACAACTGCCAACTGGTAGTAGGAAATAAGATAGTTGTCTACTTTAGTATGAACACTACACCATCTCTGTCACCATCTCGGTTACACATATCGATGAACGACTCCTCATGTCCTTGCGACTTATTTGTGGAGGCTACTAATGAGCATACATAGTATTCATTTACGGAATTGTACCTTAACATCATTGTTATATTTATTGACTATCATTCTTGTAGGTTCATAATTCAAGTCAATTATTGACCAACGGTCCGCCTTGTAACTTCTCTGTCATGTTTAAGCTGTTAACTTACACGATAAGCTTCCACCTTTGTAATTCGTGGAATAATCATCATCGTAGTTATCCCTAAGTGGCTTTCAATACTCATTTGTATGCACTTTATTACATCATGATTTATGTTTCATATCAAGGTCTCCTATCGTAATCACTCAAATTTCTAGAGACGTGTCGCATCGCGTCCTCGTACCAATCAACTATTATGATCTTGGTGCTCGTTTTAAATTATTTTGGCGTAATCAAGATTTTCATTTATTGAACAAGCATCTCTTATCATCATCCCAAGCTAACTCTTAGCTCTTATAGCTTGTTTGGAACTTCTCTCACTGAAAAATCAATGTTGGTTTAACTTTCATGTCATTTTTTTTAGAATATATAACTCATACCTCATATATTTTCATTATCATTTATCAAATGATTTAACTTCCAATGTGGATAAGGTTCACGCCTCTTGATTCATTAGATATCCTACAACGTACATGCATTCATTCAAAATATGTACTTAAGCAAACTTACTTGGTGTAAATTCCCTCTACACAACTCTGATTTACCTTATGCTTAGGCGGACCTTCCATGTCATATAAACTACTAATACTTTTGTTACTTGATAAGGCGTCAACCTTAATTGTTTGTGCATCTCACCACTCATCGATACTCTCAACATTTAAACTTATCGCTTACTCATCTAGGTTGCTTTTCAATTTCTCTTACACCATTCTGTTAGGATTTTCACTTTGGAACTTACACTAAGCCCTCAGGCTCCAAAGTGCTAGCAACACTTTGTTTAACAATTCCTAATGGTGTTAAATTTAGAAAATCTCATCTCTACCTAGAGATACACGTTTCATAACTAGCTTAAGATATTTTCTCGTCTTTCCTAGTTATTGTATCGTTCGTATCACATAAACTTTATTGAGAGTCGATCCAAGCCTAGGATCCCCAATTTTAATGGTCAACCTATCATTGGTTTGATCATTTATCCTTCTCAAAACTGTCTAATCTAATAGTCCAGGTTCTCAAGGTAAGGTTCACTCTTTTCGGTAAACTTCGAGTTACTTTCCACAAGTGAATTTCATGATTTCTCATGACGTCACCATTTCGATTAAGAATTTTAAGTTTCTTTTTGTTTTGGACATAGTACTCCCACTTAGAAGTCCTACAACTATGAAAAACTATCGTAGTAAGTGTTTTCTCTCTTGAGTTCATTTTTTTCATACCACTCATTCACTTTTTCCTTTTCCCACATGAGTCGATCTTACTTATGATTTCCAATTTTAAGAGTCAACTCATCATTGACTTAGGTTAAGTGGCATTAGTTACATTATTTATTCCTCGACATTTTTTTCATTAACTGTCCTCTACCAATCAGGTTAGGTTTTATTTTGACAAAATAGTCGTTAGTTCACGTGTCCATTACCGGACAATTATACCAAAGATATTCTTTTAGATGTGTATCCCTAATTTTAATGATTCACATATTATTGGATTTATTACGATATTATTAACAATGATGTAGATCCTTTAAGTTGTAGACATTTTGACTAATTTAAAGCATTCAATTTTGAGGTATTCCTTAATTTCTCAATTATGACATCGCCACCGCATACCTAACATTCATTTCGAAAATCGATTTATCAAAGTTTGGCATCCCCTAATTTTATGAGTCAACTTACTTCTAGTTAAATTAGAACAATTTATCCTTATGTTGGTTGCCTTTAATTTGTATCATCTTAATCTCGGATTCGGAGTCCTTACAACATCAACAAATTCTACTTAGCAACGCAATTTAACACGTAGCAGTTTCACTGAAAATAGTCATTGACTCGGGATCCCCAATTTTAGTAACTCTCCTATATTTGAGTGTACTAGTTTGACATTTTGTATTCACTGGATTTTCTCGTTGAGTTGTTTTGAGGTACTCTTTAACTTCTCATTTACTGATAAGTACGTCGTGCACTTATATTTTGCATTAACCCTCATTTTAGGATTCCTCGGTTTCGATATTGACCCATTGAATCTTTGGTTTAGATTGAACTTTCTTTTACATAAGGTCGATCAAAACTTGAGTAAGGTGATTCAATTACATATATGTCAAATCCAAATCAAAACTTTTTCAAAGTCTTGATTTTTCATCAAAAACTATATTCCCAAAATATAGTTATTTTCACAGAAAAATGTAAAGCTATCCTCGTGTTTCGAGCAGCTGTAAACACATTTTTAAATCAATTTGGTTGATGCAATTTAAAGAATAAATCATAAAACTGCATAAAGGTTTTTATTTATGTTCATGAGATGATAGTTTAGGTCCAAACTGTTACTTTGCATTTCATTAAGTCAAAACTTCAAATTCAGTAAAACAATTCGTATCCAAATTAGGTTCAAACCGTCTTAAATTCAATCATCCAAGAAATCTAAACCACGTTTACAAAACTCATTTCATGATACTTCACTTTATTTAAATATCCTTTTTGGATTCTCACGATGAGTTGAAAACTCATAAGTCAAGTTCATCCCATTTCAATAATAAAAATCACTTAGTATAGATTTCGAGCAAAATTATGACAATGATTTTTTTTAGAACGTAGTAGTATATTCACTTTATTTTCATTTTTGAACATTAAGGAAAATGAGTCATTTCCTTTTATAATTGCTTACACTTTCAAATCTTGTACAACAAGTAGAGTTCTTCCTTGAAATTTCATGAAAGTGCAATAAACATCAACTCAAATCAACGCAAAAATCACGGTCCAATATAATTGAAAAAAAAATAATTTTTCGAGGAAAATAGATTACAAAAAACAACAAAAATCGATGCATAGTATTGACCTTCTAATCGAATTATAGACCAATGATTCACATTTTTAATTGAGTGTTAGACGTTTAAGAGTACATGTGCCCGTCCTATTTTAAATAAGTCTTCAAGTTTAACTTCCAAGCCAAACTAACTTAGTTTTATTTTTTGAGTCCAAGACTCACTTGCATTCTTACTAGGATCATTAACTTCTTTTAAACAAGATATCATGAATTTGAACAGTCTTAATAGAGTTCCAAGTGTCAGAATTCCTTCTCTGAAATGTGACCCTATCACTACTCCCTTTTGCGTATGTAGCGTGGCATCTCACTGTCCTTTCAAGTCTCGTGATTCTTGTTTAACTTTTTTTTTGCTACACTACCATTATATATGGATGCATCCATGTAATTCCAAATCGAAGCCTATTCATTATCACAATAATCTTTTTTTCAGCGGTTGTTGCAAACATCATTTGAAGTGCGTGTAGACTCTCCCAAAGAGTTCACTTCGATTTCTCATGTTGTTCATTGTCATTCCCGTCTCGTGGAACTCAAGTTCCTAGTCTTAAGAGAAGACAATTATCTATATATCTAGCAATGTATTTATATATACAAGGTAGCAAATAATTATCATAAGTCTTTTATCAAATTTCTTTTATCTCATCCCATCCTAGGATTTTATCATTTGTGTATGTTAAGTCGACTTACAACCAATGTCCCGTACCATTGATTTGTTCGACTTAAACTCGACCTTAAACTTAAAGGCTCTACAAACTTAGATTTCACTAACTTAATGTTTCCTTAGGTTCTAATCTCTATTCTATGATACTAACCGAAACGACCCACCCCAGACCTAGAATCAGTCACCTAGAGCCCAAACCGTTACCCAAAGCCTGGTACTTGAAGCAGGGCCCAAATAACTTCTTGGCACGCCTAATTCAAAGCTGTAAAATAACATAAAGACAATATGGATATAAATCTATGGAATAAAAGTTAGAACATTTTATATGTCTATCAAGAACTACAAATGGGTTTTCATTTTGTAAACCAAATAAGTGATCCAATGGCTCCCAAATAAATCAAATAAAGGAATGAAGGGTTCAACCAACCCAAATGACCTATTACATTACAACCTAATTTTAATATTTCTAAAAATGAATATTTAGATAATACATTACAAGGCTTAAATTTAAGAGAGAATGCTTCAAGTTATCACCTCTCCCTTGTCTTGATCTCGTGCCAACAAGTATGATCTTGAGATGTAAGTAGGGTAAGCTAAGAAAACCAATGGAGCTCAATAAGTAAGAAGACTCGCTCAAACACTAAAAACGTAAGTATTACCTATAAATCAAAACAATTCTACATATGAAGTAGTAAACCGAATTGTAAAGCATTTAATGAAAGTTAATGGAGACATGGTTCCTGTTCGCAAAGGGGACGTAATCAAGTTCCAAGTCCAGTAAAACATAAAGGTAAGATTCATAATTCAATAAGCAAGAAAGTGAGCATTCTTTTGAAACTACATCATGAAAGAGAATTCGAGATTCGTAAATAAATTTTATTTATTCATGCAACGGGGTCCAACAAGAGATTTACCAAAAAAAATAGCAATAAATATAAGTCGTTCTATTCAATGCATTCTAGCCAATGGTATGAATCAGCTGACAGAAACGATCAACCTCGAGGTGATGTGAACCATTGATGGTCACAATGGCCGTTGTGACCTCCATCTAATTCCATCAAAACAACATTAAGTGTTTCCAAGCCATCATCGATTGTGACCACTTGTGAACTTAATATTTCGCGGTGCAGACCACTGTCTTTTTGGTGGGATCATCACCACACCACTACTATTCATGGCGTGGACCACTATATTTTGGTGGGCACACTACCACATTACTACTCGTAGCGTAGACCACTCTTTTTGATGAGCATACTACCACATCACCGCTTTTGGTCGAATAACACAAGTGTTCATATCACATATATTCCATAGATAAGCATATTCTTACCATTAACTAAATGCAACCCAATTCCAAGTCTTTCGATATGAACGTGATATTTCTATTTATCTAATATTTAAGCCATATTTAATGCATGAACGAAGCTCCCGACTTACCTCGACTCACCGCGAATCCTACTCTCGATCCTCGCACGTTCGGGGTCCAATGCGAACCGCCTTGTGAATCTAAACAACTTAAGACACATTCACATCATTGACAAGTCGTATATTAATTTTAATTTATTTTAAAATTTATTTCAGGGTCCACTAGTTTGGGTCCTGTGGGTCCCCCATCGCCAGATGCGAGGGTTTAAGGATGAAACCCACCCAACGGTCTAAGGGTGGGATCGCCCAACTCTTCCCCGTTTAAGGGTAGGATTTATTTGTCTTATTATATGTTATTTTACTGTATTATATATATATCAATTTTAATTATTATTATTTTTTATTTGGATCAGAGGCAAGTGGGCCTCTGTTTTTAGTCTACTGGGCTAACTTGGCATATGTTTTGGATGGGCCGAGAGACAATTCGACTCCTGGTTTGGGGCGGGAGCCCAATAAGCCCTTGCCTTTGTCCACCGCACCTGGACCGCCTAGAGGCAACGCCTTAGGTGTCCAAGCATTAGGAAGGGTCACCATAAGGGCGCTAATGCGCCCTACCAACCCCTGGCGGGCGGCTCCAATTAGGAGGGGTGGCTAAGGAGCCACCCCTTCCCTTGGGATTTATGGGCCTCCTGGTGGAGGCCCCTCTGATGGCGGCGGTGGCCACCGCTCCTCACTGGTGATGGTGGCAGCGGAATGTCGCTGTCCTCGTCGGGGATGCCGTGGCGGTGTCGCCTCCCTCCATGGGGTTCTTTAACACCAAATCTTTGGCATAAAACTTTACAATTTCTATAAAAAAAACTCACTATAATTGTTCAAATCTCTTCAAAGGGAGATTCATCATGATTTGAGAATCGTTTCTCCATCTATGCCACCATTAGAGCTCCCTTTTGCTCTCATATCCCTCTCTCCCATTTGTTTTAATTTAGAGTTTGTAGATCAAATAAAGGTGTTTAGGATTTTTAATTTTGTTTTATATTAGAGTTGAACCAATTTAGGTTCACATAATTACTAATTTGCCCCTTGGGCGAGTTTTTGGGTTTTAGGTCATCACATAGCGAGGCTTAATTAGGGTTTCGGGTCGAGTATTGCCCTAATCAAGATAGGGGATGCTATAGAAAATATCCTTGCGAGAATGAATAAACAAGGATTAGAAATAGATTGGATAAAATAATAGCTCAACAAGCTGAAATGTGAACTTTGAGTTCCACTACAAGTGAAGCTTGTTTCAAGCCATTAAGAGATTTGTGAAGCTTACAAACTTGATTAGAGAATAAGCTCTAATTGCAAAGACGAGTTCACCAAGATCCATTATATCTGGTTTGAACTCGGTTGTTGACGTTACCTCCATTTCTAAGGCTTTGAATTTTTACTCTTCCAACCAAATCGGATGGGACGAATTACACATATTGAAATATGCAATTCATATCATTGTTCATGGATTGGGACCTGACATTGTTGATTTCAAACCCTAACTCGCAAATCAACCTCAAGCTGGATGATGAGATATTTCATTGAATTGATAGCATTCTTATGTGTTGGTTGTTTACAAACATTGGTGAATTTGTGATTAGATCGGTTATCGATTGTGAGTGCGCATGTAAGATATAGAATACTCTTAAGAAGTTGTACTCATAAACCTCAATGGCAAGAACTCTATAGCTAAACAACAATTGCACTCTCTCAAGAAAGGATCCTTATCAATAAGCGATTTTGTGTTAAAAATCAAGAAAATTGATTTTGAGTTGAAGTCAATTACCAAAATAATGATAGTATCATACATGATTCAAGTTTTGTTGAATAACTTAGGACATGAGTTTGATCCAAAGTAGTTGCCTTGATTTCTTCACAAAGAAAATCTATCTTTAGAAGACGTTCAATATTTAATTATGATTCATGACCAAAGGATCGAAACTCGAATCAAACCACACATTTTGATATTGCAAATGTTTCGCAAATTTTGTTTCAAATGGTGAAGACAATAAGTCTCGATCTGGAAAGAACTCCACCATACAAAATTTCAAGAAAAATAATGTGGTTTGTGGTCAAAACAAGGGTGGTATATATGGCGAAGGTGGAAGAGAATGCCTTAAGATATTTTGTTAATTACACAATAAACAAGGTCACATGGCATTATAATGTTATCATCGTTTCAATTAAATTTTCTAGAGTCCAAATCCTTCTCTTAATAATCAATCTTAGAGACCATCTGCACCTGTTGTTTTTTCTAATCCACAGTTTCGTGAAGGTCATTTTTAGAATGGTCCTTCTCCTCAAGCTAATTCGCATCGATATCGAGGTTTGTGGCTACTTCGAATGTATTGTTGATCCAAATTGGTACATTGATTCTCGGTGCTTCTTGTCATATATTTCTTGATTATTCCTCTATGACCTATAAGATGGAATATAAATGTATGACCTCTGTGATTGTTGGTAATGGTGATAAATTTGATATTGATTATGCTGGTAACAGTGTAGTTCCATCAAATATTTGTCTACCACAAACATTTTTTCTTAACCAAGTTCTTCATTTTCCTCACATTGCCAAAAATTTAATCAGTATTTCTTAACTCTCCCGTGATAACAATATTGTTACAAAGTTTTTTGTTGATTCCTTTTTTTTTAAGGACAAAGCAACAAGGAGAACAATACTTTAAGGAACACTTTAATATTGCCTCTACTACATTCCCAAATAGTCTACTCCATGTCCTGGTGCAATCCTTTCTTCAGTGTCATGTTCTAATTTATTTTTTGATTGTAATAATGCTTTTGTTTCTCAACTTTGCTCTACTAGGACTCGATACTTTTTTAAATGACATGCTAGATTAAGGCATCCATCAAGTTATGTATTACATAAAGTTCTCTATTCTATTAATGTCAAACTTGGCAAATCTAATTTTCATTTCAAGTAATTCCCGCAAAATTGCAAAGATGCACAAGTTTTTTTACACTTTATGTCCAATTCCAATCACATTTCCTTTAGGATTAGTGTACTCAGATTTATGGGGTCCATCTCCATTTGTTTCTACTTCTGGATCTTGTTATTACATATTATTTGTTGATGCATTTAGCATATTTACCTGGTTTTACCCTTTGAAGTTGAAATCATATACTTTTGCTACTTTTCTTCACTTTCATAAAACTATTGAGTTTCAACTTGGATTGAAACTTAAGACTTTTCAATCTAATATAGGTTTGGAATACAAACCTATTGCAAATTATTGTGCCTCTCTTGAGATTTTTCGAAGATATTCTTACCCTTATGCTCATCAACAGAATGGTTTCCCAAAATGAAAACATAGAGCTATTGTAGATATGGGCATCACTCTTCTTGCTCATTCAAGTATACCACTTATTTTTGGGAAGAAGCTTTTCAAATTGATATTTTTCTTCTTAACAACTTACCCTAATCAGAATATCTAACCAACTCACCATCTAACAGCTTTAATTACATTAAAATAGATCACATATGTTACACTTTGACCACAATGGTTAAGCTTACCGTGGTCTAACATACATCTGTGGTTAGGTACATTTATACTAGTACACATCCTATCACTACTAGTACATATTCTATCACACTCGATTGGTGAAGCTAGCGTTGTCCTTTTTTATAAGAAAGAAACAACGTGCCCCATTAAGGCTCGAACCTATGACCTTTTACTCTCAAACCCTATACCAAACCATTGAGTCACCCAATTGGTGGTATAAAGCGGCATTGTCTTATTATTAAAGTTTTAAAATTTTTTAAAGAACCAAGTGGTGGCCTAATAGTTGGTGTGTGGTAGTGTTGTAACAGAGGGGCGTTCGAGTCCTAGCTAGTGGGGGCAAAATAAGATGTTGATTTCTTTCTTATAAAAAAATTCTTAAACTTTTCTTTTACCAAATGTAGATGAAATAATTTATGAATATTGAAATAACCAAATGTTGTTACAATAGGATATGCGTGTTATTGTAACTGAGATATAAATAACAATGCAAGTACTTAAACGAAATAAGTAGTAAGCAAATCAAACCAGAGACAAGGAATTTGTTTACGCAGTTTGGTCCACGACCTACAACTGTTAGGCCACACCCAGACGTAAAATCCACTGAGTAAAGAACAATGTATACATGACTCTTCACATGACTCCTTCACTGGGCTCCTCCTTTCATCTCCTTCACTCCCATAGACTTTACATAAGTCTCTCGGTACTTGCACTGTAAGGTTCCCCCTTACTGGAATACCTAAGTTTTCTTAGTGCTTACAACTCAAAGATAAATATGAACAACACATTCACTAAAATGCAAAGTAGATGAGTTATAGACTCTTCCAATTTTGGAATATAAATAGACCAATGAGAACTCTAAATCTCAACTATTACAGCTGATATTTGATACATTTTCATCTTCAAAAACCAACCACAATTCATCACACTTGTCACGTGGTAAATGTGTCTCAAATCATATGTTTCGTTATCGCACATCTTCGTTGGTGTTGATAAGATCAAATTCGCAATCGATCGATTTTAAGATCTTGTTGCAAGCTGCATATCGCCTCTTTATTGCAACCGCCTTATCCTTATCCATAACAAACTGATTCAAACTTATTCGAGGATAAGTTCTAAAATAGATTCAGAGATCAAATATATAACTGATCTATGGATGGTTTCATGAGCAAGTGAAACACACCATAGCAACGTCATTTACTTAAAAACAACTAATGACAACCAAAAGATAATGACACTAACAATCTCCCTTTTGTCATTATATTGTCACAACCATATTAAATGATTGAATGGCACAGATAAAGTGAAAAGTAAATTACCAAATAAAAAAAGCAGTGAAGGATCTATTCAAAGCACCATCCATCATATTATAGACCATAATCAGTATTATCAATTACAAAAGTAAAAATGGTTTATCTTTATTGATCATCACTATCACTTTCAAATAGATTCAAACAATCTCCAAACTTCTAGCTTGGTTACAATATGAGGCTTGTTGCAACATAATTCAACAAAATTTCATTAAAGTTACAATCACAATTAAGTAGTAAGAAGTTATACAACCAAAACAAATAGTCTCCAACACAAATTGTCTTCGAACATCATAGTATCTAAAATTAATATATTCACCCATATACTACTCTCTCTACGGTCACATATTCTCCCCTTTTTTGATAGCATAATGACAAATTACAATCAATGGGAGACATATCGAGATCCTCGTGAGGAGCAAATCCTTTTGTGCCAATCACATTGGCATTTTGTGGTCTTAGTAATAAGGCATAGATATGCAAATTCTCAAATTGATGTTGTTTTTCATGCATTGCTACTATCCAATAATCATCATATAAGGCATCTAAAACATTCTTAGGTTTAGTGCTTGAAACATAACAAACATACCCGACCAACTTTTTGTCGTCCACTTTTGGTGTTTCTCTAGTGACAACTCCTTGTTCTACTGGTCTAATAGTGTTTGAGAGAGGATGATCCTTTTATACTCTGGTTGATGGTTCTTGGCTCATTGAAAGCAACATTATATTAGCAAGTGGCACATTTTGATCATCTTTTCTATAGGATTAAATGTAATGGGTGCAGTTTCAACAAAATCATATGCAACATGATCAATTGCAACAAGATCAAATGCAACCGATTCATTGCAATAGGAATATCATTATCATCATCATTCTTCCTTCTTTGCGAAAAGTGCAAGACTTCTTCACTTTGAGATGTATGCTTGGTAGAGGTATTGTCATCAAACACAACATTAATGATCTCCATCACCTTCTATGTACGTATGTTGAAAACTCTATATGCCTAACTATTTAATGAGTACCCCAAGAAGATTGCCTTGTCACATCTCTTATCTAACTTTCCCAGTTGTTTCATGTCTTTTAGTACAAAACAATTGCTTCTGAAAATATGGAAGTAACTGAGATTAGGCTTTTTACTTTTCCATAACTCATAATGCGTTTTCTGAGTAAATGGACGAAAGTATGTTCTGTCGATGATGTAGCACGTTGTGTTCACTGCTTCTGCCCATAGCTTTGTTAGAAGTTCTTTTGAAGTAAGCATGACACGAGCCATCTTTTGCACTTGTCTATTCTTCCTTTCTACAACCCCATTTTGTTCAGGAGTAATTAGGGTAAAGAATTCATGATGGGTTTCTGGCTTTCTGCATAACTTCGCAAACTTGTAATTCTCAAATTCTTTTTCATGGTCACTCCTTATCCTAACAATGCTTTTTCATTAAGCTTTTCTTTATGTTAGTAACCTTAAACATAAGTCAATAAACATATCGAATGAATTTGATTTTTCATTGAGGAATAATACCTAAGTAAATCGAGAGAAATCATATATACATACCATAATATATTTTTTGCCAAATATACTAGCCACTTGAGTAGGACCAACAAGGTCAATGTGGAGAAATTCGAGAATTGTCTTAGGGTTGCAGCTCTCAACAGGTTTGTGCACTTCTCTTCTTTGTTTTCCAAGTCGACGTGGCTTACACACTTTTGTGGTGTACTGGAATTTGCGTAATACTTTTACAAACTTCTACATCATATATTTTCTTTTTGTGTCGAAATGTACAAGCCCCAACTTCGATGTCATTTTTTTTCATCCTGCGCAGCTGCAGAGGTGTAACAACCCCTAGTTGACTGTTGCGACAAATAGCAATTGTTAGACGACCTCTCCTCGATCATAATACAGTTTCCTTTCTCATTATACACTTAACAGATATCACTAGCGAACTTTACAAATAGATTTTGATCACAAAGTTGACTAATGCTAAGTAGGTTACCCTTGAGATCTTCTATGCGTAATACATCATCTACTAAAGGAAGGCCATCAACTAGCATTCCTTTTCCAATCACTCAGCTTCGTGCTCCGTCTTCAAAGGTGACATGTCCTTCCATACAAATCTGGTAGTTCACAAGATTGAGTTTGTCTCTAGTCATGTGCTTTGAACACCCGCTATCAAAGCACCAATATGATGTTGTCATGGATTTAAGGGATATATAAGCAACATGACATGTTATCATCTTCTTAAGTACCCATTTCTTCTGAGAGTTGGCTTGCTGTCGTTGTTAAGTTATTTCATAATGTATCCTCGGAAGTTCCCAAATCAACTTGAAGCATATAGATGTATGTGCCCTAGATCTCATAACAATAACAAGTAGGACGACATCTCCCTTTGGACTGTTGATGTTGTTCAGCTTTGACAGTCTTCTTGAGTTCAGTGAGATGAGCAGTTTTGAAGAACTTCACATGCTCAGTTGGATATGTCTTTGAAGATGAGCTTTTGACAAATCTGAGACCTCTTTGGTCACCAAATTCATTTCCTTATTGTGGGATGTGGTCAAGCTTTGCCTTTCCTTTGCATTCATTAAGCTCTTTATCTTTCTTGGATAGTAATTGTTATAATGCTTGGTTACAATCGACTACTTCTTCCCATTTTTTAAGCATCTCATCATAGGTTTTCGCATGATTAGTATCATTAGATAATTCATAATCTAAATCATCAGAGTCACTTACAACTTCTTTTGAAAAGATACACTTTGATATCTCAGTCATGGTAAACATTGGCTTGTTAGTTGCAACAAGAACAACGATTACAACTAGAGTTTCGATATAGCGACAAATGCAACGTAATGGCTTAGGTGATTGCCATCACTTTCGAATCTAAGTCACTTCAGGGTGGACACTAGCGATTTCTCTTTTCTTTTTGATGGGCACTCATGTTGAAAGTGATCTAGTCTTCCACATTCTTGGCATTTCATCATGCTCTTGTCGGTGGATTTGGTCTCTAGTTTTTTCCTTGACGAGTCCCCCTTTGCATATGGCTTTATTCCTTAAAATTCTCGAAACAATTTATTATATTTTCTAGTTAGTAAAGCCATATCACACTCTTTCTTGACTAATAATCTTATCGTTAGGAGATATTGAGCAACGGCCTTCAATGCCAATTCTTTGGACTTCTTTTGCTGGTTTAGGTGCATCTCATATGTAGTGAAAGAACCCAGGAGTTTTTCGAATCTCAGATCTTTGAGGCCTATGTTCTCTTGTATGGCAGCAACGTTTACATTGTACTTAGCTAGAAGGGTTTTGATAACTTTTTGCACCATCTTCTTGTTTGAGTACTTCTTTCCAAGTTGTTGGGTTTGATTGGCAACATCCTTCAACTTTGTAAATTCTGCAATAGTCTCATCTTCTCCCATTCACAGTGATTCGAACTGAGATGCCAAGAGGACAATCTATGACTCACGAACATCTTCATTTCCTTCAAAAAAAAATCTCAAGAATTTCCCAAGCTTCCTTTAGCCATTTTGCATGATGATATGAGCTTGAGAAGTTCTGATTTCTTGCTCAAAGATTGCATTCAATCATTTGGCATTGGTGAGACAACAACTTTTTTCTTGACTTGACCCCAATTGGCTTATGTTCTTTGGCACTCCATTTAGAAGTGGTGGGGTGTAGCCATTTTGAACGGCTTTCCAGGCTTTGACATCAATAGAGAGCATGTATCCATCTATACATGTTTTACAATACGTGTAGTTCATATTGGTGAGTAGTGGTGGCCTTATGGAAGATACATCATCTGGTTGATCGATTTGGTTTCCCTGAGACATTATGATTAGCACGCGGATCTCAATTATCTTTGTAAACAAAGATTTCATAGTGTCCTTGTGATATCAATTGAAATAACCAAATGTTGTTATAATAGGGTATGCGTGTTGTTGTAACTAAGAAATAAATAACAATGCAAGTACTTAAACGAAATAAGTAGTAAGCAAATTAAACCATACACAAGGAACTTGTTTACGATTCGATCCATGACCTACATCTAAGGAGCCACACCCAGGACGTAAAATCCACTAAGTAAAGAACAATGGATACATAACTCTTCACGTGACTCCCTCATTTGAGCTCCTCCTTTCATCTCCTTCATTCTTCCCATAGACTTTACATAAGTCTCTCGATACTTGCGGTAAGGTTCCCCCTCACTGGAATACCAGAATTTCCTTAGTGCTTACAACTCAAAGATAAATATGAACAACACGTTCACCAAAATACGAAGTAGATTAGGTATAGACTCTTCTAACTTTGGAATATAAATAGACTGATGAAGACTCCAAATCTCAACTATTACAGTTGATACTTGATACGTTCTTCAAAAACCAACCACGATTCATCACACTGTCCACATGGTAAATGTGTCTCAGATCATCTGCTTTTTGTTGACGTTGATAAGATCAAAACTGCAACTGATCGATTCTGAGATCTTGTTGCAACTGCGTATCACATCTTTGTTGCAACCACCTTATCCTTATCCATAACAAACTAATTCAAACTGATTTGAGGATAAGTTCTAAAATAGATTCAGAGATCAAATATATAACTGATCTATGGATGGTTTTCATGAGCACGTGAAACACACCGTAGCAACGTCATTTACGTAAAAGCAACTAATGACAACCAAAAGATAATGACACTAACAAATACATAACGAAATATGAACATGTAATTTTTCAAACTTTACTAGGTGTGTCGGAGGAACTTTAATGAGTTCCTTCAAAAAAAAAAAAAATTTGGTTCTTAAGTTTGTTCTATTGTTACAGTTGTAACTCGACTCAATTGAACATATGGAAGTCAAGCTATATAGATTATCAAAACACTAGTTCACTTTTTGACAGAAGGACCAAACTCTTTCAATTATTATTGTGGAGTAGCACAAATAATATATGCCAATTTGCCAAATATAATAGTGGAATTTAAGCACAACTGTGTAGGCTATAGCTACCCAATCTAGTAAAATTTCTGACTTAAATTCCCATGAAATTCTACTTACTTTATTAGAAATTATAAACTGTGATAGTGAGATATAATCACAAAATTGAACTATATTTTAAAAATCCACTTACATTCATTGATCTAAAAATGAATGGAGTGCCCGGTGTAATTTCTGCTAAATATGTATCAAAACACATTTTTTTTTTTTTTTTTTTTTTTTTTTTTTTTTTTTTTTTTGGGTTCTCAAACACATCTAAATTTTCCAATTGTTTTATTCAATCATTGGCAGCTTTCAGTAGCTCCTCCCAGGTGGTTAATTTTTCTCTAGGTTTGTTTTTCGGCCTTCCCATGCTCTTCTCTTTAGCATCTATATTCTCCCACCAATCGAGCGACACGAATCTGACATTTTTGTTGTCTAATAACTGTACTAGTCCTCCTCTTCCTCGCTTTGGCGCGCTTGGCGTCAATAGTGCCTTATCTTGGTCTTCTTAAATGCTGCCAACCTGCATACTCATTGACCCGAAATGCCATTCCATGAATACAAACTACGAATCTTTTAATATTTCAATTTGAGGGGTTGTGAATCCAGGCAGCTTACTGTTTATTCAGCACAATAAAGGTTTGTAGCAATAATCCCAGTAGGCCCTCTCTTCAACCATCCAACCAGATACAAGCCCTTCTCTATCATGGCTGGGTCTGTTGATGCATTGCTAGTACCCAACCCCTTAAATTTGGAACTACACCTGAAAAAAGGAGCAGCAGACATGATGGTTTTATTCTAAGATGACGCATGTGAATCACGCAACTGATCAAAAGGTTAGAGGAAAAAGAAAATAAAAAGTAAGGGAAGAACAGCATATTATTTGATTTTACCTTTATGGGGATCAAAGGGCAACCCATCCACTGGAACAGATTTGTAGCCAATGCTTTTCAGCACAAGTCTGCAATATAAATCATAAGACGTGTTGGTATTTGAATGGTCCGTTTCGAACAATGTTATCTAGAAGACAAATTAGTGCTAAAGAAATTTTTGCCAAACAGAATTACCCGCATTCGAGGTCTTCAAACTCCCCCGTTCCTATTGCATACTGCTTACCAGATTCTGCATTTGCTGAAATAAAGACGTAACAAACCAAAAAATTGAAACCAGAGAATCATAGACGTCATCAAATTTTGGTCACTTCAAGATTGCAATATATAAACACTACAGATGCATGTACTAACAAATACTCAATCCTAAGTGAAGTCTTGATTTGTCTCGGTAAGGGAACAAGATTTTACATACAGCAGCGGCCCGCCCACGACACTTTTTCGCGAGCCTATGATCTTCGCCAGTACCAATATTGTCCCCAACTTAACCACCTTTTAACTCTATGGGTGGGGTTTTATCTCAAAAGGCCTCGGTGATGGTTAAGGGGAGATCAACACTTACATACTTCATTATGAAGTTTCATTTGATCAATGTGGGACTATTATTTCGATCTGCACATCTCGACATTCCACCTTCGACCGAAATCCATCCAAGAGGTTTTTTTCTCAACAAGTCCCAATTGAAACGTCGGCCCTGATACCATGTTAAATTCTCCAAGTCGCGCATCTTTTCTCAATTTCAGTGGCAAGAAATAAAACCTACCCAAAGGTTTGAATCGAGAGGGGCCGACCCAGCCGGTGGGAGAAAGGGGGGCAACCTTAGGCCGGCTCCACCTTCTTTTAGGTATATGGCTCCACCCTTATTTATGTATGTATCTTTTTGGGTATACAAAATAAATACACATTTACAATCAAAACTTATATCATTTTTCACGAGTAATTTTATCTAAGAAATTACGTTGAAAAATCATTATAATTTTTAGTAGATCAAAATTAATACAAGGTTTATTCATTTAAAAAAAAAAATTGGAAGCCATATTATATCTTTTCAGTTTCTCTCGAGTTATAGAGTTAAGACGTCCCATTACCTCTCGTGGGACTAGTCGAACCAAAGTAAAGAGTGGCTAAAAAAGGTTTAGGGCATAAAAAGTTTTTCGAGAAATGAAATGGGGAGGATAAGAGAGGCCATACACACTCCAAAGGTGGGATTGAGGAAATCTTCTAACTACCATTATCCTCTTCTCGACTCACTTTACATAAGACAAAAGAGTCATATGTACGCACAAATTAATATTATAATTATATAAGAAATTATTATGAAAAGTAGATGTTAGTTTTCAAACTATACTGCTCCTTCTTTTTAAAAAAAATTATTTAATTTCTAATTTTTAGTTAATGAATAAAAATAGAAAATTAATTTGTTTTTCTAATGCACCGGGGTATGCTACTCTGCCATTTGCACAGAAGACACACAAGATCCATTAAGAGATCTGTCTCAAAAAATAAGAAGAATTAAACTTGCAACCTCAAAAAAGCTTGGGTGGACAACTAGTAAGTCATAACCACGATACCAAAGTAATGATTGGTAAAATTGTTTTAAATCATTAAAAACTAAAGGGAATAATTTTATAATTAGAGATATTGAAATTTCAACTAGTAAGGCAGGGTGGGGGCAAGGAGGCAAGCCAAGGTGAGGAGTGAGGGGCAAGGTGGGGGGCCAAAGTGGAGTAGGGCGAGGGGCAAGGTGGGGGTGGGCATGGGGATCTATGGAGTTGCATAGTATGTCTACATAGTCAACTGCAGAATATCTATTTGTAAGGCAATATCTATTTTTGATATCAAATAAAGTCAAAGAAATATATATGCAGCGAGGTGGGAATTTCAAGGAACTTAAATATTTATGTTGCATGATCATTGACCTTTCAGCAAGGACTTGCACTTAATGGAGCACAACGGAAGAGTTTGATCCATGTAGCCGACCCTAATTAATTTGTGACTGAGGATTTGTTGTTGTTGTATCATTGACCTTTCAACCAAATATTAAATTTTCATAAGCAGTGTATTTTAATGACATTATGTTGACGAATTCAGCAAAAGTTAATAAAAAAACAAGAGTTTGCAACTCATAAAATATTGCTTCAGCATTCAGAAATTCTATTATCCTTACGAGTGCTCACACATCACAAGACTAGCATTCATTAGGAAATCACAAAAGGAATTCTTTGGAAGCAAAAGCATAAAAGTGCTGCAGATCTAGCACGCTTTCAATTTATCAAGTAATCATGGAGTTTTGCACATGAAAGATGAAGAAAAGTTCAGCATAACTAAGTGGTAAAAGCAAACAGAAAGCAGTTCAACGTACCTTTAAGAATTGTTTTTTAGCAACGGACACCAGTGAACTATCTGGATGCAAGAATGTTTCTGGTTTTCGAAAAAATACAAAGTGAAGCTCTCACTGACCAGGAGGAGGGGAATCAGGGGAAGAGGCTGCCTTAGATAGTAATTCGTACACTCGCTTTTGAATTCGACTACTTTTCAATTCTTCCTTGAAATGATGAGTTGATGACAGTGAATATTTGAATGGAAGCAACACGAAGCATTGCAATTTGCATGGAAGCTCAGAAATATCCAGCAAAGAGTATGGAGCTTACATGCTAACTATAACCAGTGTTAGTCATGAGATGTAAATATGTTATACTTATACCTCATCAGCTGGCGATTTTAACAGATCAGCTTCTTGAATGTGAATATAAACATCTTTAAGAGCTGAAACAATACCCATTTCCCCCTGATTAGAAATGAATTAAATGATGAACTACATGTAATGATATAGAAAACAATGTCCTCAACCCTATCAGCTTGTCTTTTTCAAGATGTAGGTAAACTAGATCGAATCAAAACAAGATACTAAGGATTAATTTGTGCCAAGAAAAAGGTGAGAAGAAGAGAGAACTAATAAATGAACACTAAATAATTGGAATGAGTAGCCTGAGAATGTAAACAAAGAACCAATACAACTATAGGATCCTATTGACCACCCTGGCCACACCTAAACATAAACAATCTAAATCACCATTAAGTAGGAGGAAATATGCGCTAACAAACCAAAAACCAAGCACGTCACAAATTTAGTAGTGCCCTCCTAAAAGGCTAAAAAGCAATTAATCTTATATCAGCCATGCTACACAGCAATGGACCATGGGACGAACTAGTGCCGCATTCTTTAGCATCTGAAAACATCTTTGCACTAGTCCTTGACAGACAATATAATCATTGGGAAAAATCAAAATGAAGATTTGGAAAACTAAAGATATACTAAGTAAGAATCAATTTAATTTTCTAATTGCATGCTTTTATCAAAACAGATACATTGGTCACAACCATGGCCTTCATTACATTGTCCTAAATAAAGCAACAGTAAAACAATTTTGAAGAATAGCAATATTGAGTAACGACTTGCAACAGCTACCATACCATAATATTCATGCCCTCCCTAACTTAACAGTGAATACCTTGTGGAAACGCCAACAACCTCTCCTAATAAAACTCCAACCAATGACTGTTTTTTATCGCATTATCACCATGGGACATTCATATCAAGACATGTTTACACTTATAAAGGTTGCTGGTGTCACCAATCGTTTCTTTGTAATTATTTTTTTTCTCTAATCAATTTTGTTTTTCTTTTCACGTTATAACAAATCAATGACCCACAAAATAGAGAGCTGCTGATTATGAACTTCATCATTGCTAGTCTAACTTGATGGCCGACAAATTACCAACAATCTCCCATAGCTCCTTTGCAGTAAAAGCTGCTTGAACTGTGATGAAGTCCAATCTTGACAGGATAATGATTAAGTCCAAGAATTAGTTTGCAAATTCTTGAAAAAATATGAAAAGATATGACGGGATGGCATTTTGGTAATTTCGGTGAAGTTCGGGCGTTTGAGTTTCGACGTTCCGAGGGCATGGGTTGATTGGAAACGGCGTGGAGATCACGGGTCACTGCTAAGCCGTGACTACGACGTTTTCGGCGAAATTCCATCGTTTCGCCCTCCGAAACGGCAATTTTGCTATTTTAGGAAAGTTTTGTTTAGCTTATAACTTTCATTAGGAATTTCGTTTTTATTGTCGTTTGCGGCATTTGTTTCTATTTTTCGTCTAGTTTCCAGTTTAGGGCTTTTAGGGCTTTTTGGACTTTTTACTATTTTTGGCAAATTTTAGGGTTTCGCTATTTAAGCGACCTATTGGATGTAATTCGAGTTTTTTTGCTTGAATAAAAGAATTTTCGAACTTTGGCTTAAGTTCGACCTAGATCGAGTTGTTCGTGGATTCGTTCAATTTGGTTTAGAAGATCTCATTGCGTCGGTTGGTATCGAGTCTTGGCGTGATTGGAGAAATCATGCGTAGAAGAGGAACCAGCGAGCGTATCGAGGAGGTGTATGGCCGTGACAATCGAATCGACAAATTGGCCAAATAATTGACCAACGCATGGGCGCGGTGGTAGAACAATTAAGCTGTCGAGAATCGATCGGTTGTTGGGTCGAGAATATGAATCGTATCGTAACCATCGAAGGGAACTGTTGGTGATGAACCGATGGGAGATTCTTCTACCGGGGAGGATGAGTATGTTGAGGCAGGAGGCGCTACGGGCGCGTGCGGTTGAGGATGATCGCGGGCGGTGGGAGTGGGATGAAGACGGAGGTCCCGAGAATTCCATGGCACCCTTCAACCGGAAGAATTCTTGGGTACTGGGTGGCGTCGGTTGAAGAAGTCCTAGAATTCAAAGGTGTGCCGAAGACAAGCGTGTGCAAGCTGGTTGCGACAGATTCCGCAACGGGGCCATGGCTTGGTGGCAACAACGAGAAGTTGATGCGGAATAGGAATGGAAAGGCGAAGATCACCTCGTGGGAGAAGATGAAAAAGCACTTACGCGGTTGAGTTTTTGCCTTACAACTTCCAACGCCTTATGTATCGAGAGGTTGCGAGAATGCGAGACAAGGGCAAAGTCGATAGATGATTACCTACGAGTTTTATCGATTAGTCGCTAGAAACGAAGCTGCGGGAGACTAACGACCAATTGGTGGTGCGGTATATTGGTGGATGAGGGTGCGAGATCAAGATGTCGTCAACATGTTTGATCGGCTTCCTTATCTGCGAGCGCACCAAGCGAGCATTGTTGGTGGAGAAACAACGAGCGTCGGGGTGTGAGTAATGCTTCCGAGTAATGTTAGTGTTGGGACAACCAATCTTTGGATGTAATCATTGCAATTAACCCTGCTAGTCGCACGAACAGACCTAGCACTAGTGGGATTAAATGCTTCGGTTGTGGCGAAGTTGGTCACAGGAAGTCAGAATGTAAAGGGAAGAAGACTCTCTTTATTGAGAACGAAGAGGAAGACGAAGGGGAAGAGGCCAACATCACTGCAGAACCAGCCTTTGATACTTCTGACAACACAGAAGAGGAGATCGTGATTTGCTGAGATGTGGGTGCTTGCCTTGGTTGTGAGGCGTTCTTGTATGACTCCTAGAGCTGTCGCTGATGATGAGTGGCTGCGGAATAACATCTTTCAGTCCAAGTGTACCATCTTAGGCAAGGTGTGCAGGTTCATGATTGATGCAGGCAGTTGCGAGAATATCGTCTCAGTTGAAGCGGTTCAGAAGTTGGGCCTTGCAGTGAACAACACCCGAGCCCTACAAGCTAGCTTGGTGAAGAAGGGTGGTGAGGTGAAGGTGTCGAAGCGCGCCTTGGTGACTTTTTCTATTGGTGCTAACTACTGAGGATTCGATCTGGTGTGATGTTGTGGCTATGGATGCTTGCCACTTGTTATTGGGACGTCTTGGCGGTTTGATAGGGGAGTTGTGCATGATGGCAGAAACCAATAAATACACCACTTATGTTCAAAGGAGTGAAGATTGTGCTAGTACCGCTTGAGGATCGGAGGAAGTTAAGCCTACTAAAGAATCTAGCGACTTCTTTGTCTTTGGCAAGATTTGAAGATGCATTACGGGATTTTGAGGTAGTTTACATCTTGATGGGAAAGGAGGTAGATAGAGATGTTGATGTTCTGAAAAGCTGCAATTCCTATTGTGGAGAAAAGAGAAAGAACGAAAGAGAAAGAGAGAAAAGAAAAAGAGAGAAAGCTAGAGAGAGAGAGAAGATCCGTGAAGAGCGAGACGATGAAGCGCGGAGAGCGCATGGAGAAGCGAGAAAGCGGCGGATCGGACGCAGCGATTCCGCGCCGAGAGGTGGCGCGGTGCGGAGCGGCGGCGGCAAGCAGCAATGCGGGGTGGCGGTGATCGCGCAAGCGCAGCAGCGAGGTCGCGAAGCGGTGGGCTGCGCGGTGGGGAGCGGCAGCGGCAGCAAAGCACGGCAGCAAGCGCAGCAGCACTTGAAGCGCGGCGCGCGCAGACGGCCCAGCGTCCCAGCAGCAGCGCGAGTGTGGCGCGCAGCTGCGGCTCGCATGGACAAGCGGATCAGCCGCGGATGCGAGTGCTCAGCAGCAGCGCGGGGATCCAGCATCGGCGGCGCGAGCGGCGGCGAGGGCGGCGGCGGCAAGCGCGCGGCGGCGCGCGCGCGGCAGCGAAAGGCGGCAGCAGCTGCGCTGCGCGCTGTGAAGCTGGCGCGCGGTGAAGCAGCGCGGTGGCGCGTTGTCGGACCGATCGATCCTCGACGAGGGTGCGATTCGACGAAATTCGACGACGCGATGGAGGATACGTCGATGATGACAATTCGAGGGCGAATTCTGTCCCTGGGGAGAATGATGAAGTCCAAGAATTAGCTTGCAAATTCTTGACAGGATAATGATGAAGTCCAATCTTGACAGGATAATGATGAAGTCCAAGAATTAGTTTGCAAATTCTTGGAAAAATATGAAAAGATATGACAGGATGACATTTTGGTAATTTCGGTGAAGTTCGGGCGTTTGAGTTTCGACGTTCCGAGGGCATGGGTTGATTGGAAACGGCGTGGAGATCACGAGTCACTGCTGCGTGACTACGACGTTTTTAAGCGGCGAAATTCCATCGTTTCGCCCTCCGAAACGACAATTTTGCTATTTTAGGAAAGTTTTGTTTAGCTTATAACTTTCATTAGGAATTTCGTTTTTATTGCCGTTTGCGGCATTTGTTTCTATTTTTCGTCTAGTTTCCAGTTTATGGCTTTTAGGGCTTTTTGGACTTTTTACTATTTTTGGCAAATTTTAGGGTTTCGCTATTTAAGCGACCTATTGGATGTAATTCGCGAGTTTTTTGCTTGAATAAAAGAATTTTCGAACTTTGGCTTAAGTTCGACCTAGATCGAGTTGTTCGTGGATTCGTTCAGCTGGTTTAGAAGATCTCCATTGCGTCGGTTGGTATCGAGCACAGCTTGAGCGTGATTGGAGAAATCATGCGTAGAAGAGGAACAGCGGCGTATCGAGGAGGTGTATGGATCGTGACAATCGAATCGACAAATTGGCCAAATAATTGACCAACGCATGGGCGCGGTGGTAGAACAATTAGCTTCGTCGAGAATCGATCGGTTGTTGGGTCGAGAATATGAATCGTATCGTAACCATCGAAGGGAACTTTGTTGGTGATGAACCGATAGGAGATTCTTCTCTAGAAGGGGAGGATGAGTATGTTGAGGGCACCGAGGAGGCGCTACGGGCGCGTGCGATTGAGGATGATCGCGGGCGGTGGGAGTGCAGGATGAAGACGGAGGTCCCAGAATTCCATGGCACCCTTCAACCGGAAGAATTCTTGGGTGGTGGCGTCGGTTGAAGAAGTCCTAGAATTCAAAGGTGTGCCGAAGACAAGCGTGTGCAGCTGGTTGCGACAGTCCGCAACGGGGCACATGGCTTGGTGGCAACGCAAGAAGTTGATGCGGAATAGGAATGGAAAGGCGAAGATCACCTCGTGGGAGAAGATGAAAAAAAGCACTTACGGGTTTGAGTTTTTGCCTTACAACTTCCAACGCCTTATGTATCGAAGGTTGCGAGAATGCGAGACAAGGGGCAAAGTCGGTAGATGATTACACTACGAGTTTTATCGTTAGTCGCTAGAAACGAAGCTGCATGAGGAGACTAACGACCAATTGGTGGCGCGGTATATTGGTGGGCGAGGGTGCGAGATCAAGATGTCGTCAACATGTTTGATCGACTTCCTTATCTCTGCTTGCGCACAGCGAGCATTGTTGGTGGAGAAACAACGGCGTCGGGGTGTGAGTAATGCTTCCGGTAATGTTAGTGTTGGGACGACCAATCTTTGGATGTAATACCATTGCAATTAACCCTGCTAGTCGCACGAACAGACCTAGCACTAGTGGGATTAAATGCTTCGGTTGTGGCGAAGTTGGTCATGAGGAAGTCGAGAATGTAAAGGGAAGAAGACTCTCTTTATTGAGAACGAAGAGAAAGACGAAGGGGAAGAGGCCAACATCACATGCGAGAACCGACCATTTGATACTTCGACAACACGAGAAGAGGAGATCGTGATTTGGAGATGTGGGTGCTTGCCTTGGTTGTGAGGCGTTCTTGTATGACTCTAGAGCATCGGCGATGATGAGTGGTGCGGAATAACATCTTTCGGTCCAAGTGTACCATCTTAGGCAAGGTGTGCGGGTTCATGATTGATGCGAGCGATTGCGAGAATATCGTCTCGGTTGAAGCGGTTAGAAGTTGGGCCTTGCTGGCCTGAACAACACCCAGGCCCTACAAGCTAGCTTGGCTGAAGAAGGGTGGTGAGGTGAAGGTGTCGAAGCGCGCCTTGGTGACTTTTTCTATTGGTGCTAACTACAAGGATTCTATCTGGTGTGATGTTGTGGCTATGGATGCTTGCCACTTGTTATTGGGACGTCTTGGCGGTTTGATAGGGGAGTTGTGCATGATGGCAGAACCAATAAATACACCCTTATGTTCAAAGGAGTGAAGATTGTGCTAGTACCCGCCAAGGATCGGAGGAAGTTAAGCCTACTAAAGAATCTAGCGACTTCTTTGTCTTTGGCAAGATTTGAAGATGCATTACGGGATTTTGAGGTAGTTTACATCTTGATGGGAAAGGAGGTAGATAGAGATGTTGATGTTCCTGAAGAAATTTGCAATTCCTATTGTGGAGAAAGAGAAAGAACCGAGAAAAGAGAAAAAAAAAAAAGAGAGAAAGCTAGAGAGAGAGAGAGAAGATCCAAAGCGAGATGAGAAGCGCGGAGCTCGCGAGAAGCGAGGAGCGGCGGTCGGACGCGATTCCGCGCCGGAGAGTGCGCGATGCGGAAGCGGCGGCCAGCAGCAATGCGGGGGTGGCGGTGATCGCGCAAGCAAGCAGCACGAGGGTCGCGGCAGCGGTGGCTGCGTGGTGGGGCAGCGGCAGCGGCGGCAGCGGCGCAGCAAGCACGGGCGCGCGCGGACGGCAGCGTCCAGCAGCAGCAGCGCGCGGTGTGGCGGCGCGAAAGCTGCGGCTCGCGGACAGCGGATCGGCCGCGGATGCGGAGTGCTCCAGCAGCAAGCGCTGGGGATCCAGCAGCGCGACGCCAGCGAGGGCGGCGGCGGCGGCGGCGGCGGCGCGCGCGAAAAGCGCAGCTGCATGGCGGCATCGCGCGGCTGCGACGCGGTGAACGGCGCGGTGGCGCGTTGTCGGGACCGATCGATCCTCGACGAGGGGTGCGATTCGACGAAATTCGACGACGCGATGGAGGATACGTCGATGATGACAATTCGAGGCGAATTCTGTCCACCCTGGGGAGAATGATGAAGTCAAGAATGAGCTTGCAAATTCTTGACGGGATAATGATGAAGTCCAATCTTGACGGGATAATGATTAAGTCCAAGAATTAGTTTGCAAATTTTTGGAAAAATATGAAAAGATATGACAGGATGACATTTTGGTAATTTCGGTGAAGTTCGGGCGTTTGAGTTTGGACATTCCGAGGGCATAGGTTGATTGGAAACGGCGTGGAGATCACGAGTCACTGCTACGCTGTGACTACAACGTTTTTCGGCGAAATTCCATCGTTTCGCCCTCAGAAACGGCAATTTTGCTATTTTAGGAAAGTTTTGTTTAGCTTATAACTTTCATTAGGAATTTCCGTTTTTATTGCCGTTTGCGGCATTTGTTTCTATTTTTCGTCTAGTTTCCAGTTTAGGGCTTTTAGGGCTTTTTGGACTTTTTACTATTTTTGGCAAATTTTAGGGTTTCGCTATTTAAGCGACCTATTGAATGTAATTCAATGTTTTTTTGCTTAGAAAAAAAGAATTTTCGAACTTTGGCTTAAGTTCTGACCTAGATCGAGTTGTTCGTGGATTCGTTCAAGCTGGTTTAGAAGATCTCCATTGCGTCGGTTGGTATCGAGCCTTCGGCGTGATTGGAGAAATCATGCGCGTAGAAGAGGAACCAGCAGCGTATCGAGGAGGTGTATGGCCGTGACAATCGAATCGACAAATTGGCCAAATAATTGACCAACGCATGGGCGCGGTGGTAGAACAATTAAGCTGTATAGAATCGATCGGTTGTTGGGTCGAGAATATGAATCGTATCGTAACCATCGAAGGGAACTGTTGGTGATGAACCGATGGGAGATTCTTCTACCGGGAAGGGGAGGATGAGTATGTTGAGGCACCGAGGAGGCGCTACGGGCGCGTGCGATTGAGGATGATCGCGAGGCGGTGGGAGTGCTGGGATGAAGACGGAGGTCCCAGAATTCCATGGCACCCTTCAACCGGAAGAATTCTTGATTGGTGGCGTCAGTTGAAGAAGTCCTAGAATTCAAAGGTGTGCCGAAGACAAGCGTGTGCAAGCTGGTTGCGACAGATTCGCGCAACGGGGCCATGGCTTGGTGGCAACAACGAAGTTGATGCGGAATAGGAATGGAAAGGCGAAGATCACCTCGTGGGAGAAGATGAAAAAGCACTTACACGTTGAGTTTTGCCTTACAACTTCCAACGCCTTATGTATCGAGGTTGCGAGAATGCGAGACAAGGGGCAAAGTAAGTAGATGATTACACTACGAGTTTTATCGTTAGTCGCTAGAAACGAATCGCAGGAGACTAACGACCAATTGGTGGCGCGGTATATTGGTGGACGTGAGGTGCGAGATCCAAGATGTCGTCAACATGTTTGATCCGACTTCCTTATCTCTGCAGCGCACCAGCGAGCATTGTTGGTGGAGAAACAACGACGTCGGGGTGTGAGTAATGCTTCCGGTAATGTTAGTGTTGGGACAACCAATCGGATGTAATACCGTGCAATTAACCACTGCTAGTCGCACGAACGGACCTAGCACTAGTGGGATTAAATGCTTCGGTTGTGGCGAAGTTGGTCACATGAAGTCGAGAATGTAAAGGGAAGAAGACTCTCTTTATTGAGAACGAAGAGAAAGACGAAGGGGAAGAGGCCAACATCAACTGCAGAACCGGCATTTGATACTTCGACAACACGAAGAGGAGATCGTGGCTGCAGATGTAGTGCTTGCCTTGGTTGTGAGGCGTTCTTGTATGACTCTAGAGTTGTCGGCGATGATGAGTGGTGCGGAATAACATCTTTCGGTCCAAGTGTACCATCTTAGGCAAGGTGTGCGGGTTCATGATTGATGCGAGAGCTTTGCGAGAATATCGTCTCGATTGAAGCGGTTCGAAGTTGGGCCTTGCAACCTGAACAACACCCTGAGCCCTACAAGCTAGCTTGGGTGAAGAAGGGTGGTGAGGTGAAGGTGTCGAAGCGCGCCTTGGTGACTTTTCTATTGGTGCTAACTACAAGGATTCGATCTGGTGTGATGTTGTGGCTATGGATGCTTGCCACTTGTTATTGGGACGTCATTGGCGGTTTGATAGGGGAGTTGTGCATGATGGCGAGAACCAATAAATACACCCTTATGTTCAAAGGAGTGAAGATTGTGCTAGTACCCGACAAGGATCGGAGGAAGTTAAGCCTACTAAAGTATCTAGCGACTTCTTTGTCTTTGCAAGATTTGAAGATGCATTACGGGATTTTGAGGTAGTTTACATCTTGATGGGAAAGGAGGTAGATAGAGATGTTGATGTTCCTGAATTTGCAATTCCTATTGTGGAGAGAGAGAAAGAACAGAAAGAGAGAAAAGAAAAAGAGAGAAAGCTAGAGAGAGAGAGAAGATCCCGTGAGCGAGTGAGAAGCGCGGAGCTCGCGAGAGAAAGCGAGAAAGCGGCGGTCGGACAGCGATTCGCGCGCCGGAGGTGGTGCGCGATGCGGAAGGCGACCGGCAGCAGCAATGCGGGGTGGCGGTGATCGCGCAAGGCAAGCAGAAGGTCGCGCGAGCGGTGGTGCGCATGGTGGGGACGGCGGCGGCAGCGGCATGCAGCAGCAGAAGCAAGCATGGCGCAGCGCGGACGGCCAGCGTCCAGCTGAAGCAGCAGCGGCGGTGTGGCGGCTGGCTGCGGCTCGCGGACAGCGGATCGGCCGCGGATGCGGAGTGCTCAGCAGCAGCGCGTTGGGGATCAGCAGCAGCGCGCCAGCGAGGGACGCGGCGCGCGCGCAGCAGCGCGCAAGACGCGCGCAGCAATGCTGGCAGCGCATGCAGCTGCGACGCGGTGAATGGCAGCGTGATGGCGCGTTGTCGGACCGATCGATCCTCGACGAGGGGTGCGATTCGACGAAATTCGACGACGCGATGGAGGGATACGTCTGATGATGACAATTCGAGGGCGAATTCTGTCCACCCTGGGGAGAATGATGAAGTCCAAGAATGAGCTTGCAAATTCTTGACAGGATAATGATGAAGTCCAATCTTGACAGGATAATGATTAAGTCCAAGAATTAGTTTGCAAATTCTTGGAAAAATATGAAAAGATATGACAGGATGGCATTTTGGTAATTTCGGTGAAGTTCGGGCGTTTGAGTTTCGACGTTCCGAGGGCATGGGTTGATTGGAAACGGCGTGGAGATCACGAGTCACTGCTAAGCCGTGACTACGACGTTTTTCGGCGAAATTCCATCGTTTCGCCCTCCGAAACGGCAATTTTGCTATTTTAGGAAAGTTTTGTTTAGCTTATAACTTTCATTAGGAATTTCGTTTTTATTGCCGTTTGCGGCATTTGTTTCTATTTTTCGTCTAGTTTCGGTTTATGGCTTTTAGGGCTTTTTGGACTTTTTACTATTTTTGGCAAATTTTAGGGTTTCGCTATTTAAGCGACCTATTGGATGTAATTCGCAGTTTTTTTTGCTTGAATAAAAGAATTTTCGAACTTTGGCTTAAGTTCTGACCTAGATCGAGTTGTTCGTGGATTCGTTCAATTGGTTTAGAAGATCTCTCATTGCGTCGGTTGGTATCGAATCGTTCGGCGTGATTGGAGAAATCATGCCGCCGAAGAGGAACCAGCAGCGTATCGAGGAGGTGTATGACCGTGACAATCTGAATCGACAAATTGGCCAAATAATTGACCAACGCATGGGCGCGGTGGTAGAACAATTAACTGCCAGAATCGATCAGTTGTTGGGTCAGAATATGAATCGTATCCGTAACCATCGAAGGGAACCTGTTGGTGATGAACCAGTAGGAGATTCTTCTACCGAAGGGGAGGATGAGTATGTTGAGGCACCGAGGAGGCGCTACGCTACAGCCGCGTGCGATTGAGGATGAGCAGGCGGTGGGAGTCTGGGATGAAGACGGAGGTCCCAGAATTCCATGGCACCCTTCAACCGGAAGAATTCTTGGACTGGCTGGCGTCAGTTGAAGAAGTCCTAGAATTCAAAGGTGTGCCCGAAGACAAGCGTGTGCAACTGGTTGCGACCAGATTCCGCAACAGGGCCATGGCTTGGTGGCAACAGGCAAGTTGATGCGGAATAGGAATGGAAAGGCGAAGATCACCTCGTGGGAGAAGATGAAAAAGCACTTACGGCCGAGTTTTTGCCTTACAACTTCCAACGCCTTATGTATCGAGAGGTTGCGAATCCGAGACAAGGGCAAAGTCGTAGATGATTACACTACGAGTTTTATCGATTAGTCGCTAGAAACGAATCATGGGAGACTAACGACCAATTGGTGGCGCGGTATATTGGTGGACCGAGGGTGCAGATCCAAGATGTCGTCAACATGTTTGATTCGACTTCCTTATCGCAGCAACGCACCAGCGAGCATTGTTGGTGGAGAAACAACAAGCGTCGGGGTGTGAGTAATGCTTCCAAGTAATGTTAGTGTTGGGACAACCAATGCGGATGTAATACCGCGCAATTAACCTCGCTAGTCGCACGAATGAGACTAGCACTAGTGGGATTAAATGCTTCGGTTGTGGCGAAGTTGGTCACAGGAAGTCAGAATGTAAAGGGAAGAAGACTCTCTTTATTGAGAACGAAGAGAAAGACGAAGGGGAAGAGGCCAACATCACGCAGAACCAGCATTTGATACTTCTGACAACACAGAAGAGGAGATCATGACTGCAGATGTGGGTACTGCCTTGGTTGTGAGGCGTTCTTGTATGACTCCTAGAGCTGTCGCTGATGATGAGTGGCTGCGGAATAACATCTTTCAGTCCAAGTGTACCATCTTAGGCAAGGTGTGCGAGTTCATGATTGATGCGAGCGATTGCGAGAATATCGTCTCGATTGAAGCGGTTCGAAGTTGGGCCTTGCAATCGAACAACACCCAAGCCCTACAAGCTAGCTTGGTTGAAGAAGGGTGGTGAGGTGAAGGTGTCGAAGCGCGCCTTGGTGACTTTTTCTATTGGTGCTAACTACAAGGATTCGAAAGTTGTGTGATGTTGTGGCTATGGATGCTTGCCACTTGTTATTGGGACGTCTTGGCAGTTTGATAGGGGAGTTGTGCATGATGGCAAAACCAATAAATACACCCTTATGTTCAAAGGAGTGAAGATTGTGCTAGTACCCGCCAAGGATCGGAGGAAGTTAAGCCTACTAAAGTATCTAGCGACTTTGTCTTTGGCAAGATTTGAAGATGCATTACGGGATTTTGAGGTAGTTTACATCTTGATGGGAAAGGAGGTAGATAGAGATGTTGATGTTCCTGAATTTGCAATTCCTATTGTGGAGAAGAGAGAAAGAACAGAAAGAGAGAAAAAAAAAGAGAGAAAGCTAGAGAGAGAGAGAGAAGATCCCCGGTGAGCATGAGAGCGCCGAGCTCATGAGAGGCGAGGAGGGCGGTCGGACGAGCGGATTCCGCGCCCGGAGGAGGTGGCGCTGTGCGGAGCGGCGACCGGCAGCAATGCGGGGTGGCGGTGATCGCGCAAGGCAAGCAGCAGCAGGTCGCAGCGGCGGTGGGCGCGCATGGTGGGACGGCGGCACGGCGGTTTCGGCGCGGCAGCACAAAGACGGCAGCGCGGACGGCAGCGTCCCAGCAATAGCGGCGGTGGCGGCGCGGCTGCGGCTCGCGGACAGCGGATCGGCCGCGCGGATGCGGAGTGCTCCAAGCAGCAGGACGCTTGGGATCCAAGAAAGCGCGACGCGAAGCGAGCGGACTGGCGGCGGCGCGCAGCAGCGCAGCGCGCGCCGGCGAAAGGCTGCGCTGCGCAATGCAGCGGCTGCGACGCGGTGAACGGCGCGGTGGCGCGTTGTCGGACCGATCGATCCTCGACGAGGGGTGCGATTCGACGAAATTCGACGACGCGATGGAGGATACGTTGATGATGACAATTCGAGGGCGAATTCTGTCCACCCTGGGGAGAATGATGAAGTCCAAGAATTAGCTTGCAAATTCTTGACAGGATAATGATGAAGTCCAATCTTGACAGGATAATGATGAAGTCCAAGAATTAGTTTGCAAATTCTTGGAAAAATATGAAAAGATATGACAGGATGAGCATTTTGGTAATTTCGGTGAAGTTCGGGCGTTTGAGTTTCGACGTTCCGAGGGCATGGTTGATTGGAAACGGCGTGGAGATCACGAGTCACTGCTACGCGGTGACTATGACGTTTTTCGGCGAAATTCCATCGTTTCGCCCTCCGAAACGGCAATTTTGCTATTTTAGAAAAGTTTTGTTTAGCTTATAACTTTCATTAGGAATTTCCGTTTTTATTGCCGTTTGCGGCATTTGTTTCTATTTTTCGTCTAGTTTCAGTTTAGGGCTTTTAGGGCTTTTTGGACTTTTTACTATTTTTGGCAAATTTTAGGGTTTCGCTATTTAAGCGACCTATTGGATGTAATTCGCAGTTTTTTGCTTGAATAAAAGAATTTTCGAACTTTGGCTTAAGTTCTGACCTAGATCGAGTTGTTCGTGGATTCGTTCAACTGGTTTAGAAGATCTCCACTGCGTCAGTTGGTATCAGAGTCATGCTTCGGCGTGATTGGAGAAATCATGCCGCCGAAGAGGAACCAGCAGCGTATCGAGGAGGTGTATGACCGTGACAATCTGAATCGACAAATTGGCCAAATAATTGACCAACGCATGGGCGCGGTGGTAGAACAATTAACCGTAATAATCGATCGGTTGTTGGGTCGAATATGAATCGTATCCGTAACCATCGAAGGGAACTGTTGGTGATGAACCAAGAGGGAGATTCTTCTACCGAAGGGGAGGATGAGTATGTTGAGGCACCGAGGAGGCGCTACAAAGCCGCGTGCGGATTGAGGATGATCGCAGCGGTGGGAGTCTCGGGATGAAGACGGAGGTCCCAGAATTCCATGGCACTTCAACCGGAAGAATTCTTGGGTGGTGGCGTCGGTTGAAGAAGTCTAGAATTCAAAGGTGTGCCCGAAGACAAGCGTGTGCAATCGGTTGCGACACCGTATTCCGCAACGGGGCCATGGCTTGGTGGCAACAACAGAAGTTGATGCGGAATAGAATGGAAAGGCGAAGATCACCTCGTGGGAGAAGATGAAAAAGCACTTACGGCGTTGAGTTTTTGCCTTACAACTTCCAACGCCTTATGTATCGAGGTTGCGAGAATCCGAGACAGGGGCAAAGTAAGTAGATGATTACACTATCGAGTTTTATCGATTAGTCGCTAGAAACGAATCTGCAGGAGACTAACGACCAATTGGTGGCGCGGTATATTGGTGGACCGAGGGGTGCAGATCCAAGATGTCGTCAACATGTTTGATCCGGCTTCTTATCTCGCAGCGCAGCAACGAGCGAGCATTGTTGGTGGAGAAACAACAAATGTCGGGGTGTGAGTAATGCTTCCAAGTAATGTTAGTGTTGGGACAACCAATATCGGATGTAATACCTCGCAATTAACCCTGCTAGTCGCACGAACAGACCTAGCACTAGTGGGATTAAATGCTTCGGTTGTGGCGAAGTTGGTCACATGAAGTTAGAATGTAAAGGGAAGAAGACTCTCTTTATTGAGAACGAAGAGGAAGACGAAGGGGAAGAGGCCAACATCACTGCAGAACCAGCATTTGATACTTCGACAACACGAAGAGGAGATCATGATCTTGCAGATGTGGGTATTGCTTGGTTGTGAGGCGTTCTTGTATGACTCCTAGAGTTGTCGCTGATGATGAGTGGCTGCGGAATAACATCTTTCAGTCCAAGTGTACCATCTTAGGCAAGGTGTGCAGGTTCATGATTGATGCAGCAGTTGCGAGAATATCGTCTCAGTTGAAGCGGTTCAGAAGTTGGGCCTTGCAACTGAACAACACCCCAAGCCCTACAAGCTAGCTTGGTTGAAGAAGGGTGGTGAGGTGAAGGTGTCGAAGCGCGCCTTGGTGACTTTTTCTATTGGTGCTAACTACAAGGATTCAGTCTGGTGTGATGTTGTGGCTATGGATGCTTGCCACTTGTTATTGGGACGTCCTTGGCAGTTTGATAGGGGAGTTGTGCATGATGGCAAAACCAATAAATACACCCTTATGTTCAAAGGAGTGAAGATTGTGCTAGTACCCGCCAAGGATCCGGAGGAAGTTAAGCCTACTAAAGAATCTAGCAGCTTGCTGTCTTTGGCAAGATTTGAAGATGCATTACAGGATTTTGAGGTATTTTACATCTTGATGGGAAAGGAGGTAGATAGAGATGTTGATGTTCCTGAAGCTGCAATTCCTATTGTGGAGAAGAGAGAAAGAACCAGAAAGAGAGAAAAGAAAAAGGAGAGAAAGCTAGAGAGAGAGAGAAGATCCATGAGCGATGAAAGCGCCGGAGCTCGCGAGAGGCGAGGAGCGGCGGTCGGACAGCGATTCCGCGCCGGAGGTGGCGCTGTGCGGAGCGGCGACCGCAAGCAATGCGGGGTGGCGGTGATCGCGCAAGGAAGCAGCAGGTCGCGCAGCGTGGTGGCTGGCGGTGGGGACGGCAGCGGCCAAGCGGATCGGCAGCGGCGGCACAAGACGCAAAGACGGCGCGGCGGACGACGCAGCGTCCCAGCAGCAGCAAGAAGCGGTGTGGCGGCGCGAGTTGCGGCTCGCATGACAAGCGGATCGGCCGCGGATGCGAGTGCTCAAAGCAGCAGCGCCGGGGATCCAAGCAGCCAGCGACGCCGGCGAGGGACGGCGGCATGGCGGCAGCGCGGCGCGGCGGCGCACAAGCGAGCGAGCTGCAGCGGCAGCAACGACAGCGCGGCGGTGAAGCGAAGCGTGGATGGCGCGGGTTGTCGGACCGATCGATCCTCGACGAGGGTGCGATTCGACGAAATTCGACGACGCGATGGAAGGATACGTTTGATGATGACAATTCGAGGGCGAATTCTGTCCACCCTGGGGAGAATGATGAAGTCCAAGAATTAGCTTGCAAATTCTTGACAGGATAATGATGAAGTCCAATCTTGACAGGATAATGATGAAGTCCAAGAATTAGTTTGCAAATTCTTGGAAAAATATGAAAAGATATGACAGGATGACATTTTGGTAATTTCGGTGAAGTTCGGGCGTTTGAGTTTGGACGTTCCGAGGGCATAGGTTGATTGGAAACGGCGTGGAGATCACGAGTCACCGCTACGCCGTGACTACGACGTTTTTCGGCGAAATTCCATCGTTTCGCCCTCCGAAACGGCAATTTTGATATTTTAGGAAAGTTTTGTTTAGCTTATAACTTTCATTAGGAATTTCCGTTTTTATTGCCGTTTGCGGCATTTGTTTCTATTTTTCGTCTAGTTTCCAGTTTATGGCTTTTAGGGCTTTTTGGACTTTTTACTATTTTTGGCAAATTTTAGGGTTTCGCTATTTAAGCGACCTATTGGATGTAATTCGCAGTTTTTTTTGCTTGAATAAAAGAATTTTCGAACTTTGGCTTAAGTTCTGACCTAGATCGAGTTGTTCGTGGATTCGTTCAACTGGTTTAGAAGATCTCCGCTGCGTCAGTTGGTATCAGAGTCAAGTTCAACGTGATTGGAGAAATCATGCCGCCGAAGAGGAACCAGCAGCGTATCGAGGAGGTGTATGACCGTGACAATCGAATCGACAAATTGGCCAAATAATTGACCAACGCATGGGCGCGGTGGTAGAACAATTAACTGCCAGAATCGATCAGTTGTTGGTCGAATATGAATCGTGTCCGTAACCATCGAAGGGAACTGTTGGTGATGAACCAGTAGGAGATTCTTCTACCGAAGAGGAGGATAAGTATGTTGAGGCACCGAGGTGGCGCTACAGGCCGCGTGCAGTTGAGGATGATCGTAGGCGGTGGGAGTCTGAGATGAAGACGGAGGTCCTAGAATTCCATTGCACCCTTCAACCGGAAGAATTCTTGGATTGGCTTACGTCAGTTGAGGAAGTCCTAGAATTCAAAGGTGTGCCCGAAGACAAGCGTGTGCAATGGTTGCGACAGATTCCGCAACACGGGGCCATGGCTTAGTGGGCAAATGAAGTTGATGCGGAATAGGAATGGAAAGGCGAAGATCACCTCGTGGGAGAAGATGAAAAACACACTTACGCGCCGAGTTTTTGCCTTACAACTTCCAACGCCTTATGTATCGAGGTTGCGAATCCGAGACAAGGGCAAAGTCGATAGATGATTACACTGCGAGTTTTATCAAGTTAGTCGCTAGAAACGAACCGCATGAGACTAACGACCAATTGGTGGCGCGGTATATTGGTGGACCGAGGTGCGAGATCCAAGATGTCGTCAACATGTTTGATCCGACTTCCTTATCTCGCAGCGCACAACGAGCATTGTTGGTGGAGAAACAAAACGTCGGGGTGTGAGTAATGCTTCCAAGTAATGTTAGTGTTGGGACAACCAATACGGATGTAATACCGCGCAATTAACCCGCTAGTCGCACGAACGGACCTAGCACTAGTGGGATTAAATGCTTCGGTTGTGGCGAAGTTGGTCACATGAAGTCGAATGTAAAGGGAAGAAGACTCTCTTTATTGAGAACGAAGAGAAAGACGAAGGGGAAGAGGCCAACATCACTGCAGAACCGGCATTTGATACATTTCGACGACAACACGAAGGAGATCATGACGATCGAGATGTGGGTCTTGCCTTGGTTGTGAGGCGTTCTTGTATGACTCTAGAAATTGTCGGCGATGATGAGTGGCATGCGGAATAACATCTTTCACCCAAGTGTACCATCTTAGGCAAGGTGTGCGGGTTCATGATTGATGATGCGGCGATTGCGAGAATATCGTCTCAGTTGAAGCGGTTCAGAAGTTGGGCCTTGCAACTGAACAACACCCCAAGCCCTACAAGCTAGCTTGGCTGAAGAAGGGTGGTGAGGTGAAGGTGTCGAAGCGCGCCTTGGTGACTTTTTCTATTGGTGCTAACTACAAGGATTCAGTCTGGTGTGATGTTGTGGCTATGGATGCTTGCCACTTGTTATTGGGACGTCCTTGGCAGTTTGATAGGGGAGTTGTGCATGATGGCAGAACCAATAAATACACCCTTATGTTCAAAGGAGTGAAGATTGTGCTAGTACCCGCCAAGGATCCGGAGGAAGTTAAGCCTACTAAAGAATCTAGCAGCTTGCTGTCTTTGGCAAGATTTGAAGATGCATTACAGGATTTTGAGGTAGTTTACATCTTGATGGGAAAGGAGGTAGATAGAGATGTTGATGTTCCTGAAGCTGCAATTCCTATTGTGGAGAAGAGAGAAAGAACCAGAAAGAGAGAAAAGAAAAATGAGAGAAAGCTAGAGAGAGAGAGAGAAGATCCGGCGAGCAGTGAGAGCGCCGGAGCTCGCGGAGGCGAGGAGCGGTTGTCGGACAGCGGTTCGCGCCGGAGGTGGCGCGGTGCGGAGCGGCGCGGCACAAAGCAATGCGGGGTGGCGATGATCGCGCAAGGCAGAAGCAGGTCGCGCGGCGAGCGGTGGCTGCGCGGTGATGGGACGGCGCGCCAGCGATGGCGGTAGCATGAATGGCGAAGACAAGACGGCGCGCGCGGGCGGCGCGGTCCCAAGAAGAAGCGGCGGTGTGGCGGCGCGAGCTGCGGCTCTGCGGACAGCGGATCGGCCGCGGATGCGGAGTCAGCAAAGAAAGCCGCGGGGGATCCAGCAACCGCGACGCGTCAGCGGATGGCAGCGCGGGCAGCGATGCGCGCGTGCTGGCGGCGGCGGCATATGGCATGGCATGCGGCGGGCATGAATGCGCGGTGAACGGCGTGGTGGCGTTGTCGGACCGATCGATCCTCGACGAGGGTGCGATTCGACGAAATTCGACGACGCGATGGAGGGATACGTCTGATGATGACAATTCGAGGGCGAATTTTGTCCACCCTGGGGAGAATGATGAAGTCCAAGAATTAGCTTGCAAATTCTTGACAGGATAATGATGAAGTCCAATCTTGACAGGATAATGATGAAGTCCAAGAATTAGTTTGCAAATTCTTGGAAAAATATGAAAAGATATGACAGGATGGCATTTTGGTAATTTCGGTGAAGTTCGGGCGTTTGAGTTTCGACGTTCGAGGGCATGGGTTGATTGGAAACGGCGTGGAGATCACGGTCATCACTGCTAGCGTGACTACGACGTTTTTTCGGTGAAATTCCATCGTTTCGCCCTCAGAAACGGCAATTTTGCTATTTTAGGAAAGTTTTGTTTAGCTTATAACTTTCATTAGGAATTTCGTTTTTATTGCCGTTTGCGGCATTTGTTTCTATTTTTCGTCTAGTTTCCAGTTTAGGGCTTTTAGGGCTTTTTGGACTTTTTACTATTTTTGGCAAATTTTAGGGTTTCGCTATTTAAGCGACCTATTGGATGTAATTCGCAGTTTTTTTGCTTGAATAAAAGAATTTTCGAACTTTGGCTTAAGTTCTGACCTAGATCGAGTTGTTCGTGGATTCGTTCAACTTGTTTAGAAGATCTCATTGCGTCGGTTGGTATCGAGCATGTTCGGCGTGATTGGAGAAATCATGCCGTAGAAGAGGAACCAGCAGCGTATCGAGGAGGTGTATGACCGTGACAATCTGAATCGACAAATTGGCCAAATAATTGACCAACGCATGGGCGCGGTGGTAGAACAATTAACTGTCAGAATCGATCAGTTGTTGGGTCAGAATATGAATCGTATCCGTAACCATCGAAGGGAACCTGTTGGTGATGAACCAGTAGGAGATTCTTCTACCGAAGGGGAGGATGAGTATGTTGAGGCACCGAGGAGGCGCTACAGGCCGCGTGCAGTTGAGGATGATCGCAGGCGGTGGGAGTCTGGGATGAAGACGGAGGTCCCAGAATTCCATGGCACCCTTCAACCGGAAGAATTCTTGGGATTGGTGGCGTCAGTTGAAGAAGTCCTAGAATTCAAAGGTGTGCCGAAGACAAGCGTGTGCAACTGGTTGCGACCAGATTCCGCAACAGGGCCATGGCTTGGTGGCAACAGCAGAAGTTGATGCGGAATATGAATGGAAAGGCGAAGATCACCTCGTGGGAGAAGATGAAAAAGCATTTACGGGCCGAGTTTTGCCTTACAACTTCCAACGCCTTATGTATCGGAGGTTGCGAGAATCCGAGACAAGAGGCAAAGTCGGTAGATGATTACACTACGAGTTTTATCGTTAGTCGCTAGAAACGAAGCGCAGGAGACTAACGACCAATTGGTGGCGCGGTATATTGGTGGACTCGAGGGTGCGAGATCCAAGATGTCGTCAACATGTTTGATCAGAAGCTTCCTTATCTGCGGCGCACCGGCGAGCATTGTTGGTGGAGAAACAACAAAGCGTCGGGGTGTGAGTAATGCTTCCAAGTAATGTTAGTGTTGGGACAACCAAATTCTGCGGATGTAATACCATTTGCAATTAACCCCTGCTAGTCGCACGAACGGACCTAGCACTAGTGGGATTAAATGTTTCGTTTGTGGCGAAGTTGGTCACAGGAAGTCAGAATGTAAAGGGAAGAAGACTCTCTTTATTGAGAACGAAGAGAAAGACGAAGGGGAAGAGGCCAACATCACTGCAGAACCAGCATTTGATACTTCTGACAACACAGAAGAGGAGATCATGACTGCAGATGTGGGTACTGCCTTGGTTGTGAGGCGTTCTTGTATGACTCTAGAGCATCGGCGATGATGAGTGGCTGCGGAATAACATCTTTTAGTCCAAGTGTACCATCTTAGGCAAGGTGTGCAGGTTCATGATTGATGCAGGCAGTTGCGAGAATATCGTCTCAGTTGAAGCGGTTCAGAAGTTGGGCCTTGCAACTGAACAACACCCCAGCCCTACAAGCTAGCTTGGCTGAAGAAGGGTGGTGAGGTGAAGGTGTCGAAGCGCGCCTTGGTGACTTTTTCTATTGGTGCTAACTACAAGGATTCAGTCTGGTGTGATGTTGTGGTGGCTATGATGCTTTGCCACTTGTTATTGGGACGTCCTTGGCAGTTTGATAGGGGAGTTGTGCATGATGGCAGAACCAATAAATACACCCTTATGTTCAAAGGAGTGAAGATTGTGCTAGTACCCGCAAGGATCCGGAGGAAGTTAAGCCTACTAAAGTATCTAGCGACTTCTTTGTCTTTGGCAAGATTTGAAGATGCATTACAAGATTTTGAGGTAGTTTACATCTTGATGGGAAAAGAGGTAGATAGAGATGTTGATGTTCCGAATTTGCAATTCTATTGTGGAGAAGAGAGAAAGAACCGAGAAAGAGAGAAAAGAAAAAGGAGAGAAAGCTAGAGAGAGAGAGAAGATCCGTGAAGCGAGCATTGAGAGCGCCGGAGCTCGCGAGAAAGCGGCGAGAGCGGCTGGTCGGACGGCGGATTCGCGCGCCGAGGAGGTGGCGTGCATGGTGCGGAGCGGCGGCCAAAGCGAGCAATGCGGGGTGGCGGTGATCGCGCAAAAGCAGCAGCAGGTCGCGTAAGCGCGGTGGGCTGCGCTTGGTGGGGACAGCGGCCACGGCGGCGGCGATGGCGGCAGCACCAGCCTGAAGACGGGCGCGCGCGGACGGCCGCGTCCCAGAGAAGAGCGGCGTGTGTGGCGGCGCGGCTGCGGCTGACGAAGCGGATCGGCCGCGGATGCGCGAGTGCTCCAGCAGAAGCCAGGGGATCAAAGCAGCGCGAGCCGGCGAGGAGCGGCAGCGGCGGCGTGGCGGCGCAGCGCGCGGCGAAGGCAAGCTGCGCGCGGCGGCTGGCAGCTGGCGCGGCGCGACGGTGAACGGCGCGGTGGCGCGTTGTCGGACCGATCGATCCTCGACGAGGGTGCGATTCGACGAAATTCGACGACGCGATGGAAGGATACGTTTGATGATGACAATTCGAGGCGAATTATGTCCACCCTGGGGAGAATGATGAAGTCCAAGAATTAGCTTGCAAATTCTTGACGGGATAATGATGAAGTCCAATCTTGACATGATAATGATTAAGTCCAAGAATTAGTTTGCAAATTCTTGGAAAAATATGAAAAGATATGACGGGATAGCATTTTGGTAATTTCGGTGAAGTTCGGGCGTTTGAGTTTCGACGTTCGAGGGCATGGGTTGATTGGAAACGGCGTGGAGATCATGGGTCACCACTACGCGTGACTACGACGTTTTTCGGCGAAATTCCATCGTTTCGCCATCGAAACGATAATTTTGCTATTTTAGGAAAGTTTTGTTTAGCTTATAACTTTCATTAGGAATTTTCGTTTTTATTGCCGTTTGCGGCATTTGTTTCTATTTTTCGTCTAGTTTCCAGTTTTAGGGCTTTTAGGGCTTTTTGGACTTTTTACTATTTTTGGCAAATTTTAGGGTTTTGCTATTTAAGCGACCTATTGGATGTAATTCGCAGTTTTTTGCTTGAATAAAAGAATTTTCGAACTTTGGCTTAAGTTCGACCTAGATCGAGTTGTTCGTGGATTCGTTCAAGCTGGTTTAGAAGATCTCCATTGCGTCGGTTGGTATCGAGGGTTCGGCGTGATTGGAGAAATCATGTCGCTTAGAAGAGGAACCCGAGCGTATCGAGGAGGTGTATGGCCGTGACAATCGAATCGACAAATTGGCCAAATAATTGACCAACGCATGGGCGCGGTGGTAGAACAATTAAGCTGTCGAGAATCGATCGGTTGTTGGGTAAGAATATGAATCGTATCCGTAACCATCGAAGGGAACTTGTTGGTGATGAACCGATAGGAGATTCTTCTACTAGAAAGGGAGGATAAGTATGTTGAGGGCAGAGAGGGCGCTACGGTCGCGTGCGATTGAGGATGATCGCGAGGCGGTGGGAGTGCGGGATGAAGACGGAGGTCCCAGAATTCCATGGCACCTTCAACCGGAAGAATTCTTGACTGGGTGGCGTCGATTGAAGAAGTCCTAGAATTCAAAGGTGTGCCCGAAGACAAGCGTGTGCAAGCTGGTTGCGACAGATTCCGCAACGGGGCCATGGCTTGGTGGCAACAGCAGAAGTTGATGCGGAATAGGAATGGAAATGCGAAGATCACCTCGTGGGATAAGATGAAAAAGCACTTACGGCGAGTTTTTGCCTTACAACTTCCAACGCCTTATGTATCGAGGTTGCGAGAATGCGAGACAAGGGCAAAGTCGAGTAGATGATTACACTACTCGAGTTTTATCGATTAGTCGCTAGAAACGAAATGCGGGAGACTAACGACCAATTGGTGGCGCGGTATATTGGTGGGAGAGGTGCGAGATCCAAGATGTCGTCAACATGTTTGATCGGCTTCCTTATCTGCTAGCGCACAGCAATGAGCATTGTTGGTGGAGAAACAACAACGTCGGGGTGTGAGTAATGCTTCCGGTAATGTTAGTGTTGGGACAACCAATGCGGATGTAATACCGTCGCAATTAACCCTGCTAGTCGCACGAACAGACCTAGCACTAGTGGGATTAAATGCTTCGGTTGTGGCGAAGTTGGTCACAGGAAGTCAGAATGTAAAGGGAAGAAGACTCTCTTTATTGAGAACGAAGAGAAAGACGAAGGGGAAGAGGCCAACATCACTGCAGAACCAGCCTTTGATATTTCTGACAACACAGAAGAGGAGATCATGACTGCAGATGTGGGTACTGCCTTGGTTGTGAGGCGTTCTTGTATGACTCATAGAGCTGTCGGTGATGATGAGTGGCTGCGGAATAACATCTTTCAGTCCAAGTGTACCATCTTAGGCAAGGTGTGCAGGTTCATGATTGATACGAGCGATTGCGAGAATATCGTCTCAGTTGAAGCGGTTCAGAAGTTAGGCCTTGCAAGCTGAACAACACCCCAGGCCCTACAAGCTAGCTTGGCTGAAGAAGGGTGGTGAGGTGAAGGTGTCGAAGCGCGCCTTGGTGACTTTTTCTATTGGTGCTAACTACAAGGATTCAGTCTGGTGTGATGTTGTGGCTATAGATGCTTGCCACTTGTTATTGGGACGTCCTTGGCAGTTTGATAGGGGAGTTGTGCATGATGGCGAGAACCAATAAATACACCCTTATGTTCAAAAGAGTGAAGATTGTGCTAGTACCGTAAAGGATCGGAGGAAGTTAAGCCTACTAAAGTATCTAGCGACTTGTCTTTGTCTTTGGCAAGATTTGAAGATGCATTACGGGATTTTGAGGTAGTTTACATCTTGATGGGAAAGGAGGTAGATAGAGATGTTGATGTTCCTGAATTTGCAATTCCTATTGTGGAGAAGAGAGAAAGAAAGAAGAGAGAAAAGAAAAAAGGAGAGAAAGCTAGAGAGAGAGAGAGAAGATCCGGTGAGCAGCGTGAGAGCGCCGGAGCTCGATGAGAAAGCGAGAGCGGCGTTTGTCGGCCGGACGCGATTCCGCGCCGGAGGTGGCGCGGTGCGGAAGCGGCAGCCAGCAAGCAATGGGGTGGCGGTGATCGCGCAAAGGCAGAACGAGGTGGTCGCAGCGGCGGTGGCTGCGCGGTGGGGGGCGGCGGCGGCGCGCAGCAAGCGGCAAAGCGCGCGCGGCGGACGACGCGCTCAGCCAGCAGCGAGCGGTGTGGCGGCGCGAGCTGCGGCTCGCGGACAAGCGGATCGGCCCGGATGCGATGAGTGCTCCAGCAGCAGCAGCGGGGATCAGCATGCTGCAGCGCAGCGGCGAGACGGCGGCGCAGCAGCGCGCAGCGCGGCGCGTTTGGCTGCGAAGCTGTGGCAGCGGCGGCGGCGGCGGCGCGGTGAAACGCGCGGTGGCGCGTTGTCGGACCGATCGATCCTCGACGAGGGTGCGATTCGACGAAATTCGACGACGCGATGGAAGGATACGTCGATGATGACAATTCGAGGCGGTCTGTCCACCCATGGGGAGAATGATGAAGTCAAGAATTAGCTTGCAAATTCTTGACGGGATAATGATGAAGTCCAATCTTGACGGGATAATGATGAAGTCAAGAATTAGTTTGCAAATTCTTGGAAAAATATGAAAAGATATGACGGGATGGCATTTTGGTAATTTCGGTGAAGTTCGGGCGTTTGAGTTTCGACGTTCGAGGGCATGGGTTGATTGGAAACGGCGTGGAGATCACGGTCACGCTAGCGTGACTACGACGTTTTTCGGCGAAATTCCATCGTTTCGCCCTCCGAAACGGCAATTTTGCTATTTTAGGAAAGTTTTGTTTAGCTTATAACTTTCATTAGGAATTTCCGTTTTTATTGCCGTTTGCGGCATTTGTTTCTATTTTTCGTCTAGTTTCCAGTTTAGGGCTTTTAGGGCTTTTAGGGCTTTTTGGACTTTTTACTATTTTTGGCAAATTTTAGGGTTTCGCTATTTAAGCGACCTATTGGATGTAATTCGCAGTTTTTTGCTTGAATAAAAGAATTTTCGAACTTTGGCTTAAGTTCTGACCTAGATCGAGTTGTTCGTGGATTCGTTCAAGCTGGTTTAGAAGATCTCATTGCGTCGGTTGGTATCGAGCACTTCTTCGGCGTGATTGGAGAAATCATGCCGTAGAAGAGGAACCACGAGCGTATCGAGGAGGTGTATGACCGTGACAATCGAATCGACAAATTGGCCAAATAATTGACCAACGCATGGCGCGGTGGTAGAACATTATTAACGTCGAATCGATCGGTTGTTGGGTCGAGAATATGAATCGTATCCGTAACCATCGAAGGGAACTGTTGGTGATGAACCGATAGGAGATTCTTCTACGAGGGGGGAGGATGAGTATGTTGAGGCAGAGGAGGCGCTACGGGCCGCGTGCGATTGAGGATGATCGCGGGCGGTGGGAGTATGGGATGAAGACGGAGGTCCCGGGAATTCCATGGCACCCTTCAACCGGAAGAATTCTTGGGTAGGGTGGCGTCGGTTGAAGAAGTCCTAGAATTTAAAGGTGTGCCCGAAGACAAGCGTGTGCAGCTGGTTGCGACAGATTCCGCAACGGGGCCATGGCTTGGTGGCAACAAGCGAGAAGTTGATGCGGAATAGGAATGGAAAGGCGAAGATCACCTCGTGGGAGAAGATGAAAAAGCACTTACGGGCTGAGTTTTTGCCTTACAACTTCCAACGCCTTATGTATCAGAGGTTGCAGAATCTGAGACAAGGGGCAAAGTCAGTAGATGATTACACTGCGAGTTTTATCGTTAGTCGCTAGAAACGAAGCTGCAGGAGACTAACGACCAATTGGTGGCGCGGTATATTGGTGGGTGAGGGTGCGAGATCAAGATGTCGTCAACATGTTTGATCCGGCTTCCTTCTCTGCAGCGCACCGGCGAGCATTGTTGGTGGAGAAACAACGAGCGTCGGGGTGTGAGTAATGCTTCCGGTAATGTTAGTGTTGGGACAACCAATCGGATGTAATACCGCTTGCAATTAACCTGCTAGTCGCACGAACGGACCTAGCACTAGTGGGATTAAATGCTTCGGTTGTGGCGAAGTTGGTCACAGGAAGTCGAGAATGTAAAGGGAAGAAGACTCTCTTTATTGAGAACGAAGAAGAGGAAGACGAAGGGGAAGAGGCCAACATCACTGCAGAACCGGCCTTTGATATTTCGACAACACGAGAAGAGGAGATCATGATTGCTGAGATGTGGGTCTTGCCTTGGTTGTGAGGCGTTCTTGTATGACTCCTAGAGTTGTCGGCGATGATGAGTGGCTGCGGAATAACATCTTTCGGTCAAGTGTACCATCTTAGGCAAGGTGTGCGGGTTCATGATTGATGCGAGCGATTGCGAGAATATCGTCTCGATTGAAGCGGTTCGAGAAGTTGGGCCTTGCAAGCTGAACAACACCCAGAGCCCTACAAGCTAGCTTGGGTGAAGAAGGGTGGTGAGGTGAATGTGTCGAAGCGCGCCTTGGTGACTTTTTCTATTGGTGCTAACTACAAGGATTCGATCTGGTGTGATGTTGTGGCTATGGATGCTTGCCACTTGTTATTGGGACGTCCTTGGCGGTTTGATAGGGGAGTTGTGCATGATGGCGAGAACCAATAAATACACCTTATGTTCAAAGGAGTGAAGATTGTGCTAGTACCTTGAGGATCGGAGGAAGTTAAGCCTACTAAAATCTAGCGACTTCTTTGTCTTTGGCAAGATTTGAAGATGCATTACTTGGATTTTGAGGTAGTTTACATCTTGATGGGAAAGGAGGTAGATAGAGATGTTGATGTTCTGAAAGCTGCAATTCCTATTGTGGAGAAGAGAGAAAGAACGAGAAAGAGAGAAAAGAAAAAGGAGAGAAAGCTAGAGAGAGAGAGAGAGAAGATCCGAGCGATGAGAAGCGCGAGAGCGCGAGAAGCGAAAGCGAGCGGTCGGACGGACGATTCCGCGCCGGAGAGGTGCGCGGATGCGGAGAGCGACCAGCAAGCAATGCGGGGTGGCGGTGATCGCGCAAGGCAAAAGCAGCGTCGCGTCGCAGCGCGGTGGCTGGCGCGGTGGGGACGGCGGCCAGCGGCGGCGGCGGCACAAGCACGGGCGCGCGCGGACGGACGGCGTCATCATCAGCGGCGCGGTGGTGTGGCGCGCGAGCTGCGGCTCGCGGACAGCGGATCGGCGCGGATGTGGAGTGCTCCAGCAGCAGCGCCAGGGATCAGCAAGCGCAGCGCGGGGATCAGAGCAGCGCAGCAGCGAGCAGCGGCGCGCAGCGGCGGCGAAAGCGGCGGCGTGGCATGATGATGGGGCTGCGACGCGGTGAAGCGGCGCGGTGGCGCGTTGTCGGACCGATCGATCCTCGACGAGGGTGCGATTCGACGAAATTCGACGACGCGATGGAGGATACGTCGATGATGACAATTCGAGGGCGGTCTGTCCACCCTGGGGAGAATGATGAAGTCAAGAATTAGCTTGCAAATTCTTGACGGGATAATGATGAAGTCCAATCTTGACGGGATAATGATGAAGTCCAAGAATTAGTTTGCAAATTCTTGGAAAAATATGAAAAGATATGACGGGATGGCATTTTGGTAATTTCGGTGAAGTTCGGGCGTTTGAGTTTCGACGTTCGATGGCATGGGTTGATTGGAAACGGCGTGGAGATCACGGATCCTTTGCTATGCTTTGTGACTACGACGTTTTTCGGCGAAATTCCATCGTTTCGCCCTCCGAAACGGCAATTTTGCTATTTTAGGAAAGTTTTGTTTAGCTTATAACTTTCATTAGGAATTTCCGTTTTTATTGCCGTTTGCGGCATTTGTTTCTATTTTTCGTCTAGTTTCCAGTTTATGGCTTTTAGGGCTTTTTGGACTTTTTACTATTTTTGGCAAATTTTAGGGTTTCGCTATTTAAGCGACCTATTGGATGTAATTCGCAGTTTTTTTGCTTGAATAAAAGAATTTTCGAACTTTGGCTTAAGTTCTGACCTAGATCGAGTTGTTCGTGGATTCGTTCAACTGGTTTAGAAGATCTCCGCTGCGTCATTATTACAAACATATTTATAATAGAGTTCACTTGCGAAGGTGCATGTTAACCTTCCATCAGGAGGAGGAAGATTATACATCCAGTTATACTGTGTTAGGCTTCAAATTTTGGAGGTTTCTTATGACTGGATCCTCATATTACTCATTTCAATAAATAAATTAAGAAATGATCCAGTTCACCCTTGTATTTCCATACTGTATTGCTCGTTCTTCTTGCTATCTCGGCTTGTGTATTGTTGAACGCATAAAGAGTAGTTTACAAGGAAAGTCGCATTAGAAAGTATGGTTTGTTTGCACTAGATTTGAATGTTTGCACATTTTGAACAAAGGCTTGTCAGATACGTGACCAAGAATGACTGCAGTATCAGTGCTCTTCAAGTCAGGGTCCAAGTTGCTATAGTCTGGGTGACCATTATACCACCAAACAAATTCTCTAGCAGAATGTATCCCATCCAAATCCTGAAAAACAAAAAAAAGGAAGATCTGAGCTATTACTTCATAGACAACAAGTACAAATTCCTCATATGCAAACATGGCAAGAAGGCTTCACTGTTATTACTTGGCATTCCAGCATAACAGAGCATGTGATGCATGCAAACATATTCATTCAAATTCCCCATGAATTTTAACTAAATTTACACCAAGATTTCAAACATGAAGTGTGCCAACAACAACAAAAGTCAACCATGTTACCCAAACATTTAAGCCAGCAGTACCTGCTCAAGAAAACTAAATGGCAGTCGAAATGAAAGACGAAAAAACTAAACAACAACAAGATAAACGCAACTCAAGAACACTCAAAGGTATTGTCTGAAACAAACCAGTCTACAGTTAGTAATTACCACGCGATACAGCTGACGAAGTTCAGAAAGTGAAAGAGATGTTCCGAGATGTAAATTTCCAAAGAATGAGCACCTCTCATTTGACGCCACTCAAGAAAATTGGTTCACCACAATCTGTTCATGGTTTTCTGGTAACATAAGCTCATGTAAGAGGAGTTACAAGCAAACAAATACCTTGACATGTTCACCATGTGATTTGATCCAACAACAATCCCAAATTAAGTCGGCTACATGGATCAAACTCTTCTAGTGCGTTTGATTTGGTGCAATTGATGTTGTGCTTTCCAAATCATTTAAATCCATCCTAATCAATGTGTCCCAAGTTAGACACCCCCACCTCGTCGAGTTTCTTCAGTTTCTACAAAGTCGAGTATTCTAGTAGGGTATTTGTAGGCCATCTTTGGAGGTGTCAAAACCACCGCACTGTCCTTCCCTAATCTTTGCGTCAAATGGCGCTACTCCTACTTTTCTTTGAATTTCTGTATTTTTTATTCTATCCTTACAAGTTTCACCACATAACCCTTTATGCATCCTTATTTCTGCTACGTTCATTTTATGTATCCAACAATTATTAAATAAGAAAAGAAATTGTCCATTGGTTTAACATAGCTATGGAGAGATGCAATTGTACGAAGATTGATTATTGATAACATAAAACCATTGTTACCTTAGTTTCTGGATGATAAGGTGCTACTCCTGAACGAACTAATCCAAATGGCGTCGGTAAGCGGTCAATTATATCGACTTCGGCCACTTGTTGCGTTTTCAACAACTAATAGTCCAATATGAAAGGAACGAAAGATATTAGAACCGGATTTGTTGGCTCTATTAGTCCAAAATATTATAACAAAGCTAGTATTTCACACCATCCCAGAAGAGAAAGGCGAAAAAAAATAAGATCATAAAAAAAAACCTTTTCAGCCGAGTAGAAACCAGCAGGGCCACTTGCCACTACACAAACACGCAGCGGTCGAGAAGAAAAGCCCCTGGAAATCCATCTTCTTTTTTTGACGTTCCCCAAAATCTTAATCCTCATCTTATTCATAACAACTTTCAGTTTCCGCGATTCAATCAATGAACTACTACTACCTGTGAAATTAAAATAATTTAAATTGAATTATATATCAAACAAATATATTCAATCAGTTAGAGCTCAATGTGCATAAAATGAGACAATGGGCATGTTTGTACATCTAAGTTCGGTTCAAGCTTTAGGGTTTATCATTAGAATTGAAGGACCAATGCATTGGATGAAAATTTGAGAATGAAATTACAACAATGAAAGTGAGTAATTGAACCAAAATTACACAACAGTACTATTGCCACTACAGTTGTTAATCATAATTTCACTCAAAGGAGAGAAACAATGCATTGGATGAAAACTCTAGACTATAAGTTTTATTAAGCATAGAGAGTACGAAATAAACAATCGCAGATTCATAACTATGAACAAGAATTGAATCAATTTACCAAAAATTGAGAAGACGAAAGAAGATGAAGATTACCGATTTGTCAGAGAGAGAGAGAAAAGCTTTGCAGAGACAAAAACAAACGAGTGTTGAGGAACACGTTGGTAAGGAAAGTAACACGGTCCAAAAAAAAAAAAAAGGCCCAAACGTTTGGTTAACCTCTTTGAGAAGTCCATTTTGTTGGGAGGTGTTGTGTGGACCGAAAAGTTTAGTCTCACATTAGTTATCTATGGTATTTTGAAGAAGCTCATGAGAGTGGATGTTCCACCAAATAGTATCGAGATTTTTTGAAGTAAAACCTCATATCTACTATTGAAGGTGATTAAGTTCATGACAATATAAGTACTAGTAGAGAGATCTACGGGCCCGCGTGGGTGTGCGAGGGTGGGGCTCAACATATTTTGACACACCTAATTGTTGGGGTCCTTCAAATTTACATTGAGATGTGTTGGATATGTTATGATAGTCCTACATTGATTAGTTAGAATGCAACAATAAGACTTATATGTGTGGAGTTGACACTTCATCTTCCCTTGGCATTTTAAAATGAACTTTACATTCACATGCACTTAATTAAGTCCTTTATATAACTTAGTCACCACACTCTTCTCACGTGAATAGTGTGCACATGTCCAAGATGGAGCGTTGGAAATATGCAGACGCAAACCAATCAATTACATCCATAGAGCATAAATCTGAAACTTCTCTCAAAATATCATTTGTTTCACTCCACAAGTTTTCTAGCTTTTTTTTTCCATTATATTTGATGTGCTCAATGCACTGTAATTAACAAAAACAGTAAAAGAAACTAAGCACAAACCACAACACGGGGATTGTTAATTGACATAGTTCGGACCTTCTATTCTATATCTGCAGGGCCACGCTCAGGTGTAAAATTCACTAAGAAAGATGACATACAAATTTACATAAAAAGTCTCTAACTAATGAACCCTCATCTAGCTAGTGATCCCTCACCGAACTTTGTTACACTCCTCAATTCCCTTACAATGAACCTAAACTAACCAAAGATCCCGTTGGAAGTCGAGATCCCCTCGACCGTGTGTGTACAAACTCAAAGAACAAACTAATGTTAGTCTATCTCACAATAGATTGGAATTTCAACACTGTACAAATAGTGAATTTCGTTCTATGATTACATACATATACAAAAGAAAACATACAGCAGAAGCATTAATTGAGTTGCCTTGTATGTCTTCAATTATGGGTTGGCGATGTTTTCTTTTCTTTGATTTTCAATGCGTAAAAGAAAGATTGGCTGGAAAGAATATCTTGTGAGTTGTCAATGATATACTTGTTGAGTTGGATGTGGAGAATGTATTTTTTAGATTTGTCCAGCTGTTATAGTTAGTTGTTAGAGATAATCTGCGAATTTTGTTTGAGGACAAGTTTTTGTGCCTACAGATAAGTCTGTGGCCACAGAACCAGCAAAATGATTCTGCACAAGACTCACGGATTATACACAATCTTACCATATCTTTTCCTTTCCAACCATAGCTTGTGCAAATAATGACAATAGATATTTTTTTTTAACAATATTTTTTTTTCAAGTTTTATTTTAATTAGAACTTGTGGATTCTCTTTTTTCTTACATTTCACTTCTCTCTCTCTCCCCCCAGGGATGGTCAACAAATGAACTATGAACAATGATTGTTTTAGTCGGGTCACGTATATATTGAAGGGACAAGGTAAATCTACTGATCAGGGAGACAATTGGTGTGGCTTTTCATTTATCTAATCCAACTTTTAGTGAGGGAACTTTAATGTGGTTCAATTCCATTATCATTAAATTTGAAAAGCTTTAATTGGATGCACGTAGTATATATATATAGTTTGGTAACCCCACCTATATATGAGATCACTCCAAGTCATATCTTACTCGATCGACCAAAAGTAAATTCTCTCAATCATAGTAAACATGCATGCATGTCACTGCCTAATAAAAGCAGAGACTTTAGTCATTGTTTTTTTCGTTGCTAATTTGTTTCTCTTTTTTTTTTTTTCTCTGTTTAATTAATTAAGTGATCGATGGGAGATTGAGACGGGACAAATATATTCTAAAAATTGGGAGTTTTCATTAGATTATAAAATGCGGATCCATATAGGTTCTTTTAATTTTATTAAACTGTTACGTACATTATTAATTACCATCCATGTTGGTAGAAATGGGCCTTTTATGTAAAAAATTGGGGGTTCGAGCTTCAATAGAAACAATTTTTTTTTCTTATAAAAAATAATGTTAAATTATTATATTTTTGGTTTATTATTATAGTCTCAAAAGCACTTCGACAAGTAGAGAAGATGAGACAAGAGAAAAGAGAAGAGGAGACAAGTAGAGAAGAGGAGGCAAGAGATAAGAGAGCTAAAGTTGAGAAATGTAGAGACTTTCATTCCAACATTAGTGTGTTCATTACAAGAAAAAGAACCCCTTTATATAGGTCTTTGTTATGCTGAACTCATGTACTTTGAACAAAGACTACAAGCAATACAATGTGTACAAGTTACACCAAAAAGCTTGAGTAACATAAGAACACAAGTAACCAAAGTGTACAAGCTACATGATAATCAAGTGAGTGTATACAAGTTACATGGAATGACAAGTATACAAGTAACCAAAGTGTACAAGCAATACAATGTGCACAAGTGACACCATGCTTGATGTTACAATATAATGTGGTCATCCACATGTTTGATCAAAATGATCATCCATATCACAACACTCCCCTTTGGACAACACTTGCTGAGAGAATCTATATGTCTCGTTAAACCTTCTACTAGAAAAAACCCTATAGGAAAAATCTAGCAAAGGAAAAAGAGTACATCGTTCTCATTAATCTTAAGATGAGTATAATATTATTAAAGATTGCTTCATTAAAAACCTTGCTAGGAAAATCCAATGGGACAAAACCATAGCCAAAGAAAACTATGCAACAGATTGATACAATTTGAGAGAATATAAATGCCTCATTAAAACCTCTACTAGAAAAATCATGTGAGAAAAAAATCTAGTATAGGAAAAGGAGTACATTGCTGTCATAAGTTTTTTTATATAGAGTATAATATTGTTATAATTGCCTCGTTAACAACTGTAACGGCCCAAAAATTTACTAATGGCAAATTAGTCCCTAATCAGGGTTACCGACCCGAGACGTGGCCTAGGAGCGGGTACACGGTTCGAATAATCGGTGTGAGGACCAAGAAATGTGTTAGATTTGATAAGATGATGTTTAGTGTGATGTATATGGTGTAGACTTATTAAGTCACTCTTACTTGTATATAGATGTCGAGACGTGAGTAGGGACGCGCCTCAAGATGTGTACTGGTGTGGGCTCGGGGTAGTGAGTGATGTGGTAGTTTTATTTCAACTTAGTGTGGCTTAAATAGTGATTTTAATGTGGCTATGGTTAGTTATATATTAAATGTAACCTAAGTTAGTAATTTAAAACAATAGCCATGTAATAGTTCTCGAGATACGTTTTGACACATCTAGGAACCAATTGAGTTACAAATTGGTGTTATCTAGATTAAGTAAGTGGAGAGTAATTGAGACATGTGTTAATGTGTGCACCATTAGATAAGCCTCGGATACGTATGCACTTAAATATCATTGGCTATTGGTTAATCTTATCCATTTCATATATATGTGATTAAAGATCAACTCATTTCATTTTCTTACTTGCTGGAGAAGTAAGGATTGAAGAAGAAGAAGATCAACAAGCTTTTGTTGGAGAAATCAATGGGTTGGTGAAGGAGATCAAACTAGGAGTTCATCAAGTAGGTAATTCACTACACTAAAAACTTAGTCAAGTTGATGAATTCATGAATTTGATAATATGTAGGGTTGTTTTTATGTTATTGTTTATGTCTTGGGCCTTTGGAGGTATGTATGAACGTTCTCAAGGCATTTCAATAGCTTATGTGTGGAGAAAACTCGGAATTTTGATTTCAGAATTCTGAGTTTTTCTGTATATAGCGCGCTAGGTAGGACAGTTAGCGCACTAATTTTGGGTAGTGTGCTAGTGATAGTGGTTAGCGCGCTAATGAGACCACTAGCACACTAATCAAATTACTTAGTGCGCTAATTGCCCTGACAGCATAAAAATCTGCAATTTTCTAAAATTTCTTAAACACTATAAACAAGTCTAAAACCTTAAGTAAAGGTCCAAACACTTAAAAACATGTTATATGATATCGAGAACCTAGGAAAATGTCTCGGGGGTTCAGATACAAGATTTTTGGGGTGTCGGGAGGCCGAAATAACTTAGCATATTGCGTGGATTGCAAGTAAACTGATTGAGATATTTTCCCTCATTTCATATCTTGATACTGCTGGTTGTTTACAATTGTTTATATTGTTGTGCAAAACTTTGTGTGCTTATTTAATTGTATGTTGCTTGACTTTATTAGTTTATGTTGCTACGTTTGTTAAAGTTTTGGTGTTATTGTTGGTGTGTTGTTTCTTGTTATGCAGTTATTGTTAAATTAGAAAATGTATGTTAAAGATTATAATGTGGTTTAGAATGTACGCGGCTCACGGGGTATGGGACCCGAGGATGTCGGTATACTAACTAGTTAGTGTCACATACCTAATATATGAGGTTGATGAAATGAACAAGCGGTGACAAAAAGGGTAATACCGACGTATTGTGTGTACTGACCTATTACATGAGGTTGATAAGCCGTGTTTCACAGTTAATAAGGATAGTACCTGCGTGCACGGTTAAATAAGCTATCACCTGAATGGTAATATCGAGGCCAATGAGTAATATGACTAATCAGCGACCAATAGGGTGATACCGATGTACTGTTTGTACTGACCTCTTGTATGAGTTCCATATGTCGTGTTTCACAACTAATAAGAGGAATGCCTATGACTAATCGGCGACCAATAGGGTAATACCGATGTACCGTGTGTACTAACCTATTGCATGAGGTCCATATGTCGTCTTTCACAACTAATAAGAGGAAGACCTATGACTAATCGACGACCAATAGGGTAATACTGATGTACTGTGTGTACCGACCTATTGCATAAGGTCCATATGCCGTGTTTCACAACTAATAAGAGGAAGGACTATGACTAATCGACGACCAATAAGGTAATATCGATGTACTGTGTGTACTGATCTATTGCATGAGGTCGATATGGTGTATTTATACCCAATAAGAAATATATTTATGTGAACAACCAAATAAGTGACTACCCAAAGTTTGTGTGATTGATTGGGTATGTCCGGGATAATGTGCTGAGTACAAACTTTGAATGGGTGGTTTATTGAATAGTCTATTTGTATCAATATTATTGTGCTGTAATGAGCATATGTATGGTAAATTGTTAACTTTATGTGTTTGAAAATGTGGTTAAATTTCTCTCATTGTTGCTTTCTACATTACCGTACTTACTATCATTTTTATGACAATGGGTGCAGATTCGTCGAGTAGCAGACCAGGCAAGAGGAAGATCGACGACCACCTTTGAGCCAGTGGAGAGCTGCTATCTTTATTATAGGCTTTTAGTTTTGTTGTATGACTTATATATGTCTTTCATACATTTTTGGAAATGTATATTACGAGTTGTGAGATAGTATATTGAGCAGACACATGTTGATATATAGTCATTGTCATTTTGTTATATATGCATGTGATCTTCATTTCGTGGTTTCCACACTTAGATTCTATATGAATGATTTATGTTGAATAATCCTTTAAGTAAGTAAAATTTTAATTAACTTTGATTTAAGTAATTCACAAAGAGATAAGAAAAAAATTATTTGAATAAGTAACTTGTGAGAAGAAAAGTTTTAGAAAGGTTGATTAATACGTTATTAAGTCATATATGGTGAGTTTAGGGCTTAATGACCGGATTAGGCCGAGCCGTGCCCTAGATTTAGGGAGGGGTCGTCACAAGAACCTTGCTAGGAAAACTCAATTGAACAAAATCATAGCTAAGGAAAAGAGTGCAATATATTGATACACTTTGAGAGAATATAAATGCATCATTAAAACCTCTACTAGAAAAACCTTATGGAAAAAAATTTAGTATAGGAAAAAAAGTACATTGCTCTCATAAATTTCTTATGTAGAGTATAATATTGTTATGATTGCCTCATTAAAAATCTTGTTAGGAAAATCCAGTGGGATAAAACCATAGCTAAGGGAAAGAGTGCAATATACTAATCAATATAACTCCTTTTTATTCTCCCCATTATGTTGACATGAGTGAAACATCTTATTATTTTTCAACAGACTTTTGCAAATCCAAATCAAGGCTAAATATTATTTTTCCCAAGATCTTCCATCTTGAATTCCTTTTTCAGGGATTCGAATAACATATCGATGTCATCGTGATTTTTTATAATATTTAAATCATCAACATATGATGATATTATAATGAAGACATAAATTCAAATGATACATTGAGTCCTTACCAAAGAACTCATATATCATAAGTTTTTATTTATTTTTACTCTTATCTTTTTTTTCAAGCGTTTGTATCCTTTGAACCAACTTGTCTTTTACGGCTTAAGCGTTTTGTTGGTTCTTATGCATTTAGTTGCACATTGAAATTTTCTTATCGTGAACTTTTGATGTTGGAACATACGATTATCATTATTTTACATTAGTAATTGCATCAAGTAATTGATTCATAACTTGTTGCTAATGAATGATCCTTTAAACTTCAAGTTCATTTAATTTATACATGGATCGTAATGCAATAGTTTTGATGTGTTTCAAGCATTTCGCGCATTCTTTTGAATCGGCTTTATATATCTCGCCCTAATGGTGGGAAAATTGCTTTATTAAATTGACAACCAACAAAATGTGCAATAAATAAATCCCCTGATAGGGGCTCAAGGTATCTTATAATAGATAATAATGTATGATCAAATTGATCATGTTATATTATGAATGTCACTAAATTATTTATGACGACATTCTTTCAATATATCTTTTGTAATGTAATCTAGAAGGTAAAGCTGAGATTTTTATTCTCAAATAAAACCAAAATCATATTGAGAAATTCTCAACTAATTTGAGTAAATTTCCTCTGAATAAGACATTGACAACATTGTAGTTGTTTCTAGGCAACAAAATATTTGTGTACCAAATGTTGCCAGAATATTAGCCTTAGCTAAGTTCAACTTCAAGAACTATTTTCCTTTTTTTCATGATAGTGTGCATTTAGCTCTCTTAGCAAGACATATGTCGCCATAATTTATAAGAATAACTTGATCCATCTCTTCATTAAAAATAAGGTATCAAAAGAAATACCTTTTCATAAATAAAATACGAATATATAAATATTTTTGAATCATAAGTCATCTTTAATAATATAATTCATTTAAAAAGTTTTGCCTGCTGCTTTTACTTTAATAAAGGCATGGTAAATGACATCAATACATTTGGGTATATGACAATATATAATTGGTGTGGCTTAATGACCTTTCATATATATATATATATATATATATATATATATATATATATATATATGTGTGTGTGTGTGTGTGTGTGTGTGAAATAGCTTATCACAATTTTGAGTATGCTCTTTGTCAATAGTAATATGCCCTTTTCTTGTGGTGCACCCTTTTATTCCAACTTTTGGCAGAATTATCAATATGACCTTTACCAAATCTTTTCACTTTTTTCCACATCCGTAAATTTGTTATTGTGATCATGATCATTATATGCAACATATGCTTCTTATTTGAAGCTGAATCAATTGGACGGGAGCGATATTATATTTACAATATCTCATTATTTTACTCAGCTACCATGAGACAAAAAATCAATCCTTAATATTTATTGGATTGACGTGTGCACTCATGTTTGTTGCAATAATAAATCGAGGCGGGCCACGTGACCTTCTTATGATTGTCTCATCAGTCATATTTCCACATAGCCTCAACATAGAGGTAATTAAAATTGCGGAATTATAATTAATATTTGACCGATTAGATTTTGTAGCTTGAGACCCAACAACTCATTTTGAACTTTTTGGAGCATTACTTTTTTTGATATTTATATATATAACTCCATAAGGTGAAAATATATATAAAGTGAAATATTCACTTTTCAAATATCTAAAGAGATATTGGCGAATGATTGTGTATAATACACAGTCTTACATAGATGCTTTATTCATAAATTGTAGTATCTAATTGTCATGACACTAATATAATAAGATAACTTCAACTATGGTTGAATAATATTTTGAAAATAAATGTAATATAAAATAACTTTCTTTTTTTTAATGGAAAAAAACATATGATTAAATATATTATACAACTTAATTCATTAATAAACAAAATATACTATTTATATGAGTTGGTGGGATAACCTCTAGGTTGGGTGGCGAGACAAAATATACTTAATATCATGCCTCATCGAATGAGATAACTCATATGCCTTTCAATGTTTAGCTTTACCGGGGACAAGGCTTACCTAATATCAACCCAAATTCATGGTACTATTTGCATTATAAAATTAAGAATATAGCACAACTAATCTTTTATAGTATAGAGGACAAAAAAACTATTTGTCACATTGACTTTTGATTTATGATGTAGAAGATTGTCCAAGACGCAATTACAGAGCATACTTTCACAGTCGGTGACGTTACAATGCATAACGTATGAGTAAAATACACATATATATAAATAATGCATGTAACAAAAAAGATATTAACCATGATAACATGGGAAATAAATTGAACTTATTTAAATTAACGAAAATTATATCTTCTTAGCTAGGTCTCCTTGAAAAGCTTTTTGATCTTTAAAACTCTTCTTGTAAAACAATTTCTTACTGATAGCGTGTTGTAAACTAAGTTGGACTTGTTAGAGACTTAAGCATAGAAGATATAAACTAAGAACTACTTGAACAAGACTAGTGTTATTATTGTGTAGAAGAGGAGAAAGAGAGAAGACAGCTAGAGTTGAGAAATGTGAGAAATGTAGAGATTTTCATTCCAACATTGGTGTGTCCATTACAAGAGAAATAAGCCCTTTATATATGACCTTTGTCATGATGAACTCATGTACTTTGAACAAAGACTACAAGCAATACAATGTGTACAAGTTACACCAAAAGCTTGAGTAACATAAGAATACAAGTAACTAAAGTGTACAAGCTACATGATAATCAAACGAGTGTATACAAGTTACATTCAATGTGAGCCATGCTTGATGTTACAATACAATGTGGTCATCCACATGCTTGATCAAAGTGATCATCCATATCACAACACAAAATTATATTTTTGGTCTATTATTATAGTCCCAAAAGCACTTCGACTAGCTCAACAAAATCTCTCTAATATATTGAGAGTATGAGTTGAATACATAATTAATCCATACGCCCTTAATTATTATACCTCCATCATCAAATAGGATGACTCATTGATTTGGTATGTAGTTACATAATAATAAGAGGTCAAGAGTTCAAGCTTCATAGTGGATAAGTTTTTTTTTAAAGAGAAATTTCATTAATCATTCATTGCTCCATACAGGACCAGACATAGAATCGCTAATCCTATTTGTTCAAACAACTGCCATTAATTTGGTTGTAAATACGAAATTAAAACAGTTTGACAATCAGTGACCGTTCTCTACAATGTTGAAACTTATGACAATACACCAAACTATTAGAACCACAAAATGAATAACAAAACTTCACAACAAGGAAAAGAAAATCTAAATCAAGTGTTTACCTCATGTAGCAAACTCCAATTAATTTAAGATTGAGGTTTTGATTTTTTTTCTTTTATTACAACGTGATCACGAGAGCAGCTCTCGCATTCTTAATATGTGTTTGTCTCAGTTTCAAGCTCATCAGGAGTTATTAAAAACTTATTATAGTTCAATGGACAAACTTAATCGATAATTATAATACACTCATAGAACGTAGGTAACTCACAATGAATCTATAGAGTCTATATGAGCCTAGTGTGCTTGACGCTTGTCTAGATATATAACTATCATGATTTTATAATAGACCTAAATTATTACTACAACTCGTGATTGTTGTAAGTGGATGACCCTATCAAGCATGTGTAACATCAACACATATGTGACTTGTATATCTCCATGTTCCTTGTATCTCCTCACTTTGTACGTCCATAATTGATTATGCATGTGTTGTCTAAATAACTTGTAACACTTTCATATTGTACATGTCATATCAATGTATTATCTACTTTGTGTACACTATTTATGTTTGTTACTTACACAATTTGGATTACTTGTAAGTTATGTTCAAGTACATGTATTCATGATTATTAATGACCTATATAAAGAGGTGCCTTCACTTGTAAAATACATACTAATGTTGAAATGGAAATTTCTACATTTCTCAACTCTAGCTCTCTTTTCTCTTATCTCCTCTTCTCAACTTGTTCTAGTAGTATAGTTTATGCCTTCCATGCTTAAGTCTCTAGGAAGTCCAACTTAAGTTCTAGTTGGCTTACAACTTATTTTACAACACGTTATCAGTATGAAGTTGTTCTACAATAGGAGGTCTTGAAGATCAAGAAACCTTTTCAAGGAGAAAAAAACTAAGAAATTAAATAAGTTCAATTTATTTTCATGTTATCATGATTAATTTCTTTTTTGTTACATGCATTATTTATTTATATGTACTTTATTCATACACTACGCATTGTAACGTCAGCGACTGTGAAAGTATGCTCTGTAGTTGCGTCTTAGACGATCTTCTACTTCAGAAATCAAAAATCAATATGACATAAAATAATTTTTTTCTCTATACTATAAACGATTAGCTATGTTCTATTCTTGATTTTTATAATACAAATAATACTATAAGTTTGAGTTGATAGTGGGTAAGACTTGTCCCTGGTAAAACTAAACATTAAAAGGAAGACGGGTTATCCCGTTCGAGGAGGTATGGTTGCTAAGCAGACTTTGTCTCGCCACTTGACCTGGAGGTTGTCCCACCAACTCATACAAGTAGTATATTTGTATATAAAATAATCAAGTCATAAGCATTCATTTAATCGTATATGATGTATTTTACATAAAAAGGAGAAAACTATTCATATCGTCTTTATTTTTTTTTGAAAAAAATATTACACTTGATCGAATAAATTGCCTTAATGTTGTTGACAAGAATATATAATTATTTGTCAATGCAACAACTTGCTAAAGTTATATATAAAGCATTTATGCAAGGTTGAGCGTGTAGCACTTATATTCTTCGCCAATATTTCTTTAGAGATTTAAAAAGTGTATATATTTCACTTTCTATTGTCTTTTCACCTCATTGAGACCACAATTGGTGATGCTCCAAAAATTTCAAAATGAGTGGTTAGGTCTCATGCTACAAAATTTAATCACTCGAATATTAATCATAACTTTGTAATTTTAATTACCTCTATGTTGAGGCTATGCAGAAATATGACTGATGAGATAATAAAAAAAAGGCCACGTGGTCCACTTGATTTATTATTGCAACAAAATATTATGCGCAAACGTCAATTCAATATATATTATGGATTGATTTTATGTTTCATGGTAGCTAAGTAAATAATGAGATATTATCAATATAATATCACTCCCGTCCAATTGGTTTAGCTTCAAATTAAGAAGCATATGTTGCATATAATGACCATGGTCGCAATAAAAAATTTACGGACGTGGAAAGGGTGAAAAGATTAGGTAAATGTCATATTGATAATTCCACCAAAGGTTGGAATAAAAGTGATGCACCACTACAAAGGGCAAATAATTATTGACAATGAGCACGCATAGTTGTAATATTTTTCGTCACATATGAAAGGTTATTTTGCCAAAATATTGTCATATATATACCCGAATATTTTTGTGACCTTTACCATGCCTCAAAATTAAAGGCAACATTATGAATTTTATCATTGAAAATAGCTCGATGAAATTGACACATTGATATGTGTTCTGATCATGAGCCAAATATAGACGATGAATTTATGTCTTGTGTATTGTGCTACATGCATGTACATTATAATATAAAATAGAATATTTCTCGAATTTGAACTTAATGGAGGCTAACGTTCAGGCAATATCTGGTACAACAATTGTATTATTAATGTCTTGTTTAGAAGAAGTTTCTCAAAATAATAGAGAATTTCTCTATAACATTATGATTTAATCTGAGAACAAAATTCTCGACTTTAGCTTCTGAAATATATAAGGCACATTAAAACGAATGACGTCATAAATCAAATGATCTAATGACATTCATAATGTGGAATGATTTTTTTGATCGTCCAGAATCATCAATAATGTAAAAAATATTGTAAATTCGCATGAATATCCTTTATGGAACCGCATTTTTTATCAGTTGGTGATTATCTCAAGGCAAATTAATAAGAGACTTATATTGATTTAACTCTCAATCAATCATATTATAAGATGCTTTGGGTCCCTAACAGAGAATTTATTTATAGCAAGTTTTGCTAATTGTCAATTTGATGAAGCAATTTTCCCACCATTAGGGGGAGATATAAGCCAATTCAAAAGGAATGACGTAAAATTGCTTCAAATCTGTTGTATTATGATCCATGTATAAATTAATATGAACTTAAAGTTCAAAGGATCAATCATTAGCAACGAGTTATGAATCACTTACTTGATGCAAAATACTATATGTAAAAGAGTGACAATCATATGTTTCAGCATTAAAAGTTCATGAAAAAATGATGTCCATGTGCAACTAAATATACAAGAACCAACAAAACGCTTAAGGCGTAAAAGACAAGCTGGTTCGAAGGACACAAACTCTTGAAAAATAAGGTAGGGGTAAAAATAAATTAAATACAAATGATATAAGAATTCTTTGGTAAGGATTCAATGTATCTTTTGGGTTTATGTCTTCATTATGATATCATTGTATATTGATGATTTAAATATTATGAGAAATCACGACGATATCGTTATATCATTCGAATCCATAAAAAAGGAATTCAAGATGGAAGATCTTGGGAAAAATAAGATTTAATCTTGATTTGGAAATCAAGTATTTTCCAAGTAAAATAGTTGTCCATCATATAATTTATTTTACTCAAAAAGAAAAATTTGGGTTTGCGAAGGTTTGTTGCAAAATAATAAGATATTCCATTCCACTCATGTCAACATGGGGGGGGGGGAGAATAAAAAAGAGTTATTGATTTGTGCATTGCACTTTTTCCCCTTAGCTATGATTTTATCCCATTGAGTTTTCTTTGCAAGGTTTTTAATAAGACATTGCTAACATTATTATACTCCATATAAAAAAAAAGTTTATGAGAGCAATTAATGTACTCTTTTTCCTATATTAGATTTTTTCCCATAGAGTTTTTCTATTAGAGGTTTTAATGAGGCATATATATTCTCTCAAAGTGTATCAATGTATTGCTTCTTTTCTTTAGCTTTGGTTTTATTCAACTGATTTTTTTTAGCAAGGTTTTTAATAAGTCAATCAACAATATTATACTACAAAGCAAGATTGACGAGAACATTATACTTTTTTTTCCTATACGAGATTTTTTTTCCCATAGTGTTTTTCTAGTAGAGATTTTGACGAGTCATATTCTCGCAAGTGTCATCCAAATGGGAGTGTTGTAAATGGATGACCCTATCAAGCATGTGTAACATCAACACATGTGTGACTTGTATATCTCCATGTTCCTTGTATCTCCTCACTTTGTACGCCCATAATTGATTATGCATGTGTTGTCTAAATAATTTGTAACACTTTCATATTGTACATGTAATATCAATGTATTATCCACTTTGTGTACACTATTTATGTTTGTAACTTACACAATTTGGATTACTTATAAGTTATGTTCAAGTACATGTATTCATGATTATTAAGAACCCTATATAAAGGGGTGTCTTCACTTGTAAAATACACACTAATGTTGAAATGAAAATCTCTATATTTCTCAACTTTAGCTCTCTTCTCTCTTATCTCATCTTTTTTACTTGTTGTAGTAATTCTTAATTTATGTCTTCCATGCTTAAGTATTTAAGAAGTTCAACTTAAGTTTTAGTTGGCTTACCACTTATTTTACAACAATGATGGGCTTAAACTAAAACTTCGGACAAACACTAGACGTCAGCTACATATTGAGGTTTTTATTGTTGTTGATGTTATTTATAACTTTTTTTTTCAAAAAGGACAGTATATATCATGGAAATGGAAGGGCACGCCACGCGTGCACCGTACAGGCAATAATGACTCCAACGTCCATCCCTCATGGCCTTGAGCAGGAGACCTTTTTGTATTATTTTTTAACTAAAAAAAAGCCTTAAGATTTTGTGGGCCCCACTGGGTCCACCAAAAAGCCCACTAATTCAAAACACCTCAGACTTTAATCGCAAGTCCACGGGGCCCATTATTCAAACCCAAAAAAATATATGAAAAAAAGTGACATGCACACATTAGCATTACATACATTGATACATATAAGTACTTCACTAGGATAAGCTTAGATGAGTCGCCAAATGCGCATCGTGATGCACTGTATGCGCATCTCAAGACGAATTGGATGGGCATTATCAGTTCTAGATTTTAAGTTTTTTTCTTAAACACATATTTGTCTTCTTTTGATGTTTGAAATGACGAAAGTGTCCCTCCAACTCCAAGCTTTAAACGTGGAAGTAAAAAGCCACTAAAGGAGACAACCCACCCAAAAGAAAAAGTTGACTACTTTTTGTTGTTGATAATTCTGAGTCTCTGACGGTAACGAAAGTTTTTGGTAGCTTTTTATGTCCCCTACGAAAAAAATTAACATAAAATGAGGGTGAGACGGTGGTGGGGTGGGCGAGGCGGCTTTGCAGTTCATGCAGTGAACTTTAGTGTCTTTAAGGAAATGACGGTTATGCCCTCGTTAATGTGTTGAATGCCTGGAAATTCCTATTTGAGTAAAATCACATGTAAGGAATAAATAAATATGATATTGTGATGTTTATGCCAAGAGAATCTGAGATGTACGCAAGAAAGACTTGGTTATTTAAGGAAAGATGATGGAGGACGAGGTGTGGAGATTTTTTGCGATGTTGGTGTAAGGGGTGGTGGAGGAGAACTGCACGCAATAGATTTGGTTCTATGTCTTACTATATTTAATTTGTTTTTTCTTTTTTAACAAATAGTTTGAATATCTTTTGTGTTCATCATAATGTACATGCAATAGGCTGTTTTTCTTTTTGTTTCGGCATTTAAAAGTTGTTTGTATATATAACCACCATTGGACGGAAGGTGACATTTTTAATTTTTTATAGGGGCTATATGTGTGCTATTTTGAGTCAATATATAACTATTGATCATTAGTGGGAAATCGACCTTTAATAATATTCATATATAAAGGAGTATAGTCAATCAATATATATATATATATTTTTATGAGAGTCGAATTCACAGCCTCCCTAAACCTTACCGTTTGGCAAATGATGTCTCTACCATCTCAACAAAGATGCTTTGGTCAATCAGTATATTCTTATTTATGAGAAACAAATTAGGTTTCAATTTAAGACTAAAATTCAAATTAAGTATTTTTTTATTATTATTAGTACTTTTAGCAACTCAGAAATAAACCTCTATTTCTTCATGAGTAGTAAATATACCTTGGTTGCCACGCATCGATCTATTGAATTATTTTTAATCAACTTCAAAGGATGAACTCATACATAGTCATCGCACATAACTCAGTATCTCAACTTCAAAGTAGGGACTCATATAGAGTCGTCGCACACAACTCGTTATCTCAACTTTGAAGGATGGACTCACACAGAGTCGTCGCACACCTCTTAATATCTCAACTTCAAAGGTGTGAGTCCATCCTTGGAAGTTGATTAAGGGAGTTGTATGCATTGACTCTGTGTGAGTCTACACTTCAAAATAGATATCGAGTTGTGTGCATTAATTCTGTGTGAGTTCGATATCAACCCGATAGACTTTGTGGGAGTTTGGAATAAATGGAATGAATCTAAACTATTTGATTTGGCTGTGTGCTCCTAGTTTAGAGCGTCCAAGTCCACCTAGTCAAGTTTGGGCAAGTCTACATGAGGAATATATACTGGAGGGATCAGTTAACTAGCACTTCCTCATTTTGTGTGCTTAGGTAAGAATGAGGCCGAGTTAAAATTTAATTTCGAGGGTGAAATTTTTATTATTAGTAAGGTTGTAATAGCCAAAATTTTTTTTTATATTTGAGTGATGAAGTGTAATATCCATTTATACTCGTGTGTAACGGTCCGTTTTACGCCATTATTTATTTCGTGATTTCGAGACATGGACGCCGATTCGGATCCACGTGGACTCATGAGTAGGCTAGGACACACCTCGAGCTAGGTACACTAGTAAATTGTGTGTTGTATTGTTTAATTGCGATGCATTTTATGAAATTATTTGTTAATACATCGCATGTGTGTATGTTGAATGGTTATATCGTACGAGGTTGTGTGACGGGTAGTCGCCTCGAAATGTGTATCAACGCGGGTATCGAGAGGTGAAGTACAGGTACACTAGGGAACTCGTCTTATTCATGTTAATATGATTAAGTAATTCAATAGAAATGGGTAATGTAACCATAGGCTAATTGAGTTGAAATTTAAACAATAGGGTATGACATGCCTCGAAATGCGTGTCGAGACGCAAGGCACCGGATATCAGGTAGCCGAAGGTTAGTGGGACCATGAGTTGGTTAATTTTGATAAATAGAAAACTAACCATATGATTTGATAAGGCTTAATATAAGGTGAGTTAATTAAATAAATGAAAAGCCTATAGTTTTAACTAAATAATGAGGATTATGGATGGACCTCAAAATCATCATTGTGAGTAATTTTAGGAGATGAGTGTATTAATGGAGTCATCAGGTGGTGTGGAAACCACAAAATAATCCTCGAGATATGTACGCACAATTGATCTTAACCAAACATATATAGGAAGTTAGTGGAGTTTTGATCAAACCACTCAAATAAATCCATGTAAAACCAGTAAAAACCAAAGAAAAAGAAGAAACTCAAGCTGGAATTCAATAAACTTGGAGGACAAATCAAGTGATCCAAGCTAGGAAATCATCTTTCTCATCTCCTGCACTCTTCAATGAACCCATTTTTTTGTATATTTTAACGAATTCGAGTTTGATGATTAGACCTCTAATTTTTAGTGAAAACTTGATGAATTACATGTCTATACATCATTTTCATAGAGAATTTACAACTGGTTTAGTTGGAATTGGTGTTTTGATGGAATTGGAAAATTTGGTGAATTCATGAGATCTAGTAAATTTGGGCCAAATTGTTGTTCTAAGGTTGTTCTGGGTTAAATTGATATGGAGAGGGTATAAACCAGGTTAGAGTAGCTAATTGAGAAGAGAAGGGGAGACGAGTTCTCGACTTGAGAATTATGTCACAGAGGGCAATTAGCGTGCTAACTGGGTTGGTTAGCACGCTAATCGTTATGGGTTTCCAACTGTTTTTCAAAATGAAGAACAGTAACGCGCTAGACAGATCCCTTAACGCGCTAACTTCACCTAGTGCACTAGGTAGATCCATTAAAGCGCTAATTTCACCTGGCACACTAGGTAGACCTATTAGCGTGTAACGCGTTAATGACAGATAAAATATGAATTTAAAGGTTGTTTTAGTGATTTTCAACTTAATAAATATCTAAACACTTATAAACAACCAAAACTTGTAAAATTGGACTATAAGGACTTAGTGGATCGTAACTCAGTGTAACGACCCAAATTAATTAAACTAGGATTAACGTTAATCTTGGGGATTAACGTTAATCTTGGGGATTAACAGTCGTAATTCGAGCTTTACGCAGATAACTCAGTTGACTCGAACACGAGAACCGAGGAAATATATTATTTGTGGATGATGGTTGCTTAGGTGTGATGTTTAAACATTATATTATTGTATTGCATCACATGTGTGTATGTTACTATCGGGCGAGTTGGAATGACGAGTGTTTACCTCGAAAGTCATGCCAACGTGGGTATCGGATAGGTGAACTACATGTACATTAGAAAACTCAACTAATTCACGTTAATATGACTAGTTGATCAATGAAAAAGGGTAATGTAACCATAGGCTAAGTTGATTAAGTTAAAATAATACGCTATGACGTACCTCAAATTATGTGTCGAGACACGGAGCATCGAGTGTCGGGTAGTCGAGGGTTAGTGAGATCACAAAACTTGTCAATTTGGTGAATAAAAACACTTACCATATATATTATAATGAGTCTAAGCTAATGTAATTGAATCAAATAAATCAATGCCTATAGTTTGCTTATTTAAATTAAAAACCATGAGATTGTCCTAGAGATACGTGTTGACACATCTAGGAACTATGTGAGTAGCAAATTAGTGTCACTTTGATTGGGTCAGTGGGAGTTAGTGAGATGCATTTCAAGGTGTTGATCATTAGATAAGCTTCGAGATACGTAAATACATGGATATCAATGGCTAGGAATCAATATTATCTTAATATATAAGATCAGCACAAGTAAGGAAACTATTTTCATTTTCAAATTATGAATCAAGAGAACTTGCTGGAGAAGAAGGAGGTTGATGGAGAGAAGGAATCCATGGAAGATTGGTGAGAATCTCTCAAGGTAGGTGGTACATCAACTAGGTACACATCTATTTATGTCAGATTGAAATCATTTCTGGTTTTTGGCTAATTACAAAGGGTAGATGATTGAACATTTACAATTGGTTTATATATTTGGATTCTTCATTTGAAGATGATAATCCAGCTATATTGAAGTCCTTAATTTGAATTTGAAATCATAAAGATATGAAATTTTGAAGTTGCAAGACCAAAACTAGAATTCTGCATGTTATATTAGGAATTAGCCTATGTAATTTGGTCATAACTTGTTTATTTTAGATCCAAATCGACCCAAACTGGTGGAATTTGAAAGCTTACTCAAAGGGTAACAACTTTGCTTAGCTGGAGATGTTGTAATTCAGTTGTTTTCATATCCAAAAGCGCTCTACAAATAGGTGCTAGAATTCAGAAGAAAAGTTTTGAAACTAAATTTGTTAAAGGTATAACTCCCTAACTACTTATCCAAATGAGCTGATATTTTAGTATGTTATATTTGTATATGTATTGTGCCTTTTGACAAAAAATCACCTTTTTTGGAAACATAGATTGGGAGGAATAGATTGTCTAAGTTCGCTGGTCGGATAAGGTTCTAATTAGACCTATGTTTAGTAGAATCAATATATCTCTTTCGTTTTAAATCGGAATTTTAAAAACTAAACATTTTCAGAAAGCTGAAATAGAGACCGACGATCTTTGTATTGGTGGATGATTTCGAGATTTGGACCATTTCATGCCTAAAAATGCGTTGTAACATAAGACTGAAATTGAGACTTACTTTAGTCTTTAGGACTGATTTGGGAAGATAAATTTGAAACATATTCAACCAATTTGAATACAAAATAAACATACTCAACTAACTTCAGGGACTTAGGGGACTGTAGCTCGGGTATAGGGGAGCTTGTCGGGTCGGATTCGGGTGTCCGGGTGGAGTCGGAGCGCGTGTTGAGGTACGTAAAACCCTTGAGAATGCTTTATAGAATTCAGTTCATTTTTCTTATGCGTGTGATGAATGCCAAACTGTTTTACTTTACTGTTTTGTTTAACTTTTTCTTTTACTTTACTATTTTTCTTATGCGTGTGATGAATGCCAAATTGTTTTACTTTACTTTACCATGGCATGTGTATCAGAAGTCCTTGGTGGATAACGACCTAAGTTACTTGGTTGGTACATGTGTCGGTGCGTCGTGGGTCTACACCGGCCACGGAGAGGAACCAGGTGATGGGCTAGTTAGGTGCACCCAGTAGTGGGATCTTGGGGAGGGTATCCGAAGTATGGTGTAGTTTGCTACACCCGATACATTCTTGGATTTTCATCAAAGATGTTTATGTGTATATGAACTTAATTATCGTATGTTTACATTCTCGTTTACCTCGTTAACTGCTACTAGGCCTTATTTTAGAGCATATTTGGTTCGGTTGGTATGTACTAGTTGTTAATTACTAGTTGTTTGATTATTATCTGTTGAGCTGTGTTATTGTCATTGTATGATGCTTGAATCTTTTGTATTCCCTACATTCATGGAAGTATGGATTTATGTTGCCATATAGCATACTTGCATGTCTCGTAGCTTTATTTGATTTCTTGTTGAATATTGTGTAGCATTCTCTTAGGAATTTACTCACTAGTCTCGTCACTGTATTTGTTGGGTGAGTGAGTGCAGATCCTTCTATGAGTAACGACAAAGGAAAATCTTTCGCGACTATATCTTTTGGCTGACGGTCTTGGACATAGTCGTAGGTGTTTATATTATTTTGTTATTTTGTTATATTATTTTGGGTATTAGGAGACTTGAGATGGCACTGTACATGTATATATACACTGTTTTATGGTATTGTTCGCTTATATGCATAGTACTTATTCAGGTTTTCCATAGTAGGACTGATACTTATAAACCCTAAGAGTTAATGAAAATACATATTTAGGTTTATTTAAGATTTCCACTGCAAAAATACTGGTTATCTAATTGTAACTCTGAAATATACAAACCACTAGCACTGCTAGGACTCATAAGCTATAAACAGTTTAATTTAAGGAAATAAATGAATAATCAATTAACCAAACTAGTAATAGCTACGTAGAAATGATTATCGAGACGTGAGATGGACAGACAGGTGCCGGACATGTGTAGCTGGGCTCACCGGGTGAGGAGTACATGTAAAGATGACACCCCAGGGTGGCAGGGCCACCATAGATGGTATCAAAACAAGGTCGATGAAGCCTCAGAAAAAGTTAAAAGAAATTTAATAAACTTAGCGAATAAAGTCTTAAATGTGGAAACCCGATATTATGGCCTTAGAACTTTAGTTGGGAAGTGATATGAGGCGGGTAGAGCTAAGGTTATATACGTGTTATGTTTTTACTGTATGTTATACATTATACGCGTATATGTATATCGAGGCTGATCTGGAACACGCTTCTTGATGCGGATTACGATGAACAGAAAGCTTACTACTTTGCAAGAGATTGGTCAGACTAGCAATCTTGCTAGGAACACTACCACCGCTGTTACTACTAGTCAGGGTGTTAAGACTAATTTGCGGAACATGACACTCGGTTGATAGAGATTTTGTAGTTACTTAGGGCAGCACAGGTAGCAGCCACAGCTGTACCGTCGAGGTAGAGATCAGGGAGGACATAACATGGGTCAGGGTTAGAAATCTAGAGACGGACAAGCTGGCAGGTTAGAGACGCGTTGGTGTTTTCGATGTAGTTGGCAAGGACATGATATGAAAGATTGTTCTTAGAGACCAGTGTCAGTTATCATAGCGCCACACATGCCAGAGCCAAATTTGCAGTGTGTCGAGTAAGGGTAAAGAGGAAAGTGATGAATTGAGTTAAATACTATGAGTATTGCAGACCACGACATGACAGCCGAGGACGTGAGAGTTCCCAACCTAGTTGATTTTGTATACATACTTTAGATCTCGACAAGATATTGGGGGTATGATGTCGAGTTCATACAAGCTATGAGTTGTAGGTCGAGGATGCTTTTGAATTGAAGATCTATAGAATGACAATAAGGACAAGACTAAGAATAAAGAGTTTCAGAAGTGTAAAAGTAAGGAAAGGTAGTCGAGATATGGTAAGTAGAGTCTTACTAGGATAGCTAGAAGACACGAGACAGAGGAGCAGCTTGAAGACCTATGAACAACTGATAGTGTTGAGATGACTCGAGATGTACATGAAAGCGATAAAATGCAATTTTAGCTTCGGCCAGAGCACTAGAGTTAGTTTCGCAATTATGACAGTCCGAATAACTCCATAGAAGTTCTATGAATGTCCTCAGACAGTGAGGTTGGTGGGGGCCCGCACCGCTACCTCATCTGGAAAAAGGACAATTCAATAAGTACAGGTAGAGAGAAAACTTACAATTGTGCGAGAAGACATCGAACTAATCACTGATACCAAGGTTTAAATCAAGCTTAACAAAGATGGACAACTAGACAAGGGGCGATAGAGATTAGTGTGAAAAAGTGGAATACATGAGATCATAAGGCAAAAATTTAAGAGTTGTGTATAGAGTAAGTGAAATGGATGGACATCATGATAGAGAGATTGAAGAGCCATATGATTTACAGATCTAAGAATATAAAGACACGAAGCTTTTAGAAGACATGAAAATAAAAAGAGTGAAAATTTACACTATTGGATGAGTGGTTAGTCTCCCTTAGGTATCGTGTACAAGGTGTGTGATCTTATTAGGTATACGCTATAAAAAGGCGAGACGAGACAACACGTGACTTATACATGAGCAAGAGTAACTCATGATGGCGATAACGCATTTTAGTGAGATCATATTTCGTTGCCTAAGCTAGAGTCTTATGCTTTGTGAAGCACTACGACAATACCATGGTTGCGATGGTATGAATATAGGCAAAGTTAATGAAAGTATGACTGAAACAGTCGGTGTTCGAAGCCTGAAAATGAGCATGAACATTGTTAACTATGTTCATGGACATGACTCGCCTTCAGACAAGGTCGAGTAACAACTAGACCATAACATATGTATCAAAAGTCCTTAGTGAATGATGATTCGAGCTGCTGTATTAGTATATATGTCGGTGCGTCGCGAGTCTACGTCGACCACCGAGAGGATCAGGTATCGGGCCAGTTAGGTGCGCTCACTAGCGGGAACCTGAGAGGGAATTAATAGTATGGTCTAGTTGGGTTTGGAAGCGAGTTGGCAATGGTGAATTTTTCTAGCCACAATTTCCTTCCCACAAAAAGTAGAACAGGAGACAGGAAAGAGTGGCGTTGTGAATATTTTCTGCCACAATTTCCTCCTCATGAAGATGAAGAGATGAAGGGCTGTATAAAAGGCCTAGCCGGGCACATTGCGTGCGGGGCACCGCTTGAGGATATAATTATGAGAAGGTTTGTAGGAAGGGTCTTGCTGGGCACATTGCGTGCGGGGCAACGCTTAAGGATACATTTATAAGAAGGTCTGTAGGAAGGATCTTGCTGGGCACATTGCGTGCGGGGCAACGCCTGAGGATACAATTATGCAAAGAACTGAAGGGCGGTAGGAAAGGACTTGCTGGGCACATTGCGTGCGCATGATGCATAAGGAATGCAGTTATAGAGAGATCAAGAATGATAATCGATTGTACAGAGAAGGAATACTCAGTGTTGTGATATACATTAGGCCATAACACGTGTGACCGGGCCCTAGGCGAATGACAACCCAAGCTGCCTTGGTGCACATATCGGTGACTCAGCGGATTTGGTCAGCACCGCGAAGGCTATTGGGTGATGGGTCAGTGGAGCGGGTTAGAAATGCCCACCGGTGGGTCCCCAATGTATTGAACTATGGTCTAGTGGGGTCGAAATTGAGTTAGCTACGTCAGTTGTTTCGCCACTATTTAAGCTTGGTGTAGAAGTGAATTATAAATTCCTTGAGATCTAAATTTCAGGGACGAGATTCTTTTAGTTGGGAAGAATTGTAACATAGCCCAAGCGTTAATCTCGTGGATTAACGATCATAACTCGGGCATTACGCGGATAACTCAGTTGAGTCGGACATGAGAACCGAGGAAATATATTATTTGTAGATGATGGTTGCTTAGGTGTGATGTTTAAACATTATATTACTGTATTGCATCACATGTGTATATGTTGCTATCGGGCAAGTTGATGTGACGGGTGTTCGCCTCGAAAGGCGTGCCAATGCGGGTATCGGATAGGCGAACTACAGGTACATTAGAAAAACCCAACTAATTCACATTAATATGACTAGTTGATCAATTAAAATGGATAATGTAACCATAGGCTAAGTTGATTAAGTTAAAACAATAGACTATGACATACCTCGAATTGCGTGTCGAGACGTGGGGCATCGAGTGCCGGGTAGTCGAGGCTTAGTAGGATCACAAAATTTGTCAATTTGGTGAATAAAACACTAACCATATATATCATAATGGGCATAAGCTAATGTAATTGAATCAAATAAATCAATGCCTGTAGTTTAGTTATTTAAATTAGAAACCATGCGATTGTCCCAGATATACGTGTTGACACATCTAAGAACCATGTGAGTTGCAAATTAGTGTCACTTTGATTGGTTAATGGGAGTTAGTAGGATGCATGTCAAGGTGTGGATCATTAGATGAGCTTCGAGATACGTACATACTTGGAGATCAATGGCTAGGAATCAATATTACCTTAATATATAAAATCAACACATGCAAAGAAACCATTTTCATTTTCAACTTATGAATCAAGAGAACTTGCTGGAGAAGAAGGAGGTTGATGGAGAGAAGGAATCCATGGAAGATTGGTGAGAGTTTCTTAAGCTAGGTGGTACATCAACTAGGTACAAATCTATTTATGTCAGATTGAAATCATTTCTAGTTTTTGGCTAATTCCAGTAGGTAGATGATTGAATATTTGCATTTGGCTTATATATTTGGATTCCTCATTTGAAGCTGATAATCCAGCTATATTCAAGTTCTTAATTTGGATTTGAAATCATAAAGATACAACTTTTTGAAGTTGCAAGACCAAAACTAGAATTATGCATGTTATATTAGGAATCAGCCTATGTAATTTGGTCATAACTTACTTATTTTAGATCCAAATCGAACCAAACTGGTGGCATTTGAAAGCTTGCTCAAAGGGTAACAATTTTTCTAAACTAAAGATGTTGTAATTCAATTTTTTTCATGTCCAAAAGTGCTCTACAAACAGGTGCTGGAATTCAGAAGAAAAGTTTTGAAACTAAACTTAATAAAGGAATAACTCCCTAACTACTTATCTAAATAAGCTAATCTTTTAGTATATTTTATTTGGATATGTTTTCGGCCTTGTTACCAAAAATCACCTTTTTTGGAAAAATAGAATGGGAGAAATATATTTTCTAAATCCGCTGGTCGGATTAGGTTCCAATTAGAGCTATGTTTAGTAGAATCATGATATCTCTTTCGTTTTAAATCGGAATTTTGCAAACTAAACATTTTCGGAAAACTATGATAGAGACCGAAGATCTTTTCATTGGCGGAAGATTTTGAGATTTGGACCATTTCATGCCTAAAAATGTGTTGTAATGTGAGACTGAAATTGAGACTTAATTTAGTCTTTAGGGCTGATTTGGGAAGATCAATTTGAAACATATTCAACCAATTTGAATACACAATTAACACACTTAACTGAATTCAGGGACTTAGGGGACCATAGCTCGGGTATCGGGGAGTTTGTCGGGTCAGATTTGGGTGTCCGGGGCAGTCAAAGCGCGTGTTGAGGTGAGTAAAATCCTTGAGAATGCTTTACATAATTCAGTTCGTTTTTCTTATGTGTGTGATGAATGCCGAACTATTTTACTTTACTGTTTTGTTTAATTGATCGATTGGTTCATCAAGGTTTTTATACCAGGATGTGTGGACGGACTTGAGCTTACTATACCATAGCATGTGCATCAGAAGTTCTTGGTGGATAACGATCCAAGTTACTTGGGCGGTACATGCATCGGTGCGTCGTGGGTCTACGCCGACCACCGAGAGGAACTAGGTGATGGGCTAGTTGGGTGCACCCACTAGTGGGATCCTGGGGAGGGTATCTAAAGTATGTTATAGTCTGCTACACGCGCTACATTCTTGGATTTTCATCAAAGATGTTTATGCGTATATGAACTTAATTGTTGTATGTTTACATTCTCGTTTACCTCGTTAACTGCTACTATGCCTTACTTTAGATCATGTTTGGTTGGTATGTACTAGTTGTAATTACTACTTGTTTTATTATTATGTGTTGCGTTGTGTTACTGTCATTATATGCTGCTTGAATCTTTTGTATTGCCCTACATTCATGGAAGTATGGATTTCTGTTGCAAGATAGCATACTTGGATGTCTCGTAGCTTTATTTGATTTCTTGTTGAATATTGTGTAGCCTTCTCTTGGGAATTTACTCACTGGACTCGTGACTGTATTTGTTGGGTGACTGAGTGCAAATCTTTCTACGAGTAGCGGCAAAGGAAAATCTTTGGCGTCTATCACTTTTTGCTGACGGTCTTGGACATACTCGCAGGTGTTGATATTATTTTGTTATTTTTTATATTATTTTGGGTATTGGGAGACTTGAAATGACAACGTACATGTATATATACTCTGTTTTATGGTATTGTCGCTTATATGCATAGTACTTATTCGGGTTTTCCACAGTAAGACTGATACTTATAAAACCTAAGAGTTAATGAAAATACATATTTAGGTTTATTTAAGATTTCCAGTGCAAAATACTGGTGATCTAATTGTAACTCTGAAATATACAAACCACTAACACGACTAGGACTTAAAAGCTACAAACAGTTGAATTTAAGGAAATAAATTAAGATTAAAACGAATAATCAGTTATCCAAACTAGTAATACCTATGTGGTCACGATTATCAAGACGTGAGATGGACTGGCAGGTGCCGGACATGTGTAGCTGTGCCCACCAAGTGAGGAGTACACGTAGAGACGACACCCCAGGATGACAGGGCCGCCACACTCGGTGTCGGGGGAGCTTGTCGGGTCAGATACAGAAGTTCGGGTGGTCGGAGAGCGGTTTGAAATTTGTAAAACCCAACTGAAAAACTCTGAGTATTTGATTCTGTTTTGAATTTCATTCCTATCATTTCCTTCCTGATTTTATTATTCTATTATGTTACTTGGACATGGGTTGAGGTTACTCCCCTGAATTTCCTTGTTGTGTGTTCATGATGCTCTGGACTGTAGCATGTGTGACCCGACCCTCAGTGAACGTTAACCTGAGCTTGCCTTTGGTGCACGTGTCGGTGACTTAGTGGATTTGGCCAGCACAGTGAGGGACCAAGTGTCGGGCCAGTTGGGCGCGACCATTGGTGGGAACTTGGTGACCTTAAGTACAGTTTAGTCCATCTGGAGCGAGCACATACATTTGTTAGCTTAGTTGTCATCTATTCATGCGATGAGCCAATTACAGTTGTTTGTCTTTACATTCCGCATGTTTACTTGACAATATTTCTTGCATTTCCTTTACTTTATTATGCGACTACTCAGAGGGGTTCCTTGGGATTTTACTTACTATACTCATCATATGTTTTTTTGTGATGATTGAGTGCAGATCCTAGTACCAGTAGGGGCAAAGGGATCTTAGGCGACTACATCTGATTGCCCACCGTCGAGGACCAACTAGTATGTGTTTATTTTGATATTTTGTATTTTTTTGGTATTGGGAGACTTGAGATGACACTATACATGTATATATACCTTGTTTATGGTACCGTCGCTTATATACAGAGTACTCTTCCGGATTTTCCACAGTAGGATTTGCTCTTATAAATAATGTTTACCATGCTAGTCACTTATTCTAATTGTATCAATTAAGGCTTCCATTGATATATGTTAACTTGTAAGATACAACCCACTAGTATGGTTAGGCATTAGAATAAAATTTTAAATACTTAAAGAGAGTAAGTTAAGAAAATACTAATAATCCACTAACTAATTTGATAAAACATAAGTGGACACGAATTTCAAGACAAGAGGTGGACGGGTAGGTGCCGGACACGTGTAGTTGGGCCCACTGGGCAAGGAGTACACGGAGACACGTCACCCCAGGGTGGCAGGGCTGCCACATCATACGTGTATAATTTATATATTTCATCGCCAATTTTGCGAGTAAGATGTGTTATTGAGATGTGTGCGAGCACAAGAGTTGAAAAGGTCGAGGATTTGGTAAAACTTGGGTTAGTTCACAACTTAGGCTTTGATTAAGCAAATATAAATGCCTAAGTTAGTGGTGAGATCAAAAGAATTAGTAAATAAATCAACCTAAGATAAATTAAATAGGTTAGTATGCCTAAGTTACTGTGGCCAATTAATAAATAAATATGCTTATAGTTATGGGTGATTTCTTTTGAAACACTTGATGAATTCTACTTAATATAGTGGGATCTAATGAAAATCTATGATGAGAGGTCATGCAATATGCACATACTTAGATATACCTTGAGATAGGGTATGAACAAGATAAGAAAACAATCCAAAACTCATGACTTAAACCCTCAAGTATATAAAATGCACTTATGGTCATACATGCAAAAGAAAGAAAAAAAACATTAAACCATTAGAGAAGAAGAAATGAGGGTTGGAGCACTCAAAAAAACTTCTAAGATTTAGGGAAGATTGGATGCATGTTGGTGGTCAACAAACTAAGGGGACAAGCCAATTCAAGAACCCTAGCTTAAGTTAGAAACATCTCTCCATTGTTCATGTTTTATGTGGTGTGATTGGAGCTTTTGTTGTGCTAAGAAATTCTAGAATTTGGGTTTGTTTTCCCTTTCAAAATGGTGCATCTATTATGATTTTCAATGGTTGATTTGGATTTCAAGTGGATTTCAAGTCATGACTTTAAATTTGGATCTTAGTTCATGTTTTAGAGTTCATGAATGTAAATTTTGATCTTGATTTGATAAATTGAAGTGTAAGTTGTTGTATTAATGTTGTTTTGGTTCCCTAAAATCCATAAATTATATACTAACGAGTATAAATGGATGTTACACTTCATCACTCAAATATAAAATATTTCTAAGCCATTACAATTTACGTGAATTGTCTTAGGAGTTAGACAAGTATTAAGGCAAGTTGAGAAAAATAAGCTTATGTAACACAAATAAGTCAATTTCATAGATTTCGTGACTAGATAGGCAAGCAAAAGTCATAATTTATAATGCAAAGCTTAATAGAAAATGTTTTCATTGTTTAAACAATCTACGATGTGGAAAACCTAAAAAATATAGATATCAAGTAAACAAAAGGCGACAAAAATATAAATAAAGTGTACATGTATCATGTGTCTCTCAGTCCCGATATCCGATAAAATAGATACAAAACAGTAAATAAACACCTACGAGTGTGTATTTGGACAGCTAGCAGTGCTTAGAGATAGTCGTCGAGAACCTTCTTGCCCTTACTCGTAAAAGGATCTGTAATTTATCACAAAATGGTAACAAATTCTAGTGAGTAATTCTTAGAGAAATCCACATAGCATTCAAGAGATCAACAACAATGTCTACAAATCATCAATGAATATTAAATAATAACGAGAATAGAAAGCATGCATGATAATTAGACAATGGAATCAAAAGAGTGCGTTTGTACCCATGAAAATCGACGATTATAGACCAATTACGGTTACTGAGATCCCATTAATGTATGCCTTCGTTGACCCGTTACCTTCCTTGGTGGCTGGTTTATGCACCACAGGCCACCAACACGTGTAACTTAATCTATAAACAACTCAGGGTAATGAGCCACGAGTGCGCAACGTGTCGTAGATGTGTCTGACGCGCACCGAACGTGTCAATAAAATATATTACGTAAACCAACTATTTTTAGATAGTGGAAAATGGTCGATCCCACAGATATTGGTTATCTTTTTAAGGTTCTACAAGAAAGGGAAGACGAGGGTTTAAGAGTGAATGTTGAGAGAATTAAAAAAGACAGGGAGTTGTAAATACTTTGTAACAAAAACAATTGAAAAGATAACTTAGACTTTCGATTTCTCAAACTTCCTCAATCGGCATACTTCAAACTTTATGATAATCAATCCATGTAAATATATGTTAATCAAAAGTATCCTAGAGTAGCTATAAAACTAAACACGCACCTGGTTCCTCCTTTTCCTCTATTCGATAGCCTAGGTACAACTTGTGACGGCCCCAGTCCCACAATCCTAAACTGGGCCCTGCCTGGCCTAGACTTACGTGGACCCCCGAGCCCGTCTCACTAAGTCACACAAGCCTAGTCAGCCTTCTTTTATCATTTACCATTTATCAAGCAATTAAAATTGAGTTAATCAATTAGTGAGTTATCATAGTTATAGCGGAAGCAATTTAAACCTCAAACTAACTGAAAAACCTCAAAGACACAAGTTAAGACAACCTAGAGTGTGGAAACCCCGAAAATGTATATCATCATCAATAAACATTCAGAGGAGAGTAAACGCCAGATATACATGCTCAAAATCTCTCAAAAACATCACTCCCAGTATTTCAAAACAAGTATATCTACTAATACAACAAAAATCACCTAGATCAGACAAGAAGAAAGGACTAATTCGGTATCCTCAAATGATATCTCCTAGCTGTGAAGCCTTCCCCTTGCTGGACTGTGGGTCTGCACTCCGTCAAACACAAGAATGACGAGCCCAGGTAAGTATTGCCAGTAGGACATATATACAACATTTCGAAAAAAATAAATCAGTCGAATTCATGAAAATAGAAAGAAAGGAACATGGAACACATGAATATAAAAGACTGTAAATATATCAATCGATAAGTGAGGGTCCGGAATATGAAAAACCAAATAACAAGGAGTCCCAACCAAAAGGTCGTTGTGTCGCGGCAAAAGCCCACCAAACTCGGGTTCAGGACGAGACACTGCCTACCATCCCTAACCCATGCGACTATGAGATATCCACAGACCCGGATAAGTGCCCCCAACGTACATTCAATTGGGAGATATCAACGGCGTCCAGATAAGAGCTCATATCACAGATAAACAGTACCATGACTCACTTGCCAATGGACCACTAGATATCAAAGCAATGAACAACAATATTCAATAGCTAAAAATGAAATTATTGTATAATTTCCTAGCTGGTTTACTTACCTCGAGAAATCGCAAATCGTCCTCAAAACGTCTCGCTCACGCCTCGATATGCGCACCCGACACCCGACTATAGCCTCCTAAGTCTCTGGTGTCCATTTATACCATTTAGGGCTCATATTTATTCTCCGAATTAAACCTCGAAAAATACCCCGTTTTCGCCAAAAATTGACGAAAATACTATTGCACTCCGCAACACGGGGACACCGCGTCTAAACCTTAACTTGACCATATTTCGCGTTGATTAGATACATATCACGACGAGTGAGTCCCACATACGACCCTGAAATGACACGTGACACGTTTAGGGTCGTTACACAACTGTTGACTACTCCTATAGTCAAACGCATAACCCTAGACTCACGCGCCTTGGGTTTAACACGAATACCGCTATAAGTTTTATGAAAACACTAAACCTAAACAATCAGATCACTAGCGCGTCCGATTTAGCCTATATCCCTAAGGTATTTGACTGGTCTCGAAAGGGTCAAACCAACAAGTATGGTCACATGCCACGTGTGTGAGCCTTCTTGCACGATTACATATGCAATCAACTCACTAGCAATGGTTTTCCTGACAAGTCAATAATTAAACATGTTTTATAATGTGATTTAGGTTGATTTTATATATAAATGATGAAATTACACTAGGAATTCTCTTGTTTTTTTATTTCAAGACTTAATTAGGAAAATGAAGAAATGAAGAAAAAGAAGAAGAAGAGCAAAACAATCAACTGAAGAAGAGGTCCAATGATTAGCCAGCGAATCAAAAATACACTGAAAATCACCACCAAAATCGGCAGTAGAGAAAGAGCCAGCGAATCATCAGCGAATTGAAAATTAAGAAGAAATCGCGAGATAAATTGGTGGAGCACAGAGAGTTATTTCTAGTGATTAACTTAGCGATTTGCGTACAAAGTTTAATCGCTGATAAATCATTGAGGTTGATGATGAGTTTTTTAGTTAAGAACAAAGAATTTGAGTTTATCTATTCTATGTATACTTAGGGAAACTATATATTAGACCTCAGGGCTTCGAAATCATGGTTTTCCAGTTATCTCTTTAAGCCTTTATTAGTTTCTATTAGTTTTAAAATTTTTAGGTTTTAGTTTATTGTTCATTACTTTTTGGGGCTCTTTGGAGATTCAAGAGAAGTTTTTTTTGTTAATGTCTTTTATTTATTTATTTATTGCAATGTTTATTATTAATATGTGTGAGTAGTTTATTATTCTAAATAATACTCTGGACATGATTGTAAACCGTTCATTAATTTAGTCATAATATGGAATTTATGTGCTTAATGCTTCAAACCAATAACATTAGTGTGCGTGCCGCAAATGCTTTATAGTTGGTTTCATGAGCACGTGAAACACAACCTTGCAGAGTTATTTACCAAAAAAACTAATGAAAACACGTAGATGATGACACTAACACGTATTCAAAGACTCGTTGAAAAAAAATAGCTCTTCATTGTTCATTTTGCATTTGAATATAAGGTGATTTATCTTTGGCGCTCTTCGTTAATTCATTTTTGCATTTGAATATAATGTGATATCTTTGCCTCTTTACCATTACTTCCAAGGCCCAAGTAACCCGAGAGAAACCAAGATGATATAATGTACCTATCAATATTTGATAGCTATACCACACCACAACCCTTGTAGGCATCAAACACCATTTTTTTCAAGTGTAAAAACAAGAAAAAGATATAATAGCTCGCTTGTAGTAATACCGCAATCAACTTACGTTGATCATATATATAGTCCTCAAGGAAAGGTTTTTGCACTAATTATTAATTACCTATTTAACTTGAACTATTGCTAAGGAATTCACTTTTAATTGGTTTTATACTAAACTAAACTATTCAACAACTCAAATTAAACTTTACTTGAACTCTTATATTAAAAATATTTTAGTTCATAACTGAAGGTCAACCAAGAGGTGGGAGGGGGGGGGCGTGAATTGGGTGTGATGACGAATTTAAACTTTTTATAACTTTCTTTGCTAATCTCTTAATATAACTTCAAAAGTCAAGCTAGATGAGCGCGTGTAGTAGTGATAGCAATAGCAACGTATTGGAATGATTCAAGTAAGTGAAATGCTACACTAGGAGAAGAGGGTAAAGAGATGGAAATACACAATCGATTTATAGTCGTTCGATCCCTCGGATCTACATGTCAACCCCCTCGTGATTAAGAAGACTAGCGGCTTAGATTACCTTAATCATCTGATAATCTAGTCAACCTAATCCATTCTTTCAACTTTGACCTCAAAATAACAATTATTTCAATCCATTTTAAGGCTCCAAAACTATATTTATATCCTCAATAAAACTCAATTCATGATTTATTCAATTTGAGCAAATTAAAAGATCATATCCACATTTAATAAAGATTTCGGCGACCCCTCCCCTAAAAGTGGCATGTCGAAAAATTCACCTAATAGATAGCAAAATTGGAAGAGACCTAAAATGACTCACAACTCCTCATAGTTCACAATATATATCAAATTCTTATTTATAAACTAACTTAGTGTCTCCGAAAGCTTAATTACAACTTCTTAATCCCTAATAGACCAAATTTGAATCATAAACCTCTCAACGTAATTTAAACTAACTTATGAGACTATCATAACCATTCAAATAAACTTCGCGTCCTACACTCACCCCAAGAATCCAAAATCAATAAATATAAACAATTTAAAACAAGAATTTATTTTAATTTTTGAAAACAATCACTACAATCTTTGAGTCTTGTCAACTTTTTCCTTGTCGTCATACAAAATCTAACATCATAAAAAACAACTTGAAGATGTCAGGTAAGTAAATTCCCACATTGATATACTTATGCAATTGTTAGTCTGATACATGGTGACATGTAATTGCATTTCCAAATAATCAATAAAAGATATGCGTCAACATGACATGCAATCCACTCTGTCGCTGTCTCCTCATAATAATTAGACGTCGACTTCCAAAAATAATGTAGAGACAGTCTTAAGAGATCATGAAATGCTGACTTGTCGGCGTCAAACTCCGCTGGTCACACTAAACGGCGTAGAGGCAGGATTGAAACCAAGTTCCAAGCAAACCAGACTCCGAAACAAGCTTATCCCCTTACTCACTCTATGTATGCATGACCAAGAATGATAAAATGCAATGCAGATTATGATACAATCACAGGTACAAAAATATTCAATTAATAGTAAAGATCATTGTAGGGTTTACTTAAAACCAACCAACTTTGAGCATAATTTTTGGTTTTCTCGGAGTGTCGGATCTCCTTGAAAATAGATCCAATAGCTTCCGCATACCCGATTATAATATGGGTCAAGCATCAAGTGAAACAAAATCACGAAACCCAATGAACACCGCGATCAAAGTACGCTCGAGAATAGTTTCCAAAAACATTAATTTATATAACTGTTTCAACTAGCTTTCAACTAGCCAATTTGGGGTAACTTTTTAACCTTGAAAACCTCAATATTTGTTATGATGACCTATAAAGAACTTGTAGTACTCATGTCATACTTTCCATAGACTCCATGAACACTCAAATCGGATCACCGATGGAGAAGTTATAGATTTTTCAATATGACCTGTCAACTAGGCAAACTTCATTTTATTTTGAACTGAAAAACTTGTCCAAATCAATATTTTCATAATTAAATCCTCAAAACTAAACAACAAATACCACAAAACCACTCAATACCAACATCAAAACATTTCACAGCACATGGAGTCAAATTAGATCAAAACCAATAATCAATTCATCTAGAAACCCAATGTAAATTAATATCAACTTTAAAACATCTCCAAAATAGTTGTCAACTGAATCACATTAGTTCAATTCATCGAAACCCTTTTCCTGGATAGTGGGATTTATTCCAAATCAGCGCACATCAACCCAATACATCAATTCTCAACAATTCATATCAATTTCTATCAATATCTCGCAAAAGAAATCGAAAAATCGCGAGAATTCAAATTGAATTGAGGAAAATGTCTAACATTGAGTATTTACCAAATTGCAGGCTAAAAACATCGTTTTCACCGTGGAAATTTAGCTCGAACAAATCGTTTCGCGATGCTCTATAATTTTACAGAAAGAAACTGAGCAAAAATCGAACGTCAGAAGCTCGGGACGTGAAAACCCAAATTGAAAAGTTTAGGTATCGACATACCTTAACGTTCTGTTGAACATTTTTTATTGAAATCGATTTCATTTGTTTTTTTATATATTTATATATAAACCCTCAGCTGCTTGTCAGCTGCTTAATTTCTTTTTATTTATTAATTCCTAAAATTTCTATTTTGACGTGTTTTGGCTTCCGACGCTTGTTTTCGATCCGATTTTTCACCAAATTGAACCAAACTCTTGATAAAATAGTCCATTTTCATAAAATGTTCGTAAGACTAGTTTTGATCATACCAAAACTTCAAAAATCTTATATTTGTCCACGACATATTAAACCCTTATGGACCAATTTTCTTGCCGTACTTGGCCAAACTTGCTCTGATTTAAACCCAATCTCAATAGCGACCACCACCAACTGATACAAAATTCGAGACAAGTCTTGTACCAACTTCGTTCTCACATTACATTACACTAATCATGACTTGCATGCAAATAGAGACAAAATCTTCACATGATGATTAACACTTGGTTAATTAGTTTTCGAACAACTAATAATTTATTTTCACTCGTTTCCTTCAAACACGCACTTGCAACCCCGAGTATGACAAACTAAGGATACACCTCAACACAACCTGACTTCGCGACGAAATACCATATAATACACCAAATAAACATTCATCATACAAAATATTATTTTGACTTATGATCTCCGGTTTGAAATGCGTGAGTCCCAATTCTTATGCTTAAATCCCAAATTAAATCCGAAAATACTTAATTAGCCGCCCAATCAAGTTTATAAAACTCTCGGATGTCACACTACATCCACTACCTAACCTCCCAGGTTAGGATTTTGAACCAAAACTTATATTTCAATAAGTGAACAGCCCGAAGCCCACAAGCTTAGTGTGCCTAGTCTCCACTAGGTCTTTTACAATTGCCTTACCGTAAAAAGGACTTTGACAACCACCTAGCCTCAACTAGGAATTTAACTTGCCTAAATGCAACTAGGACTTTACCTTGCCTATTCCGCTATAGGCTTTACAATCTCTCCTATACACCAATAGGATTCACAATTTGGTCTATTCACCAATAGACCTTACAACCTTTACAAATTAAAAGATGATTTGCCGCTTACAACAAGTAAAGCGGTATAAGATGTTCTCCTATCACAAGCCAAAATTCTAAGATGAAGATAATGCAAGTGAGACTTTGCCGATTAAGATGCCTTGTAAATCAAATTTTATAGGCTAACTCTCAATATTGAAACAAACAAAAAGAATATAGATTAAGCTTTAGTTGGTTCTAAAAGTGGCTAATTGATGTACGAATACAAAATATAAGTTTAAGCTCACGTTGTGCGATCAAAACCTTGGGTTATGAGTAGATTTAAGATTAAGAACGAAACCCTTGTAAATATGTTGTCAAAACAACATAAACTTGAAACCACACAAACAAATATAGATTAAGTACAATTTGGTTTCAAGTCAATTCAACGCACAATGAGAAATCACAATAAAGCTCAAGTAAGTGCAATCAAAATCCTGGGTTACAAATAGATTTAAGATTAAGAACAAAACCCTTTTAAATATGTTGTCAAAACAATATAAGCATGAAACCACAAAAATGAATATAAGTTTAAGCACGAGTCAGTTTCAAGTCAATTCAATACACTATGAAAAATCACAATTGAGCTCAAGTAAGTGCACTCTTCACTTTAGGTTTATACAAACTTAAGATTAAGTTAAAAACCCCTTTTTAGTTGTGTTTCACGCACACTTCAAAGAAAAACAGCCAATATAGATATATGTTAGGCTCTATGTCTTTTTCTAGTTTTACACGCATAATAGTGATTCAAATTTCGGCTCAATAGGTGCAAATTCGTTCTAGGTCTTATCTAGACTTAATATTAGGCTCGAACTTCTATATGAACATATTCAAATCAATCACATATGGTTTCCACACAAATCCTTAACAACAAGATATAGATTAAGCACAATAGTGTAAAAGAATGAGATCTTTCAACCCAAGATGTGAGATGATTTGAACCACTTTGGACAGCATGTTGAGTACTCTAGAACACTTCATTTCACCTTACTTGATTTGCATAAGATCTGCCCAAAAAATCCCTTAAGTAAGTATGTGTGTTTGATTTTTACTAGTATTGCAAAAACTCCATATTTTTGCTCTCTTTGTGCATGTGTGTGTTGGTAAGATCAAAAACTTGTTCTATATTTTTATAGTGTTCTCTCCATACCCTTTTGACTATTTTTAGTTATTGTAGTGATATAAGGGCCAAAATCAATCATTTGTTCAAATTAAAGCAAAAGGTATAAACTTTTAAAAAAGTTGTCAGGAGGCTGATTAACGCGCTAGGTGACATCATTAGCGCATTAACCAACAGGCAAAAGAGACTAAATAGTTTAGTATGAGTCATTGGACCCGTTTGGACTTGGATGATTTCACAAATCCTGAAAATTGGAAATATCGGTTTCATGAAACATGTAGAGGTTTTATCTACAAATATTTTACTTATCATTCAAAATCCATTCAACTGATGTTGGTGTATTCAAAATTGATTACAACAATCTGTACACCTCAAGTTCATGCAATAAAACACATTTGCATGATTTAAAGCATTTTAAAACTCACATATTTGAAAATCATTAAATGCATGACTTTAGGTTCTTGAAAACATGAAATTTATTAAAAGCATAAATCTGATGCATTTGGTTCATGTAGTTGAACTCCTATACCTTACAAAAGATGTACATAGCTCCATATATGCTTTCAGGTGCCATTCCTTGCCTTGATTGAATTATGAGCTCTTCAAGTCTCATTCCTTCCATTTCATCCATTTCATTTGAACTCGAATTAGTAGCCTGTGAATGTTGGATGCACTGAAATACTTGACAAAGATGTTACTACCATTTCACGTTGTTTGTTGACATCAAAATCTTGAGTGGAGTGTAAGTGTCAAAGCATTTAGTCCACTAACAACTTCACCTAAGTAATTTAATACTATGCTTTGTATTCATGTTTACATCTCAATATGTTGTGTGCAATGTCAAATTAGAATAAATAGATTTCCTTCAAATCTACTTCAACCTACGTGATGGAAAAGATTATAATGTGCAAACTAGAACTCCACCTATCGGTATGAATAATGTGAGCTCTACGTTACTTTAATTCTCAAATCATTGGATCCATAACCGACTAAATTTACTATCCGTACATCCCTAATCAACAACTATATCTCAATGTTGTGTATTTTACGGTTGTACAGTTCATGTCCGGATTAAAAGCTTTAATGGTGATGATAACTTCTAAAGCCTAAGTTCATTAAACACGTGATCAAGATGTCTAAAGCATTACACTCAGAATTAATACAAATTCTAACCATTGTACTTTTTTTAGAATAACTTTTTATTCCTATTCAAAGCCTAACATTCATGCTATAGGATCCATTAATCCTTAAGATAAATAAACTATTCATACTTCATTGAAACACACATATCACAATTCATAATGGAAATCATTGCAAATCAGATATGAGTATAAATATTACCTTGAATTTAATCAATGAAATCAAACTTGAATTACAAATGTAAAGTCTTCAATATTTTCTTCACATAAACTCCTTAATACTCAAACTCAATATAAAACCTATGCTAAGTTACTCTAATGGTAGGTAATAGTTGGTATGTTGTGAGTTTACCACGTCCTTATATCTATTTATACTCCTTAATAACAATTAGAAACCATACTTTACAATTTAACTCGAATTAAAACTCTACTTTCTATTTCTTGTGTGTCTAGCGCGGTCACTTACTGCCCCAACGTCGTGCCCTTTAGTTTACTACACCGCCACTACACCGCTACCGCATGCATGTTTCCTTGCTCCCTGGTGTCTCGGCGCTATCGCCTGCTTACCCGGCGTCGTCCCCTATGCTCCACAACGCCGCCACTGCGCCGGACCTCTAGAGTTAATTTTCTTCACTTTTTCTTCTCTCCCGCTCATGCCTTGTATGCCTACAAAGTCAACACCTATAGCCACGTCGTCAAGTGTGTTTTGTGGGTTCTTACTTTATTTCTTTCCGTTTTTCTTCAATTCCTTCCTTTACACCTTAATTCTCTGAAAATGCAATAATACCATGATTTGGAGCTCATTAGAGGATATTTATATTAAATATACGACTAAACTAACATTATATATACATATAAATAATCACTTATCAAATACCCTCAAACTTAAGATTTTGCGCTTTCCGAGCAAAGGTGTATTCAACTAAGTCTCGTAATACTAGTTCTCATTCAATTTACATTGTTTATGGAGCATCCATCAATTTACTAAGTTTCAAGTTAACAATTTACTCATGAGTTTTTCTTCGCAAAAACTTATATTTTTAATACATGTAGCTTTAACAACCTGTATAACTTCACTTTCAAAACACTAAAGTAGATCACAACCAAAAACCAAAACTAGTCACAAGTTTATTTCATCTCAACACTCAAGTAGCAAGTATACAATCTCGTGATTTCTCATTAAGCTCAGGAATTCACAAACAAGCATAGATCAAACTCATCTTTGGTAGACTTTAGCACTTCAAGAGTCTATAAGATTTTACATAGTTGGAATCAAACTTTATCTCAATTAGCTACCTTTACTCGAGCTAAATCTTTCATTTGAAGAGTTTTATTCTACTTCCGTCTTCTTTTCTTAATTTCTTTTTTTTTCTCTCATTTCTTCTTCTTCTTCTCATCATTTTTTTAGTCCTTGCGTCTTTTCCTATGGACTTCATTCTTTTCACATTTTTCCAACCATCAAGTTCTCTGCTCCATTTCCTATAGAACTTATGGGATTCTCTCATTTTTCTCTTTATTCTAAAACTCTTGTTAGCACTTCTCACTTTTATTAAATCAAGTAAGTTAACTCTAACTTCTAATTTACAATGCTTATTTCTTTCCTTCTTTGCACTAAGTCTTTTTTTGCTTTGTATTTACAAGTAAGATTCACACTTATTATAGAATCCTTAGAGATCTAACTTTTTTCACAAGAAGTGTTCTAATTTCTTGCTTTTGTTTCAAGTTCATGGTCTTCCCTAACTCTAGGTTTCTAATCATGAAATCACATCATTGTTTGCTACATTTCATTGTTTTCTCTTTAAAATTTTAAAATACTTTCTTGAGTCTCTTATCAACAAGATAATTGTAGTTTACTCATCCATAATTAAAGACATAAACATGCAAATGAATTACGTATTCATTACATATTACTATATATAACTTAATCTATACTACTTAAGCATTCAAATAGTAGATAAAATGAAAAAATTATACACTACCATGCTTTCCTTTTTAACTGCTTCAAATTAAAATTTAAACGATCATACCTCAGTGTTTATCCTTATTTCTTAACCTATCTTACCACTTTCCATAGTGTAGTGTAGTGTTGATGCCTCCAAACGTAAATCAAACCTTGTCCTCAAGGTTTAAAAGTAAGCCATAAATATTAAAACACTAAAACATTAACTTCAGGACTGCGCCTCGTCATCATCATCTGCATCATCAGCTCCAGCTTGGGATGGTGTCAATGGACACTCCACCATCCTGCTCTACACCAAGTCCTGATCAAACACCTATGCTAGTGCCGCTGAAAAACCAATTGACTTATCAGTAGGTCTCAATCGTCAGCTCCTCTCATATCTAGCTATGTCTCTATAATGATCGACAAACAATATGAAATTGCACTACTCGTTCCATCGGTGTTGCTCTATCTTCTATATATCATGCTCTTACCTCAGCATGACTGCCTGGTATTGTGCCTTATCCTCCTAGTATTGTCTCTGCATCTCTACTATCCACAACATCTGCTGTCTTAGAGTCAAGTCCTTTGGTGGTGGTATAAGTGCCAGTAGTGGAGGAGGTGGTGGAAAGACTTTAGAACCATCCAAGTCTTGCTCTCCAAACTCTGGGTTTACAAAGTCGTAGCCCTCAGCAAATTTTTGCTGCTGTTGTTGCTCCTCCTCTTCTAGCTCTTAGGCTAGTTCTGTTGCTGCCTCATCCTCTTGCTTCTTGGCTAGCAACCCGGCCTCAAGTCTAGCTACTTCGACCCTCTTTCTCCTTCTTGGAGTATCGGTAACCAAGTGCTGATTTTAATGTGAGCATGAAAGCTCCATCCATGGTTGGTTGTGCCTCTAAATCAAATTATTCGTCGTCTCTTAATCGCACTCTAGCCTTAAGCACATCTAAGTAATCAATATAGGAAACAACAACTTGTTGTCACTTTCTGACATAATGGACTCCCTCAGACTGGTTTGTATGATCTCATCGATATTGATCTCCCCAAACTTCATAATCTCATAAGGATAAGCCGCTTTCAACTTGTTGATCTCACCCTGTTGAGAAGTGACGTATAGCGATGCAACAAGAAAATGTTGCCATATCCAGTAAACCTTTCTAACACTCACCTTCTTAATATGCGTTGGCACATTCTTCGCTCCCATGACCTATCTTTGTTGTCCTGGGAAAACTAATACATCTTTTATGGCTCTAAATGAGTATACGTTATATGGTCTCTCATATAATCTAGCCGAAAAATTTGGTGCAGATTCATATAAGCTTAATTCCTCCAACCCATAGGAATTGTCGATCTCATGTCTATTAAAGTTAACTAAAACCCCTTTCACCTTTACTGGCTCATCTTTAGCCGAGAGTTTTGCATTGGCATAAAACTAAAAAACAATCCCAATCACTCCTTTAACTTTATTCTTCTTATAACCTTGATTGAGTTGCTCCCAATTTCGATGCCTAATGAAATTGCTCATTCTTTTATCATATTTGGCCAGTAAATTAATTCCCCTTTCACAAATGAATTCCCTATGTAGGATTTCTCATATCGGTCCTTGGCTTCTCTATAAATGAAAATTCTGGATTTAAAAGGTCTAGCTCTTTTCGTTAGGGTTTTTAGAGGTGGATGCCTCAAAATCATTTGCTCTAGTTTGGCTAACTTGTTCTCGCCATTTATTTCAATCTCGAACAACTACAAACAACTCAATGCAACTCGGTCTTCAAATCACCTAAAAAAAAATCAAAATTCATATAACACGGATCATGCATACGCCAAATAATGCAAATAAATCAACTAAGTCTCCATGGGTAATTTTAATGCTCACATTCACACAATCTTTCAAAACCTATCCTACAACCTCAAATGCATAATTTCATACAATATCATCAAAATTCTCAAAATTCAGAGCATAACTAGATGAAATTGTAAATGTACCTCAATGCCGGATTAATTTTTGATGTAGATCACTCCTCCAAGTCTTTTTCAATCCAAGCCCTCTAACTTTTTCCACAACTAGAACCTTAGCTCTCTTTAGAATCAAAATTCAAAAATCCAAGCCCTAGCTTTCCGAATTGAGAAAATCCACCATGCAATTGTTTCTTTCACTCTTAATCACTAGGAACTCACTAATCTCATTTAAAAATGATCAAATCTTGGCTCTAGAGGGATGCATGCTTAGTGGACGTGGTGGGGTTTTAGTGCAAGTGTGAAGAAAGGATGCAAAATAGGGCTAAAACCCTTAAACTCGACCTCAATGTTGTGCCTTAAGGCACACCGTCACTGCGTCAATGTAGTGGGGCTTTTTCTCATTTCTTGCATGTTGCCACCTCAGCGTTGTGGCCTACATTCACGGTATCATGGGTAATACCCACGACATCGAACTCACAGCCCACATCTTCGCGTATATTTTTTTGCTAATTCTCCTCCGGCTCTCCTCCGACTTTGTGTACAACTCACACAAGGTGTCGTGATCGCATAAAATCGATGAAAATATAAAAATTAATAAATTTTACCTTCAATTTGCCCATGCACCTTACCTTCACTGCTTTGAACTCCTTCGCTATTTTTTGCTTTTTAACGAGTTTGCAAGACATTTCCATTCTGATGAATCATCACTCGACGAATGGTCTTTCCTGCATATTTGACATAAATTTTTGAAAGTTAGAACTATAACTTGTTAATTGTAATTATTGAACTAAGTAACTAACTACTAAATGAAATTCAAAAACTTAAAATTTAAAATCCTGGGCTGCCTCTCAGTAATACTTAAATTAACGGCATTAGCTTGATGCCTTTTTACTGTTTAGTCTGAGTCTAAATCGAGAAGCTCCATTTGCAAATCAGAGATTATGATGTCATTCACGTTCGAATGTACTTCTTCACCATCGACAAAGACAAACTTCTCATTATCATCGCCCTCATCGATACTCATAGTGATCTTCCGTTCTCTTATGTACAAATTTGCTTTAGTTGTGTTCAAGAATGGTTGCCCAAGTATCATAGATACATCATCGTCCATATTGTGGTTCATGATCTCGAAATCCACGATAAATATGAATCTACCTACTTTTACATGCACATTCAAAACTTTTCCTATAGTAGGTATCAAATTATCGTTTGCTACTTGCAAATTCGTGGTATCCGGACAATTGATCTTCAAGTCTGCATGAATCATGTCCATCTGTGGCATGACATTGATCGAGGCTCCCACTTCACATAGGACATTTCAGAACCAGTGCACGTTAATGTTTATCAATATGCTTATCTCTCCATAATCTCTCCTTTTGACAGGTTGAAGTTGCGGGATGAACTTGAGTTTTGGTTCTAATTTCTTTGGAACCAACTTGATGTCATTGCTTTGTAAGTCTTCTTCGGGAGATCTTTCATCTTTTTTCTTGGCCTTCCATTGTTGCTTGTCCTTTTTTTTTTTCAAGGCAATGATTATTTGCTTCTTGAAACCATCAAGCTAATCTTGCATCACTTATGTGTTGTACCCATGCATCTCTTCATGCTTGTACATTATTTGGTCTTGACTTGGATCCTTTGTTGCCATAGTGTGTATCATGCGAATGGCACTTACGTTCTCCTTGGGATTGGTGACGGTGTTGCTAAGAAATTGTCTTTCTTTGCTTAAGTTCAAGGCTATTGCAAGTTGACCAATTTGCCTTTCTAGAGTCTTAATGGATTGTGATTGCTCATTATCCATCCTTTTCATGGCTTTCCTTATTCTTTCCAACTATTTCTCATGCATTTCATAGCGCTCCATATCTCTCACCTTCATGGCATGCAAATACTTCTCAATTGACTTCAGTGAAGTTGTCTATTCGCTTTGCCCCAGCTTCCCCTGTTGGACTTGTTAATCGAATCCTTGAGGTAACTTTAGTGCATCATTAGATTCCCATAAGAAGAGTTTAGGTTGTTATTGTTATATCCTTAATAAAACCGTTGAGGAACCACTCTTCTCGGCCTGAATTTGTTCCCGTAGCCTTTGTTGTTCATGAAGTTGATGTCCTCACACTCCATTCCCTGTTGTATTTCCGTTTGGCTAACCATCATGCCTTGGTGATTTATGGGTTGTTGTGCTACTTGTGAACCTTGGTGTCCCATCTAAAGTTTCGCCATCTGACTGCTTAGATTTGATAAGTGTGCCATAATTGCCACTTATGAGTTAATTCCTACTGTGGAATGAGTACTAGTGGTAGAATTTTGAGACATAAGATCAATGAGATCCAATGCTCCATCCTCATCCTTGGTAAGTAAAGAGCCACCAAATGCATCATCTACTAGCGTTCTTATGCCTTGGTTCATCCCATAGTAGAAAATCTGGAGTTTTATCTATTTCACATATATGTATCTCGGACTTCTCTTTAGCATATTTTTGAATCTTTTCTAAGGCTCGCTAAGAGACTCGGTGTCTTCTTACTCGAACTAATTAATCTCAAGTTTCCTTTCACTGACCTTCACTGGGGAAAAGAACTTGCCAAAAAATCTTTCATTGATTTCTGCCCATGAGATCATATTCCCTGCATTCAGCCTTTGGAACCAGGATTTGGCTTTTTCACTAAATGAGAATGGAAAAAGTTGCATCTTGATCACTTCTTTCATAACTCCAGTGATGTGTACAATGTCGTATTTCTCCAAGAAGTTCTTAACATGTGCAACTGGATCTTCATTGGATAACAAGTTGAATAGGTTATTTTGCACCATGTTTATTAGAGACGGTCTTATTTCGAGCTCGGTGGTATTGGCTGGAAGCCTCATCACTCTGTTGTACGTCTTTTGAACTTCTAGCTTGAAGTAGTCACGATGGCATCTCAATCCTCGCACTCTCTCTTGCACTACCAGATCACTTGCGGTTATTCTTATGACCTTGTTGTTGGTTTCTAGCTTGCTCCTCAACCATCTTGATTCCTTTCTTTTTCTTTCCTTTGTTGGTTTTATCAGTCTCTGGGTCATAAGGCACTAGGTCCTTCTCTCCCTTGCTACGCATGCACTAATTTTTTCTAAAAAGGAATCACAAAAAGATCAAGTGCAGAAAGTTAAACTTGAAACTTAAACCTTTTTTTATGAACTTAAAAGTAAAGTACTGAAAATAAAACTTAGCAACTATTTAAACTAACTAAGTAATATTAATGACTACTTATCCCTGGTATTGGCGCCAAAAACTTGATGTGCATGCCTTAAATATAACTGCTCGCTTGTAGTAATAGTGCAATCAACTTACGTTGATCATGGATATCATCACCAGGGAAAGATTTTTGTGCTAGTTGTTAGTACCTATTTAACTTGAACTATTGCTAAGGAATTGGTTTTTAATTGGTTTTATACTAAACTAAACTATTCAACAACCCAAATTAAACTTTACTTGAACTCTTATATTAAGGATATCTTAATTCACAACTTCACCTAGGTAATTTAATACTATGCTTTGTATTCATGTTTACATCTCAATATGTTGTGTGCAATGCCTAATTAGAATAGACATATTTCCTTCAAATCCACTTCAACCCATTGTCGTGACGGAAAAGATTCTAATGTGCAAACTAGAACTCCACTTATCGATGTGAATAACGTAAGCTCTATATTTCTTTAAGTCCCAAATCATTGGATTTATAACCAACTAAGTTTACTATCCGTGCCTCTCTAATCAAAAACTATCTCTTGATGTTGTATAGTTTACGGTGGTACCATTCATGTTCGAATGAAAGGCTTCAATGGCTATGATAAATTCTAAAGCCTAAGTTCATTGAACACATGATCAAGATATCTAAAGCATTATGCTCATAATTAATACAAATTATAACCATTGCACTTCTTATAATCACTTTTTATTCCTAGTCAAAGCATCACATTCATACCATAAGATTCATTGATCTCTAAGATAAATAGACTACTCACACTTCATTAAAACACATATATCACAATTCATAATGGAAATCATTGCAAATCAGATATGAATATAAATATTACCTTGAATTTAATCAATGAAACCAAACTTAAATTGCAAACGTGAAGTCTTTAATGTTTTCTTCATATAAACTCCTTAATACTCAAACTCAATGCAAAACTTATGCTAAATTACTCTAATTATGGCTAATAGTTGGTATGTTGTATGTTTACCACGTCCTAATACCTATTTATACTCCTTAATAACAATTAGAAACCTTACTTTACAATTTAACTCGAGTTAAAACTCTACTTTCTATTTCCCGCGTGTTTGGCACTATCACTTACTGCCCCGACATCGTGCCCTTTAGCCCACTACGCCCCCAATGCGTCAACACTGTAAGCATGTTTCCTTGCTCTATGGTGTATTAGAGCTGTCACATGCTTACTTGGCGACGTTCCCTATGCTCCACAGCGCCACCACTGCGCCGAACCTCCAAAATTAGTTTTCTTCACTTTTTCCTCTCTCCTATGCCATGCCTTTCCTTCCTACGCTGTGCCTTGTATGCTCATAACATCAACACCTATAGCCATGGTTCAAAGTGTGTTTTGTGGGGTTTTACTATGTTTCTTCCCATTTTTTCTCAATTCCTTCCTTTACACCTTAATTCCATAAAAATGTAATAATACCATGATTTAGAGCTCATTTGAGGATATTTATACTAAATATATGACTAAAATAACCCTATATACATATAAATAATCACTTATCACACACACGTCAATCACGGATTTAATAAATTATTTTTGCGTATTACAACTAATGATTCTTTGAATTGAGTGCATAGTGGCCAATATGTTTCTTAGTATAGGGTATCGAAATCTAATTCTATGATTATTGATAATAATTATAGAAGTAGAACTAAGATTAATATATAGGGCAATATTACCTGAGTGGATGTTCTAGGTGATTGTGTTCTAGGTTATTTATTGATTAGCATATATTGATCAATATTTGATTTAAATTAGGTATGACTTTTATTGAGTGTTAATGCTATCGTAATTTCTAGTTTATTGTGTTTTATCCAATAATTAGATTTATAATGATAATGATATGACTTATTTCTATTGAATATAGAAAAGGCGATAATTTGCTAAAGGCTATCAACCTATTGTGATTAGAGTTTAATGATTTAGGATCATTATATAAAAATGATGATTGATTGTGACTGTGCTTTAATGAAATGTCCAGATATGATGGTTTACATATCATTGTCTAAGATGTATTGTTTAGATATTTAATTTATGTTGATTTATTGATTATTTGTTTGAATTGAGTTAGATTAGTTTATTGAATTTAAATTTTTTATGATTTAATTATTTTAATTAATTGATTGCTTATTTTTAGATATATAGTATTTAATTCCCGTTTTAGTTACAGTAGTTAAATTAAAGTAAATTAAATCCATTAAAACTTTAGGGTAGCTTTAATTCTTAAGAGATTTGTGAAATCCCTGTGGAGACGATATCCCATTTACCATTACTATAAATAGTAGGAAATACAAGAAATAATTGTGCACGCATGACACGTGTCATTTCTACCTAAAACATGCAAAGGGCCCTTCATAATGTATTAAAGTTTAACCTTAACAATCAAACAATACCAAAGAGAATATAATATCAAAGAAAAGCAATTGAATTAAAATAAATTAGATATCACATAAAGTTTGATGCCAAAAGAGTTGTTTGATCCACTTTCGATATAGATTGATGGAGTTTCGCTGGATGATAAGTGATTATTTATACATATAGGGTTAGTTTAGTAGTATGTTTAGTAGAAATATCCTCAAATGGGTGCTAATTCATGGTATTATTGCATTTCAAGGAATTAAGATGTATTGGAAGAAATCCAGGAAAACAAGAGGAAACGGAGCAAAAACCCACAAAATCACGACGTGGAACACAAGGCACGATGTGGGGATGAAAGGCACGACGTAATAGAGAAGAAGAAATGAAGAAAACCAACTCTGGAGGTCCGATGCAATGGAGGTTTCGTGGCTAACAAGGGACATTACTGGGACATAAAAGGGACGACGTCGAGGCTCCAGGAGCTAAAAATCACATAATGAAGCTGTGGTGCAGTGGCGGTGCCGCTACTTAACACGTACGGTGCTGGGGTATTAACGACAGCGCCTACTTCGCAAAAATTAGAAAGCGAAGTTCTAATTCGGGTTAAATTGTAATTTAAGGTTTCAAATTATTATTAAGGAGTATAAATAGGTATTTGGATGTAGTAAACAAGAGAGAGCCAACCACATGGAAGGACATTAGCCTTTATTAGAGTAATTTAGCATTAAGTTTGAGTATTATGGAGTTTTTGTTGGAGAAATATTGAAGACTCCACGTTTGAAATCAATATTTAGTTTTATTAATTAATTCAAGGTAATAGTTATATTTATCTCTAATTTGTAATGAATTCTATATTGAATTATGATGTGTGTGTTTCAATGATGTGTGGGTAGTCTGTTTATCTTTGGGATCAATGGATCATATGGTATGAATGTTATGCTTTCAAATAAGAATACAAAATGATAATAAAAGTGTAATGGTTAGAATTTGTATTGATTTTGAGCGTAATGTTTTAGACATCTTGATCACATGTGTATTGAACTTAGGCTTTAGGAGTTATTATGACCATTGAAACTTTTATTTTGACATGAATGGTATAACTGTAAAATACACGATATCGAGAGATAAATGTTGATTAGGGAGGTGCGGATAGTGAGCTTAGTTGGTTATGAATCCAATGATACGTGATACGTATCTCGAGGATATCAATATAATTGATTTTGAGTAAGTCAGTTGGAGGTTGTGATTAGCTTATTGATAGCCATAAGATTTATCTCGAGATACGCAGTACGTATCTTGAGAAGATCAAAAGAAGTATATAAATGAATCATTGAATTTTTCCTCATGATTCGTTAGATGCGAATCTCGATGAAATCAAATATATATATATATATATATATATATATATATATATATATATATATATATTTACAACCAATAGAACATACACCACCTCATTCATTTTAGTTTTGAAACAAAGATTGACCTCTTAAATAAATAATGAAAATTTAACCATTAGATTTGCCTCGAGATTAATCTCGAGGAAATCCTAATATATATCTTCAAAGCAACACATTGCCTCATTCGATTTTGTTTTAAGATTAAAATTGACCTCGAGATACACAATACGTATATTGAGGATAATCAAAATACATAATGAATGTGAACTTTTTTATTTTGCCTCAAAATTTGTGTACATCGAATCTCGAGGGAATCTTATATTTATCCAACCCAAATCAACAAAACCTCATCACCATTTTTGCACAGAGAGAACTCAAATCGATGGGGGAAACAGAGAGATTGAGGGGGAGGAGATTTAGACCGAGGGTGAGGAGGAAGGGGAGGCAATGAAAAGGTGAGTTGTGTGGTGGCCTTTTTGTTAACGTTGTGTTGTTGTTTATTATTGTTGTTGATGTTGGTTTTCATGTTGTTAATGGAGGTTGGAGCTTTGAGGAAGATGAACATGGCGGATGGGTGGCTGGCTTATCCTAGGAAGGAGCTGACAGGTTGTCTTCTCTCCTATAAAGCCTTGCAAACCCAAACTCATTGATTAATCGAAAAAAAAAGAATTGATTTCTGTTGAAATAAAGATCAGAGAAGTAAGGAAAAAAATTGGGGTTTGTCCCTCAAACCGGACCGAACCGGGTCATACTCTTTATTTTTAAACAAATGGTTTTATAATTAGAAAAAAATAAAATAAATCCCTAAAAAATTGGAAAATTTCAAAAAATTGAATTTTTACCAAATTAATGGAAATTGGGAAGTTTTATAAAAAACGAGGATTTCGAGATTTTCTCGAGGGTTTATAAATGGGTTTTCCTTGTAATGCGTGCTACGATACCTGAAAATGTCCAAAATTTAAAAAATTATTTTAAAACCTAGTATAAGTTAATTTTCTATTCTGAATGGCAATTTGGAGTCAAAATTGGGATCCAAACATCCGATGAGTTGATTTAGGGTGATTTCGGGGTTTTTGAGTTGAGGTAGGACCGATAAATATATATATATATATATATATATATATATAAAATTGAAAAAATTATATTTAAGCCTAGACAACGTAATTTTCGATGTCGAACAATAGTTTTGAGTCAAAAATGAGATTCGGGCATCAGAGAATTTATTTTGGAAGTATTTTAGGGGTTTTGAAACGAGATTAAGTCGAATTAACTGCAACTCAATGGAAAAAATTGTGCAAATATTATGAAGACTTATTGAGCTTATAAATGAATTGTAGGATTGTAATTGGAACCTCGTGTAGACTAGTTTACTGGCTCGAAGCACAAGGGAGTTGTGATATCGCGTTTGTAAGGTTAAGTAAATCCTATAGTAGCTTTTATATTGTATGATTATAAATTTCGTATAATTGGTTACCTACCACTTTCGGTGAACGTTATTTGATTGTGGTCGGATAACAAAAAGGGGATGGATTTACGGTTGTATTTAAATTCGTTACGTTATATTCTTCGTTTAATCTCTTAGATTATTATGCATTTGATTATTACACGTGTACTGGATAGTGTGGGATTTACTTATCTGACATTATTGAATTTTATAATTGGATAATGACAGGTTCTAGCGGCAACAAGGGAAAAGGAAAGTTTTCCGAATGTTTGTGACTTGCACAGTTTTTTTCTCTATGTATGTATTATTTTTTATATAAAATATTAGATAAATGGATTTTTGGGTTCGTGTGCGATTAAGATCTCTTTTGGTATTGTTATGGTGCTTTTATGACAGATTGGAATGCTACGGAGCTAAGGTAATGATAGTTTAAAGATTGTGAAGATTTGCGATAGGTTAGAATGAATAAAAGTTTTTTGTGAATGCAATATATATTATTATAAGGTGGATTGTGAGTCCTTTAGCATTTTCACCAAGCTGAGCATGTTTTGTTGAAGAAATTTGAAAGCCGGGTATTCCGGTGTAGGCTTAAAATAGAGGAGGTGCTGTCGAAATTTTTTTACGAAATTTAGAAGATTATTTAATTCATCTAAATGAACATCGAGGTTTAAGATTCACTTTAGAATCCTATGTGGTTAATAAGTTTTTATAATTGATGATGGAAATATCTTAATCTTAATTGATTAATGATGGAGAGGTTAAAGCTGCTAGATTATCTAGGGATTAAAATAATCTAGGCCGGTCAGATGCCTTAATTAGGTGAGGTCTGACAGTTCTTTGTATAATGACTAACTAGGGACATTTAAGATATTTCAACAAATACACATGGATTTTATTATAAGGTAAAGATGCAATCACTTATAATAAAATAACAAATGCAAACCTTAATTTTATTAATTAAAATTATAAGATAAAAAACGTTTATAGATTGACTTAGGGCATATGCCCCAACAAATAGGCTAAGGACCAATATGAGAGAATTTTATGTAAGGGGTTCGTTTGCGAAAGAGGAGTTAATTTTCCGGCCAAATACAATAAAAGAGTGAACAATTTCATTAGGCACTGAGAATGGAGCAACTCACTCAAGACTATAGGAATAATGAAGTTAAAGGAGTGAGTGAGATTGTTTTTGAGTTCTATGCTAATGTAAAGTTAACGGCTAAGGATGAGCCCTGAAGGTGAGAGGAGTTTTAGTTTCCTTCAATAAACGTGAGATCAATAATTTATATGGGTTGGAAGAATTAAGCTCGTATGCATTTGCACCGAGTTTCCTGACTAGATTGTATGAGAAGCCCTATAACATATACCCATTTAGAGCCATAGAAGATGCACTGGTTGTCCCTGGACAACAAGGATGGGTCATAGGAGCTAAGAATGTTTCGAAGTACATTAAGAAGGGGAGTGTTAGGAAAGTGTACAGAATGTGGCAACATTTCCTTGTTGCATCATTATTCCCCACATCCCTGTAAGGTGAGATCAACATGCCGAAAGCGACTTGTCTTTATGAGATACACAGTTCGGGGAAATCAACATTGGGGAGATCATACACACCAGTCTAAAGGAGTCTATCATGTTAGAAAGGGACAACAACTTGTCATTTCCTATTTTGATTACTCATATGTGCTTAAGTGAGAATGAGAGATGATGAAGAATTAGATATTGATGCACAACCAACCATGGATGAAGCTTTCATGCTTACGTTGAAATCGCCACCTGGTTACCAAGACTCCAAGAAGGTGGGAGAGACGGTCGAGGGAGCTAGACGTGAGGCCGAGTTGTTAGCCAAGAAGCAAGAAGATCAAGCAACAACATAACTAGCACAGAAACTAGAAGATGAGGAGAATGAAGGAGAAGAGGAGCAAAAACAGCAAGGATTTGTTGAGGGCTACCAGTTTGTAGACCTAGAGATTGAAGAGCATGACTTGGATGGTCCTGAAGCCTTTCCACCACCTAAGGATTTGACTCTACGGCAGTAGATGCAGTGGATAGCAGAGATGAAGAGATATAACCATGAGGATAAGGCGCAATACCATGCAGCCATGCTGAGATATGAGCAGGATATGAAGAGGAGAGAACAACAAAGACGGAGCAGGTAAAACAATTTCATGTTTGTTGATCATCACTGAGCCATATCTAAATATGAGAGGAGAAGACGGTTAAGACCTACTGATAGGTCATTCGACTTTCCAGCAGTGCCAGCATACGTCTTTGATTCAGATTTGGTGTAGAGCATGATAGTGGAGTGTCCATTGACACCATCACACGTTGGAGCTGATGATGCAAATGACAATGATGATGTGCAGTCCTAAAGTCCGTATTCTTAGATTCCTTTAGACCTAGGGAGTTGAGAGTGCTTTTTATACCAATATTTTTTAACATTCGGGATATTTCGTAAACTATTCAGTTATTTCGATTTTAATGTTTAGTTTATTATAATTTGTGTTATTACATATGTTTGTATGTTTTTGTGTCTTCATTTTTCAAGCTTACTTTTAAACCTTGAGGACAAGATTTGGCTTAAGTTTGGGGGCATCGACACTACACTACACTGTAGGAAGTAGTAAGATAAGCTGAGAAATAAGGATAAACACTACACGTATGATCATTTAAAATTTTTAATTTGAAGCAGTTAAGAAGGAAAGTATGGTAGTGTATAAATTTTTCATTTTATTAATTATATGAATCTTTAAGTAATATAGATTATGTTATATATAGTAATATGTAATGAATAAGTAGTTCATTTGCATGTTCATGCCTTTAATTGTGGATGAGTAGACTACAAGTATCTTGTTGCTATGAAACTCATGAGAATATTTTGAGTTTTTGAAGAAGAAACAATGAAATGTAGCCATAACGGTGTGAACCTAAAGTTAGAGAATACCTTGAATTCGAAACGAAAGTAAGAAGTTAGAACATTTCTTGTGGAAAAAGATAGATCTCTAAGGATTCTATAATAAGTATGAATCTTACTTGCAAATACAAGGCAAATAAAGACTTAATGCAAAGAGGGGAAGAAATATGCATTGTATGGTAAAAGTTGGAGTTAACTTAATTGATTTAGTAAAAGTGAGAAGTGCTAACAAGAGTTTTAGAAAAAAAAAGAAAAAAAAATGAAAGAATCCCACAAGTTCTACAAGAAATGGAGCAAAGAATTTGATAGTTGAAAAAAGTAAGGAAGAATAATTCCATTGGAAAAGGATCATGGACTGTTAAATAAAAATGAAAAGAAGAAGAAAAGAAATGAGAGAAAAAAATAGAGAAAAGAAGGAGGAAGTAAACTAAAACTCTTCAAATAAAAGATTTGGTTCGTGTGCGAGTAGCTAGTTAAGTTAAAATTCCATTCCAACTATATGAAAGTACTATAAACTCTTGAAGTGCTAAACATATGCTTAATTGTGAATTCCTGAGCTTATTGAGAAATCACGAGATTGTATAGTTGCTACTTAAGTGTTGAAACTATACAAACTTATGAGTAGTGATGGTTTTTGGTTGAAATCTACTTTAGTGTTTTGAAAGTGAAGTTATATTTGTTGTTAAAGTTAAATGTCCAAAAAATATAAGTTTTTGCAAAGAAAAACTCTTGAGTAGATTATTAACTTGAAACTTAGTAAATTAAAAGATATTCCACGAACAATGTGAATCGAATGAGAATTAGTTATTAGGAGACTTAGTAGAATACACTTTTGCTCAGGACGCGCAAAACCTTAAGTTTAGGGGTATTTGATAAGTGATTATTTATACGTATATATATGATTAGTTTATTAGTATATTTTGTATAAATATCCTCAAATGAGTACTAATTCAAACTATTATTGCATTTTCAGGGAGTTCAGGTGTATTGGAAGAAAACAAGGAAAAACGAGAAGAAACGGAGCAAAAACTCACAAAATCAGAGTGGGTGCCATGGGAGAATGTATTGACGCCGTGGGAAGACAAGGCATGGAGTGGGGATGAAAGGCACGACGTGGAATAGAAGAAGAAATGAAGAGAACAAACTCTGAGGTTCAGCGTAGTGGCTGCGCTGTGGCTAACAAGGGACAACGCCGGGATATGAAGGGGACAAGGCTCCAGGAGCTAAAAATCACATAATAAAGATGTGGTGTAGTGGCGACGCCATGACTTAAAACATACGGAATCGGGGCATTAGTGATAGCGCCAATTTCGCAGAAATTAGAAAGTGAAGTTCTAATTCAGGTTAAATTGTAATTTAGGTTTTCTAATTGTTATTAGGGAATATAAATAGGTATTAGGACGTAATAAACAAGAGAGAGCCAACCAAATAGAAAGAGATTAGTCTTCATTATAGTAATTTCGCATTGAGTTTGAGTATTAAAGAGTTTTTGTTGGAGAAAAGTTGAAGACTACACGTTTGCAATCAATATTTGGTTTCATTCATTAATTCAAGGTAATAGTTATATTCATCTCTGATTTGCAATGAATTCTATATTGAATTGTGATTTGTGTATTTCAATGATGTGCGAGTAGTATATTTATCTTAGGGATCAATGGATCATATAGTATGAATGTTATGCTTTGAAATAGGAATAAAAAGTGATGATAAAAGTGCAATGGTTAGAATTTGTATTGATTTTAAGCATAATTCTTTAGACATCGAGATCACTTCTTTAATGAACTTAAGCTTTAGAAGTTATCATGATCATTGAAGCTTTTAATCCAGACATGAACGGTACAACCGTAAAATGCACAACATCGAGAGATGGTTGTTGATTAGGGAGGCGCGGATAGTAAACTTAATTGGTAATGAATCCAATGATTTGAGACGTAAAGCAATATGAAACTTATGTTATTCACATCGATAGGTGGAGTTCTAGTTTGGACATTAGAATATTTTCCGTCACGACAGTGGGTTGAAGTGGATTTGAAGGAAATCTGTTTATTATAATTAGGCATTGCACAAAACATATTGAGATGTACACATGAATACAAAGCATATTATTAAATCACATAGGTGAAGTTGTGAACTAAAATATCCTTAATATAAGAGATTAAACACCAATTTCTTGAATTTCTTTCGTAAACAAAGATTTTTGAACAACAAATTCTCGAGTTTCAATTTATGTAAAACCTAAGAAATCTATCCCAAAACAAAATTTCCTAAAAATTTGATTGAAAATCCAAAGTTCCATGTTCCAGGCCTCAAGTCTTTGTGTTATAGGCTGTGGGCATGAACGTACAACGTGAGTGGCAGCGTGGATCACTGCCTTGCTAATTTTCAATTCATGTGTTCCATGGGTGGGCATGATCCCACAGCGTGGATGGTGGCATGAGTGACAGCATGAGATTCTGCACAATGTACCTCACGTCCAATTCTTGCGGCTTCGCTCCGATTCTTCGCTCAGGGTCCTCAAAGCCTATAAATGACAAAAATGAGAGATTATTACTATAAAATAGAGGGTTAAAGTCCAAAATCATGCTAAACACTAAACTAAATAATACATATATATAGATTTATCAAACACCCCCAAACTTGGATTTTGCACGACCCGAGCAAAAGAATGCATGACAATACTCCCTACTACTAATCAAACTAGACCCTTAATAAATTCATTAACTAAATGAAAACTAACCCACTCTTTACCCGATTCCAAGTTTAGTGGAGAGTTTCAGAGTTAAGATTTGTCTAGAAACGGAGTCCAAACATTAATAGAACTCACACTTAAAAGAATTAGACTTAGTCAAGACAAAGGTCGTCTACTACTCAAGAGTTTTTTGGGCCTATATATACACTCAATCACACAAGTTTACAATTTCTGAAAAATAGTGCTTCAACACTCAGGAAGGTACTATAGGCGAGAAGTGCAAACACGCTCTACATTAATGTAGATTTAGCTCAATTAATAGAACTTCTAGATAGGTTGTAATTGGGTCGGTGTAAGGTGTGAAGGAATAGGTATTAAGGGAATGTAAAATGTTGGAAAAATTCAAGTTAACCTCATTATAAGCACCGAGAGCAAAGGACACAGAGAAGTTCACATAAGTACACATCACTCTCATTTAGTATTCCTCCCCTTTCTCCAACCACCGATTCTTTAATTTGATTCTATTTTATTGAATTATTTATCTCAACAAATGTTTTTCATTGAATTCAAAGCCTAATTCAATTTTCTTTTCTTTGAAGTCGATGGAAGTTTATATCACTCAAAATAACCCCCAAACTTGAGGTTTTATACATTTCAGTGCAAACTAGCTATTTCAAACTTTCGCAACGGTTAACCGAACTCTCCAACTAGGTATAAGGATGTAAGGCTAATTGGGTAGGGATTTAATGATAGGTAGTCAAGAAATCATGTTTAAATTGGCTCAAATGGACTAACTAGTGGTAGGCTTAAGGCTAAAGGTTAAATTCAAAAATGGCTTACATCGTCCCCCCAAAAGTGTTTCAATCATAGGATTTCGCCTTGAGCGTGTTACACCCTTATTCTAGCACCATAGAAATTTGACTTTTTCCACTTGCGCAGTTATGACCACCTGCCTTCTTTAGTATCTAGCACAAAGTTTCAACCTCATACTAGCTCCCCAAACATATAATTTCAACAATGTTGGGAAATGCACTAGATCGAATGTTTCTCCTAATTCTAAAAAAGGTTCAAGTCTCTAAAGCTGCTTTTAGAAACTCATCCATAACGAAAGGCACTCAACAAGGTTTCGGCCGACTGTACATGCGACATATGATACTATGTATGTTCTAACGCAAGACACAAACATAGATGAGAATATGTCAACTGAACAAGTAATAAATAAACAAAATATATACATGCATGAAAGTGTATCAACTACTATTGAAATGAAAGGTAGAAACATGAATGGAAAAGAAATGGAAGATGAGAGAAATAAGAGAATAAAGGATGCAAAACACCACTATTACCATCCATTCAACCATATATGACTGCATATAATTAAAGATTTTAAATGATCTCACCTGCGGTCTTTCGCAAAGAAATCCATCCAAACTCAATCTACAAATTCTAAAGTACCCACGAACTTATTCTGAACCTTATCCTTAAAGTTCAAAACAAGTCAAGGAATGCATGCAACAGATAAAGAGAAGAGTGGTAAAAAAGAACATGGATAAATATATAAGAAGATGATACATGCTTATGCAGTTGTTGTTAGACCTCACTTAATTAGGGCATCTGGTCGGCCTAGATTACCTTAATAACCAGATAACCTATCAGCCTTAACCTCACCTTCAATAAATAAATAAAAATTCTAGCAGAGTATTTATCAAATACGATTCTAAAACAACTACAAAGGGATTCTAAAATGAATCTTGTACCTCAAAGTCAAATGGATTGATTCCATAATCCTTAAAAATTTGTAAAATTTTTCGCCAGCATATCTATTTCTAAGCCTACACCGAAAATCACGGCCTTCATAAATCTTCAACAAACCTGCACAGCTTGATGGAAATTCCGACTCACAATCAACCCCATAACAGTATATATCGCATTCATAAAATTATTTATTCATTCTAACCTATCTCAAGTTCTTAAAATCCTTGAATCATCATTACATTAGCTCTACGACATTCCATTCCGCCCTAAAACCAATAATTGAATTTCAAATCCTTCCCATAACCATTGCAACAATTTAAAAAGAGATCCTAACCTCACGCGAACCCAAAACCCATTTATACAATATTTTATATTCAAAAGTAATACAAACATAGAGAGAAATAGACTGAGCGATTCAACAATAATCGAAAAAATCTTCCTTTCCCTTGTTGCTACTATCCAGTACACCTGTAATAACCAAATGCATAATAATCCAAGGAGTTAAAACAATAATATAATCCAAGGAATTTAAATACAACCATGAATCCATCCCATTTTTGTTATCTAACACAATCATATAAAGTTCTCCGAAAGTGGTAAGTAAACAATAATAAGGAATTATGCGCGGGAATAATAAGTGTACGAGTCTTGTTCCTCGAGTTTATCAAAGTATGATCTGATTCATCGTGATTTCATGGTAATCACGTAATGCATAGTATTAGTGACTCTAGCCCCTCAAGCATAATATAGTTCTACCCTGTACACATTCAGATAAACACTGCCAGTTTGTACCCTGTAATACACAGTCAGGCAGTTTTATATAACCTGTGCACATAGTCAGCAGACCCTATCATACAGTCAGGTAAACCCTTATAAAGAGACTCGTAACGCCTTATCCTCTTAAACCGTGTATGCATGTACAACAACATTGCAATATCAATGATCAATGCAATTTATACAAAATATATTCATACAATGTAAATGTTACCATGAGATTTACTTAACCTTATAACCGCGATACCAATGCTCCCTTGCGCTCAGAATCAACCAACTAGTCTACACGAGGTTCCAACTGCTACCCTACAATTCATTCATAAATCCATTAAGATTCCTCTACCATTCCACAAGTTGTTTCCAACCAATTACACTTAAACTGTCTAATCACGTCCTGAAACCCCACAAATATTTGCAAAATAAATTATCAGATGCCCGGATTCCATTTTCGACTCAAAATTATTGTCCGACATCGAAAATTATGTTGTCTAGGCTTAAATATCAATTTTTCAAGTTATTATCTATTTTTCGGTCAAACCTCGACTCAAAAGCCTCAAAATCTCTCTGAACCATGTCTTCGAATGTCCGGATCCCAATTTATGACTTTAAATTGTGATTCAGAATCAAAGATTACCCTAGCCTAGGCCATAAGCTAATTTTTCAAATTTTGGACATTTTCGGGTATCATAACATGCATTACGAGAAATATACCTGATAAAAATCACCGAGAAAATCCGAAAATCTCTCATTTTCCACAAAAATTCTTGATTTTCATTAATTTGTCCAAAAACCCAATTTCCTCAATTTTCTCAATTTTCCAGGGATTTATTTCATTTTTTCAATTTTCAGCTTTTTCGGGCATCATAGCACGCTTTACGAGGCAACACTTGGCGTACCGACCCCGGAAACCTCCAATTCTAATTTTATTATCAAAATTATATTATTTTGACCAATTCCCCATTTTCCATAATTTTTCAGGGGTTTATTTACTTGATTTTCCTATTTTTAAAACTTTATATATATATATATATATATATTATTATTTTTAAGGGGGAAGGGGGTCGTCCTCTTCCCCCTTTCTGTTTCTTCTCTGTTTTTCTGGGGTTTATTTACTTGTTTTTCTTATTTTTAAAACAATATATATATACTAGTCAATGGGCACGCGCTCGGCGCGTGAGGCGTAAACAATAATTGTGTCATGAAACATGTGTGAACGCTAGTATTAATATATTTTCATGATATTTTTTACTCTATTTTTTATTTTAAAGATCTATACTTTATTGATTTATATATTAAGAGAGAAAAAAGTATTCAAAATTGTCTTTCAAAAAAAAGCGATCAAAAGTTTTAGTTGATCATTAAAGACCAAATTTTTAGTAAAATTCAAATAATATAGTGCATATGATTTTAGAGCATCTCATGCCCCAATACGTACAACCCATACAATATTTTTTTTATCAAAAACCTATACAATAATATAAATGTCATTTTCAACCATTCAATCCAATGAAATTGATTAAAAAATAATCCTCCACATTATATCCACGTATATTTCAATTATACCCATAATGAATCATGTCCACGATGGCAAAATCGGCGGGCTCGACTCCAGGAGGAAGGAAGAGGAATTTCTCGACGAACTTTTTGGTAGGTGAGACTGCTTTATTTGGTTGGATAGGAAGCTCGAGCATTAGGCGAAGATAGGCACATCAGGTGTTTAATGAATTGGCATGTTTCCTTCAACATGACCCTAATCGTGTTCTACACGTGGACGTTTTTTTTTTTTCTAAATAAATCAAACCAAACAATAATTTTGATTTTTGAAACACAATCATGTATTGAAAGCAACTAAAACCATATATAGTGTTCATAAAAGCTTATTATATAATGCATTAATATCATAATTTATTGAGTGTTTTCAAAGTAATGCACATTTTATGATAATATTTTTAAAAATATATGCCTATTCCATATTTTGTTCCCATTAATTACATATAATCTTCTAATTAACAACTATATATAGCTTCCTCAGAAAAAAGACTATTAAATTAATCTAGCTAATTAGATAGCTAGATTTAAGATCAAAAGATCATTGCAAAATGTTTGATCATTTCGATAACGACATTAAATTGTTATGCAATCAATCATTGAGATTCACTTAAATGTTTGGCCCTAATACACTTTTTTGATAAGAAAGAAACTAACTTATTTTGCTCAACTATATACAATACATTTATGGTTTTATTAATTAATTATAGTTTTTTTTTTATCATGGCCTCCATCAAAAATATGATGTATATATATGTTGCTCTTAGTAAACACATGTAAATTGCATCTCTTGTCGTTGAAAAAGGTGCATTAGTTGAAATCTACTCATATAGCTTGACAATAATTTATGAAATTAATTGTTGGGCTATTCTTAATTATTTTGCCACTATCCCAACTCGATGGTTTCCTAAGAAGAAAATTCATTTCCTCAAAAGTAATAATGATATCTCTACCTTTAGTTTTTTTATTTTGTTTTTTTAAAAGAATAAAAATCATTTATTTATTAGCAGAGAAGTAAGTCCTTTTTTGTTTTAATTTTCTTGGCTTACTTAACTCTTTACTCTCTACCCAAAAAAAAAAAGAAATAAGTGTTTATATGTACGTTCATGTGATGAAGTAAATATTGAGAAGGTATCAAACTATATACTTGATAGCTAATATTACATAACTAAAAAGCATAACTTGTTAAAGTAAACTTTAGCCAAAAAAAAAAAAAAAAAAAAAAAAAAAAAACAAAAACAAAACAAAACAAACTTGTTAAAGTGAACAATGATATTCCATAGGTGCAACAATCACCATCATAATTCGAAAATGTAAGAAAAAACCTCTTAATCATTGTTATATGTAACATACATTATGAGTAGTATAAATGGTCAAGAAAGAATGGATCGCAACACAGAACACATCCAAACCGATATTTGTTGAGATTTTATATAATACCCAAAGTCAAGACTTCAACGTTATCAACTTGATATTAGCCCAAAAAAGAAAAAGCTGGTGAAAGGGCATGTGGCGCATCGGTACTATCTCAAATCACGAGATCGCCTCCCAAGTCATAAAAGTTTCCACGACTACTTCAGTCAATCTTCGACCTTTAATTTTAACAAACCTATTAGGAGGAGCTATCATTGTAAGACATTAAAGAGAAGACAAAAGAAATAACTCCTTAAAAAAAAATAGTAAAATCTGATCTAATAGATGTTGATCAGTATTCTTTAAATTTAAATAAAAAATGACTTCGAACTTTTTCATAGTAACCAATAAAGGACACCTTGGATAAATTTTGTATCACTGAAAAAAAAGACACTTTTATAAGAAAATTGATTGGCGTTTCTATGCATAAACAAAAGAGGAAATTAAATCTTATATATTTACCATTTTCAGAAGCCAATTCATATGAGAACTCGAGCAATTAGCCGAACTCCATGACTGTGCATAGTAAATTCAGTTCATGGCAAGCTAAGTGGCTTCTATCGTAGCATTGGTATATACATATGTGATAAGTATTGCGCAAAGTTTTTCATCAAGACTGCAGCGTTGGTATATATTTATGTGATAAGTATTGCGCACAGTTCTTCATCAAGAATGTTTTGAGAGCAAGAAGGAAATACGCTAATGGAAAGGCAGAAAGAAGGAGAATAATAGAAGAGAGATATTGAAGACGCAAAAGAAGGTAGAATGTAGCAGTTACGGTAACTAATTGCAATTAAGTAGGCGTTTTTCAAACTTATTTCAAGTGAACCATTATCTCAAATTAGTTAATGGGTACGCGCTATGCGCGTGATTTTGAAGAAGAAAGTGATTTTCAATAAAATAAACACATGGAGGAAGAAAACGTGAATAGAGTGGGAGAGAGAATTGTGGAGGGGAGAGAGAGAAACGTGGAGGGGAAAGAGAGAGTAGAGAAACGTGGAGGGGAAAGAGAGAGTAAAAAGGTAGAGGAGAGAGAAAAAAATCATCCAAATCCCACTTTGTTAGGAAACTGACTACTAATTTAAAAAATTTTGAAAACTAATTGAGTTTTCATCCGCACATTTAAAATCAAAACCGCCTATTAATTTGTACTTATCAATTAAATTACTATTTTATCCCGAATTTAAATATTTGTATCAAAACACTTAGGGGCATTGTTGGAAGTTTTAGCCAAAAAGGCTTCACGGTTAACCGTTTTGGGATTGCTATTATAATAGTATAGATTTAAGGGGAAGGGGGTCGTCCCCTTTCAAAACGGAAATTTTTTTTTTTTTTTTTTGGGGTTGGATCAAACCAACCCCAGAGATCCTCGTTGGGGAGGAGACGACACTCGGACGAAATCCCCTCCTCGCCATTGAAAACGAAAACAACAACAACCAACGACAACATCAACGCACGACAACCTCACCTTGCTTTTATCTTCGTCGTCTCACCTTCGATCTCTCCTTCTCCCTCCTCGTTCCTCTCGGCCTTCTCTCTTCTTTAATTCTCTCTCTGAATTTTTTTTTTCATCAAAATCGGTTTACACAGAGACGATGTTGAAGAAATGATTTATATGAGAATTCCTCGTGATTCGTGCAATATGAAACTCGAGGCAAATCAGATGTTTTCCTTTTAATTTTAGTCCTGCTCGAGATACATCTACGTATCCCGAGGCCAATCCAACACCACTAGTGAACCCAACAACTTAACCGCCTAAAGGTATTAGTATTAAAATTTTCTCGTGTAACGGAACTCGAGGCAAATCAAAATTTAATTAAATCCAATTGTTTTCCTTGGAAATTAGTACGCATCCAGAGGCATTGCAAATATTCACCACCACCTACCACCTCACACTCGCAAAACTTGCATCTCGAGGCACATCCATTGTACATTTTTTTCATTTTTTTTAATTAATTCAAAACTATAGGATCCATATATATATATATCACTTATATATATACAAACATATATTTTCCTATGTATTTTCGCGCCCAAAAATTCGTCGCGCTCACCGACAATGACCGTCGGGCGTGCACACTATCTTACATCCTACTCATGTCACCCCTGACCCCGCGTATCACTAGTCGTCCACTAATTTATTAATTATTTTATTTAATTTCATGTTTATCTTTTCAATTTATGTTCAAATAAATCCCCGAAAAATACCACAATTTTGACAAAATTTTGAGAATTTATCTAAGGGCTCCAAAACTCTCAAAGAACTCGTCTCCGCACGCAAATCGAGACGTGGGGCCCACGTCACCTCATTAAATCCAATAAATGTCCAAATCTCGAATTTTTAAATTAAATTCCATAGTTTTTCGCGAAATTCTAAACACATGTTCGCTCAACATTTTAAGTACCTCGACACCCTTCTCGACACGTATTTCGAGACAAAACCCCGCGAAACATCGAATTTAATCAACCGACTTGAATTTCGCCAAATAAAATAATAAATAGTACACAACACTAGGCAAACATTACAAAATAATAAAATCAATTATAAATCTAATTCTAATTCACCAAAATCATATTTTATCGGTATAAAATTTTCGGGATTTGACAATTGGTGAACTTAGCAATAAAAGTCTCCATAAACTAAGGAATGAACAAAATCTCGCATGTCTAGTTGACTAAGGAAACGATAAAAAAATGATCATAACAAAAGCAAAAACTAATAAGTAGAGGAGTTAACTTAAATAAGTCCAACCAAATCTTGCAAGCCCGAAGTCTTTCAACTAAATGTGAAATCAACAAGATGGAGAATTAATTGTAAGGTGTTGGGGTCACTTAAAGACCTGCCATTAATGCAGTGACTTAAGTTGGTTTATGTCCTAACCAAGTCTCAAAACACCTATAATCCTCATAATTTGTTAACTTTCTAAAAATGCTCAAATTATTCTAAGTAACATAATCCAAAGTCAAACCTAGCAAAACTCAGGGGTGCTCCAGTGCCTTTGGTACTCATCAAACATTCATAACACCTACGAAAATCCAAGAAACCAAGTTAGGAATTTATTAAACATAGTAAAAGAATAAAAACTATACAATACTGATATAAGTGCAAGAAAATAAAAAATAAAGCTGGACGACCTCCCAACAAGCGCCTTTCTTTAAAGTCTTTGGCTAGACTTAGCGTGAATTATCATGTGATGCCTTCTCCTTTCAAGATATTAACAACAAAAGGTGCATCTATAGCTTTGGACAATGAAATAGGCAAGCCCTCTTTCAGACTTCAAAGCTCATTCGAAACCTCTAACACAAACGTTTCTGTCGCATCATGATCATCCAACACAAAGGTGTTGGTAGCGTAAAAAGTCTCTAAATACTCCTTTACTTCCACCCCCTTGTTCTCAACAAGTATGCATGGGAGGGTGGGTGGTTTCACTAACACCAGGTGTTGGTCTAGCTCGGTTTTGACAGTTCCTTTGACCTTGTAGAAATGACTTCAACTTTCACGTACACTTCCTCCTCTTGATTCTGAGAAATGGTAATGGTTGGCTTGTTTGGAAATACTTCAAGTTCTTCTGCTTTTTTCGCTCTAATAGTCATCAACATGTGTAACCTCATTCACCTCAACACTTTTCAATGTAATAGCAATCATAGTCTCCTCTAAATAAGAAATTGGTTATGGACTACACAACTCTTCCTTGTCAATCAAATTCTCAAGTGTAGTAGTCATTTGACTAAATTGAGTTCACAAACTTTGCAACCTTAAATTTATATGCTGAAATCGTTGCAACTCTTCATAAAAGTAGTGTTGACTAGTGTGGCGACCCCACGCCTCGAGTCCGCTGGGTCCTACTGCCGTCTCCGCAACCCTGACACGTCACTGTTCCGTTCGTTGTTGTCGTCTGCTGCTATGTCAGTGCCCCTCGGTATGTGTGCTAACTCGTTAACTCGTGATTAGATTAATCAATTAATCAATTATTTAGTTAGCCTTTATTTGCCATTTATCCAAGCAATAAATGGTTTGTGTTTTAAAGAGTTACAAGTAAAGGGCCAATTAATTTACAGCGGAAGTATTAGTTAACATGAAATATATAAAAGTCATGTCTCATGAGCAAGCATCCTAATGTGGAAAAACCAGAAAGAGTACTCTGTATATAAAGCGACAGTATACCATGAAAATTAAATATATACAAGTACAGTGTCTCTCAAGTCTCCCATAAACCCAAAATATATAACAAAATATAAAGACAAACTCCTATGAGTAGTGTGGCGAACAGCGGGCGAGTTCAAACAAAATCGCCAAATATCCCTTTCCCCTTACTCGTAGAAGGATCTGTACTTGGTCATCACAACAAAATAGATGACGAGTCGGGTGAGTAAAATCCCAAGGAAATTCACTGAGTATTTATATAATAATGTAAAGGAAATCCATAAATACTGTTAAATAAACATACAAAATATAAACATACAATTGTAAATGGACTGTCACATGCATAAATAACAATAGAGTGAAAATGTATGTGCCCATTCCGGTCAGACAAGACCATACTTCGGATCCCCAGGATCCCTCCAGCGAGCGCACCTAAATGGTCAATCACCTGGTCCTCTCGGTTGCTGGCATAGACCCATGACGCATCGATATATGTGTCGAAAAAGTAGCTCACGTCTTCATTAACCGAGGACCCCTGGTACACATTCTATATTCTATTAAGCCATAAACACATAACGGAATACCTGATGGAAGTAAACTCAACCGTCCTTTGAAAATAATAACACATGCATAGATAACTGAAGTGAATAAGGAATAGAACATGAATATATTGAACTGGTAGAGAAAAACAGTAATGAAATCAGATAAATAATCAAAGTGATTTCAATTGTGTTTTATGCACCTCAAATCGCACTCTGAGAGCCCGAAAACACCCGATCCAACCCCAATATGCCCCCGACTATCGCCCTATAGTCCCCAAGTCCCTCGAGGTGTGTTATGAGTGTTTTAGAATAGTTATAGGTGTTTTAGGTTGAATGTATAAGTCAGAAAATCCAAAACAACCCCTTACGTTCAAATGTCAAGTGTACGTAGCGCTAGGAAGGCTCTCTAGCGCGTTATATGAGTCTAGCACGCTATAGAGCCATCTAGCGCTAGTGTTCTTCATTTTGAAGAACATGCACAATGCCCAGTATAAGTAGCGTGCTATCTAGCTTGGATAGCGCTCTACCTACACCTGGGGGCATAATTCTTGAGATGGAACTCAGTCTCCCCAACGCTCGTGGCCTTTTCCAACGCCATCAACCTACCCTCTCCTCGTAAAGAATCACAAAAGCTCGATTGAACAAATGCCAAAGGCTTAATTCACACACAATATTCAACAATCTCAAATATTCATCCATATTGGTCAAAACACCCAATTCATGAAATTTAGTTGTGAATCTTCAATTCATTGACAAATTAGACCTAAAAAATGCACAATTGTCGTGATGAAATAAGTAATGCATACATCAAAATCATTTTCATTCAGTTTTCACAAAATTAAGCTCATTTCCATGAATATAAGTTGAAGAAAATAATTACCTTGTGTTTGATTTTCGGTTTGATCACTCCTACGTCATCAATTTCTTCAAAATCACAGTAGAAAACCCATAAACTTCACTGAATTCTCCATCCAAGTGCTAGAATTTTCCACTATTTCATGTTATTTATATGTTATGCTTAGATCAATTGTGTACACATATTAACAAGTCAATAATTAAAAATATTTAATAGTGTAATTTATGTTGATTATATAAATATATATGATAATATTACACTAGGTATTCTCTTGTTTTGTGATTTCAGGATTTAAATAGGAAAATGAAGAAATGGTAGAAAAGAGAAAGAATAGCAAAACAGTCAACTGGAAAAGAAGTCCAGCGATTAGCCAACAATTTGAAAATACACTAGGAATCGCCACCTCAATCGGCAGCAGGAAAGTGTCAATGAATCCACAACAATTTGAAGAATGAATTAGAAATCACTGACAAATCGCTAAGGTCGGTTACAAGTTTCTTAGATTATTATGAACAATTTGGGTTTATCTAGGTTATTTATATGTAGGGAGACTATAAAAAAGGCTAGAGAGCTTTGAAATAACTATCTTCTTTTTGCTATTTATTTTTTATATTGCCTATTCTATATTTCTAGTAGATGTTTGAAGATACATTGGAGCTTTGATTTATTTTAGGGTATTTATTTATTCATTTTGTCTTTCAATTATATATTTGCATTGTTTATTTCTAGCATAAGTGAGTATTCTATCAATCTAAACAAACCCTAGACATGCATAAACTTTGGATTGCTAGATAGTTATGATTATGGAATCATAAACTTAATATTTTAAATTTATTCATACACGTTAATAAAAAATTTAATAAGTTGTTTATGCGTATTACAACTAAAGAAGATTAATATTGCAAGCATAGTTGCAAATCTGTTAAGTGGTATTTTGATTTTGATTCTATGTCTATAGTTTTTTTTTTTTGATAAACTGGAAGTTGCATATTCTATGTCTATAGTTATTGACAACAATTACAGAAGCAGTAACTAAGATTAATCTATAGGGCTTTTCCTGAGTGGATGTTCTAGGTGATTATGTTCTAAGTTGTTTATTACGCGACTTCAATTAATATTTGCTTAGATTATGCATGACTTTCATTGAGTGTATTGCTATCATATTTCTACGATGTTATATTTTATCCAATGGGCAGATTTACAATGATAAGAATGTGGCATTTCCATCGAATTTAGGAAAATCAGTGGCTGGTTAAAGGCTATCAACCTATTATGAATTATGATTTAATGATTCCAAAATTCCATGTGTTATGATTATAACTATAGTATGAAGTGGTGTTATGTTCTAATGTTTGAATGCAATTCAAATATATTACATTATTTTGTGAGGGTTTGTTTAGATGTTTGTTTAAGATATTTGAATTATGTTGAATTTGAGTATTGTTTAATTTAGTTTGAGTTAAATTGTTTAGATTAAGTTAGTTTGATTAAATAAGTTAGTATTTATAGTTTTCAATTATTTAATATTTTAATTCTCGTTTAATTAGATTAATTAAATTAATAAAAACAAGAAAATAAAAGTACTTTCCTTTGAGATTTGAAAAACCCCAGCGGAGATGATATCTCATTTACCACTACTACAAATAATAAGAAAATACAAGAAACTATTGTGCACGCTCGACACATGTCAATATTCGACACATGTCAATAATAAAACTTCGTCGTGTTAATTCAACATGATCTTTACATTCGTTTGATCTTGAAATAGATAAAACTTTTAATTATAGTTTAAGACAACAACAACTTAGGAAAATTCAGATAATAGGATGGAAGATAACAATAATAATATTAATGACAATGTCATTAATAATAATAATGATAATAGAGTTATCAATAATAAAAATAATAATAGAGAACTCACTTTTAGACAAGCAAATCAAAATGTTACAGTGTATAGATTTCTTGAATTCGAACATAAATCTGGATTTATTAGTGCTTTACCTAACTTTTATGATAAAAACAATGGAAAACCACAGAAACTCATAAGGGATTATCAACATAAAGTTAATGGGATGAAACCAAAAGAAGGTACTTTAGAACAAGTCAAACTTAAGGCTTTCCCTTTTGCATTGAAAGATCAAGCACAAGATTAGTTGTTTAATCTCCCGCAAGATTCAATAACTACATAGACTCAAATGTTAGAAGTTTTCCTGGATGAATATATGTCTTCTAGAAAAATTAGTTTTTTATATAAAGCAAATCACAGTTGGAAAGATGAAAGACGATGAAAACTTTAATGGATTTTGGGATAGATTTTAAAGATTAATTTCTTCTTGATCACAACATGGACATACTCAAAAAGTTTTACTAGAATATTTTTATGAAGGACTCACTCACTTTGAACAAAGGTTATTAGACATAGTATGTGGTGGATCTTTATTTGAGACAACACATACTTTAACAAAAGAAGCAATTAATAAAATGCCAAAACATTCTAAGCAATATGGTGAAAAGGTTGAATCCTTAAGAAAGAAACTCTATGAAGTAGATAATAAGAGAAATAATGCGTCTGATGATAAAATTGATGAACTATCTAAGGTGGCTAAGGTGTTAGTTAATGATAGATCTAATCAAGTTAAGGCTTGTTGATTATGTAATAAGGTTTCACATCCTACAGATGCGTGTCCTACTCTACATGAAGAAAATACTAAAACGGTTAACGCAATTATAATAATTATAGACCAAGAGCTCAGATACAACATGCACCTAATCAGTAGCCTCAACAAATACTCAACCTATGAATTCAGATTTAGAGCAAATCCTAGATAACTTTAAGAGTCAAAGTCATCAAAACTTTCCACAAATTTCTCAAAATCAGATAAAGATTAATACTATTATTAATAAACTGAAAAATCAGTTAAGTTAAATGAATTTACAAATAAATAGGTTAAGTACTCAACAGAGCAATCAAGCTAAAGCACCTACTGAAGCTAATATTGCTACTACTAATTAAGCACAAGTTAATGTTTTATTTAGTGATAAGAAAGACACACATATAACTAGGAAGATACTTAAACAATATAATAATAAAAAAAAGTTCATAAGACTATTGAAGAAGAAGAAGAAGAAGAAGAAAAAAAAATGATGGCTAATGTCATTCCTACTAGAGAATGGATGGCTGAACAATTGAAATATACACCTTTTCTTGGAAGGCTATACCCATGGTATTTAACCAAAGTTGAAGCATATGAAAAATCTTTACAAATGTCTGAATTAATTGATTAGGATAAATATGATAAGATTTTTGATAAATTGAATGAAGATATGTGTTCATATTCTACCGTTCCACAACGATTAGCTGATACAAAGGAGGAAGAGAGCAATGAAGACATTCTTGAAGTGTTTAGAAAAATAGAAATCAATAAACCATTAATGAAATCATTCATACAATTTTCTAATTATGATGAAGTTTTGAAAGAATTTTGTAAATCAAAGGATAAATTTTTAGAAGAATCTAAAGAAGACTTAGGACAAAAAATATCTTCTTTAATAAAAAAATACCTAAGAAATGTTTCGATCCAAGAATATTTGGAGTTCCTATCACAATAGGGAATTTAATAAATTTTTCTATGTGTGATGTTGGAGCATCTATAAACGTTATGTCACTTAAACTATATGAGTCATTGTAGGTTCGTTGACTGATACACTCATTAATTTTACCTTAGCTAGCAACACCATTATTAAACCTTATGGCTTACTAGAAGATATCTTAGTCAAAATAAATGACTTAGTATTTCCCGCTGACTTCTATATCATGGAAATAGGAGACTTAATATCATCAAAGTCTCGAATTATACTTTTAGGAAGACCCTCCCTTAAAACAGCTAAAACAAAGTTAGATACATTTGAAGGAACAATGTATATGGGATTTGAAAAAAATATTGTCACTTTACATTCAATGATGAAGACATCTATGGCTTGATGAATTTGATAATGAACAAACTAATAATAATGAATCTTTAGAATTAAATCATCATGAAGCTGAAGTATATGCTATTAATGCAGTAATAATGGAAGATGAAAATGTTATGACCAAGAATATGCAAGTTGAAGATACTTCAAATCAAAAGACAATAACCCGAGAATGAAGGGTTAAGCAACCGAACAATGTTGAGAATTATTTACATGAAGGAATTTCAATCTATGAAGAATAAGAAGAAGAAAAAGAATAATCCAGGAATTGTCAAGCTCGATGATCTAGAAGATATATACATAAAGATAAAAGGTCAAATGGGCTTGGTACTTTAAAACTATTCGTGATACAGGTTCTAGAGCAAACTACATGCCAATTTATTTTTTTTCTTCACACTCAACTAGAATTAGATGTACTTACTTCCAAAAAAGTTACTTTACTAAACGGTTATTTAGTAAAACCAATAGGTGTGGTTACTAATGTACTAGTTCAAATCGACAAGTACATTATCCCAACACACTTTTTGGTTATGCCACACTTCATCAACGAAGACCCTCCATTAATTTTAAGACAACCTTTCTTAACCACTTTGAAAGCTGTCATGGATACTCTAAACAAGACAATCACATTCTGAGTGCATGGTCGAGCAATCACTTTCTGGAATGGCACAAGAGTGGATAATCCTATACTTAAGTTTATAAAACCAATTTAGGACTACGTGGTTCGGTCAAGCCAATGACAGGGAACAAAAGCGCTTTATGGGAAGCAAACCATACTCTATCTTTATTTCCATTTTTAGTGTTATGATTAGTAAGTTTTTTTTATATTCTCTCAACTTTCGACTCTTATAATGAGATATTTTAGGGGTTTAACTCCAGTATAATTTCATGTAAGGGGGGTCGATCGAGCTAATTTATTTACATATTATATTGTTTATGCATTAGTTTTATGTTAATTAGTTGTTTATAGTAATGATATTATTATTCAATACATATCATAGTTAAATTCTAAAAAATTTAAATAATTCTATTGTTATTGAATATATATACCTATGTGATAATTAAATGGGAAAATTGATTTAATTGGAGAAATAGTGAATATAGGCTAGTGATTTCCTAGCAATTCTAGTTTCTACTGGAAATCGTTGAGAAAATTGACACCGGTGTGTAGAGTTTTCAATATAATTTTGAGTCTGTGATTTCTCACCGATTCGAGCTTATAACTAAAATTCACTGGACAAATCCCTGAGCCACTGAGGTTCATTTTTAGCATTTCGTTAGTGATTTCTTAGTGAATCCCCTTAAACTCTAATTTGTTGAGAACGAATTCGAGTTTTTTAAAAATAGAATCATCGAATCACCACATTTAAATCCTTCACACTCATGAATCATTGCAACCTTTCGATCAAGAGACCAAATTTCGACTATATTCAATCTTCAAAAGCTTAATTTTAGTGTATTTAAGTGATTCTCACCTCAATCCTCACACATTCAACCCAAAAATTTGGTTAGTGTAGAGACAACTTGGCCTTAAGCAAGGGAGTTTGAATTGGAGCTTGGAGAAGTGTTATAGAGAAGAATTTTGGTTATGTACTTGAAAGAATCACTTTCAAGAAGGTAATCAACTAAAACCCTAAACTCTTATGGATTAATTTTTTTATTTTTCATCAATTTTTGATTGATTATTAGGTTAGAAGCTCAATTTCGAATTTTTATTGTATAAATGGCTTTGATATAGAACAATTTCTTTTAAAATACTAGTATAGGAGTAATGTGATAATTTGTTTATCGTTATCAAATTTTCGAACCATTTTTCATATATGGCGAGTGGATCAAATTTTATACGCAAGCTAATTTGTGACTAAGTTTCAAATGAGTTTGGAGGTTTTTGAGAATATTTATCAACTGATTTGGATTACATACAAAGTTTATTTTTCTCATTAATGCTTTATCGATAACTTTCATATAAATTTCAAACTCTCAATTTACAAAAAACTTCAGATGAATTTTTTTCTTTTTGATAGATAAGTTGAATTTACTAAGGGCTTTGCCGATAAATTTGGTTTTAATTTATAGGTTTATTCTTTTACTTATACTAAACTAAATGGCCAGTGGTGGAAAGGGTAGAGGTTCAAGAGAGGAGAAAGGAAAGTGAAAGTTAGTAGAGAAGACAAAAACCAAACTCAAAGCTTCCCAAATTCAACCAACGTCAATCTCTTTTAACACACCTAGGATTAGACCATAAAGAGAACCTACTCCACCTTCTTCATTTAGTTTCAATAGTGAGAATGATTATGTGGAAGAAGAGGAGGACATAGAGGAAGTCGAACATGAGATATTGATAAGGGAGAGAAATTACGTTCTTAAGAAAGAGAAATTTGTCAATGAGAAGGCCTATAAAAAATTTAGGAATGATATAGTTAAGAATATGAAGTTGATCCCGGAGAAGGGATTTAATGTGAAGAACGAATTCAAGTATATTCCTAGGATCTTAGGTATCATTGAGGCTAGGAACTGGAGATTATTGACTAGAGACTATAACCACCTAGATTTAGAGGATGTTCCTAGTGAGAATGGTTGTGATATCTGGTGAGAGAGTTTTACGCCAATGCATATGGAAGTAAGAGTAAGATCAAGTCCCGAGTTCAAAGGAGGACAGTGGATTATTTCACTGCAATAATAAATCAGTATTTTGGTTTATCGGATTTTCACCAAAAATAAAACTACGAGTACCCCAAACTCGAGTATGGTAATAAGTACCACTACCCCACTGAGACAATAAAGGGAGGTTTAAAGACAATCCATGGGGATGGATTTTTTTATACAAAGGGGTACCCCAAACACATAACTACCAAATTTTCTAGGAAAATCACTAAAGCTTGGTATTATTTCATCGACGCCGGCTTACAGTCAGGTCTGCAATATTACGAGATAGTGAACTACATGGTCGCCTTACTTTACCATATTTTCATGGGAGTAGGATACTTTGATGCTGGAAAAATCATTTATTAGTCGATTAGGAATGCCATTACCATAAAAGAACGATGGATTACCTTTCCCTTTAATGATTACGAAATTTTGTAGGGAGGATCAGGTGAACATGGCAGGGCTTGACATGGATGTTTTACCAGAGAAGACCATCACTGATGAGGTTATAGAGAGATACGGAATAGTGAATGGTTATGAAGACACAAATGATGAGAGAGAAAGGGCTGAGATAGCCAAAAAAGAAACTAAGCAGAAAAGAAAAATCAGAGATGACACGAGGAGAATTCTAGAGGACATTTCGGAAGCACGAAATGGTCCGAACATGAAGCAGCCTGCTAAGGATTATGACAGACTATATATGAAAGATTCAGAGTTAGCTTTCATGGGTGCAATTTTGTGCAATCAGATGACCACTCTCTGCAATCAAGAATTGTTGTTTGAGAGCCAAAGAGCCTTAGCAAGGAATAACCACATGATGGAGCAAATAATGTCCAAGAGAAACAGACTTCGAAGAGGAGCAGAGGTTCCTATACCATCTACACAGATGAGATTATCACTTAGCAGTAATCATGATGTTCAGACAATGCTAGGTTAAGAATATCACCTTTACGACCCAGCTGTGAGTTACTAGTCCCAGAGGATTAATCCAGTGGAGGACGATGACGACGCGACTTTTAGACGACGACATTGATCTGCTTGTTCTATTCATTCTCTTTCTCTTTGAATGATATTGTGTGAGATCTTTTATGTAATTCCAATCTTAGTGATATAGTTTGTGATAAACAGTGTAACTTTATGTTTATAGTGGTATATTATGTGATAAATTTTATTTAGTGTTTTGGTGTGGATTTTGATACATTTGATATATAAAGGTGATGTTTATTCATATAATTTTTATGCACTATGTCTTATCATAATCCTTAATTGAATTATTTATTTCTCGAGTGTCAAATTTTGGATTATATCAATTCTTTTATACTTCACGTGGTATGTTTGTGATGTTGAAAAACTAGACTTCATTTTTAAACCTTTTAAGACTAAGTTTGGAATGAGCTTGGGGGTATTTTAGGTGAATATGACAAAGATAACAAAGAAATCAAAGGAAAGATAAGAAAGGTAGAAGACAAGTTCAACATTAATTTTAATCTGATATGTAAGTAAGTTGATGAAATTTTTCAAATTTCTTTCAATTTCAAGTAAGTATGAATTTCATTTTACTTTATTTTTAGTAAGAATGATAATGAACGTAGAATAGATTTTGAATGGAAGTGATATTTTTATTACCCAAGTGAATTTTATGATAGAAGGAATCAATTTTTATATCCTTTTTTATTAACTTTACTAATTGATGTATACACTAAAATGAATACCTTGTGTTAGTCATGATAATGGGTAGAAGATTGAAACAATAGTGCAAGATGAACAAGATAGATTTTTAAGAATCTTGTGATAGAAATGCTATTGATTAATTATTTTCATAGTATATATATAGAAAGTTATTATGCCAGAGAGCTTCGAAATAATTCTCTCTTCTTTTTGCTCGACATTGTTTCTATTGCATATTCTATATTTTTAGTTGATGCTTGAAGATACATTAGAAATTTGATTTATTTTAAGGTATTTTTTATTCATTATGTCTTTTAATTATATATTTGCATTGTTTATTTCCAGCTTGAGTGAGTAGTCTATCAATCTAAACAAATCCTAGACATGTATATACTTTGAATTGCAAGATAATTATAATTAAGGAATCATGAACTTAATGCTTTAAATCTATTCATACACGTCAATCACGAATTAATAAGCCTTTTTTGCGTATTACAACTAAAGAAGATTAATATTGCTTACATAGTTGCAAATGTGTTATGTAGTATTTCGATTCTGATTCTATGTCTATAGTTATGGACAACAATTATAGAAGTAGTAACTAGGATTAATCTATAGGGCTTTTCCCAAGTGGAAGTTCTAGGTGATTGTGTTCTAAGTTGTTTATTATGCGGTTTCGGTTAATATTGGCTTAGATTAGGCATGATTTTCATTAAGTTTAATGCTACCATACTTCTATGATGTTACATTTTATCCAATGGGTAGATTTTACAATGATAAGAATGTGACATTTCCATTGAATTTAGAAAAATCGGTGGCTGGCTAAAGGCTATCAACCTATTATGAATTAGGATTTAATGATTCCAAGATTCCATGTGTTATGATTATAACTATAGTATGAACTGATATTATGTTCTAGTGTTTGAATGCAATCCAAGTATATTACATTATTTTGTAGGGGTTTGTGTAGAGGTTTGTTTAAGATATTTGAATTATACTGAATTTGAGTATTTTTTAAGAAAAGTTTGAGTTGAATTATTTAGATTAAGTTAGTTAGTTCGATTAATTAAGTTAGTATTTATAATTTTCAGTTATTTAATAATTTAATTCCCGCTTAATTAGATTAACTAAATTAATAAAAACAAGAAAAAAAAACTTTCCTTTGAGATTTGAAAATTTTATATGGAGACTATATCCCATTTACCATTACTACAAATAATAAAAAATACGGGAAACTATAGTGCCTGCTCGACACGTAGCATATCTTGAGGATGGTCTAAAGGCTACTAATTGGTTGTCACACACAACATAATGACTTAGACTACCTTGGCTTGGCCTATGTTGTTATATCCCATCTGTTTCACTAATTAGTCAAGTTTTCATGAGTTAGTCATTTTTTTGGTGTACCCGCAATTCGCCTACCTGTTACTCGCATGGGCTCGTTTTTCAAGGAGAATATTCGTCTATGAGATATGTTAATATACACTCACACATGCGATGCCAAACTGAATAAATACTAATTAACATCGCAATTAAGCAACCAACAGCCAAAAATAACGATTTATGCCTAGTCAGACGTGTATTAGCCTATCTGAGGTGTGCACATGGGCTCGAGTGGTGTCCAAGTCTGAAAATAAATTAAATAACGACGTCAATAAATATTGAACAGTTACACTAGTCATTAATTGCTTCATCAAATCTTCTATGGAGGTTTTTTGTTGAGTTTGTTGGTTTTCTTCTTGACACTGTTGATAAACTTTTTGAAAATATTTTATTGGCTGAAGATCAAGTCCTTTTATCATGTCTTCAATAGATCTCTCTTCATGTCGCGGGATATGCGGACTTGACACGAGCTCAAAGAAGTTGAATTGTTGCAATGCATAGCTAGAATAGTGATGCTTCTCATATTTTGGATAGTAAGGACAAACATATGTGGGATTAGAGTAATCCGCGCAAATTTCACAAAACTCAACCTATTGCACAAAAGAATGCTTGTTAATAAATTGATGTTCATAATGTGACATACCTACCCCATTCACATTGTAATAGTATGAGACTTCGATTCGACCATAATTGTAAGAGTAGAAAACCATCGCGGAGTTACCTGCAAAAATGCTAGAGACATGGGTAAAGAGAAACTACAAGTACCAATGATAATAAGAATAAGTAAAGAAAAAGAAAAAAATCCCCGACAACGACGCTAAAAATTGACCCGCATCGAACGTGTCAATAAAATATATTACCTAAACCAACTATTTGTAAATAGTGGCAAAAGGTCGATCCCACATAGATTAGTTGTCTTTCTAAGGTTCTAAAAGAAAGGGAAAACGAGGGTTTGAGAGTGAATGTTGAAAGAATTCAAAAAGATGGGGAATTGTAAATACTTCATAACGAAAACAATTGGAAATGCAACCTAGACTTTCAATTTCTCAAACTTCCTCAATCAGCATACTACAAACTCTATGATCACCGATCCATGTAAAGATATGCAAATCAAAAGTAACCTAGAGTAGCTATAGAACCAAGTGGGCACTCGATTCCTCATTTTCCTTTATTTGATAGCCAACAATCGAATCACTAGTGTGTCCGATTTAGCATAGATCTCTAAGGTATTTGACTGGTCCCGACGAGTGTGAGTCTTCTTGCATGCTTACATATGGAATCGACTCACTAGCAATAAGTTTCCACCTAGAACATGTAAATGACCCTTCACAATGTATCAAAGCTTAACATTAAGAATCAAACAATACCAAAGAGAATAGAATATAAAAAAGCAATTGAATTAAAATAAATTAGATCTCACAAAAAGTTTGATGCCAAGAGAGTTGTTTGATCCACCTTTAGTCTAGATCAATGAAGTTTAGTCGGACATAATGAGATTAAACACCAATTTCTTGAAGTTCTTTTGTAAATAATGGGTTTTGAACAATAAATTCTCGAGTTTCTATTTGTATAGACCCGAAAAAATCTATCCCAAAACAAAATTCTGAAAAATCTAGGCGAAAATCCCAAGTTTCACGTTCCACGCCGCGAATCTCTATGTTCCAAATCGTGGGCATGAACCCACCTCGTGAGTGGCAGCGTGGATCACTGCCTTGCCAATTTTCAATACCCTCGTTCCATGTCGTGGGCGTGATCCCAGAACGTGGATGGCGCCGCGAGTGGTGGCATGGGATTCTGCACAATGTTCCTTACGTCCAATTTTTTCGGTTTCACTCTGATTCTTCGCTTAGGGTCATCAAAGCCTTTAAATGACACAAATGAGAGATTATCACTATAAAATATAGGATTAAAGTCTAAAATCATACTAAACACTAAACTAAATAATACATAAATATAGACTTATCATAAGTCATCAAAACCATACACACACAAGAGTTTTCGAGTCATCAATTGTGACGGCCCCAGTTCCCACAAACTGGACCCCGCTCGGCACTAGTTAACATTCTTTCCCATTATTATTATTTATTAAGTGATTTTAAATTGAGTTATTAGTTTTGCAAGTTTTAAATTTAAAGCAGCAAAATTAAACTAGCAATTCAAATAACTCGTAAATACACCAATTCAGGACAACCTATAGTGTGGAAACCTAGTAAACATGATCTAGTGTATTTAAGGTGACCAAAGAGTGCGAGAAAATCATATACATGTATCATAAAATTTCACTCAACCGATTAACCAGTTTTACAAAAAAACAAGTATAGCATATACATACATCAAAATATCAAAAAGAAACCTACGTAGTAACAAAGGGAGAATCGGCTATGAGGGAAGCTTAGAGGAAGTCACCAATCACTGGCTATTTACCTTTGCTACTCGAGGGACCTGCAATTGTCACCAGAACGGAGACAATTCTAGTGAGTAAATCTAGAGGAGTCTCAACAGTACTTCAGATATCAATAAAGCATAGTCCATAAATCATGCGGATAATGAAATAAATAAGAAAAATAGTAAGTGTGTGATAAATAGATTAAATAAATAAACGACGAGAAACGAGTGACAAAATAAAAAGATAGACGTCTAAGTGGTCTCAATGCTCTTCAAACTGTGAGCTCGAGACCTCTTCTAGAAACAACTTGAAGTAGATCCCAACTAGTCTCGAATCGTGGGCCTAAGGCCACTTCCAAGAACAGCTTGATAATAGTTCTCAAACTGTGGGTCTACGACCAGTTTTAAGAATAGCTTGAGAGTCAAACTGTGGGCATTAAGCCACTTCCGAGAACAACTTGACCTTACACTGATGGACTTCAGTCCATCCCAACAATACACTACGCAACCTGACTACCTAGACATTAGGTCACCCGACATACGAATATATTTCAAGGAAGGCAATTACATCAAAAGCATTGTGGCGGCTCTGCCGGCCCGGGGTGACGTGTCACCATGTACTCCTTGCCTGGTGGGCCCAACTACACGTGTTTGGCACCTGCCCATCCTCCTCTTATCTCGAAATTCTTGTCCACGTGTGTTTTATAGAATCAGTTAGTGGATTATTTGTATTTCCTTAACTTATTCTCTTTAAGTATTTAAATGTTTATTAAGTTCAATAATTTGCAGTTTATTCTAATGCCTAACCATACTAGTGGGTTGTATCTTACAAGTTAACATAAATCAGCTGAAGCCTTTATTGATACAATTAGAATAAGTAACTAGCTTGGTACACATTATTTATAAGAGCAAATCCTACTGTGGAAAACCCGAAAAAGTACTCTATATATGAGCAACATTACCATAAACACTGTATATATACATGTTTTGTGTCATCTCAAGTCCCCCAATACCCAAAATAATACAAAATATTAAAATAAGCACGTACTAGTAGGTCATCGACAACGGGCAATCAGATATAGTCACTTAGGATCCCCTTGCCCCTACTGGTACTAACATCTGCACTCAATCATCAAAAAAAGACAAATGACGAGTCCAGTAAGTAAAATCCCAAGGAACCCCTCTGAGCATTCGCATAAATAAAGTAAGGCAATGCAAGAAGTATTGTCAAGTGAACATGCGGAATGCAAAGACAGACAACTGTAAATGGCTCATCGCATGAATAGATAACAACTAAGCTAACAAATGTGTGTGCTTGCTTCTGATGGACTAGACTGTACTTCGGGTCGCCAAGTTTCCACCAATGGTCGTGCCCAACTAGCCCGACATTTGGTCCCTTGCGGTGCTGGTCAAATTCGCCGAGTCACCGATACGTACACCAAAGGCAAGCTCAGGCTGACATTCACTGAGGGACGAGTCACACGTGCTATAGTCTAGTGCATCATGCATACATATCCAGTAAATCCGGGGAAGTAACCTTAACCTACGTCCAAGTAATAGAATGGAATTGTAAACATCAAGGAAATGATTGGAATGAATTTAAAACATAATCAAATACTCAGAGTTTTTCGGTTGGGTTTTACAAACCTTAAACCGCTCTCCGACCTCCCCAGACTCCCATATCCGACCCGTCAACTCCCCGACACAGAGCTACGATCCACTAAGTCCCTGAAGTCCAATTTTATAAGTTTAGGTTGCTTATAAATGTTTAGACATGTATTAAGTTGAAAATTACCAAAACATCCATTTGATTCATATTTTATCTGTTATTAGCGTGCTAATATGAGTACCTAGCCCGCTAGGGGATCTGTCTAGCGTACTACTATTCTTCATTTTGAAAAATATTTGGAAACCCAAAACGATTAGCGCGCTAATTGCCCTTTGTGACAGAATTCTCAAGTCTAGAATTTTATCCTTCCCCTCTCAATTAGCTACCCTAACCTGGTTTACATCCTCTCCATACCTAAGTGACTCCAAAACATTAGTTAGACTCACCTCAGAACAACAATTAAGTCAAAAGCCTCAAATCCCAACATTCACTAGTTTTTTCCAAATTCAACAAAAATCCCAATTCATGCAAAACCAGTGATAAATTCTTAATAGAAATGATCATTAAACCCATAATTCATTAAGTTTCTATCAAAAACCAAGAATCTAACCCTCCAACTCGAATTTGACCAAAAAATACAAAAATGGGTTCATTGAAGAGTGTATAAGATGAGGAAGATGATTACCTTAGTTTGATTCCCAGTTTTTATCTTCAAAGTGATTGAATTCTAGCTTGAGTCCCCTATTCTTCGCTGGTTTTCTCAGATGGCATGAGAGGTTTTGAGTGGTTTCATCATCAAAACTCCACTAACTTCCTATATATATATATATATATATATATATATATATATATATATATATATATATATATATATGTTTGGTTAAGATCAAGTGTGTATATGTATCTCGAGGATTATCTTGTGGTTCATAAATATGTTGTCCCACACCACCTGATGACTCCATTAATATACTCATCTCTTAGAATTACTCACAATGATCATCTTGAGGTCTATCCATGATCCTCATTATTTAGTTCAAACTATAGGCTTTTAATTTTTTTGATTTAGGTATCTTATATTAAGCTTTATTAAACCATATGATTAGTGTTTTATTTAACAAAATTAACCAACTAGTGGTCCTAGTAACCTTCGGCTACTAGATATTCGATGCCCTAAGTCTCGACACGCATTTCAAGGCGTGCCATAGCCAATCGTTTAAATTTTAATTTAATTAGCCTATGGTTACATTACCCATTTCAATTGAATTACTTAGCCATATTAACATGATTCAGTCGAGTTCCCTAGTATACCCGTACTTCGCCTCTTGATACCCGTGTTGAAACGTATTTCGAGGCGACTACTCGTCACACAACCTCGCACGATATAACCATTCCACATACACACATACGATTTATTAACAAATAATTTCATAAGATGCATCGCAATTAAACAATACAACACATAATTTACTAGTGTACTTAGGTCGTTGTGTATCCTAGCCTACCCGCGACGTCCACGTGGATCTGAGCTGCTTTCATGTCTGAAATTGCGAAATAAATAACGGCGTTAATGAAACGGGCCGTTACAAGCATATTCAATAAGGAAATAAAATCAAATGAGAAAAGAACTACTATTGATGCCCCTACTGGTTTAATTACCTTTAACGTACGAAAATCAACGCAATAGCAATTCCCACATGCCTTGTAATGCACACGTGGCTCCCATTCAATTTTTTTTAGTCCTTGGTATCTAATTTTTTATATTTTATAAGTGTTAGACCACGTTGGAAATCAAAATATCAATTTAAACAATAATTTATCTAATTTTCTTCCCAATACCACAATTTACAAAAAATATGTGGGTTGTAATCGCATTGATCACGCCTCGGTCTGGACTCGCCTCAACCAATTTTTCTTAGATTTTTATTTCCCCTTTTATTATATAAATTCATATGGGTTAGAAATGTATGTATGTGTGTGTATATATATATATCATATATAGTGTGTAGTGTATAGTATTATGTATATATACATATCAAAAGTACTATCATACGAATTAGATATGTATATATGCATATGTTGTCTTTGGCCATAGCAAAAAACAACACAATGCATCATCTCTTCCTCTTGCTGTGCGATCACGCACAACAATGTGAACACTCAGCACGCCCATTTTTTGTTAAACCCTTACTTCAACATATTTCTCTCAACACCACACTTACTATACTCTTTTACACTAAAACCCTATAAAAACACTATCAAATTTCAAGAAAATCTGCATCCAAAACAACAAAGATGGAAATTAATGGGTAAACAACTACTCACCTTTGTAGCCTAACAAAAGAGAGCAAGTGTAGGGAGCTTGAAACGCGAGAGAAACGTTTCGAATGCCAGAGAGATGCAAGACCTCGTAGAATGGGAGAGCACACATGAGATAGTTGAAAGAGAGGGAGAGGCAAAACGTTGAGGATGATGAAGGGTTAGAAGGAGTGGTGCTTATCCTCTCTTTTTATCTCACAAACTTTGTCTATCCGTTTATTTCTTTTTTTTTTTACTTTCTAAACCAGTAAAAAAATTCAACACCTCAAATTCTAAAATTTAACTCGTTTATTTCATTTAAAACAAATCTTCATAATGCCCCCCATGACTCAACAATTATCAAACAAGCCCCTTTGACTTAGTCAAATTAACCAATTAATCATTTAGCTCCATTTAGCTCACTTTGATTCTATAAGATTTAGTGATATTGAATATTTTTAAGGACTTATACTCTAAAACTTAGCATTTACGCTCTTAAAAATTCTCATTTTTCATATGCTCGCTCAATTTATGATTTTAAGTCGGCGACGCTCGCTCTCAATTTTTAGCGTGCATCTCGAGATAGCTCTTACTCGTAAAAATCGAAGATAAAATAAATCAAATTGTGCGACAAAAATATAAGTAGATAATACATGTAATCTTCTGCAAGTAAATTATTTGGGTCGTTACAGTCTTCCCAACTAATAAGGATCTTACTCTCGAAATTAAATTAACCTATGACGGATCCTTACCATAAATTTAAAGAAGAAAAAGGGAGTGTTCGTTAACCGGTCCCTCCACTTTTTCTCGCATGAAATCATTGAAATGTGACTCGATGGTTATAGACACTCTCCAAACTGTAGGCCCATGGCCACTTCAAGTAGTTTGGAGTGTTCCATTCAAACTACCTATTTAACAAAGTCGTTTCAAGCAGTTCAAATTTTAATTTATGAATTATGGACTCGTGTAGAGTCGCTTAAAATAGCTCAACTTCCCAATTCATCAAATTGCGGGTCATAACCACTTCTAATAGGTTGACTTTTCAATATTCATCAGACTGTGTGTCGTAGACACTTTTGACATTCTTACTTATCTAATTCCACTATGGACTTAACCAAGTCCCATATCAAAAAATTTATAGTAAGTCTGTCAAAGTGTGGGTATCTGCCGCTTTTAATAACTCAACTTTTCAATTCTGAACTACAAGCCTTCCCAAATCACTTCAAATTTTTCAGTGTATTAATGAGGATGTCAATGATTTTAATAATAGGTGTCACACATTAATACATTACAACAACCAGTAATCATGGAGCAAAATGTTACGATCGCGACTCGAACACTAACCCTGTAAGTACCTTCCAGACCACTTGCGTCTCAAATGCAAGTTTGTAAACTTACATCGCTCCGAATAATTCAAGATTTAAGTCGATTTTCATGACCTTTGATGAATAACTATTAGTTGATCGATCTCATTGATATTAATGGAGACAACTAAGCTCCTGTCAAGGCCACATCAATACCAAGGCAGTAAAGTATTCGACAAGTTTGCAACTACGGCCGTCATGAGCACTGGGTGTTCATGTATCATATGATAAATCACAAATTCATCTAGCCTGACCTCTCTTTAGGTATGTTCAAGGTAAGGTTCTACATCTTGTGAACCAAAACCTACCTAGAATCTGAATTCCTCTCGAACTCTTAACTGAAATTAGGCATTTCTTATCCCCGACAACCAAGATGAGGTCAAGTAATACTGTCTAGTAGGTGTCACCCTTGACTCTATCACCTATACGTTTGGAAATGCAAGCTACCATAGAAACTCAAATTTAGCAATCCATGTATAATATAACTATAGCTAAAATAAAGTCATACCCTAGGCACTATCGTGTGTTGTCATCGGTTGCAGCTCCGCCACTACTTGGACTCTCTCCATGACCTGTGGTTAATATTGCCATGTTAAACATGGTATGTGACATCCGAGAATTTCATAAACTTGATTAGGTTGCTAATTATGTATTTTCGGATTTAATTTGTGATTTAAGTATCCAAGGTGGGACCCATGTATCATGGACCGGAGATCACAAGCTTAAATATTATTTTTGCGTGTTGCATGCCTAGTGGATGTAATATATGGTATTTTGTCCTAACATCGAAGTGTGTTGAGGTGCATACTCAGTTTTTCTAATTTATTAGTTGTTCGAAAATTAATTAACCAAGTGTTAATCCTCACATGAAGATTTCATCTCGATTTGCGTGCAAGTCGAGATTGGTGGTAATATAATGCGAGAATGAAGTTGGTACAAGACTTTGCCTCGAATTTCGTATCAGTTGGCGGCGGTCGCTATTTAGATTGAATCTAAATCAGGGCATGTTTGGCTAAATATGACAAGAAAATTGGTCCATAAGGATTTAGTATGTCATGGACAAAGATAAGATTTGGGGGTTTTGGTCATTTATAGACATTTTATGAAGATGGACTATTTGTCAAGAGTTTGGTTCAATTTGGTGAAAAACCAAATTGAAAACAAGCATCAAAAGTTAAAATACGTCAAAATAGAGATTTTGGGAATTAATAAATAAAAAGAAATTAAGCTGCTAACAAGCAGCTGAGGGTTTATATCTATAAAAAAACAAATCAAAATTAGACTCATTTGAAATGAACGAACATTTTGTTCATCTCAAAACCACTCAATTCGATCTTTCGCTTTGCGAGCTCCCGAAGTTCGATTTTCACCCAGTTTCTTTCCGCAAAATCATATAGCATCGCAAAACGGTCAATTTGAGCTAGGTTTCCACGGCGAAAATGAGGTATTCGGCCTGCAATTTGGTACATACTCAATTCAGTGTATTTTCCTTAATTCAATTTGAATTCTCGCTATTTCTCGATCTTTTCGAGGGGTTTCGATGGAAATTGGTAGAAATCATCATTAATAGATGTATTGGGTTGATTTACACTGATTTGGAATAAATCTCATTGGTGTGGGTTAATGTTTTGATGAACTAAATTGATGTGATTCAGTTGATAACTATTTTGGAGATGTTTTTATTGTTGATATTGACTTATATTTGGATTATGGACGAATTGGACTGGGTTTTTGTCAAAATTGACTACATAGGGGGAAATATTTTGATGTTGGTATCTAGTGGTTTCATGGTGTTTGTTGTCGAGTTTCGAGGATTTAATTGTGAAAATATTGATTTGGTGACATTTTTCAGTTCAAAATAAATAAAGTTTGCCAAGTTGGCATGTTATATTGGAAAATTCATAACATCTCCATCAGTAATCCGATTCGAGTGTTCTTGGAGTCTATAGAAAGTAAGACATGTGTACTGTAAGTTCCTTTTAGGTCATCATGACAAATATTGAGGTTTTTAAAAATACAAAGGTACCCCAAGTTGGCTAGTTGAAAGGCAGTTGAAACTGTTATATAAATTAATATTTTTGAAAACTGTTCTCAAGTGTACTTTGGCCGCTGTTTTTATTGGCTTTCATGATTTAGTTTCACTTGAAGCTTATGGATCCATTTTCAAGGTGATTTGACGCTTCGAGGACCACGAAAATTAAACTCGAAGTTAGGTTGGTTGTAAGTAATCCCTATAGTGTTCTTTACTACTTATGAAATTTATCTTTGTACCCATAATTGTATCATAGTCTACATTGCATTTTATTATTTTTGGTCATGCATAGAGCGAGTGAGGGGGATAAGCTTGTTTCGGAGACTGGTTTGATAGAAACTAGGTTTCAGTTATGCCTCTACGTCGTCTATTGAGACTAGCGAAGTCTAATGCCGATAAGTTATCTTTGAATTTCATGATCTCTTTATACCGTCTCTGGACTATTTTTGGAAGTCAACGTCTGATTATAGTTAGGAAATAGTGAAAAAGTGGATTGCATGTCATGTTGACGCATATATCTTATTGTTTATTTGGAAATGCAATTACATGTCTCCACGTATCAGTCTAACAATTGCAGGAGTATAGATCAATGTAGGAATTTACTTAACTGACATTTTCGTGTTGTTTTTAATGGTGTCAGATGTGACGACCCTCCCCGACCTAGGGTTGGGTCGCCTAACCTAAAGTCGTTACCCGAGCCAAGTACCTAAATTATGTCTTGAGCAATGACTTGGCTCACCAAAAACAACATGCGGAATATAAAACTAATGCATATGGATAAATAATTACGGAATTAAATAAAAAGGAAATCCATATGACGGACTATGAAACTATCGTTAGGTTTTCAAATCCTTACAATACTTAAGTTATTCAAACACTATCAAGTCATTTAAGCTAAATGAGAGTAAGGTTCATTCTACCCCAAAGACCTAATAAATAGATAATATCATTACAAGGCTCACATCAAAATAGAAGGCTTCAAGTTATCGCCTCTCCATTGACTTGATCTAGCGCTGATGTGTATGGTCTTGAGATGTAAGTGGAGTGAACTAAAAGGGACAATGGAGCTCAGTAATGCGGAAAACTCGCTCAGTCATCAAATACGCAAGTAATACTTAATAATCATGCACGACTAGCATGAATTTAAATTGGGTAAAGAAGCATTTAAAATAAAACATCGCATGGATTTATAAAGCATTCATAATTCAAGTCAACAAGATTGATAAAACATTTTCAAGACAAAACCCAAGATTGATAAAACATTTTCAAGTCAAAACCCATTATCATGCATAGGGTTAAGAAAGAGAGATACTATAGAAAATACTAATAATATAACGTCGTGGTCTCATTCAATGCATACTAGTTATAGACAAGAGTCCAGCGACCGATTCTCTTACCCTCGAGGTGATGGCAACCACTAGCCGACACACAAGCCTTATGTGCCTTCTCATTAGTCCCATCAAACCAATAGTAGGTTCGTCCAAAGCCATCACCGATGTGTGCACCAAAATCATTTAAGGTTTCCATGAGAAGTTAGCCACCGCTCATGTCCATAATAACCGACCACAAGGGTTTATATAAGAGATTAATCCCAACTCCTTTCCCAATAGAGGGTAATCCCAACGCCTTTACCAGTAGGGGACAATCCTAACTCCTTACCCAGGAGTAGGTAGTTCCAAGTTTGGTGCAACACACATACATCCCATAGATAAGTAAAATTAATTCATTAACACGATGCAACCCATTTCCCAAGTCTCTAATTAAAAACGTATGTCTTAACATAATTAATATCAAGCCATATTTGATAATTGAGCAAGCTCCCCACTTACCTCGACTCGCCGCGATATCCACTCTCGGTCTTTGCGTGCTCGGGGCTCGATGTGAATCGCCTCACGAATCTAAACAATTTAAGACATATTCACATCAACAAGTCATATATTAATTCTACTTTATTTTGGGGTGCACTAGTGTGGGCCCCGCGGGTCCTTCGTCACTCAGTGCAAGAGGTGGGACTCGACCAACTCTTCCCTTACGGACGAAGGAGCACACCCCATTTGAAGGTATGATTTATTCTTATCTTATTTCTAATATATATCATATATATACATAAATATCTTATATACATATATATATATATATACATAAATATCTTATATATATATATATATATATATATATTATATCTTATTTATTAAAATAAAGTAACCAGGGACTAATGTCCTTAGTTTTTTATGTGTAGGGGCCAGATTAGCCCCTGGTCAAATGGCCAAGGTTGCATGTCCTGCCCGACGCGCGGGCTGCCCAGAGGCGTTGCCCCTGGGCGCCCTTCGTCACCGGAGTTGTTGCTGCCCTTCCATTCCACCGAAGCTCCACGTCATCCGCTCTACGCCACCCCTGGCCGTCCAACTTGCCGGTCGCGCCTCCCGTGCTCGCCGCAACGTTATCCTCCACGGCTAGCTGTTGGTCCACCGGCGTCTGCCGCCGCACGAGCTGGTCCACGCCACTACCACCCGAGCCGGAGTTCTGTGTTCCTTTCTTTCCACATGGTCTCTCCCAAGCCGCCGCCTCTCATCATTTCTTATGTGTTCAAAGCATAATAGGGTTTGAACCCTTTGAAGTTATGTTTTGTTTTCTCTCTATTTTTTGTATTTAAGTGATAAATATCTCATCTCTCTATTTAATTCCAAGATTGACACACTATGTGCACAAACCTTGTCTAGACCTTTTATCGAATTTATTTTCAATGACTTAGTAATCTCATGGTCTCGTCGTTGTGCGCACATAATATAATTGAGTCGTGATACTTACATAGTACACACAATATCACACCAAACACAATTAAAATATTAAATTACCTTAAATGCCCTCGAGTCGGGTCTGGTAGAATTTGGGTCGTTACATTTGATTTTATATGAAGATAATGGATGAATGGACAAGATTCAAAGATTACGGTAATTGTTTTCTGAAGTTAAACTAAGTTCTTGTTGTAAATTGTTTATATATATTATTTTGGGATTCTTGGGGTGAGTATAGGACGCGAAGTTTATTTGAATGGTTATGAGAATCTCTTAAGTTAGTTAAATGTGCGTTAAGAGGTTTATGATTCAATCTTGGTCTATTTGAGATTGTAATGTTGTGATAAAGCTATCGGAGACTTTAAGTTAATTCATAAATTTGGATTTGATATATATTATGAAGTGCGGGGAGTTGTGAGTCCTTCTAGGACTCTCCCCAATTCTATTGTCTATTAGGTGAATTTTTCCTACAGGCCACTTTAAGGAGAGGTGCTGCCGAAATTTTTTTTAAATACAGACATGATTTCTGAAATTGCTCCAATTGAACAAATCATGAATTGAGTTTTATTGAGGACAAAAATTAGTTTTAGAGCTTGTAAAGGACCGAAATAATTGTTATTTTGATGTCAAAGTTGAAAGAACGAATTAGGCTGACTAGATTATCAAGGGATTAAGGTAATCTAGGCCGGTCAATCGTCTTAATGACGAGGTGGCTGACATTGTATAACTCCGGACATTTGTTCTTGAAGTGTCCCAGCTGGCCACACTCGACACACACTATCTGTCCTCGAGGACTAATGCCACTACTTCTACCTGCGCTCTCTATATACTGTTGCTGCTGAACTGGTAAGTCTTGTTTACTATGGTCGCCTAGCATAACTGGCTGCTGAGGTAGGAGGAACCATGACTATAGAAGCTAACCGTACTAGTGGTGCCAATGACCATGTACTTCAAACCTTATTGACATCCTGGTCTTACCATCAGCTCATCTTCCTCTTCTTGTCTGCCATGACATCTGCTCGGACTTTTACTCGATCTATGTTTCAACCAGTTGTAATGCACTATCCTTGGGGTGCGTGATGAGATATGCCTATCTTGTCAAGCTACGCTTATAAGCTCTATCTAATATTGCAAGCACTGTCGTGACTACTGCGCCCCCGATGGTTGGAAACAATCCCTCGCAAAAGAAATGAACTTAATCTTTATTTTTATCTACCACTCCGCCAGGAAACTGCAGTAACTACCGGTACCTCCCCATATACTGCATAACGCTCTCTCATAACCTTTATCGAATCTCTATGAACTTCGACCTCTTAGCAATCATGAACGAATGCGGGTAATATTTTTGGTTAAACATATTCTTAAAGTCTAACCAAGTCTTAAGCTCTCCTTATGTGGCTATCAGATTGGTCCACTGAGTATATGCATCTCCAAAAACTGAGAAAGTCGCTAACCTAGGCTTCTTGCTATATTCAATTCTCAAGAACCTTTGAATCTTCTTGTAGCTCATGATAAATTTATCTGCCTCTACCACATCCGAGTCTCCACTGAATCTGTGGGGTCTGTACCTCTCGACTCCCTAGTCAACTTAGCCTCCAAAGTCAATTGAAATTCTACATATATCGGAGCTGGTGCCACTGCTATTGTAGGCATAGGTACAGTTGCGACAATCGGTGGTGCAGGTACAATGGAAACTTCGCATCTTGTGTAGGAGTCGTTGTAGGTGTAGATGGAGACGGTAATTTTCATCTGAGTATAGTCAATATCTTATCTAGTCATTGATCCTGCAACTTAATCCTCTACGATAAGGCCCGAAAGTCTCCCACTTCAATAGAGCTGGAAACTATACCTCTACCCTAATCAACAGTGTCTGGCTAATCGGCTATCACGGTCTGCAATCGTAGATTATAATTTTTTCGATTAGCTACTATAACTATCAGTTTATTATGTATTACAATCAAAACTATATATATAGTTCAAGCTTTGATTATTCCCCAACTCACTTCACTTGCCTACTAGGACTTTAAGTTAGGATCATAGGATTTTCACACTAAGTTCTATTTTAATTTAACTCTAAGTTTGCATTCTTAGTAGAATTGAAAGCTTATCAATAGTTAATGACACGTGTCAAGCATGCACAATAATTTCTCGTATTTTACTATTAACTTGTAGTAGTGGTAAATGGGATATCGTTTCCACATGGATTTTCTAAATCTCGAAGGAAAGTAACATTTTCTTGTTTTTATTAATTTAATTAATCTAGTTAAACGGGAACTGAAATACTAAATAACTTAACAATTATGATTACTAACTTAAATAAAAAAACTAACTAAATAAATCTAAATAAGTCAAATTCAAACTAAATTAAATAATTTTCATATGTAATTCAATATAAATAAACAACCTTCTAAAAAACCCCTCACTAAAAAATATAATATATTTGGGTTACTTTCAAACACTAGAACATAATATTACTTTACTTTATAGTTATAATCATAAAATAGGAATCTTGGAATCATTAAACCTCACTCATGATAGGTTGATAGCCTTTAGCCAACCACCAATTTTCTTTAATTCAATGGAAATGCCATATTCTTATAATTGTAAATCTACCCATTGGATAAAACGCAACACCATAGAAATACGATAGTATTAAGTTCAATAAAAATCGTGCCTAATTAAAGCCAATATTACCGAAGCCGCATAATAAATAACTTAGAAAACAATCACCTAGAACATCCACTCAGGAAATGTCTTATAGATTAATCCTAATTACTACTTCTATAATTGTTGTCAATAACTATAGACATAGATTCGAAATCATAATACCACATAATACATTTGTAACTATGCATGCAATACTAATCTCCTTTAATTGTAATACGCAAAAACAACTTGTTAATTCTGTGATTGACGTGTATGAATAGGTTTAAAGCATTAAGTACATGATTCCATAATTATAACTATCTAGCAATCCAAAATATACTACATTGTATAGGGTTTGTTTAGATTGATAAACTACTCACTCATGCTAGAAATAAACAACGCACAAATAAAAGTTAAAAGACATAATAAAACAATGGCGGCCCTAGCCGGCCCGGGTGACGTGTCTCCGCGTACTCCTTGCCGGCTGGCCCAACTACACGTGTCCAGCACCTGCCCGTCCTCTTTATGTCTCGTAAATTGTGTCCACAAGTGTAATATTAGATAAACTAGTAAATCATCATTATATTTTTTGTCCCATACCAACTGTTGCTATCTAATTGTTTCAACTGTTACCTTGTTGACAATTTATTGAGATCTTAACTATACTAATGGGTTGTATTTTAAGGTTAACACATTCAGCGGAAGTCATACTTAATACCCTTTAAACAAGATAATTTAGCAAGATAAACATTGTTCAAAGGCAAAACCTACTGTGGAAAACCCTGGAAAGTATTATGTATATAAGAGACATTACCACAACAGGTATATATACATGTATTGTGTTATCTCAAGTCTCCCAATACCCAAAATATACAAAATATCAAAAATAAACACGTAGAAGTAGGTCCTCGACAGTGGGCAATAAGATGTAGTCGCCTAGGATCCCCTTGCCCCTACTGGTACTAGGATCTGCACTCAATCATCACAAAAAGACGGATGATGAGTACAGTAAGTAAAATCCCAAGGAACTCCACTGAGCATTCATATAATAAAATAAAGGAAATACAAGGAATGTTGTCAAGTAAACAAGCGCAATGTAAAACAGGCAACTGTAAATGGCTCATCACATGAATAAACAACAGACAAGCTAACAAATGTGCATGCTCGCTCAAGAGGGACTAGACTGTACTTTGGGTCACCAAGTTCCCACTAGTGGTCACGTCCAACTGGCCCAACACTTGGTCCCTCGCGGCGCTGGCCGAATCCGCTGAGTCCCTGACAAGTGCACCAAGGCAAGCCCAGGTCGCCATTCACTGAGGGTCGAGTCACATGTGCTACAGTCCAATGCCTCATGAACACACAAGGAAATCCGGGGAGTAACCTCAACCCACGTCCAAATATCTGAAATAATTGATGAACAACAAGGAATAATAGAAACATGTAAGCAGAATAAATACTCAGAGTTTTTCAGTTGGGTTTTACAAACCTCACACAGCTCTCCGACCTCCCCGGACTCTCGGATCGACCCGACAAGCTCCCCAATACCAAGCTACAGTCCACTAAGTCCCTAAAGTCCAATTTTTATAAGTTTAGGTTGTTTATAAGTGTTTAGATGTGTATTAAGTTGGAAATAATCAAAACAGCTCTTAACTTCATAGGTCATCCGTCATTAGCGCACTAATTTGTCTACCTAGCGCGCTAGTTTTAAGTTAGCGCGCTAAGGGGGTGTACCTAGCGCGTTAGATGGAATTAGTGCGCTAGAATTTTTAACTAGCGTGCTATTGTTCTTCGTTGCGAAGAACAACGGCACACTCAAGACAGTTAACACACTAATAGTTCCAATTAGCGCGCTAATTGCCTTCTGGGATAGAATTCTCAATTCGAGAATTCTGTCCTAGCCCTCTCAATTAGCTATTCTAACTGGTCTATTACCATCTCCTCATCAAAATAACCTCAATCCATGAATCAGAACAATCCAAACATCAATGTACATCAATTTTCCACAAATCATGCATTTACCACCATCTTCATTAACAACCAATTTCATCAAAACTAACTAAACCAGTGATAAATTCTCCTTATATATGATCTAATGACATGAGATGCATCATATTTACACAGAAAACTAGAGGTTCAACCATCAACTCGAGTTTCACTAAACATACCACAAAAACGGGTTCATTTGCAAGCTTAGAGGGTGGAGAAGGTGATTACCTAGGTTAGATCACTTGGTTTGATGCCTAGGTTGTTGAATTCCCTGTTGGAGGCCTCTTCTCCCTTCTCTGATTCTTCTGGTTTTGCATGAAATGAATGTGAGTGTTTATGATCAACACTCCACTAACTCTCTCATATATATGTTTATGGAATCAATTGTGCGTACGTATCCCAAGACATATCTTGTGGTTCACAAGTATGTTGTTTAATGCCTCCTAGTGACTCCAATAGCACACTCATCATCTAGTACCACTCACTATGCTAATCTAGATGTCTATCTCATGGCCCCTTTTATTTAATTGAAACTATAGGCTTATGTTTATGTTATTAAATGTCACATTACATTAAGCCTTATCCAACCATATGGCTAGTTTTTATTTATCAAATTAAACCAACTCATCGTCACACTAACCCTCGGCTACCCGTACCCGGTGCCTGGCGTCTTGACACGCATTTGAGGTGCGTCATAGCCTATTGTTCGACTTAATTTAATAAGCCTATGGTTACATTAATCATCTCAATTTGATAACCTATGGTTACATTCATTATGCAAAATTGATAACCTTGACATTGTTTATGTAAGTTTATTGAGTTTTCTCTAGTGTACCCATATCTCGCCTCTCGATACCCGTGTTAGCATGCACTTCGAGGTAGTTACCCATCACACAACCTTGCAAGCTCTCATGATTCAACATACACACATGCGATGTATTTAACCAATAATTAAATAAATTGCACCGCAATTAAGCCATCCTACACATAATTAAACTAGTGTACCTAGGTCAACGTGTGTCCTAGCCTACCCGCGGCGTCCACGTGGATCTGAGCTGGCGTCCATGTCTGTAAATTTTGAAATAATTAACGGCATTATTAAAATGGGTCGTTACAAAATGAATAAATATCTTACTATAAATCAAAGCTCCAAAATATCTTCAACATAGACAAAAAAACTAACCTGAAGCAAAAGAAGAGAAGAAGAGAGAGTTATTTTGAAGCTCTCTGGTCTTTTTTATAGTCTCTCTACGTATACATATCATAGATAATCTTAAATGCTTCATAATAATCTAAAAAACCCTTAACCGACTTCAGCGATTTCCCAACGATTCCTAACTTATACACAAATCGTTGAGCAAATCACTGAGTTTAGCTCTTAGTACTCCACCGATTCAGCAGGTGGTTTATAGTTCATTCTCCGATTTGCTATGTATTCGCTGGCCTTCTTCTTTTGCCGACTTATATGGCAACTCCTATTGTTATTCCAAATCGTTGTGGATTCACTGGTGTAGTTTTCCAGTTTACTATTTTGCTTTTCTTTCTCTTTTCTTTTATTTCCTCATTGTCCTAATTAAAACTTGAAATCATAAAAATAAGAGAATACCTAGTGTAATATCATCATTTATGCTTAAAATCAACATAAATTACATTATAAAATGTGTCTAATTATCGACTTGTCAAATACCTCCAAACTCAGCACTTTGCTGTCTCGAGCAAATGAATATTATCAATCATATCCTCTTTTCATTCTTTATAAACTGATTTCAATCTAATTCATCTTATCTTCAAATGAAATAAAGTTCAAGATAGAAATGATTTTCAAATGAAAATATATTACCCACAAATTAATGAAAGTTATGATATAATAGAATGATTTACTCAAAATAAAACATCCCTTAATGATAACTCAACCACCTAATGTAGCACTTCGTTAGAATATAAAGTTCATTGCCAAGTCTAGTACAAAACATAGGTTTTCTCAATCTCCACTGACAACCATCAAGCTTATGATAACAAATATAGAATCTCAAAACACAAAAACCATTAGATCAATCTTAGCTTTAGAAAATACTTTATAATAGTACCACAATCAAAATCAATAGGAACTTTGCCAAGATACCAATGAATATGTCATTTAAAACATCTTAGATTAAGAAATACTTCATTCAACTCTAGTTTCCAGTACTCGAGTTAAATCTTTTCATTTGAAGAGTTTAAGAACATCCATCTTCTTCATCTCTCATCATTTTTTCTTTTACTCCATTCTAATTATTTCTTTTTAACATATTTTTGTTACTTTTGCTTTGGAGTCTCTGCTCCATTTACTTTAGACATTCTTACCTTTTTCTCACTATAGATTCTCTACTATATTTCCTTTGGAATCTATAGGACTCTCTATATATTTATTTTTATAAACTCTTGTTAACATTTCTCACTATCTACTAAAATTGAAGAAAGTATTCTTTCTAACTTCTAGAAATTCATCGGTTTCTAAACAATTTCTTTTTTCAATCATTGCATAATAGCTTTTTATATATATTGTAAAAATACTTAATCAAAAGATTTTGTATTACAAGATTCATACAAATCTGTCTTGTTCATCTTGTACTATTTTTTCGATCTTCTACCAACTATCATGACTAACACAAGGCATTCAATTTTGTGTTCACATCAAGTACAAAGTTAATAAAAAGGGTTTAAAAAACATTTGATTCCTTCTATTATAAAATTCATTTAGGTAATAAAAATACCACTTCCATTCAAAATCTATTATGTATATTTATTTTCATTCTTTTCCTAACTAAAAGTAAAGGAAAATGAAATTCATACTTACTTGATTTCGAAAAAAATTTGAAAAATTTCGTCAACTTACTTGAATATTGGATCAAAAGTAAATATGAATTTTATTCTACCTTTCTTTTCTTTCATTACCGTCAATTTCATACTTCACCTAAAATACTCGCAAACTCATTCTAAACCTTGTCCTTAAGGTTTAAAAATGAAGTTCAATTTTCAATATAACAAACATACCACATGAAGTATAAAAAAATTGATAAAGTAAAAATAAATATGACAATTAAGAAATTAAGTTAATTTTAATAAGACAGAAAGCATAAAAATTAATGAATAAACATCACCATTATATAACAAGTGAATTAAATATCATACCCAAACACCGAATAGAATATATCACAAAGTATATCATCATAAACACAAAGTATATAACCACTAAACATAAAGTATGTCACCACTACCATAATTACATAAAGGAATGTCACAACATCACTCAGAGACAGAGAAAATAATTAGAAGAAAGAAATCAATTTCAGTGTTCGAAAGTCGCGTCGTCGTCATCGTCATCCACTGGATCAATCCTCTGGGATCGGTAGCTCACATCGGGGTCGTAGAGGTGGTATTCCTGACCTGGCAATGTCAGAACATCAAAATTATTGCTAAGTGGTAATCTCATATGTGTAGACGGTACAGGAACTGATGTGCCTCCTTTACGTCGATTTCTCCTAGACCGTAAGCTTCATTCTGTAGATGCTTTTTGCTAAAGCTCTATGGTTCTCGAATACCAGTTCTTGATTGCAGAGAGTGGTCATCTGATTAGGTAAAATTGCACCTATAAAAGCCAACTCCAACTCATCCATATATAATTCGCCATAGTCCCTAGCAGGTTACTCTACGTTCGGATCATTTCGAGCTTCCTACATCTCTTCCAAGATGCTCTTCTTATCGTCTCTGATTTTCCTTCTCTGCTTGGTTTCTCTTCTCGCTATCTCAGCTATCTCTCTCTCTCTCTCTCATCCTCTATGCCTTCATAACTATTCACTCTGCCGTATTCCCTATAACCTCATTAGTGATGGTCTTCTCTGGTAATACATCCATGTCGAGGCATGTCATGTTCACTTGGTCCATCCTATAGAAGGTCGTAATCATCAAGGGGAAAGGAAGTCCATTGTTCTTTTTGTTGGTGATGGCACTCCTAATGGATTCATAAATAATTTTGCCAACATCCAAGTATTCTAATCTCATGACAATGTGGTAAAGTAGAGTGGCCTTATTATTCACTATATCGTAGTATTGCAGGCTCGGCTGTAAGCTGGCGTTGATAAAATGACACCAAACTTTAGTGGTTTTCCTAAAAAATTTGGTGGTTATGTGCTTGGGATGCCCCTCCATACCAAAAATAAATCCATCTCCTTGGATTGCCTCTAAACCTTCCCTTATTATCTCGATAGGGAAATGGTACTTAATTCCATACTCGGGTTTGGGGTACTCGTTATTTTGTTTTTGGTGAAAATCTGGTAATCTAAAATATCGATTTATTCTTACAGCAGAGTAGTATGATGTTCTTCCTCTAACTTGGGACTCGGTCTTATTTTCACTTCCATACGCTTTGGCATAAAATTCTCTTTCTAAAGCTTCACAACCCTATTTACTAGAGACATCCTCTAGGTCTAGGTGGTTATAATCTCTAGTCAGTAAACCCTAGTTTCTTATCTCTATGATATCTAGGATCCTAGGCCTATACTTCAATTCGTTCTTCACATTAAATCCCTTTTTTGAGATCAACTTCCTATCCTTAATTACACATTCCTAAATTTTTTGTAAGACTTTTCATTGATGAAGTTTTCTTTCCTCAATTCATAGTTTTTCTTCCACATTGGTATCTCTCATTCAACTTCCTCTACATCCTCTTCATCCACATAATCATCCTCGAAGATGTAACTAATGAAAAAGGTGGATTACTTTCTTTATGTGGTATAATCCTATGTGTGTTTAAAGATATTGACGTGGGTTGGATTTGAGAAAATTTGGATTTTATTTTTGATTTTTCTACTAATTTTCCTTTTCCCTTCTCTTCTCGTTAACTTCTACATTTACCACCTCTGGCCATTTGGAATAGTGCAAGTAAAAGAACTAACACGTAAAATCATTTGAAATCAAATTTGTCGAAAAAATATTCGATAAAGTTCGACTTACCTATCGAGAATAAGAAATCAGCGAGAGAAGCATTTTAAAATTGAGATTTTGAAATTTATATGAAAGGTTTTGATAAAATGGTATTAGGAAAACAAGATTTGTAAGTAATTCAAATCAATCGATAAATATGAATAAAAATCCCTCAAACTCATTTGAGATTTATTCTCAAATTAGTTTTCTGATACAATTCAATCTACTCACCATATACGAAAAATAGTTCAAAAATTTGATAGTAATAAATGAATCATCACTTCACTCTCATACTAGTAGTATAATAAAAGTCATTCGATATCAAAACCATATTAAAAATAAGAATTTTTGAAATTGAGTTCCTATTTTAATAATCATTCCAAAACCAACGAAAAACCAAAAATTTAATCCATAAGAGGTTAAGGTTTTAGTTGATTACCTTCTTGAAAGTGATTATTTCAAGTATTGAACTCAAGATTGCTTCTCTAAAAATCTCTCAAGCTCCTATTCGAACTCCCTTGCACAAGCCCTAGGTGGCTCTATACTCTCAAAACTCACTACGTTTTTGGGTTGAATGTGTGAGGATTGTGGTGGGAGGCACTTAAATACACTAAGATTAGTCTTTGGATGTTTGAATCTAGTCAAAAATTAGTCTCTTAATCAAAATGGTACAATGGTTTGTGAGTAAGAATGGTTTAAATGTGGCGATTTGGGGTTTCAATTTTAAAAACTCGAATTCATTCTCAGTAAATTAGGGTTTAAGTGGATTCACTGAGAAAATCGCTAAAAATGAGTCTCAGTGACTCAGCGATTTGCCCAGTGATGTTTAGTAATAAGTTTGATTCAGAGAGAAATAGCTGGCTTCGAATTTACATTGAAAATTTTGCATACTGTTGCCGATTTTCTCAGCGATTTCCAACGCAAACTGGAATAGCAGAGAAATCGCCAACTTCTTTTTACAATTTTTTCCAATTAAATTGATTTTAACTTTTATTTATCACATATATATATTCGATTAAGATAGAAATATTCAAAATTCCATAATTTAACAATGATATGTATTAAATAATTTATTTTATTGACATAAATAACCAATTAACATAAACTTAATGCATAAAACAATATAATACATAAATAAATTGGCATGATCAACCCCACTTACATGAAACTCTTCTGGAATTGAATTCCTAAAATATCCCATTATAAGAGTCAAAAGTTGAGAGAATATAAAAATAACTAACTAATCATAATATTAAAATAGAAAATAAAGATAGAGTATGGGCTACCTCCGATAGAAAGCTTTTATTTACTGTTGTTGGCTCGACTAAACAACATAATTCTAGGCTGGTTCTATGAACTTAAGCATAGGATTATCCCCTCTTGTGCCATTCCAGAAAGTAATTGTTCGGTCATGCACTCAAAAAGCAATTGTCTTGTTCAAAGTATCTATGACAGCTTGAAAAGTGGATAAGAAAGGTCATCCTGAAATTAATGGAGGATCTTTGTTGATGAAATGCAACATAACCTAAAAATCTATGGGAATAATATATTTGTCAATTTGAACTGGTATATTAGTAACCATACCTATCGATTTTACTGAATATCTATTTGATAGGGGACTTTTTCGGAAGCAAGTACATCCAATTCTAATTGAGTGTGAAAGAGAAATGAATTGGCATGTGGTTTGCTCTAGAACCCGTATCACATATAGCTTTAAATATGGACTTTTATGTTTAACAATTGTTGGATTCTTTTTTTTCTTCTTCTTCTTATTTTTCGTAGGTTTAAATTCCTCCATGTTATTATTCTCAACATTGTTTGATTGCTTAACCCTTCATTCTTGGGTTATTGTCTATTGATTAGTAGTATCTTCACCTTGCTTATTCGTAGTCTTAACATTTCCATATTCAATCGTTACTGCATTACTAGCATATAATTTAGCTTCAAGACGATTTAATTCTAAAAATTCATTGTCTTTAATTTATTCATTATCATATTCATCAAAGTTTCCATATATATCTTCATCATTAAAATGAAAAGTGGCAATTTTATTTTCAAACTCCATAGACATTGTTCCTTTAAAGATATCTAGTTTTGTTTTAGCTTTTTTTATGAATGATCTTCCTAAAAGTATATATGGTTTTAGCTGTTTTTAGGAATGGTCTTCCTAAAAGTATAGATGGGGACTTAGCTGATATTGAGTCTCTCATTTCCATAACATAGAAGTCATCAGGAAATACTAAGTCATTAACTTTAACCAAAACATCTTCTAGTAAATCATAAGGTTTTATAACGGTGTTGCCAACTAAAGTAAGGTTGATAGGTGTATTGGTCAATGAACCTATTTTCATTGACTCATATAACTTGAGGGACATACGTTTATTGATGCTCCAAAATCTCACATAGCAAAATCTATTAAAGAAAATCCTATTGTGATAAGAATTCCAAACATCCCTGGGTCAGAACATTTCTCAGGTATTTTCTTTGTAATTAAAGCAGAGACTTTTTATCCTAAGTTTTTCTTAGATTCTTCTAAAACTTTTCCTTTTGATTCAAAGAATTCTTTCAAAACTTCATCATAATTAGAAAATTGCATAATTGATTCCATCAATGGTTCATTGATTTCTATTTTTTAAAATAATTCAAGAATGTCTTAGTTCATTTCTTCCTCCCTAACATCAACTAATCGTTGTGGAGCAGTAGAATATGAACACATATCTTCATTCAAATTATCAAAAATCTTATCATTTTTATCCTTATCAACTAATTAAAACTTTTATAAAGATTTTCATATGCTTCAACTCTGGTTAAATACTATGAGTACAACCTTTCAGGAAAAGGTGTATGTTTCAATTACTCAACCATCCATTTTTTAGTAGGAATGGCATTGGCCATCATTTCTTCTTCTTCTTCTTTAATAGTCTTTCGAACTTTCTTTTTAATACTTTGTTTAAGTGTCTTACCAATTATAGTCATGTCTTTTTACGATAATAAGTATTATTACTATATTGATTTCTTAGGGGACTAGAAAATTGATTATGCATTATGTTAACCTCTTCAGTGTTTTCTTCATGTAGAGTATGACACGAATTCGTAGGATGTGTAACCTCAATATAGAATCTATAAGCTTTAACTTGATTAAATCTATCATTAACTAACAGCTTAACCATCTTAGATAATTCATCAATTTTATCGTTGGTTTATTTTTCTTACTATCCACTTCATAGAGTTTCTTTCTTGAGGATTCAACCTTTTCACCATATTGTTTAGATTGTTTTGCCATTTTAGTAATTGTTTCTTTCGCTAAAGTAGGTGTTGTTTCAAAAAAGATCCACCACACACTATGTCTAGTAGTCTTTGTTCAAAGTGATAGAGTCCTTAATTAAAATATTCTAATAAAGCCCTTTGAGTATATTCATGTTGTGGACAAGAAAAAATTATTCTTTGGAATCTATCCCAAAATTCATTTAAGTTTTCATCATCTTTCATCTTAGCAACTGTTATGCTTTATATAGGAACTAATTTTTTTAGCATGCATGTATTCATCGAGGAAAACTTCTAACATTTGAGTCCATGTAGTTATCAAGACTTGTGGGAGATAGAACAACCAATCTTGCGCTTGATCTTTCAATGCAAAAGGAGAAGCTTTGAGTTTGACTTGTTTTAAAGTTCTTTCTTTTTGTTTCACCTCATTAACTTTATGTTGGTACTCCTTTATGAATTTATGTGGGTCTTCATTGTCTTTACCGTAGAAGTTAGGTAAGGCACTAATAACTTTATATCTAAGTTCAAATTCAGGAAATCCATTGGCGTATGTTGTACATATAGGCTCATATACTGTAGCATTTTGATTTGCTTGTCTAAAAGTGATTCTCTATTATTATTGATAACTCTGTTATCATTGTTATTATTAATGACATTGTCATTAATATCAGTATTGTTGTTTTCCATCCTATTAACTAAATTTTCCCTAAGTTTTTATTGTCTTAAAGTTTTATCAATTTCAGGATCAAATGGATGCAAGAATCCTATTGAATTAACACGATGAAGTGTGTAGGCCATACAACATCTATAATTCGTTAAAAATTATCTAAGATCCCCGGCAACGGTACCAAGAACTAACACATGTCGAACGTGCACAATAATTTTCCGTATTTTACTATTAACTTGTAGTAGTGATAAATGAGATATCATCTCCACAGGGATTTTCGAAATCTCAAAGGAAATTAACTATTTCTTATTTTTATTAATTTAATTAATCTAGTCAAACATGAATTAAAATACTAAATAACTTTACAATTATGATTACTAACTTAAATAACCAAACTAACTAAATTAATTTAAACAAATCAAATTCAAACTAAATTGAACAATATTCAAATGCAATTCAATATAAAACCCTCATTAAACAATATAATATATTTGGATTACTTTCAAACACTAGAACATAATATTACTTCATTCTATAGTTATAATCATAAAACATAGAATCTTGGAATCATTAAACCTCACTTCATAATAGGTTGATAGCCTTTAGCCAACCACTTATTTTCCTTAATTCAATAGAAATGTCACATTTTTATCATTGTAAATCTATCTATTGGATAAAACGCAACACCATAGAAATACGATAGCATTAAGTTCAATGAAAATCATGTCTAATCTAAGCTAATATTACTGAAGCCGCAGAATAAACAACTTAGAACACAATCACCTAGAACATCCACTCAGGAAATGCCCTATAGATTAATTATAGTTACTACTTCTATAATTGTTATCAATAATTATAGACATAGATTGAGAATCATAATACCATATAGCACATTTACAACTATGCATGCAATACTAATCTCCTTTAGTTGTAATACACAAAAACAACTTGTTAATTCCATAATTGATGTGTATGTATAGATTTAAAGCATTAAGTACATGATTCCTTAATTATAACTATCTAGCAATCTTAAATATACTAAATTGTCTAGGGTTTGTTTAGATTGATAGACTATTAACTCATGCTGAAAATAAACAATGCATAAATATAGTTAAACGACATAATGAATGAATAAATACCTCAATATAAATCAAAGCTCCAAAGTAACTTCAAATATAGACAATAAAACTAACCTAAAGCAAAAGAAGAGAAGAAGAGAGAGTTATTTCGAAGCTCTCTGGTCTTTTTTATAGTCTCCTTACGTATACACATCCTAGATAAACTCAAATTTTCATACTTATCTAAAAAACCCGTAACCGACCTCAGCGATTTTTCAGTGATTCCTAACTTATGCACAAATCGATGAGCAAATCAATGAGTTTAGCTTCCAGTACTCCACCGATTCAGCTGCCAATTTATAATTTATTTTTCAATTTGTTGTGTACTCACAAGCCTTATTATGTTGTCGATTTATATGTCAATTCCTAATGTTAGTCCAAATTGTTGTGGATTCACTGATGTAGTTTCTCATTGACTATTTTGCTTTTCTTTTTCTTTTCTTTCATTTCTTCAATTTCCTAATTAAAACCTGAAATCAAAAAAAACAAGAGAATACCTAGTGTGATATCATCATTTATTATTAAAATCAACCAAAATTACATTACAAAATGTGTCTAATTATTGACTTGTCAGTTAAAGGGAAACCTTGCTCTCTAATACGAACTGAGACGACCTCAGTTCCCATAAACTGGACCCCGCCCAGCACTAGGCCTAAATGGACCCCCTTTAACCCGTGTGAGGTCAACTTAAGCCTGCTCAGCTTTCTTTCCCATTATTATTAGTTATTAAGTGATTTTAAATTGAGTTATTAGTTTTGCAAGTTTTTAAATTTAAAGCAGGGGAATTAAACTGGCAATTTAAATAGCTCATAAATACATCAATTCAGGACTTCAATAGTATGGAAACCAAGTAAACATGATCTCATTTATATAAGTTGACCAAAGAGTGCGAGGAAATCATATACATGTATCACAAAACATCATTCAACCTATTAACCAGTTTTATAAAAAAAACAAGTATAGCATATACATACATCAAAATATAAAAAAGAAACCTACGTAGTAATAAGGGGAGAGCCAGCTCTGAGGAAAGCTGGGAGGAAGTTACCGATCATTGGCTCTTTACCTTTGCTACTCGAGGACTGCAATTGTCACTAGAACATAGACAATTCCAGTGAGTAAATCCTGTGGAGTCTCAACAGTACTTCAAATATCAATAAAGCATAGTCCATAATAAAATAAATAGGAAAAATAGTAAGTCCATGATAAACATACTAAATAAATAAACGACGAGAAATGAGTGAAAGAATAAAAAGATAGACGTCTAAGTAGTCTCAACGCTCTTCAAACTATGGGTTCGCGGTCTCTTCTAGAAACAGCTTGAAGTAAATCCTAACTAGTATCAAACTATAGGCCCACGAACACTTCCAAGAACAGCTTGATAATAATTCTCAAACTGTGGGTCTACGGCCATTTCTAAGAACAGCTTGAGTGTCAAACTGTGGGCACTAGGCCACTTTCGAGAACAGCTTAACCTTACACCAATGGACTTCATTCCATCCCTACAACACACTACGCAACCCTACTACCTAGGTTCTAGGTCACCCGATAGTACGAATCGATTTCAAGGAATGCAATTACATCAAAAGCATATTCAATAAGGACATAAAATCAAATAAGAAAAGAACTACTATTGATGCCCCTGGCTGTTTACTTACCTCTAACGTGCGAAAATCCACACAAAAGCAATTCCCACATGCCTAGTAATGCACACCTGGCTCCTAGTTGATAGTTTTTTTTAGTCCTTGGTACCTAATCTTTTATATTTTATAGTGTTAGAATACGTTGAAAATCAAAACCTCAATTTAAACAATAATTTATTTAGTTCTAATTTTCTTCCCATATAGCACAATTTACTAAAAAATATGAGATTTTTTGGGTTGTAATCATATTGATCACCTCTCAGTTCAGACTACATTGATCAAGTCTCGCCTCGACCAATTTTTCTTAGATTTTTATTTCCCTTTTTTTATTATATAAATTCATATGGATTAGACAGCTATGTATATATATCATATATAGTGTATAGTATATAATATTATGTATATATACATATCACTAGTATTATCATATGGATTAGATATGTATATATACATATATTGTCTTTGGCCATAGCCAAAAATAAGACAATGCCTCATCTCCTCCTTTTGTTGTGCGTTCACGCATAGCAGCGTGAACGCACAACATGCCCACATTTCTTTTAAACCCTTACTTCAACATATTTGTCCCAACACCACACTTACTATACTATTTTTACCAAAATCCTATAAAAAATTATCAAGTTTCAAGAAATTTTGCACCCAAAACAATAAAGATGAAAATCAATCTGCAAACAACTATTCACCTTTGTTGCCTAACAAAAGAGAGCAAGTGTGGAGAGCTCGAAGCGCGAGAGGAATATTCCAAATGAGAGAGAGATGCAAGTACTCCTAGAATGGGAGAGCACGCATGAGAGAGTTGAAAGAGAGGGAGAGCGAAAACATTGAGGATGATGATGGGTTAGAAGGAGTGGTGTTTATCCTCTCTTTTTATCTCGTAAACTTTGTCTATTCGTTTATTTCTTTTTTTTACCTTCTAAACCCCTAAAAACCTGACACCTCAAGTTATTGAATTTAACTCATTGATTTCTTTAAAACAAATCTCCATAATACTCCCCATGACTCAACAATTATCAAACAAGCCCCTTTGACTTAGTCAAATTAACCAATTAATCATTTGGCTCCATATGACTCACTTTGACTCTCCAAGATTTAGTCATATTGAACATAAGTACTTATACCTTAAACCTTAGCATTTATGCTCTTAAAAATTCTCATTTTTCATACACTCGCCCAATTTATGATTTTAAGTTGTAGGCGCTCGCTTTTAATTTCTAGCACGTCATGAGATAGTTCTTACCCACAAAAATCGGAGATAAAATATATCAAATTGTGCAACACAAATATAAGTAGATAATTTGCGTAATCATCCGCAAGTAAAATATTTAGGTCGTTACATCAATAAAGTCAGGACAAAAAATAAATGAATTTAAACAAGAAATGAGATATTAAATTCTATGAGGTTTTCTCGTGGGTTACTTACCTCACATGATAAGTCAATAATTAAACAATATTTTATAGTATATTTTAAGGCGAGTTTAGATGTAAAAGGCTATATTACATTGATTTTTCTCTTGTTTTGTGATTTTAGGATATATTAACGTTATGTGAAGAAATGGAAGAAAAAAGAAGAAAAATAGAGAATTCATTCAAGTGGAGAAAATGCACAGCGAATCAAGAAATGAACTAGGACTCACTACAAATGAAACATCAGTGAATCAGGAAAAATACAGGAATCATTATTCCATTCCGTGAACCACATAGACAGTTTTTCACCGATTTTTACAGTGAATCAACAATTATAGAGGATTTGGTCAGGAATCGCTGGTGTCGGTTTCGAGTATTTAGGAAGAAATTAAGGAATTTGTGTTTGATTTGATATGTATTACTTAAAATATTATATATATATATATATATATAAATCTTAGGCTTCAAAATTATGGGCCCTTGATCATCTTTCATTACTCTTGGAACCATTTTTTAGTTTTCAATCAAGTTTAGTTTAGTTTAGTTGTTCATTGCTTTTAGGAGACGATTTTAAAGATTCAAGTATTCAATTAAGAAGTATTTATTAATGTTTTTTATTTATTTTATTGCAATATGTAATATGAATATGTATGAGTAGTTTATTAATCTAAATAAAGTTTGAACATGAACTTAATTCATTTTGTACTGTAGTCATAATAAAGAATGATTTATACTTAATGCTTTAAACTTAATCATATACGTCGATTCACGGTTTTAGTAGATTTGTTTTTGCGTATTACGATCAAGAAACTTTGTATTGCATGCATAGTCTAAAATTTCTATTGTGATATTTAGGTTATATATCTAATTTAAAGTAATAACTAGGATTAATTTAAAGGTCTATTACCATTTAGATGTCCTAGGTTAATTGTGTTCTAAGTTTGATATTGATACGACTTTCCAATAATATTGGCTTAGTAGTAAGAAGTTTTCATAGAATTTAATATTGTTTTATTTCTATTTAATTATCTTTGAGCATTCGAAAGATTAATGTAATAAAATTAGGATGTAGTTTTTCCATTGATATAAGGAAAACCGGTCACTTGATAAAGGCTATCAAACTTATTTATGATTTAGATTTAATGATCGAAGAATAATTTATAATAAAATGAAATTATGATTATGACTATAATTTAAATAATGTGCTTGTATTCAAAATAAACTAGTTTTTCATTGTTCCAGATATTTGTTTATAATTTTGTTTTATATTGAATTGATTTGATTTGAATTTAGTATTATTGAATTTGAATTGTGTTAGTTAAATTAGTTTAATATTGATTGGTATAGTTTAATTAGATTATTCTAATTCCCATTTTCAATTAATTAATTAAACTAAATAAAATTAATAAAAACCATTGTAATCTTTTTTCTTAATAAGTTTGCAAAATCCTTGTGACGACCCAAAATTTACTAATAGTAAATTAGTCCTTAATCAAGGTTATTGACTCGTGACGTGGGACCTATATCGATATACGTGCATTGATTGAGGCAATGTGGTCGAGGTATGTGTTAGTTTTGTTGTGATCTATTCCTAGTGTGATGTATATATGTACACTACTAAGTCACTCCTACTTGTATATAGATGTCGAGACGTTAGCGGGGACGCGCCTCAATATGCATGCCGATGTGGGACCGGGGTACAGAGTGAAGTGGTAAACTAACTTAAGTTGATGTGGCTTAGTTAGTTGAATTTGATATGGCTATAACTAATTTTATATTAAATGTAACCTAAGTTAGCAAATCAAAACATTAGTGATTGATATTCCTCGATATACGTGTTGACGCATCAAGAGACCAATTGAGTTGGAATTTGTGTTAGCAAAAGAAAGTTTGTGGAGAGTTAGTGGAGTTAAAATCAAGATATAAGTCATTAGATTAGTCTCGATATACGTATTTACATTAAGATCAATGGCTATTAAACAACCTTATCCATATATATAAGATTGAATGGGTTAGTTCATGTAAACCATTTCATTTATAAACTTCGAAAAGAAGTAAAGTGTTGGAAAGGAAGATTTGAGAAGAAGATCAGCAAGTTAATGAAGGAATTCTAGTGGAATTGAAGAAGTTGATCTAGTTTGTGGTGTACAACAACTAAGTAATTATACTTACACCACTAATTTAGTATATTATGATGAGTTTGTCTTAATGATTGGGATTTTATTTCAAATGAGTTGAGAAACCTTTTTCATTGATTTTATAACTTAATTGAAACATTAAATGAGTCCTTGAACCTTGAATTTCAAATTTGAAGTTTATTGGTAAAAAAATAATGATTTTAGTCATGAAACTAATTTTTACCAAATTCTGATATGAAGATGTTTTAATTTTAAAAACTAATAGCATTTTTGAATTCCTCACGAAAAATCAACAAATTTTCTTCGATTTCAATTTAAATTGACAAAATTATGGTATTTTGAAGTTGTAGATGTTTTGATGAATTTTTTTTAATGAAAAATTATGATTTTGGTTTAAACGCCCAAGTATTTAAATTTTGGGTAAATTGGTGATGATCAAGCTTGATTTAGGTGTACGTGTTATTAGAATGCAAGGTTGGACTCTTAGTAAGAAACACAGGCTTGACGTCATAGCAACGTCGTGGGTGTAGAGTACACAGTGCCATCACAACGTCAAGACTTGAGAAATAGTAAAGTTCTTAATAAAAGTTTAGGGTTTTTCTAATGGTTTAATCTAACTTTGATAATTTGTATAAATCCTAAAATACCCTAATTGGATTCAGGAAACTAGGGAGGAGTCTCGAGAGGTTATTGGTGAGATACGGGGTGTCGGAGGCTAGATTAGCTTAGGAACTTCGCATGGTTTGTAAGTACACAAATTGAGATATTTAGTTCCGTTTCTTTTCTATTATGCTTCTTATTTACAGTCATTTGGACTGAGGTGCCTATTGTACTTTTGATGCCATGACTTTGTTCTTTTGTCTCATTTCATGAGATTGTTATTGTGGCATTGGTTTATGTATAAGTGGTATTCATTGACTCTTATTCACGTGCTATGTCATTCTTGGTTGTTAAGTATGTAAATCAAGTAGAATAGCATGCTATTGGGTATGAGATCTTTGGTATTGAAAATATACTTCCTTTGTGCGTTAGTTATGCATTCACCTTTATTGGATTTCTTAAATTGTGTCATTTCTTGAGTTATGAAAATAGTTCTTGTATATATGACCATTATATATATAGATGGTCGTGGCACATGGGTCACTAGATTCTGGAGATATCGGGATCTCACCACTAGCTTGAGCGGCACACGAGGTATGGGACCCGGGGTTGTCGGCAAGTATATACATGTATGAAAAATGGGCAATCGAGCATATATACGCCCTAGATAATGGAACAGAGTTGATGTAATGTAATTTCATAGTCAACTGACCCTAGATCATTATTGTTTGGTCGATTTTCAGTTTCATGATGTTTAACTGAAGTATCTTATAGCATTATTCTTGTTTCATCTTTCTTTGCTAGTATTATGCTTTCAGATACTTGTCGTCTATTTGGAAATGTGGATAAATGTCTCATAGTGTTACTTTCTACTTTACCGTACTCACCACCTTTTTATGACAGTGGATGCAAATATTTTGAGCATCACACCAGAGAAAGAGAAGATCGATGATTAATTTTGAGCCGTCGGAGGATAGTTTCTACTAATTTTATAGGTGATTACTTTATGTATCTGTTACTTATGTCATTTTGTATAACTATGGATTGTATATTGGGTTGAGAGACTACACTTCCCTATTGTATCATTTATTACTTTAGTTTGTTTTATATGATTGTCCATTTACCTGATTTCCATAGTACGTGTTTTATAAATGCTTCCACTATTTTTACTAAGTATTTCACTGAAAGCTAAGGTAATGATAACGATCTTTTAATTAACTCTGATGATATTGAAATAAATAGTAATTATGTTGATCGTGAGTGACGAGGTGAATGAGGTGAAAAGACCGACTAGTATGTTGTTAAGTCCTACATGGTATGGGTTAGGGTTTAATGATGGGATTAGGTCGGGTAGTACCCGATTTGGAGAACTGGGCCATCACAATCCCTTTGGAGACAATCCCACTTATCACTATTAGAAATAATAAGGATATACGAGAAACTTATTATCCACGCTCAACACGTGTCAATTTTTGGCGTCGTTGCCAAAAAAATTTAAATAGTTTCTTAGGATTTTAGACGTCGTATGATCTACACACTTCATCATTCTAATTCCACATGATCTTTACATCCTTTCGATCTTGAGGTAGATATGACTTTTAATCGTAATTTTAGACAACAACAATGTAGGGAACACTAAGCTACCACAATGGAAGCCAACAATAATAATGATAATAGAGAACTTACTTTTAGGCAAGTCAATCAAAATGTCACAGCTTACGAACCAATGTGCATTGCCTATCCTGAAGGATTTTCTGAATTTGAACTAAGATCTAGATTCATTAGTACCTTACCTAACTTCCATGGTAAAGATAATGAATGCTGCTAAAAATTTATAATGGAATACCTACACAAAGCTAATGGGATGAAATCTAAAGACGATAATTTGGAACAAGTAAAACTTAAGGCTTTTCCTTTGGCACTGAAAGATCAAGCACTAGATTGATTGTTTTATCTTCCTCAAGATTCAATAACTACATGGGCTCAAATATTAGAAGCTTTCCTAGATCAATACATACCTACAAGAAAGATTAGTTCCTATAGAGGACAAATCATAGTTGTAAAGATAAAAGATGATGAAAAAGTTAATGAATTTTGGGATAGATTTCAAAAATTAATTTCCTCTTGCCCACAACATGAATATACACAAAGAGCTTTATTGGAGTACTTTTATGAAGGACTCAATCATTTTGAACAAATTTTATTAGACATCGTACGTGGTGGGTCATTATTCGATGTAACATTAACTTTAGCAAAAGCGGCTATTAATAAAATGGCTAAACAATCAAACAATATGGTGAAAAGAATGAGACATCAAGGAAGAAACTTTATGAAATTAATAACAAAAGAAGTAGTACATTCGACGAAAAAGTTGATGAGTTATCTAGCATGGTTAAATTATTATTAAAAGATAGATCAAAACAAGAAAAACCATGTAGATTCTATAATGAAGTTACACATCCTACGGATGCAAGCCCTACTTTACACGAAGATAATACCGAAGAGGTTAATGCAGTTATTAACCAATTTTCTAGTCCTCCCAGGAATCAATATAATAACAATAGTTATTATACTAGAAAAACATATTCAAATCTTAGCATTGGTCCATAAAATCGAAATTATACCACTTATAGAGTAAGAGCACATATATAATCTACACCAATTCAACAATTTTAATAAATGCTTCAACCTATGCAACCAAATTTTAAGCAAATCTTGCATAATTTTATGACTCAAACTCATCAAAACTTTACACAGATATCTCAAAATCAAGTTAAAAATGATACATCTATCAATGAGTTGAAAAATAAATTAAGTTAGGTGAACCTAGAAATTAATAGGTTAAGTAATCAAACTAAAGTATCTACTCAGACTAATACTCCTACTAACCAAGCAAAAGTTAATGCTTTATTTTATGATAATGAAAAAGAGACACCTAAACTAGAAAAGATACCTAAGAGCGGTATAAAGAAAAGAAAATACATAAAACAATAGAAGAAGAAGAAGATGAAGAATAAGAATAAGAAGAAGAAGAAGAAGAAGAAGAAGAAAAAGAAGAGATGATGGTCAATGTCATTCTCACTAAAGAATGGATGACTGAACAATTGAAATGTACACCTTTTCCTGAAAGATTGTACCTATGGTATTTAGCCAGAGTTGAAGCTTATGAGAAATCTTTACAAACTTCTAAAATAATTAATAAAGAAAAAGATGATAAGATTCCTGATAAATTAAATGAATATATGTATTCTATTTCTTCCGTTGCACAACGATTTGTGGATGCTATGAAGGAAGAAATTAAAGAAGACATTCTTGGAATCATTTAGGAAAAAAGAAATTAATAAATCTTTGAAGGAATCAATTATGCAATTATCAAATTATGATGAAGTTTTGAAAGAATTCTATGAATTTAAAGATAGTTTTTTAGAAGAATCTAAAGAAAACTTAGGGCAAAAGGTGTCAGTTTTAATAAAAAAGAAAAATACCTGAGAAACGTTTCGATCCATGAATGTTTGGAATACCTATCATAATAGGAACTTCTCCTATTAAATTTGATATGTGTGATCTCGATGCATCAATTAATGTAATGTCACTGAAATTATATGAATAATTGAAAATAGGATCGTTGAATAATAGACTTATTAATCTTACTTTAGATGATAATACTTTTATTAAACCATATGGATTATTAGAATACGTTTTTATAAAAGTAAATGACTTAGTATTTCAAGCTGACTTTTATGTCATGGAAATAAGAGATACAATATCACATAATTCTTTACCTATATTATTAGGTAAACCTTTTCTTAAAACAGCTAACTAAGTTAGATATTTTTCAAGAGGCCTTGTCTATGGAATTTGTAGACAAAATTTTTACGTTCAAATTCAATGATGAAGATAATTATTATAATTTTGATGAATTCTTTAATAAAGAAATGAATGAAAATGATTATTTTCGAATTAAATTATTATGATAATTTAAATGTTGAAATATATGTAATTAATACAGTAACAATGGAAACTAAAAATGAAGTTTCAAAGAAAGAACAAGTTGAAGACACTCCAAACGAAAAGAAAGTAACTCAAGAATGGAGAGTTAAGCAACTGGATAATAGGAAGAGTATTAATAAGCCGAGATATTTTAAAGTTAAGAAGAATAAGAAGGAAAAACCTAGTTTAAGTCCTGTAAAACTGAATGATCCTGGAAATATACATTTGAATGTCAAAATCAAATGGACTTGGAACTTTAGAGCTCTGTATGATACAGGTTCTAATGCAAATCTCATGTCGATATACTTCTTTTTACACACTTGATTGGAGTTGGATGAGCTTGCTTTTGAAAAAGTTCCTTTACTAAATAGTTCTTCAATTAAACCAATAGGAGTGGTTAAAAATGTACTAGTTCAAGTAGACAAATACATTTTACCCACAGACTTTTTAGTTATGTCACATTTCGTTAATGAAAATCCTCCTTTAATTTTGGGACGCCCTTTATTAGCCACTTCTCAAGCTATTATGGAAATATGAATGAAAGAATCATTTTACCAGTGAATGGTCAGACAATTACTTTCTGGAATAGCACTAGAGTTGACGACCCTATATTCAAGTTTAGAAATCTGGTTTAGTACTAGAATGGTTCAGTCAAGCCAACGACAGTAAACAAAAGTGCTCCATGGGAGGTAGCCCATATTCTATCTTTATTTCTATTTTGTTAATATAGTATGTTTTTAATCTCTCACCTTTTGTCTCTCGCTTTGTAAATATTTCAGAATTTAAACTCCGAAGTACTTTGAAATGAGGGGGGATGATCGAGTTGTTATGTTCTTTTTGCAAATATATTATGGCATTTATGCAAATTTACATTATTTATTTATTTATTTAATAAAGTAATAAAATTATTTGTTAGTTATATATCTTATTCAAATTTTTGAATTTCTAGTGACTTCTACCTTTATATTGATTATTATGAGTGATATATATATATATATATATATATATGATTATTATGAGTGTAAATCCAAAGCGATGTGGATTTACACTACACTTCACTAGATAAATTGGTGACAGTTAACGAAAATTTAAGTGAAATTCAAGTGTAGCGATTCAGCAGTAAATCGACCTTATAACTAGAATCACTAAAAAAAATCGATAGAGCATATAGTCTTACTTTCACTTATTTAAGTAGCGAATCACTTGCGAATCCACTTTTAACCTTGATTCACTAGGCTCGATTTCGAGTTTTTAAAACAAAACTCCAATTCGCCACACCATAACTCATTTTATACACACCAACCATTGCACCCATTCGATCCAAAGACCAACTTATTGCCTAGATTCAACCTTCCTAAACTAGATTTTAGTGTATTTAAGTGATTCTCATCTCAATCTTGTTTCGTTCAACCTAAAAGAGAGCGAATTTGAGAGTTTAGAGCCAAACTAGAGCTTGAGCAAGGGATTTCGAGTAAAAGCTTGGAAGAGAGATTTAAAGGAGTTCAAAAGCTTATATCTTGAGGGATTCACTCTCAAGAAGGTAATCGCAGATAAACCCTAGCTTTTTAAATTGAAAATTTTTGGTTTTTGATGAATCTTTACAAATTTCTTATTGATTTCGAAATTATTTTATTGAAACTCATTTTACTACTATTGAAATATGATTTCATTGATTTCAATAAGAATAGAAATAGTGAATACAATGATTATTGGTTTACAAAGCAAATTTTCAAAATTTTGGCATTTTATCGATTCAAGAATTTTTTATATACAATTAGTTTAAAATTAAGTTTCAAATGAGTTTGGGAGTGTGTTTTGTTTTAATAAGACTTCATTTTATAGCAAGACTATTTTATGTTATGAAAGTTTTTGAAAAGCAAATTATAAGTTTATATTGAGATAAAAACTTCGATGTCGATTGTTTTATTTAAGTTTTCGATTGAGTTTAAAACTAGCTTTTCAAATGAGTTTATCCTTGGTAAGTTGAGTTTTGAATTTTACCGAATTATTTCAATAATTGGTTTTGAATGATTTATAGGTTTAAATTTCAATTTGGACTTATCATTATTTGAATTGGAAAAACGGTCAGAAGTGGAAGAGGTAGAAGTTCAAGGGAGGAGAAAGGAAAATAAGTGATGATAGCGAAACCCAAAATAAAAACCAAAGTTCCAGCTATACCTATTAGGCCAACGGGAATTTCAATTAATAATCTCATAGTTAAATCACAAAGAGAACCTACTCCACCAATAGATTAAAGTGGTGATTCCGAGGAAGATGAAGTAAATGAGAATCCACATGTTGCCTATAATGTGCATAATCTAGTTAATGCAAAAGCTTTTGCTAGAATGAAGGGCGATATTAGGAAAAATAAAAAGATGATATCGGAGAGGGGATTCAATGTGAAGAATGAGTTGAAGTACGGGCCTAGGATTTTGAACATAATAAGGGAAAGGAACTGGGGTTTATCGACTAGGGATTATAATGGCGATGATTATGAGGATATTTCTAGGGAGATGGGTGTGAGATTTTGGTTAGAGAATCTTATTCTAATGGGTATGGGAGTGACAATAAAAATGTATACATGGTTAGAGGAAGACCAGTGGATTACTCACCTGAAAGAATAAACCGATATTTAGGATTGCCGAAATTTCATAGAAAAGAAAAATAATGATTACCCAAAACTAGAATATGGATTTAAATATGGATTTCCCTAAGAAACAATTAGGAGTGGATTAGAAGCAATCTCGAGGGATGGATTTATTCTAGGTAAATATGGGTACCCCAAACACATTCGAAAAAAGAATTTTAGGAAATCACAAAAGCATGAAATTATTTTATCAATGCAAACCTACAACCAAGTTTTCAATACTATGAAGTTGTGAATAACAAAACGGCTTTGTTGTATTGCATTGTTTAAGGGTTATGTTATATAGATGTTGGCAAGTTCATTTATGATTTGATCAGAAATGTCATGACATGATAAAGAATGAAGGACTACCTTTTCCCTTGATGATCACTGAGTTTTGTAGATAAGATTGAGTTCTTATGATAGGTGCTGAGATGGTTGTTTTTCTTGATAAGACTATCACTAATGCATACATAGAGAGCACTAAATAGGTGAAACTTTATGTAGATTCAAATGATGAAAGAGAAAGAACAGAGATACTCATAAGAGAGACTTGAGAGATAAGAAATATACGAGCAGAGAATAAAAGAGTTTTTATAGAGATGCAAGTTGTTGTGTATAATGAAAGAAGGAATCAGAATTCATAACCACTTGTTGAGGATTACATTGGATGTATAGTAACGAGACAGAGTCAGCCATAATGGGATCAATTATGCACAACCAGATACGAACTCTGAGAAATCAAGAATACATGTTTCAGAAACAAAGAGAAATAATGAGTTTGCACGTTTTTGAAAGAAGAATGCAAAAAAAGAGAACATAAATTCTTGTACCATCTACCCAACTGAGATTACTGAATGAAGGAGCCTTTCCGACAGAATTCTAGAGATTGGAGTGGACTACATACTCTACGATCCTGTAGCGAGTTATCAATCTCAACAACATGATCAAGGGGATGGCGGTGATGATGCGACTTCTGGACAGTGATTCAGATTTATTTTGTTCTCTACTTCATATATCTTTAAGTGATTTTGTCTAAGTTCTTACTCTGTAATGTGATATTGTGATACCATGGCTTATAATTGATTGTGATTGATGTATTTGTGATACATTGATGCTATTGATGATGCTTGGGAATTTATATTTGTCATGATTTCTTTATTATAAAAATTTATTGATATGATAATTTTTTCATTTTTATTTTATATAGTTCATTTATGCTTCACGATGTATGTTTATTTTGTTGAAAACTGACTTACTTTTTAAACTGTGAGGACAAAGTTTAAATTGAGTTTGTGGGTATTTAGGTGAAGTGAAGTATAAAAAAACGAAGTATGGAAGACTCAAGAGTTAGAATCTATTTATTCAATATTCAAAGTTGATTGAAATTTTGCAAATTATTGAAGATACAGGTAATATTTCTTCATTTTACTTTATTTAGTTAGGAATATATGAATTGAATATAATTTGGATTTAAATAGAAGTAATATTTTTATTACCCATGAAAATAGAAATTTTATGATATAAAAGAATTGTTATACCCTATTTGACTTACCAAGATTGTGTATGCACTAGAAGAGTTTAAAAGGATTGATTGCTTTGTGTTAGACATTATAATAGGTAGAAGATCGAAATAACAGTGCAAGATAAACAAGACAGATTTCTAAGAATCTTGTTATACGAAGATTATTGATCAAGTATTTTATATTATATTTATATAATGAAAAGAACTTATGCCACAATTGAAGGAAGAAATAGGAAATTAGCTAATAAGACTTTACTTAGTTGGAAAAAATGCTTCATTAACTATATTGAAAGTGAGAAGTGCAAACAAGAGTTTTTAAATAAAAAAATAGAGAGATCCACATATTTCAAATGAGATGGAGTAGGAAATCTAGTGGTGGAAAAAATGTGAGAAAGAGTTCCTATAAAAATAATAACGGTATCCAAAGAAAATGGAGCAGGGAATCGTAGAAATGCAAAAGAAAAGAAAAATATAGGAAAGAAAGAAAATAGAAAAATGTTTATAAAAAACTCTTAAATTTATTAAACGATTTAGCTCAATTGTTTAGAGCTAAGTTGAGTGAAGTATCTCTTTTTTCTAGCATTCCAATAATTGAAAATGAAAATGATATTTATCGGTGTCTAAAAATTCCTATCGACTTTGATTGTGGCAGTATTTTAAATATTATCTTAAATTGATATTGATTTAGTGATTTTTGTATATTGAGATTTTATATTAGTCATCGTAAGCTTGATGTTTATCAGTATAGATTGAGAAAACCTATATAGTGGCTTGGCTTTGGTCCTGATTGGACTTTGAATTCTGAGGTGTATTATATAACTATGAGTTAAGTGGTCAAATAAGGGGTTGTTTTTTAAATCTTTCTAGTCTATCATAATTTTTTTATGAGGGTAATATGTTTCTATTTAATTATCACTACTGTTTATGAATAAGACTAAATAATTATGAAATCAGAATAAGAAATGAAAAAAATAGAATTAAGAGTATTCCTTTGCTCAGGACAACAAAGTGCTGAGTTTGTGTGTATTTAATAAGTCAATAATTATACATTATTTTATAGTATATTTTAGGGTGATTTTAGATATGAAAGACTATGTTACACTTGGTTTTTTCATAATTTTATAATTTCAGGATATATTAAGGTTATGTGAAGAAATGGAAGAAAAAGGAAGGAAAATAGAGAGAATTCAGTCAAGTGGGGAAAATGCACAACGAATCAACAAATGAACTAGGATTCATTGCCAGCAAGTCATGAGTGAATCAGGAAAAATACAGGAATTGCTATTCAAATCGGTGAACAACAGAGATAGTTTTTCACCGATTTTTATAGCGAATCAACAATTATAGATGATTCGGTCAGGAATCACCGGTGTCGGTTTCAAGAATTTCAGAGGAAATCAAGGAATTTCAGTTTGATTGGATATGTATTACTTATAATATTATATATATAACCTTATGCTTTGAAATTAAGGGCCCTTGATCATCTTTCATTGCTCTTGGAGCCACTTTTTAGTTTTCGATCAAGTTTAGTTTAGTTGAGTTGTTCATTGCTTTTTGGAGACGATTTTGAAGATTTAAGTATTCAATTAAGAGGTATTTATTAATGTCTTTTATTTATTTAATTGCAATGTTTACTATGAATATGTGTGAGTAGTATATTAATCTAAATAAAGTTCGAACATGAATTTAATTTGTTTTGTAATGTAGTCATAATAAAGAATGATTTATACTTAATGCTTTAAACTTAATCATATACGTCAATTCAAGGTTTTAATAGATTTTTTTTGCGTATTACAATCAAGAAATTTTGTATTGCATGCATAGTTTAGAATGTCTATTGCGATATTTAGGTTCTATATCTAATTTAAAGTAGTAACTAGGATTAATTTAAAGGTTTATTACCATTTAAATGTCTTGTGTGAATTGTGTTCTGATTTTGATATTGATAAGGCTTTTGGATAATATTGGCTTAGTAGTAAGAAGTTTTCATTGAGTTTAATGTGTTTTATTTCTATTAATTGTCTTCGAGCATTCGAAGGATTAATGTAATAAAATTAGAATGTGGTTTTTCTATTGATATAAAGAAAATTGGTGGCTTGATAAAGGCTATCAAACTTACTTATAATTTAGGTTTAATGATCTAAGAATAATTTATAATAAGATGAAAGTATGATTATGACTATCATTTAAGTAATGTGTTTGGATTCAAAACGAATTAATGTTTCATTGTTCTGGATATTTGTTTAGATGTTTGTTTTATATTGAATTGATTTTATTTGAATTTAGTATGAATAATTTTGAATTGTGTTAGTCAAATTAGTTTAATTATTTTAGTTGATTGTTATAGTTTAATTAGATTGTTTTAATTCCCGTTTTGATTAAATTAATTAAATTAAAGAAAAATAATAAAATGCTAATGGAATCCTTTTTCTTAAGAAGTTTGCAAAATCTCTGTCAGTAATACAAATAATAAGGATATACGAGAAACTTATTGTACACACTCGACACGTGTCATTACACATGTCAAGTTTGCCCTATTAATTCAGTTTAGAGTGGTTTAGTGTCTAGTTGAATAGTTTAAAGTCCCATTGTTCAGTTTAGCAAAAACAAGTGAAAAGTGTTGTTACAGCACTAGGTAGCGCGCTACGAGAGCTTATAACCGGGCTGAATGCACTAATTCAGAACCTAGATTGTGTTGCGCGCTATTGAGCCTCGGTAAAGCGTTACGTATTCAGGAGCCTATAATTTCCAAATCGAGAATTGTTCTCCCGGCTCCAAACCGCTCAACAACTGGCTGTCTCCTTCACCATCGACCCTACCCTCTCCTTGTAGAGGAGCTTTGACACTACAATAACAATCAACAGTGAATAATTTCATTAATTAAACAAGATCAAACCATGCTTTTATAGAAATCCACAAGAGCACTCATGTTTTGCGAAAAAATAGTTTTGACTCAAAGGATATCAGAAAAAATACTTGTAATACAACATAATTGCTTACAAATTAAACTAGTGAGTATATATAGCTTAATTTTAATCATTGAAATTCATTTTTAAAAGCATTTCCCTCTACTGACACGTGTCGAGCGTGTAGAATAAGTTTCTTGTATATCCTTATTATTTATAGTAGTGATAAGTAAGATCGTCTCCACTGGGATTTATCAAACTTCTCAAGGAAAAAACTTTTTTAATAGTTTTTATTATTTTTTACTTTAATTAAACTAATTTAATCAAAATTAGAATTAAAAATCACTAATCCAATCTATAACATTATAGTAATTAACTAAACTAATTAAACTAACTTAACTATCACAATTCAAATTCACTAATATTCAAATCAATTCAATTCAATTATAAATAAATATGTAAACAAACATCTAGAACAATGAAACATCAATCTGTTTTGCATCCAAACATGCTACTTCAATCATATAGTTATGAGCATACTTTATAAAGTACCATAGATCATTAAACTCTAATCATAAGTAAGTAACCATCCTTTAGCCAGCCAATAGTTCTCCTTATACGGGTGAAAAAGTCACGTTCAAGTTTTATTGAGCTAATCCCTTTGAATACACAAAGACATTAACTTCATACAATAAAACTGCATTACATTTTAAGAGAACTTTGAACTACTAAATATAACATCTAGGACATCTAAACGGTAAGACATTTCAAACAATCCTAGCTACTACTTTAAACTAGATAATGAATTCAAATATCACAATACACATTCTAGACTATGCATGCACTACTAAGTTCATGATTAAAATCCTTAAATAATAATCTATTAAATCAGTGAATCAAAGAATACAATTGGTTTAAAGCATAAGCACATAATCGTCTCATCATAACTACATTACAAAACGGATCTACTTCACGTTCGAACTTTGTTTAAATTAATAAACTACTCACTCATATCATAAATAACATCACAATAAAGTAAAAAAACAAATAGACATAGTTAAATACGTCTTGAATAATACTTTAAATCTTCAAATCTTCTCTAAAAGCAATGAACAATTAAGTAATAAATTAAAACAATAAACTATGGCTCCTAAAGCATGAAATATTGATTTAAGTACTCAAGGGTAACTGATTTCGCAACTCTAAGGTCGTATTTATAGAATTATAGGTAGTAAACATCTTAAACTAACTCAAACGTCTCGTGGTTATCTAAAATTTTCAAAATCGAACCCAGTGATTCCTTAGCGATTCGGGTTTAAGTGGGATCACTAGGTGAATCATTGAGAAATTGGTCTCGGTTTCCACTGATCTGAGTAGTGATTCTAGTGGTGGTACGTGAGGAATCGGTCAGGAATCATTGGCTATGAGATCCAATTTTTTCTTTCACTTGTTAATGATTCTTTGCATACTATTTCCACTTGATCAATTCCTTCATAATCTTCCATTTTTACTCCATTTCTTTCATATATTTCATTTATCACTTGAAATAACAAAAACAAGAGAAAACTCCGTGTAATATAGTCTTTTACATCTAAAACCGTCCTAAAATGTACCATAAAATATGTTTAATTATTTGACTTGTTATCCACAACCATGCATCAAGAGTACAATTGAGCAATTTAACCTCAAGGAAAAGAGGGTTTATACCTATAATTGAGACTTTGCCTTGATTATGCTCTTTAGGTAAATTCTTTCCTTGGATTGCCCTAATTCCTTCAATGGATTTAGAATGTCCAACCCCAATTTGTGTTATTGCTTCTGCTTGAGAGAACGTGTTCATATAGACACTTAAGTTAGACTTCTATAGTTTTCTCCAATTTTCTTTCTAGCTAGCCTTCCATCTTGACTCCCACTCACATCTCAAGACCCATCTAGGGTGGTAGTGCAATCCATCCATGCACCATTAGCTTCCATCAAATAATTATAGGATTCCTCATTTTATCAATCTCATGGTGCATCTAAGGGCTCTAATTGTTGATTCAATTTGAACTTAGGCTTAAATTAATCAACTTAGCTTTTTAAATACTATAGGCAAATTAGAATATTTGGATGGCTTAGCTTATGGTTCTAATTTTAATAAATCCCCAATTACTATCTAAGTAAACCATCGATATTTCATAGCTACCCGGCGCTTCGCCTCTACGCGCATCCTGAGGCACCCCGATGTCTTTATTAACTTAATTAGCTAGGCATAGTTTATTTTCTCAATCATAACTTAGGGTTATTATTTATAATTTAACCAAATTCATCTAAGCTATTTAGATGCCCATACCTAGGGGTGTCAATTTTTCGAGTTCGAATCGGATCCGGGTCGCCCTTGATATAAATGAGCAATTGCATTGTATCGACCCCGCCCAGTTGTAAATTCGAACAAGTATGCATTGCCTAGGCCGATTTACTTTAAATCCAGGCTGTCTAAATGTTTTGATTTTGTCGAGTTTTTTAAAATTATTTTATGTTTAGAAGCTTTTTCAATTATTAAAATTATTGTAAATTCCTCGTAATATAATTTTTTCTTACATAATTTGAAAAAGTATTGTTCAAGTTATATTTAATATTTTAAATTACAAGTCATAATAATGTTTTTTTTTTGTTAAAAAACAAAATTCATAATGTTGTCTCAATCAATTTAGCTAAGTTTCAAAACTAAAATAGTATATTTATGTACAAATTATGTAGTTTCTTTATTTATATTGTTGTTTTTGTGAATTATACTATATATAGAAGTATATAATAAGTTGGTTTTTACATTCTTTTATTAGTCTATTTTAGTATATTTAATGTGGAAAGTTTCCAAAATATATATTTAATTATATTTATTGGTCATTTTCAGGTGAAACGAAGTGCGCGGTTGAATTCATGGCGAAAAAATACTCAAAATGGAGTATTTACATGCAGTGATCGGACACCGGACAGTATGCCTCGAGTTATGCGTTGCGCGGCGGGTAGAATAGGTGATCAGCAGACTAATTAACATGTGGCAGCATATCAATAGTCCAACTCGCTTCAACGTGCCATGTGTTAGCCGTTTATTTGTCCAGCTCGCCAAGCCATTCCAACTGTTTCCTTGCACGCGGACACGTGGCTCGTTCTCACCACACCAGCACCGATCTCAGCCAATCAGGCACTTCCATGTAAACCATTCCCCAGCAGCACAGCAGCTTCACGATCGTTCTCAATATCTCCACATCAAATTCGTCTCATGAAGTCGTTCGTTCGAGCGAACAAAATTTCTCCCCCCCCCCCCCCTTTTGCCACGAGTCGTCACCCGGTTTATCCAGCAACGTCACACAGCCGTCTTCAGGCAACCAGCGGCTGCCATGTAGCGATTTTCAGCTCAAACGCTCCAATCGCATGTTGCTACGTGTACGAAACCCATTTTCACCCTAAAAACAGTCCCTAGATGCTCCTCGGCGCACGTACTACAAGACTAACCCCCAAAATTAGTTTCTCTCACCATCAGAGAGCAATTTGTAGAGATGATGTCCAGTTAGACCAATCTTCGCCTAAGTCTAAGGGGAAACAAGTGAGATTCATGATTCATGGCATATACTATGTGAGATCTATGATTTTTATTTAATTTAATTCAATTTCTCTTATTTCATTGTTGTTGCTTTTAAAGTATATGATTTAGATCTAGGGTGTGTATGTGGCCAGTGCATGCTTTTAGGGGGACAACCTATAGTTATTAGACCGATAGTATCCGTGTAATTGTACTTTTGGACCAATAAAGTGACGAACACTCACCCGTTTGCCGTAAAACCTTTTCGGTTCTTGAGTGTACAACAATTTAATCTAGGTTAAACCGGAAGCGGACACGATTCAGTTATTTATGATTAGCATTCCCACGGAACCAAATTACTACGATTAGTATGTTAAACCCGATTGGTAGATGTCTAGGGTTATGCATTAATTAGAGAAGTAGTTAGTGGCGAACGTCGTGACTATCGAGATTATGGGAATCAGGAATTTCTGGCGGACGTCGATTTTCCATAGAATAACTTTTTGGAATGATTAAAGACCATTAAATGTCATTGAATCTTGATTCTTGCTTGTGGAACCGTAGACTTAGGCGATTTCTCTCATTGACATTATATTTTTTTGCGAACTTTTTATTTTTGCTAGTTTAGTTAATTGTTTCCTTGAACATTCTGAAAACCCCCAATTTTAAGTTAACTTAGAGTAAAACTCAAGTCCTGTGGATTCGACCTCGTATTTACCACTACTACGCCCTTGTGGTTGGTAACTCGATTGCGGGTTATATTTAGCACGCACGAAACGTGACCGGTATATTTTCAAAATAAAATAGGTGTCTTTTGAAATCCGAGCCGGGTCCAGACTTAGATGGTCTTGTCTAGACCCAACCCGAATTTTAATTTGGATATCAAAGTCTTGTCCAGACCCGAGCTAGACTTATAAAATTATTGTCCAAAACCTTTTTTTCGAGCTGAACAAAACTGGGCTGGCAAGCCGAACAAAAAATTGACACCCCTACCCATACCTATCGACCTACCATATACTCACAATCGCACATATCGTGAGCAAGGTAATATACCCATCGCTCATTGATACTCGCGAGACATAAAATTAGCACACATGCGATGTAATTCAATTAAATTTAAGATAAATGCTGCAATAAATGATACTTCAACCAAAAATAACAATTTAAAATACCCAAAAAAAATGTGCCCTAGTCTTATCTGCGGTGTCCACGTGGGTCCGAGTTGGCGTCCCAGATTGAAATTATTGAATTAATCGAATTAATTAATATTGGGTCGTTACACACATCCACCCTCAATCCACATGTACGTGCACCCCCATTGGATATGATCTAGCGAAGATCCATGGGCATGCGTAGGCCTGTGAGGGTGAGCCCAACAAAGCACGACTCGTATACATGTCCATTCAATCTCATATGTTACATCTGGGATGGATTTCGTTCTAAGGTGGAGATTGTTAAAGATGTGCAGATAACAAAAATCCCCATATCGGTCTTTTCTGGGGGTACTACTCCCACATCGGTTAACTATAACTTCCTAACAAAGTTCATAAGTTTGGATCTCTCCGCAAATAGTACTATAGGTTTGTTATTAATTCAGAATAATCTTGTGATATATATATATATATATATATATATATATATATATATATATATATATATATATATATATATAGATGCTTCTACCATGGGTATCAAATAAATACCCATGGATGGGTATCAATCTATAGCCGTTGGATTAATATCAAGGGAGATAAGGTAGTATTAATTGAATTTCTAAACCTTGCATTAATGACATAGAAAATGTTATATTTTTTGGGAGACAAACAAGCTTTTGTGGGCAATCATGTAAGCTGACAAGTTTAAATTAGTGGGCAATTTAGTCATTTTGTCATAGGCATTAACCACTCACGTTTTTTTAGGCCCGCTAAGGGCACCCCACCATTTAATGAGGGCACCCAGTTAATGTGGGCACAAATCGATTTACCTGGGGCACCCAAAAATTAAACCCAAAATACCGAAAATGCCCTCGTGCAAAAAACCCTCTCACCCACCCTCGTGCAAACCCCGGGCACCCCACCACCCCCACCACCACCACCACCCTCGTTCACCGAATTCTGGTGGAAGAATTCATTTGTTTTGAACCGACCGGTGAGAGGAATCCCGAAATCGTGTTCTCCGTCCTCGCCGTGTGTTTCTCCTTCGTTGTTCTAGGTTTCTGCATTTTGTAGGGTCCGGTGTGTGAGCCGATTTCGTCTCCAAATTAGGGCTCGGTTGAAGATCGACGAATTAAGTTACATTTGGTAGAGTAGATGTAATGTGTGTGTGGCGGTTTTTTAAAATGTAAAAAAATTGGGAAATCGTGGTTCTCGCCACACAAAGCCGAGATCTGTCTCAACCGTCTCGGCCTTGGCCGAGACATAAGCTAATATTTTGGGAAGTCGCAGCTCTCGCCACGAAGACCGGAAGAGTTAACTGCGTATCGGTTGTCCACTTCCGATAGGGTCTCAGTAGGCTCGGTCGTCATAGGACGAGAGTCAGGCGAATTGAAATGGTCAATCCATCTCGGTGGTGTACAACCGAGAAATTTAAATAGGACTCGGTTATACAAGAACGATATATTGGAATACTTGTCGGTCATTGGTGACCGAAAATATGGGTTGTTTCACGAACCTGCTTGACCGCGATATCAGGAATGGATGAATTTGAACATTACAGTTTCAAAAAAATCTCCGTAGTCGTCAAACTAACAATGCAAGATTGAAAATCCAGCACGACAATTTGCACCGAACCTTAATTAATTATAAATCTCCGTAACATTCAAACTGACTCTAAAAAGGGTCCATCCATAAGTAAACAACAATTAAAACACAACACAACATTTGCATATACATAGAACATTCGGACGAATTGGCAAAATTTCTAAATGTTTAGCCGTCTAGGTACAAGCTTTAACTACGGTGTATCTAAATCTACAAAGGTATGGTGGCTTCATGATCAGCGGTTGCAATGGGCGCGATGTCTCGAAAAACGAATCCATCTCGCCAACCTTTGGTGCGATCTCTCAACGTACCGATCCCACGATGGATATAAGGATGGCGGTGCATTCACATGCAACCGCACTGTCAAAGTTAACTGTAGAACATAGAAGATATTGTCACAAACCCGATTAAGGGGAAACAAACCAATTCACAAAAAAATCATAGAACTTACCCTAACCCAATGGATATTCCTTTCATTCGCCATTGCAATTATAAGTCTGTTGTGCAATGACGACGTTGGAGTACTACGTAGAGGTAGGAATGTGGAGGCACTACCATGCGAGAGGTTGACGAGAATGACATTGAATGCGGTGGATACTAACAATCCCATGTCCTGGAAGTGTCAACCATTCTTTGAAAGATGCCCCCTCTTGCTTCTCTCGGGCAATGCACCGCATTCTTGACGATCTCGAAACTCGAGCCAAGCACTTCCCGCCAAAGGTCTTCATACCCGATAATCTCATCGTACATCCTTCTACGCACAATCCTCCACCCGTCTACGTCGGCAAGTCGAAGCCAGAGGCTATACACCGATATCCACAATTTCCATCGGAAACCACATCGATAATGGCCTCAACATGTGGCAACCAATCCGGTTCTAAGCAATGACTATAAGCCATGTTAGATCCACTTTGCGTGCGTCGACCGGCACGACGCATTTGTGGAACCTTGCATTTCTTACGCCTAGAAGCTTTTGTGGAGTGGGAGGACTCAAATCCGATTGGAGATTGGGGTGCCTCCGACACTTGGGGTGCCTCCGGTTGGAGACCCCGGTGTCCTCACACCCGCATCCTCAACTTCCCGCTCGCACTCCACAAAAGACGAAGGTGGACTAATCTCCCCGAGCCGCTCACTTTCCTCCCCCCGCATCCTCAACTTCCTCCTCCCCTTATCCAATCTTCCCTGCGGTGTCGTGATTGTGCCTCCCACAAATCACGGTGACATACCATAAGGAGTCGCATTCTCCTTGACGTTAATTTGGAAAGGGCATCCACATTTCTTCGTACTAGTGTGAGTCCTCGCCTTTTCATCATTCCTTGATTTCTTTAAAATTTTTGCCGCTTTCCCCTTCCCAACTCTCTCGAGCCGTCCCCTATATGTCCCTGCACTGTCACAGGGCAATTTTCACCCTTCCCTCGCGCTTAATGCCCCCGCATCCGAGCGCTTCGTTACTAACACAAACTTGTCATCGCCACCAATCGTTAAAGCCATGAAATTGCCGCTTCTCGAGAGGGGAATGGCTTAGAAGGTGTAAAAGTGTCCTTGTAGTCCGGAAAATTACAAGATAACGGCATTATTACCGCAATACAAACAAGTGTAACATTATAATCAACCAAAATGTACAAGACAATCACAAAAAAACCCAAAAAAATAAGTTCTCGGTTGTACAGGATTCGAAACTTTCTTCATAGTCTCGTTTACGTGAGACCGAGAGTTACCATTACCCTCGGTCGTTTCATACCGCGACCTACGTGAAACCTCTCGGTCCTCTCGCGACCGAGACATTACCATACATCTCGGTCCCGCGAGGCCGAAACAATCGCGCACCCGTACAGATACTTCGGATAACCGCAAAAAAAACACAAAAACATTTGCAACATTACCTCAAGGACGACCTCCTCTCGGCACCGAAGCATTACGATCCTCCATTATACAGTTGAAACAACTTCGGATTTGAAGAAATTACCAAACCCTACGTTGACAAACAAATCATCATTTTATCTCGTTATACGAACTAAACAAGTTCAAAAAAACCCGAAAATGGTTGTCAAACATTGTTACCTCTTGTCGTTTGACGAGCAAGAATCGATCACTCTTCGCCAAACGCAATGTGGTGTGGCTTTGTGGTTGACACTTGCTGGTGGGGTGCCCTAACTCCTTGTCGAAATGGTTTGTGGGGTTTGAACCATTATATATATACGGGGGCAAAATGGTCTTTTCCATTTTTTGTGGAATTTTTACAAATAAGTTGGGTACCCTCATTAAATGGTGGGGTGCCCTTAGCGCCCTCCGTTTTTTAGCAATCGTGATGTGGCATTAGTAGTGAAGAACATAAGAGTTACTTTCTCCCTCTAAAAACTATAATATCTTGTATCACATTAAATAAAAATATATACTCAACTAATCTAATGTATCATGCTCCAAAAACACCAAAAAACGAAACAAAACAAAAAATTGGAAAAAAAAATGAAATCCAACTGCATTTTTTATTTCTTCACATATAGGATTTTATTTTCTATCTCATTAAAAAGAAAGTTGTTTTCTATAAAGATCTTAAAATTAATTTTTGTTGAAATAATTCTTAAAACTAGTTTTAAAACTAAAATATTATAGATTTTAATGCGAATTTTTCTTTTTTTCAAATTTTATCATTGTATTTTAGTGCGCATATCTTAATTGTTAGTTATATTTGGGTCAGGACAAGTTTGAGTTTTATAATGAATTGAACATAAGTTGGGTTGAGTCGGGGTAGCTTTATTTGAAAAGGGTTGTCCGTGCATGACTAATTATTCACGGCCTTGGGTAGATCGAGTGACCCTCTATACTCCTTAAATAAATTTAATTTATTCATTATCGATTCAAAAAATTAAATAATAAAATTGTAAAATTAGAAGCTGCGTGAATTAAAATTTTTGCCAACAAAATTACAAAGAAAGACATGTAGATTCATCACTTATCACTTATATATATATATATATATATATATATATATATATATATATATATTAATATTCGTTTTTAAATAATATAAATTGGATAAATAATTATCTCAAAAAGTTCAGATAAATAACTAACTAAAAAATCAGATAAATAACTTGAATGGTTGAATTTTTATTTCTAAAATATTTTTCAAAATGCACTTTTTATTGAATATTACAAAGTCATAAGCAAAGTGATATTTGAAGTGATCTAATTAAGTCTTTATTATTTATATTATATAATTTGTTAGTATATGTAAATAATTTGGTGATGATGATATAATAATTATTTAAGTTAAGGATTTTTTTACACAAACTTAAATCAAAGGTTCAATAGAGTGACAAAAAACAACCAAAATTTGGAATAATTAAAATTTATTTTTTCTATTTTCTTGTAATTGTATCGAAAATTTGTTTGAATTTCATGCTTTGTGCTTATATTATTTTTTTGTTCAAAAATATAAGTACATAGCTAAATGTATTCTTACATAAAAAGTCAAAATATCTAAGAAATAGTAACGGTTAATGTTACAAAAATATTTAAAATAATCTCGAGCTTCGAATGTTAAAAACAAAATTGATCTTTATTTGTAATATCAAAGTTTTTGCCATCGCATTTAAATAATTTATATCACCATAAATGTTTGAGCAAGTATTAATATATTATCTACAATTATTGTAGCCATAATCAAAATAATTATATATATACTAGTGGGAGGGCACTTGCTACACACGTTAATATATCCAGCAAATTGGCTATTTAAATCAAAAGCCTCAATTAAGATAACTACCCATATCCACCAAAAAAAAGATAACTACTACACAGTTATTTCTCTCTTTCTCCACATATCTCACTTCTCTCTCTCTCTCTCTCTCCCCGCGTGTATCACTTTTAAATCCCTACTTTTATGTTAGATGTTAGTCAAGTCGAATTTACCTAAACACCCCTACTTTTATTTTTTCAAAAAAAAATTTCATTCAATCAAATGTTAACATTGATTGATACTTTTGTCAATAAGGCGCGCTACTTAACTTCAAGAAGATCCTAAGGTGTATTGCTATTATATATAAACCATGGTCATCGTCTTCATCATTCTCATCCAAACCCTCATTGTTCTTCCCTATATATATATATCTCGGTTGGAGATCAAATTCAAGGAAAGTCGTGAGTGTTGGTGGTGTTGTTGAAGAACAGTTGAAGGTGAGATAATATTTCAATTTTTGATTTTAGTGACTGTGGGACTGGTTTTGTCTATGAGTTCGAAATTGGAATTAGGAAGGGTTGTTGTGGTTGGTTGTTGATTGTGTGATGAAGAGAGGAGAAGGTTCGGTTATATATATATATATATATAAACAGTGAAGAAGAGAGAATCCGAGAGGGAGAAGAATAAGGTGGGGGTTGAAAAAGAAGGTGGTTTGAAGAAGGTGTTGGGGGAGGGAACAAACCCAAAACCCAGAAGAAATTTGAATGAAAAAATTTCGATTAATCATGTGAAAAAAGAAGGTGTTTAAAGCTTTAATCCCTACTAATTCAATTATTTACATTGATAATTTAAAAATTTATCTCAATATATATATATATATATATATATATATATTTGTACACACAATTTTTTGTTTTTTGATATGATAAAGAAAAGTTTTAAATTTATAAATCAAACCTAGAGGTGTAAACTTTTTGTCCACTCTGTTGACTCAATTTTATTTGACCGAAAAAAAAGGACCGGGACAGTGATTTTCTAAATTCGAGCCAGATCTAAGCAAGGCTATGATGCTCGAATTGAAATATCAGCCAAGTCCAGACAAAACCCTTTAAGCCCGAACTTTATCCAAATTTCAAAAGATAGTGGCCTACTTTTACTTCAAAAATATATTAACATACATTCTTTGATTTGCTAAAAACAACTTTAAAAATAATAAACCACATAATATTATCTCAAGCAATCTAGGTAAGTCTTGAATTTAAAATATGTGTGTTGTGCGGTTTATTATTTTTAAAGTTGTTTTTAGCAAATTATATAATGAATGTTAATATATTTTCGAAGAAAAAGTAAGCCGATATCTTTTAAAATTTGTGTAAGGTCTAGGCTTAAGTATTTTTGTAACATTAATCGTTATTATTTCTTAAATATTTTGACCTTTTATTAATAATACTTTTAGCTATGTACTTATATTTTTGAACAAAAAAATAAAATAAACACGAAGCATGAAATTCAAACAAATTTTCGATATAATCACAAGAAAATAGAAAAAATAATTTTTAAATATTCCGTATTTTAGGTTTTTTTGTTCGATCACTCAATTGAACCTTTTATTTAAGTTTGTATAAAAAAACATCCGTAACTTAAACATTTATTATATCATTATCACCAAATTATTTATATATATTACAAAATTGCAAAATATAAATAATAAAGACTTAATTTGATCACTTTAAATATCGCTTTGCTTATGAATTTGTAATATTCAATAAAGAGTACATTTCGAAACATATTTTAGAAATAAGAATTCAACCATTCAAGTTATTTATCTGGTTTTTTTTGGTTAGTTATTTATCTGAACTTTTTGAGATAATTATTTATCCAATTTAGATTATTTAAAAAAGAATATATATATATAAGTGATAAGTGATGAATCTACATGCCTTTTTTCGTAATTTTGTTGGCAAAAGTTCTAATTCACGCGGCTTCTAATTTGATAACTTAATTATTTAATTTTTTGAATTGATAATGAATAAATTAAACTTATTTAAGGAGCATGTACGGGGTTACTCGATCTACCCAAGGCCGTGAATAATTAGTCATGCATGGACAACCCTTTTTAAATAAAGCTAATCCGACTCAACTCAACTTATGTTCAGTTCATTATAAAACTCAAGCTTATCCTGACCCAAATATAACTAACAATTAAGAGATTCTAACTAGAATACAATGATAAATTTTGAAAAAAAAATATAAAAAATTTGCATTAAAATCTATAATATTTTAGTTTTAAAACTAGTTTTAAGAATTATTTCAACAAAAATTAATTTTAAGATCCTTATAGAAAACAATTTTCTTTTTAATGAGATAAAAAACACTATATGTGAAGAAATAAAAAATGCAGTTGAATTTCTTTTTTTTTTTTTTTTTTTCTAATTTTTGGTTTTATTTTGTTTTTTGATTTTTTTGGAGCATGATACATTAGATTACTTGAGTATATTTTTTATTTAATGTGATACAAGACATTATAGTTTTTTGAGGGAGAAAGTAACTTTTATGTTTTCACTACTAATGTCACATGTCGGTTGCTAGAAAAACGTGAGTCGTTTATCTGTTTGTGTGTGTGTGTGGACCCGAACTATAAGTGTATCTATATTCATAATTATTTTTTGATAGGATATATGTATATAGTAAAATGTTTGAGATAGTATAACTCTCATCATGACCTAAAAAAAATAAGAAAATAAAGATATATATATATAGAGAGAGAGAGAGAGAGAGAGAGTCATCAACGCGCCCATGAACAATATTTATACACTTGTCCACCTTTATTCATGTAACATGTATTCACAAAGCATCTCAATATAAAGCTATTGATACTACTTGGTCACGTACCACAGAATTGCAACCAAATTTGAAGACCAGAAATGGAAGCCTGGCCAAAAAACAGTTGTATCAGCTCGTACCACACGAAATTTACACTGATGTGTATATTTTGTACACGGCATATATACACATCAGATCATTAAGTGTATCCAAACAACAAAGACATGAACACTCTGCTCTGCTGAATATACATGAGTAGCTGGTCTGCACAAATCCCACAGCAGAGAACCTCTGACTGCCAAGTGTCATCTCGTTTCCTTTGACACGTGTCCTGTCAAAGAAATTAATTTGACTGAGCAAAGATTAAAGTAAAAGTAGAACAATATTATGTGTTTGCACTGAGCCAATGGTTTCAAAGGGACACAACATTGGAGGTTTCCCTTTCCCACCCAAGGAGAGACAAGTTTGTAGTGATGGAAGGGCAGCTAGCACTGCAGATTTTTACTGTTTAAAGGAGACCAAGTGACCAAAAAGGGAGGGGTTTCACCTTTTTACACTTGCTCATGCAGAGTAACACTGATGATATTCAGATATTGCCATAAAGATGACACCTTATAAAGTGCCCTCCTCTTAATTTCTCTCCATTTAAGGGGAAATAATGCCTCATTATTTTACTGTTGTACTTTCATTTATGATGATGCTTAAATTTTTTTTTTTTTTGATAATTGAGGCTATCCGAGCCACCGCCACTGATACTAGACTGAAAGTAAATCCGACTTATTTCTTGAGAGTTTTTAGTTGCCCCCACTAGGGAACCCGAGAAAAAAATTGGAGGGAAAATAGAGGGGGGCGAGTTTCGAACTCAATTAATTTGGTATTAAAAATTTTATATAAAGTTCAAGATTTGGATGCACAGTAAATTATGTTAGGAGACTTCATCTCTTTATCATTATTAAGAGACTTCACCTCCTTATCTTTTGTACACATGTGAAGAATATTGACATGGACGAGATGGACCGGAATTAGGGTTTAGGGTTAAATTACTATCAATCGAAAAAAAAAAAAAATGTAGCCATGCCATTAAATTTAGTTTTTTCATAGCAAGAATTCCATTCAAGATATTATTTTTTTATCATAGTACTGATCACTTTTATTGGTTGACATACGTGCATAGCTTGTCATGCTCGTGGGGTATTGAATTTTGAGAAAAAAAAATAAAAATTCTTCCTTAATTGCACTCACTAGATAGGATAGAAAAAGCAAAATCAGCACATGAAACTATATTTTTTAAATGACACAACACTATGGGCTCTATTTGTTGGGACGTAGTGGCACATATAAACAACTATGAGACGAGACTCGGCTTTCACAAAAAAGGGTGCAGTCCTCACATCATCAACCCTAGTGGGCCTTATTATTACAAGGTTTACAAAATGATATACAATATTTATGAAACTAATCATTATAAAACAGGATCAATAACACGCCTACATTGGACTGTGCCAATATAAAATAGAAAAAAAAAAAAAAACAACTACTACTACATATAGAAAACAAAACAAATAATTAAAAAAGGAGGTGAGGCTTCAATGAAATTATAAAGTATTGGTGAACCATATGTATCTTACATGCGTTATTTGTCTCCAACATTCCCTTACTTCGCACTCAACACATTATTTAGTTTGTTTATAGAGGTGCGTGTAGCATGTCTCCGGACGTAGCTTCCGAGGAGACATTGGCTGCCAATGGTGCCCTTTTGTAGTGCTGATTAATCTTTGAGCAGCAGGGTTTAAACCTAGAAATATAGTTGAGGTTGATGCATTATATTTTCTTTTTTCTTTGTGTTTATATATAATTAAATGCCCTTTTATTATTTATTCTTACAGGAAACATCTTTTACTTTGTAAAATTGACTGAGTGCATTTTTTCATAAGAAATAGATGTAGACACTAGTTATTAATTTTACCCCTTGAAATTGTAAACAAGAGGAAAATACATTATTTTCTTATTACCGTGGGTGTCTGAACCTCCTCTCTCTTGATTAAGGCCCGACTAATCCCACGGAATTTAAGAGGCTGCTCCTACCATAACCTAGAAATCGAATGAGAAATATTACAGTTGATGCGAATCAAACTCATCTCCTCTTCCTTAGTCAGAATACTAAGGCTCGCTTCGAAACCACTACACCCCACCCCTTGGAGGCGGAAAACATATATTATTGTTCATAAGAAATAGATGTAGACACTAGTTATTAATTTTACCCCTTGAAATTGTAAACAAGAGGAAAAGACATTATTTTCTTATTACCGTGGGTGTCTGAACCTCCTCTCTCTTGATTAAGGCCCGACTAATCCCACGGAGTTTAAGAGGCTGCTCCTACCATAACTTAGAAATCGAATGAGAAATATTACAGTTGATGCGAATCAAACTCATCTCCTCTTCCTTAGTCAGAATACTAAGGCTCGCTTCGAAACCACTACACCCCACCCCTTGGAGGCGGAAAACATATATTATTGTTCAATTATACGTTTTTCTTTAGCTTATTACTATTTTTTTTAAGCCTAACTACTTTTTCTTGTTCGAGTTAAAGCTCAAAGCTTTATTAATCGGGTTCTAAAATAGAGGTTACAACACTTGAAGGGGGCCACTTACATAACAAATGTCGAGCATGGTCTACAAAGGGATACGATAGAGGTAAAATTTTTGGCTTGGGAGATGTGTGGACTGAAATATATAGTCACATGTATCAATTGAAAATCTTCATAATAAAAAACATTAGCAATCTTGTTAGATCCCTAGTTAATTGTAAAATCATGTACTGACTGTGGGTAAATTGAGGATAATATAAGATAAAGCTCCCAATGTTTCATTCTTCATTTTTTATGGTTTAAGCTAAAAAAGTTCACCTACTCAAGCCAATTGAGGATGGTATCATTCATATATACATGTAACCCCAGTTTCTATAACAAATTTTTAAGAACATAGAGGATATATATATAAAGATAAAAAGATTAAAAAAAAAGAATCTCATTCATATATACATGTAACCTCAATTTGTATAAAAATAATAAGAACATAGAGGATACATATATAAATTGTACAAAAAAAAGTGAAAAATAGAAGGGTAGGATGGGAAAAATACTAGTGATAAAGTGAGAGATGGGGGAAGCCTGATACATCAAGTATACATAGAGAGTGATCTAGATATGTAGGTGGGGTACATCATAGAAACAAAACAATGTCACCAGGTACCCCAGCTTTTGGAAGTGGAGGGGAATCACTGTAGCAACAAAGCAATGTCAGTATCCACTACACTCACTCACTCACTTTGAAAAATGTGAGAGAGTTTCAAAGTCCCCTCAAACATCTCCCTCTTTTGTCCACAATCATATAAAAAAACAAAAGTACCAAATCAAAACAAAAACAATACGTGAAAGCCCATGATATCCCCTCTACTACTATTACTTCTGTCCAAAACTAATAATCAATAAAATTTTCAAAAAGAAACTCACAAGCCCATGCTCATCACCACTGCTTCTCCTCTCTTTATTTTCTCCGACTCTAATATTGAGCATGCATTTATTATACATTGGAGTTTTGTGTTCATGCCACCTTGTCTAGCTATGTAAAACCTGTCTATAATGTAATGATGTTCTACCTCTGGTCTCAAAGGGTCCGGGGTCCATATATAAATGGTCCATTATATCATTTGGACCCTTGAAAAATGAAAAGGACTTGCATATAAATTATTTCAATTGGTGGTACAGGTAATGACGCTACATAGTCGGTCTCAAGTCCGGATAAAAGTAACTCTGACGCTAATTTTTCATATCGAAAATGAGTAAGGAGATTTCAAACTCATTTTTCATACACGAAAAGTGAGGGAGGGATGCCTCAAGCCCATTTTTCATTCTTCAAAAATAGAGAAGAAATCTGCGATAGGTTGACGACCAGCGTAAAACTTTTGGCACTTTTCATAAAATGATGGTACATGTAATGATCAAGATACATAATATTTCTTGCGCTTTTCATGTGATCAAATCATAATTATACACTTTTCAACCCTTGCTTTTAAACTCTTTTAAGATTGCCCTCAAAACCCAATTAGTCAATTGGTGATCGTCTTTTAATATATATTTATACGATTCTTTTTTATCCATGTGATATATCTATATGATGCTTTTGAAAATAGCACGACCCCTTTATTTTTTCAATCATATATATATATAGCGCCAGCTTCTAGCATTCTATCAATTTAGGCCTCGCATTTTTGCAATATACCGTAAGTTTTCTCACATGGGAGTTAATGCACAAGGAGTTAACTTACATGAGAGTTCATATTTTCATGTTTGGTTCAACTTTGAACTTACAAGGAAGTTGCAATTTTTTTTTAATAAGAAATTATAAAAACAATTTTGTCCCCACGAGATTCGAACACATACCTCTTACTTTCAAATCTCATACCAAATTATTGGATCACCACCTATTTAATTGGTGGAAGTTGTAAATTTTAAAAATAATAAAACATGAAAATTGACATAAATACCCATCAAACAATAAAACATGTAATAGAGATGTGATTAATGAGGGGTAGTTTTGTCAATCTGTCCTTAGAGATACAACTCCCTTGGGGTGAAGGAACTCCCCCTTGAGAGTATGAGTTGGGAGGCAATTTGCAGTAAAGTTGGGTTTATAAAACTAACCAAACAAGATTAGTTTTAACTCCGCTGCAAGTTATTTGCCCGTCCCCTGCCTTAAAACGTAAGAGAATTAAGGTAGCATCTAAACTTTGATCAAGTGAATGTAAACTCAATTTAAGATCTCATAGGCGATATATGTTGTTTCGAATAATTTAATCATGAGAAGTGCTACACAATATATACATTAGTCAACACACATCGGCCTACACACATGAATGCGAGTAATTCATGCATGCCTCGGGATACAGATGCACGCATCTTGAGGGACATAACACGGTCATCAAGGGCACTCTAGCATGTTATCAAAATTAAAGGGCACTCTAGCATTTTTCCATTATTAGCGAAATCGATTCATCTCTTCTTACCAAATAGTTGGACCATTCTACCAACTAAGTGGATAGCCAATTGGTTTGGTATGTGGTATTGTTACAAGAAGATGGAGTTTCGAGTCTTATATGGGCAAAAAAAGTTGGTTTCTTTCTTATGAAAAAAAAAACAATTGGAGCTGTTAATGTAATTGAGTTTTGTATTAATCAAGCTAAATCAAGGCAAACAGAATACAATGATATGCTCTTCTTTATAGAGCTTTACTGCCACAGCCCAAATTCCTAATCCTAGTTTATTTCCTAATTAGGATCATATCCCCATGACGTGAGACCCGCATCAAGATACGTGCACTTACCGAGACATGTGGCCGATGTATATTTTAGTTTTATTATGGTGCATTCTATTGGGGCACGTACCCTATGTCAATCTACAAACATTGCTTATCTTATAATTTTAGTTAATAAAATAGAGGTTTTTCTTTGTTGTTTTATTATAAGTGATTGCATGTTTACCTTATAATAAGATCCATGGGTATTTGTTGAAATATCCTAAATGTCCATAGTCAGTCATTATATTGGGAACTATAATGAATTAAAACTAATGTGAATATTGATTGATGGTCATGTGATGATCATGCATATAGGGATACAAATCGAGATTATAAGTACTTATAAGGGAATAGGGTACTGGACCGACCCGCTATGAAAACACCACATGGATTAAGTCATAGTTGTTACTCATTATAGGTATATCATTTACTTTATCGACTTGATATTACCATAGACTTCAATATTATGAGCATGACAATTTGACATAATCAAACATTGTCTTTAACCGGGCGATTATAAAGATTGTGATTGGTTACCACATGAATAATGTGTGAAGGTGTGTCTCTCTCGTATAGATATATATATCAGTTGATCTGTCACGGCCTAAATTTCTAATTCTAGTTTAATCTCTTAATCAGGATCAAATGACCCGTGACGTGGAAACCGCATCGAGATATGTGTCGTGACCGAGGTGAGATGGCCGAGGTATATGTTATATTTATATTGATGTATGTCTAGTGTTTTATATATATGTGTAGACTACAAAGTCATTCATACTTATGAATAGGTGTCGATACGTGTGTGGGAATATGCGCCTCGAGTTGAGTGCCAACGTGGGATCGAGGTAGAGAGTGATATGGTAAGTTGGTATAAGTCTTATATAGCTTTTATAGTGATTTAAATGGGTTATGGTTGATAATATATTAAGTATGCCTAAGTTAGTAAGTTAAAACAATAGCCACTTGATTTTCATCGAGACGCGTATTGACTCATCTCAATACCAATGGAGTTACATATTTGTGTCACATAGCATGAGTTAGTGGGATGTGTTAATAGGTGTATCACTAAATGAGCCTCGGGACACGTGTGCACAATGAGATCAATGGTTATTAATCAACCATATCCACTTACTATATAAAGCTAGTAATCAACTCGTACAACCAAATCAACTTCATTTCATGTACTTAATTGAGAAGGAAACTTGCTAGAGAGAAAGAGAAGGGCTAAAGGAAAAAGAAGACCAGCAACCAATGTGGGTTTGGTGAAGGAGAGATCAAGTTAAGCTAGGTGTTCATAAAACTAGGTAACCATCTATCTATTTAATTGAAACCAGTTCTGGTTTTTGGTCAAATTCAGAGGGTAGATGATTAAGATTTTGCAATTGATTTATATATTTGGATTTCACATTTCAAGCTGATAATCCAGTTATATCAAAGTTCCTAATTTGGACTTGAAATCATAAATATATGAATTTTTGAAATTGTAAGACCAAAACTGTATTTCTGCATGTTGTATTAGGGATTAGTCTATATAATTTGGTCATAACTTGCCCATTTTAGATCCAAATGGACTCAAACTGATGGCATTTGAAAGCTTACTTAAAGGGAAACAACTGTGTTTAACTGGAGTTGTTGTAACTCAAATGTTTTCATGTCCTAAAGTAATCCACAAATAGGTGTTGGAATGCAGTAAAATGTTTTTGAAACTAAAATTGTTAAAGGTATAACTCCATAACTACTCATCCAAATGAGCTGATCTTTTAATATGTTGTTATTTGCTATGTTGGATGCCTTTTAACAAAAAACGACAAATTTGCAATTTATGAATTGGGAGAAATGAATTTTCTAAGTCTGCTGGTCAGTTTAGTTTCCAATTTGAGCTGTGTTTAGTAAAATTGCAATATCTCTTTCGTTTTAAATCAGAATTATGCAAACTAAACCCTTTCAAAAAGCAAAATTAGAGACCAAAAACTTTATACAGGGAAGGTGTTGAGATTTGGACAATTTCACGCCTAAAAGTGTGTTGCAATATAGGATTAAAAGTTTAATATTGTTTAGTATTAAGGGGTTGTTTTGGGTTAAGGTTCCTAAACCTATTTGACCTGACCTAAACTCAATTTATTTGAATTAGTTTGATATCAGGAACTTAAGAAAGAGTCTTGGAAGTTCGGATACGTGACACGAGGTATTGGGAGGCCCGATTAGCATAGAAAATTGTGTGGATTGTAAGTAAACTGATTGAGATATTTATTTACATTTCATTCCTATTCATATGTTCATTTCCAATTATTTGGACTGAATTGCATTTGTACTACATATGTCATGACTTGTTGTTCATTCTCATTACTTGAGGTTGCTTTCATGGTATAGTTTGTTGATAAAATGATTTCATTGACTTCAATTCATGTGCTATGTCATTATTGATTGTTAATACATGTGGTCAGTGAAATAGCATGCTATTAGGTAGTTATTACATAGTGCTGAGAATCTATATCCTTTGTGCATTAGTATGCAATGGTTTTGTTGGATTCCATTACTGTGTTGTTCTTGAATATGAAATTAGTTCTTGTATCTAGGACCACTTTATGATAGAGGTCCGGCGGACATACGGGGTCACTAGACTTTCCAAAGTGATCGAGATTTCTCTACTATCTTGCACAACACACGGGGTATGTGACTCGGGGTTGTTGGCAAACATAACTTGGGTGACTTCATGAGTTATAAACTCGGGGTTGTTGGCAAGTATACATCCTAGATGGGACTGGCATTTTAGATAATTATAAAGGTGTACAATGTAATTACAACCTTCACACAGATGTAGAGCACAACTCCATCCATATATAGTGGAATAGGCATTGGGATATGACTCCCAGCCAACCGGCCCTAAATCAGTACTACTTAGCCTAGCTTCTGTTTCATTTTGTTTAACTAAAGTATTTCTTTGCATGATTTCTTTTCAACATAGTTGTTATTATTATGCATTTTGATACTTGTTGCATAATTGGGAATGTGAACAAATATCTCTCAGTGTTACTTTCTACTTTTCTGTACTCACTATCCTTTTTATGATGGTGGGTGCAGATCCATCGAGTAGCAGGTCAGGCAAAGAGAAGATCAACGACTACCTCTGAGCCAATTAAGTGTTGCTACGCCAGATTTTATAGGTTCTGATTTTTGAAGTATTACTTTTATATGCCATTCATATACTTTTGGGGTTGTATATTATGGGTTGAGTGATTAGTACCTTGACCAGACACATGTAGTTATATATCGTCGTTTTCTTATATATATGCATGTGTTCTTTATTCTCTAGTTTTTCCACGATTGTTAGGTATCACATTAATGCTTTCGTTAATTTGTAAGACTTCCGCTGAATAAAATTTTAAGTAAGCAACATTTTAATTAACTCTAATTTATTATATGACATAAGTCATTAAAACTCGTATTGAACTTATAATTTGTAAGTAGGTAAATGATTTTGAAAAAGGCTGACTAGTTCCGTATTAAGTTCTACGAGGTAAGGTTATGGCTTAATGAAGAGATTAGGCCGGGCGGTGACCTAATTTAAGAAGGGATAGTCACAGTTGGTATCAGAGCCTAAGTTCTAGAATATTATGGACAGTTTATGGAATCGTCCAAAATTGAGATACATGTGGTATCATATCCTTAATTTATAAAGCTTAGGAGAGCCTATGTTTATGAGCTTAGGATTATGGAAAATAGTAATTCCACAAGGTGATACCAATGCTACAATGTGTAGCAAAATGCTTAACTTTTCCAATGAGTAACAAATAAAAATTTAAACTAGAAAACATAAATCTTAGTTGTGGAAAACCAGATGATCCTTGCCTAGAAATCATTAGTTGGCAAGTGAGTGAAAGTGAGAAAGGGATGTTTTATTTGTTCATGGTAGTTTTCTATATGTATATATGCGTTATTTACGTAGTAGCTGATTCGCGTTCGTTATCAACTTGCAGACACCGATGGCGGATTCACGCGATAGTGAGGATGCAGGTGTGAGTGGCAGCCAACCTTCTATACCATCAGCTGATGATTTTCATAGGCTATCTGATCGAGTAGCTGCTCAGGGATAGCAGTTAGCAGAGTTCATCACTATGATGACTGCACGTTTCGCTCCATCAGCATAAACACCAGCCCTTACTATGACTACTTCCACATTACCCACAGGAGTGCCGGTAGTACAGACGGTACCAGTGATAGCAGCTCCAGCCATAGAGACAATTTTTACACCATTTTTTACACCTCCATCTTCTAGCTCGTCGGCAGATGTTTAGTTGGTGAAGGATTTCATCAGATTGAAGCCAGTCTATTTTGATGGTCAGCGAGATTTTGAGAAGATCGAGAAATGGGTCTTGTCTCAGGAGAAGTTATATAGAGTCTTGAGAATTGATGACAAACACCGAGCTAAGATTTCATCGTACACTCTATAGAGAGATGCCGATGTTTGTTGGTGTGCAACGATATTTTCTAAGGGAAAGTTTGAGTCTTGGAATGGCTTCAAGAAAAAGTTTTACTAGCAGTACTTCCTACTTGCAGTGATGACGAGGTTGAGGAAGGAATTTATGAACCTGAGACATAAAGAGCCGACGAGTCAGGAATGAGCTATAGAGATAGATATGGTTATCCGAGGTAGTTCACTAGAGATTTAGTGAAAGAGGATTCAGATGATATGTACCACTTTGGGGATGGACTGAGGCCAGATATTGGATTTTATGTAGCCAGTTTAGGTGTCAAGACTTTAGGAGAGATTTATGAGCATGCACTCTCTCACGAGACCTATTATTTCGGCAGAGTTGCATATAGGACACCACTAGTACTAGCGTTGACACATGATCAGGTTGCGAAGTATGAGAGGATGAGACATAGGGGTAAAGGATCGAGGAGAAAGGATAGAGGTTCCCAGGGATCAGGTACATCTATAGCAGTTGTACCTTTTATATCATCTCCTACACCATTGTAGACTATTGTTGGTAGACCTCACTGCCACCACCAGTCAGACCTGTTGTACCAGAACTACTACTATTTTACCAGCACCACCAGCACCATATCAGGAGTATAAATGTGGTAGGGGCCGATGCAGAGGTAAAGGTAGAGGATGAGATAGTTCCCAAAAGGGGCAGAGACAAGCACAGGTCCAGGATCAGTTTCAGGGACAACGTAAACCAGTCACTTAGTTTAGGTGTGGTCAGGTTGGGCACGTGATTCAAAAGTGTCCACAACCAGTAGTTGTGACTCCAGAGTCGAGAGGGCGTACATATGGTTGCACAACATGACGCAGAGGCCACACGGAGACTCATTGAGGGTATGGTTTCCATTTGTGGTAGAGAGTCATATGTTTTGTTTGATTTAGGTTTTACATTATCTTTCATTTCTGGTCGCATGATAGGCAACTTAGGGTTGACATTGGTTAGAGTTAGAGTACATTTGATTTTGAGTACTGCAGCCGGGGATAGGGTGTACCCTAATTGTCTTATAGAGGGATATCCAGTAAAGATAGGCGGGGTACAGTTACCTACGGACTTCAGAGTGCTCGACTTCTTAGGTTTCGATGCATTGCCAGGGATGGATTTGCTAGCATTGTGTCATGGTTATATCGACTATTTCAGTAAGACAGTGATATTTGAGATCCCAAGGTGCCCGATGTTCACATATAATGGTAATATTTTGAGGGCCGAGGGCACTAGAGGTCGACTTGCGACTAGTGGAAAGATGAAGACTCTAGTATCATTATATACCGCAGCAGAGAGCCAGGGACCCAGACTAGAAGAGATTCTAATTGTATTCGAGTTTCCTGACGTATTTCCAGAAGACTTACCTGGTTTATCACCACCGATAGAGATAGATTTCGTTATTAAGTTGGTACCTGGTACTAGACCTATATATATACCACCGTACCGCATGGCTCCACAAGAGTTGGAGGAGTTGAGGAGTCAGTTGCAGGATTTGTGAGAGAAGGGATTCATCACACGTTCTATGTCACCATGAGGAGCATTGGTCCTGTTTGTGAAGAAGAAGGACGTTATTTTGAGACTGTGTATCGATTACAGACAATTGAACATGGTTGCAGTCAAGAACAAGTATCCATTACCATGAATTGATGAGTTATTTGATCAGCTGAGATGAGCGCAATTTTTCTCCAAAATAGATCAGAGATCAGGGTATCATCAGCGTAGGATTAGGGATGAAGATAGGTCTAAGACAGCGTTTAGCACGAGATATGAACACTATCAGTTTACAGTCATGTCGTTTAGTTTGACTAATAATCTTGCCATGTTTATGGATTTGATGCACCGGGTAATGAGACCATTTCATGACTGCTTCGTGATAGTTTTCATTGATGATATATTGATATATTCAAGGACTTGAGGGGATTACGAGCAGCACCTTAGAGAGACATTGCAGACCTTGCGGGAGCATCGACTCTACGCTAAGTTCAGTAAGTGTGAATTTTAGCTGTCAGAAGTCAAGTTTTTGGGACATGTTGTTGGAGCAGCAGGCATTGCTATAGATCCAACTAAGACTCAGGCTATTATGGATTAGCCTGCGCTAACGTCAGTTACAGAGATCAGGAGTTTTTCGGGGTTAGCAGGATATTACCGTAGGTTCGTGAAGGATTTCTCAAAGATCGCTTTACCGATGACCAGATTGACCCAGAAAAACGTCAAGTTTGATTTGGTCTGAGGAATGCAAGGAGGCATTTGATCAGCTAAAGAGATTGTTGACTACCATACCAATGTTAATATTACCAGAGGCTGGACAAAGATTCCTTATATATACAGATCCTTCTCATACAAGTTTAGGTTGTGTGTTGATACAGGATAGAAGCACGGTAGCTTATGCATCTATACAATTGAAGATACATGAGAAAAATTATCCTACTAATGACTTAGAGTTGGTGGCAATAATGTTTACTTTGAAGATATGGAGGCATCATATACATGGAGAGAGGTTCACACTCTATACTGATCATAAACGTTTGAAATACCTCTTCGCACAGAAAGAGCTTAACATGAGACAACGCCGATGGTTGGAATTTCTGAAAGACTACGACTTTTCTCTAGAATATCACCCAAGAAAAGCTAACGTAGTTGCTGATGTACTGAGTAGGATGTCGGTTAGAGATGTCGAAGTTGTTAGATGTCATATGACACATGAGTATGGATTACTCGAGGCAGCGCCGATGATGAATCAGTTAGATATTCTTACTGATACCCCGGTGATGATTTGTGCACAAATGAGGCTTCAGACAGTGTCTACTTAGAGAGTGTTAGAGGGATAAAGAGCCGACATCTTATACTTGAGATTCAGTGAGTTGGCCTAAAGTACTGAGTGTACTGACTTGATAGAGACGATGGACCGTTGTTTGAGATTCAGAGGCTGATTGTGGATACCGACAGAGGCAGAGCTAAGAGATGAGATTCTTCAGGATTCACACCGTTCCCGGTTCACTGTACATCCAGGTAGGACCAAAATGTACCATGACATGAAGAAACATTTTTGTTGGCTTAGGATGAAAGCGGGCATATCGGAGTTTATCAGGAACTGTGGGATTTACCAACAGGTGAAAGCAGAGCATCGTAGACCTGGAGGATTGTTACAGCCGCTTCCCATTTCATGATGAAAGTGGGAAAACATAGCTATGGATTTTGTTAAAGGACTGGCGAGAACTACCCGTCGACATGATTCTATCTGGGTGATTATGGAAAAATTGACGAAATATGCCCATTTCATACCAGTTGCAGCTCATTACACATTTGACCAGCTGAGTGTATTATTCGATATGGATATTATTAGGCTGCATGAGGTACCATTGACTATTACATCATACAAAGATGTTATGTATACGTCCAGGATGTGGCGGAGTATGCAAGAGCATTATGGTACGCGCCTATAGTTTAGCACAACCTTTCACCCTCAGACTGATGGGCAGACTGAGTGGTTGATTCAGACTCTCAAGGATATGCTCAGGGCTTGTGTACTTGAGTTTGGCGGATCATGGGAAGAGTACCTACCATTGTGTGAGTTTGCATACAATAATAGTTACCAGGCTAGCATTGAAATGGCTCCATTTGAGGCTTTATATGGTAGACCGTGTCGCTTACCATCTTGTTAGGCTGAGCCAGAGGACCGAAACATTGTAGGGCCTGAAATTATTGTTGATAACACGAAAAGGTACAACAGATTCGCCAGAGGCTTAAAGGAGCCCAAGAGAGGCAGAAGAAGTATGCATACACTTATCGCAGCGATTTCGTGTATGACGAGGGGGCCTTGGTGTATCTAAAGGTTTCTCCTTGGTAGAGTTTTCACAAATTTGGTCTAAAAGGCAAGTTAGCACTGAGATTCATCGGGCCTTTCAAGATTAAACGGCGGGTCGGTAAGGTTGCTTATGAGCTTGAGTTACCTCCACTGATGTCAGGGATTCATCAAGTGTTCCATATTTCTATGCTTCGACTAGCCAAGTCGAAGGCAAGCAAGATACCGATAGTGGACTTGAGTCAGATTGATCTAAGCGATGACATATCTTATGAGGAGCAGCCCATACAGATCATAGACAAGAGGGTGCAACAATTGAGATGCAAATCTATCCCGAAAGTGTTAGTCAAGTGGTAGTTTCATGGAGACTCGAAATTCACTTGGGAACAGGAAGATTGTATGCGCGATAGGTTTCCGTACCTCTTCGAGTCATGTATAATTATAAGTTAAGTTTAATTTCGAGGACGAAATTTTCATTAGTTGGGGAGAATTGTCACGGCCCAGATTTTTAATTCTAGTTTAATCTCTTAATCAAGATTAAATGACTCGTGATGTGGGACCCGCATTGAGATGCGTTTCATGACCAAAGCGAGATGGCTGAGGTATATGTTATATTTGTAATGATGTATGTCTAGTGTTTTGTATATGTATAGACTACTAAGTCATTCCTACTTATGAATAGGTGTCGATACGTATGTGGGAATGCGCCTCGAGTTGAGTGCCGGCATGGGATAGAGGTAGAAAGTGATATGGTAAGTTAGCATAAGTCTTATATAGCTTTTAAAGTGATTTAAATGGGCTATGGTTGATAATATATTAACTATGCACAAGTTAGTAAGTTAAAACAATAGCCGCTTGATTTTCACTGAGACACATATTGACTCATCTCAACTCCAATGGAGTTACATATTGGTATCACATAGGATGAGTTAGTGGGACAGGTATTAATAGGTGAATCACTAGATGAGCCTCGAGAAATGTGTGCACAATGAGATCAATGGTTATTAATCAACCATATCCACTTACTATATAAAGCTAGTAATCAACTCATACAACCAAATCAACTTCATTTCATTTACTTAATTGAGAAGGAAACTTGCTGAAGAGAAGGAGAAGGCTGGAGGAAGAAGAAGACCAGCAACCAAAGTGGGTTTGGTGAAGGAGAGACCAAGTTAAGCTAGGTGTTCATCAAACTAGGTACACATCTCTCTATTTAATTGAAACCAGTTCTGGTTTTTTATCAAATTCAGAGGGTGTATGATTAAGATTTTGCAATTGGTTAATACATTTGGATTCCTTATTTCAAGATGATAATCAAGCTATATTAAAGTTCCTAATTTGGATTTGAAATCATAAAGATATAAATTTTTGAAGTTGTAAGACCAAAACTGTATTTTTTCATGTTGTATTAGGGACTAGTCTATGTAATTTGGTCATAACTTGCCCATTTTAGATCCAAATCGACTCAAACTAGTGGCATTCGAAAGCTTACTCAAATGATGGTGTAATTCAAATATTTTTCATGTCCAAAAGTGCTCTATAAGTAGGTGTTGGAATGCAGTAGAAGATTTTTGAAACTAAAATTTTTAAAGGCATAACTCCCTAACTACTAATCCAAATGAGCTGATCTTTTAATATGTTGTTATTTGATATGTTAGATGCCTTTTAAGTAGAAATCACGAATTTTTAAACTATAGATTAGGAGAAATGAATTTTCTAAATTTGCTGGTCAGTTTAGGTTCCAATTTGAGTTGTATTTAGTAAAATTGCAATATCTCTTTCTTTTTAAATTGGAATTATGCAAACCAAACCTTTTTAAAAAGCTAAGTTAGATACCAAAAACTTTACGAGGAAAGGTATTGAGATTTGAACAATTTCATGCATAAAAGTGTAGTGCAATACAGGATTAAGATTTTAATATTGTTTAGTATTAAAGGGTTGTTTTAGGTTAAGGTTCCTAAACCCATTTGACCTAAACTAAACTCAATTTATTTGGATTACTTTGATATCATAAACCTTAGAAAGAGTTTCGGGAGTTCGGATAGGTGATACGAGGTGTGGGGAGGCGCGATTAACATAGGAAATTGCATGGATTGTAAGTAAACTGATTGATACATTTATTTACATTTCATTCCTATTTATATGTTCATTTCAAGTTATTTGGACTGAATTGCCTTTGTACTCCATATACCATGACTTGTTGTTTATTCTCATCACATGAGGTTGCTTTCATGGTATAATTTGTTGATAAAATGACTTCATTGACTCCAATTCACGTGCTATGTCATTATTGATTGTTAATACATGTGGTTACTGAAATAACATGCTATTCGGTGGTTATTATATAGTGTTGAGAATCTATATCCTTTGTGCATTAATATGCAATGGTTTTGTTGGATTTCATTACTGTGTTGTTCTTGAATATGAAAGTAGTTATTGTATCTAGGACCACTTTATGATAGAAATCCAGTGGACATACGGGGTCACTAGACTTTTCAGGGTGATTGGGATTTCTCCACTATCTTGCGCTGCACATGGGGTATAGGACTCGGGGTTATTGGCAAGCATAACTTGGGTGACTTCACGAGTTATAAACTTGGGATTGTTGGCAAGTATACATCCTAGATGACTGGCATTTGGGATAATTATAAAAGTGTATAGTGCAATTACGACCTTCACACATATGTGGAGCACAACTCCATCCATATATAGTGGAATAGGCATTAGGATAGGACTCCCGGCCGACCGGCCCTAGATCAATACTACTTAGCCTAGCGTCAGTTTCATTTTATTTAATTAAAGTATTTCTTTGCATGATTTCCTTTCAGCATAGTTGTTATTATTATGCATTTTTATACTTGCTGCATGATTGGGAATGTGAACAAATGTCTCTCAGTGTTACTTTCTACTTTTCTGTACTCACCGTCCTTTTTATGGCGGTGGGTGCAGATTCATCGAGTAGCAGGCCAGACAAATAGAAGATCGACGACAACCTCTAAGCAGTGGAGTGCTGCTACACTGGATTTTGTAGGTTTTGATTTTTAATGTATTACTTTTATATGCCTATCATATACTTTTGGAGTTGTATGTTATGGGTTGAGTAATTAGTACCTTGACCAAACACTTATTATTATATATCATCGTTTTCATATATATATGCATGTGATCTTTATTCCCTGATTTTTCCACTTTTGTTTAGGTTTCACATTAATGCCTTCGTTAATTTGTAAGACTTATGCTGAATAAACTTTTAAATAAGCAAAACTTTAATTCACTCTATTTATTATATGACATAAGACATTAAAACTCGTATTGAACTTATAATTTGTAAGTAGGTAAATGATTTCGAAAATGCTGACTAGTTTCGTGTTAAGTTCTACGAGGTGATGTTAGGGCTTAATGACGAGATTAGGCCGAGCGGTGCCTGGTCATCACTAGATCCCTCGATATGTTAGACTGTTAAATGGCCAAGTCCAAGTTAATTGATATGATCAATGTCACTTTGATGTTTTCAGTTCTACCTAAAGATCGAGATCAGTATGATTGAACATGAAGGGCGACTTTCCATGCCTTATGTTTAATCAAAGGATATCGCACGACAAGATGATAAGATATATGTTATTCAATAGGTTGTATCGATTTTGATATTCATACTACTTGGGTAGTCATAATGCCTTGCTAGAGACCGCTTATGACTTGTCTACCAAAATGGTTTTGGTTCACTGCCAATGTCGCATGAACCTATCGAGTCGCACACAAATAATGACTTTGCGCAATTTCAATTAGTCCAAAGTCATAAATTTTATATGATAAAATTTATGACAGAAAAGCCCTTATGATTTGATAAATGATAACTTATTAATAGGAGCATTTATGTAATTTGCTTGAATTGCCTAAATACAATAGTTGTATTACGAATATGTTTTTTACGAAAGCTTATCTACACATATAAATAATGGTTGAAATCCTAAAAATGAATAAAATTTTCATTTTTGCTATTTTCGAGTTCTCTGAATTTTGGGAGAGAGAAAAAACGTTTTCTATCCCTTGGGGCTAGCACTCCAAATTGTGGTCGCCGTTTGTGTATGAATTTTTGATAGAGTACGAGCGCTTGAACTTTTTTGAAATCGAACAATCAGATAAGGAAATAATGGATTAAGGCACGATTTACTTTTGTAAATCTAGTTTAATAGAACTTATTTTCGATCCTATTAGCGTTTTTCAAAGATTATTTTGAGTTTTTCGCTACGTATGAACCTTAAAACCCATCATATTCCTAGTGTAATATATATGTGTAGACTACTAAGTCATCTCTACTTGCTAGTTATAGACATAAGTGGGGACGCGCCTTGAGATGCGTGCTAGCGTGAGACTAGGGTAGAGAGTGATATGCTAAGTCCTAATTTAATTAAATGAGATTAGAATAGCTAAATCAAATGTGTCTATAGTTCAGTTGACATATATGTAACCTAAGTAATCAACTTTCATCCTTAATATTAGTGAAAATCAACAAAAATTGTAAGTTTTGGTTTAGTTCTAATTTTCCAACAATTATAGTGGGCAAATGAATTTGTTTTTAAAATTTAATTCCATATTTGGATTCCTTGTAAAATTCCACTAATTTTACTATACAAAAGTTCTGGATTTAGATTTATTTTCATAAAGTTGTAAATTTTTTATGTTGTAAGACTAAATTTGAAATTATGCATATTGTATTATGAACCAGCCTATGTAATTTGGTCATAACTTCCTTATTTTAATTCGAAATGGACCCATTCAGGTGGCATATGAAAGCTAACTCAAAGAAAAATAATTTTCACCTTTGAAATATTTTGAAATTCGATTTTTTTTCATGTTTTAAAATCCTCTGCAACTTTGATAATGAATCTAAAAATCTTTGGGTTCATAGTTTTTGCTACTATCCTATTATTTTGAGTATAAATCCTTCATTTCTTATTGGATTGAGCTCATCTTTTAGTATGATGTTCTAGAATATGTTAGTAAGCTTCAGTAAAAAAATAATGAGTTTTGAAGCTATGGATTAGGATAAATGAATTTTTCAAAGTTGTTGGTCGAACCCCAAACTGTTTCGAGCCATTGTGGTAAGATTTTCATATCTCATTCGATTCTTATCAAAATTGCACAAACCTTATAGTTCTGGAAAGCTAAGACATAGCTCTAAAAACTTCTCTTCGTGCTACAATATTTAATTCTTATGTTTTGATAAAAACTGTTTTTTTTTAATAAAGTAGATTTGGACATAAACAACTTATTAATAAGGCTGATTTGAAAAATTGAAATTTACAACCACTTAAACCAACGCAAATAACTTTCATAAGTCCTAAAGCACCCTAATTAACCTCAGGAACTTAGAAGAGAGTTTTAAGAGTTCGGGTACACATTACGGGGTGTCAGGAGGCTAGTTAAGCTAGGAGATTTGCGTGACTTGTAAGTAAGTTGATTGAGATATTTCTCTCCATTTCATTTCCTATTTTGTTTCTCATATACACTCTTTTGAATTGTTTCACCTGTTGTACTCCTAATGTCATGTCTTTTGTGTCTTATCTCATTATATGAGCTTGTTGTTATGGTATTATTGATGTTGAATGATCTTCATTGACTCATATTCTTGTGTTATGTCATTCTTTGTTGTTATGGATAGTTAATGTGTAGAATAGCATGCTATTAGAAAAATTATTGGTGGCATTGTAATTCCCATCCTTTGTGCTTTATATAAGCAAACTAAGTTTTGGAATCCCGAACCGAGTCCTTTCTTGATTATTGAAAGTAGTTCTTGTATTTATGACCATTATACGATATAAACGAGTGGCACACGGGGTCACTGGATTCTGGGGATGTCGGCATCTCATTATTAACTTATGCGGTACATCGGGTATGGGACCCAAATAGTCTTCTAGTATATATATATATATATATATGTATATATGTGTGTGATGGGCATTTGTGAGAGTGCTCACGCCTTAAATACGGAATTAGGCTGATGCGATGTAACTTATGGCTAACTGATCCAAGATCATTACTGCTAAGCTAGTGTTAGTCTCATTTTGTTTAGCTGAAGTATTTTATATAGTTATACCATATACTTGTTTTAGCTTTCTTTGCTATCACTATGCTTTCATATATTTTCTTGTATATTTGAAAATGTGGATAAATATCTATCAGTCTTACTTTCTACACTATTGTTCTCACCACTCTTTTTCGACTGTGGGTGCTTATCCGTTGAGTAGCAGGCCGAGCAAGGAGAAGATCGGCGACTACCTATAAGCCATTGGAGTGCTGCTACTTCAAATTTTGTAGGTTTTTGAGATTTTGTTGTATAACTTATCTATGTCTTTTATTTACTTTGGGGTAGTATATTTTGGGTTGAGCGATAGTTCTTTGACAGACACATGTGTGTTACCCTATTATCATCGTTTTATCCTCTATGTACATGTGATCGTTCTTTCCTACTTTCCACACATACTTAGGATTTATATTTATTGCTTCCGCTAATTTGTTAAGACTTCTGGTGCATAATATATAAGTTATAAAAGTTTTAATTAACTCGACATAATAACAATAATGAGAATTGTGTAATGCTTATTCTTAACACTTTTTATAAGGAGAATAGGATAAAGGCTGACTAATACGTTGTTAAGTCCTACGTGACTGAGAATATGGCATAATAACGGGATTAGGTCGGGCGGAGCCCTAAATTAAGGAAAGGTCCGTCACATTTACAATACATCAATAATGAAAGTAATCATGACACGAATATAATTACACCGTGAAGACCAAAATTACAAAAATATAACAACTACCATAATTACACAAACACATTAACATTGTATAGTTGCCTAACATTCCCTTTCAAACACGAAATGGTGACAACGAAACCAATTTGAGTTTACAAATCAAAACGAATACAAGTAGCAGGGCATGAATGGTGATGAACAGGCTAAACAAGCATATTGGTTGTGTAAGAACAGGCAGAGACACGCATAAGGCGATCAAAATAGGTAGAGCGACAATGCAACGAACATGCATGACATGCATAATTAAAGATAAATTAACAAACAAAGAATCTTTTAATAGAAAGCTTGATATGATATTAGATTGATATGCACATGGTGGTGCGCACACGAATTGCAAAAACATAGATCGTGATCTCACGCACACAAGGGTAATTTGGCAGATAGGGAGGTGCACAAATGTGACGGCCCCAAACTCCAAGGAAAACTGGGTACCGCCACGTCACTGAACACGTTACCCAGCATGCCACATCATTGCACACTTGTCCTTGAAGGCCCACGACCTAAACCTTCGTTTCTATTTTATTCGCATTAACTTAGTATTTATCACGTATTTATGAATATTTACAATAAGTTAACTAAGTTAAGTTGTTTACGATTTATGAAAACATTATAAGTTAAATATCTTAGCGGAAGTCTTAGAGGCATGCAAATATTGTAAAATAAAAAGTTTACATTTTTTAAACAACCCTATAATGTGGAAACCTGGCATGAGATACCATGTATATCAAAAAGCGGAAAAAAATACAAAATATGGTTATATACATGTATCAGGTATACAAGTCCTCCCAAAGATCCTATTAAACAGTAAATAAGTACATACAAACACCTACGCAAAAAGCTGATGAGGCTCTCCTAGCTAATAGGTAGTCGCTTAAGACACCTTTACCCCAGCTCGGCATAAGATCTGCGATTTATCACTAAAAACAATGACAAATCCCAGTAAGTAAATCTCAAATAACGTTAGATAATATTCATGAAATCCAATAAAACGACAACAATTAATGCAATTTAAATAAGGAACAAGAAATAAGGTAATCACATGAAAATAAGTCGCAAAGAAGTCAAAACTGGACACGAGTGTTGCGTGAACAAAAACCCTAATCGACATCCAAGAACCGGCTTAGCTAAATCGAGAGGAACCCATGATGATCACCTCGCCAAACATCTCACGATCGAATGAGAGGAACCCATGAACAGTAAAACCCAGTCCAAACATCTCTCGAGAGGAACCCATAACGAAGACTTAAGTCCTTGTCAAACATCTCTCAACCTAACGGGTTCCGTGAGAAATAGTCACTGCGTAGCCCCAACATGGCCAATTACTCAAACAACACAGGGTAGGTAGCCCCGGGGTGTGAGTCTTATCACGTCCGACAGCGTCGACAAACACACATACACACGTGGAAGTGGATGAACAGTAAGTGAATAACAATAAATAGCACGATAGAATAATTAAAACTCAAAATAAAGTAAGTACTATAAATGAATTTTAACTAATTTTCTTGTGAATTTACTTACTTCAAGCAAATCACAAATCACCCTCAGAAAGTCCTACTCACACCTCGAGATGCGCACCCGACACTCGACTATAGTCTTTTAAGTCCCTAGTGTCCAATTATATCATTTAATTATTTTAGAGTCTCATTAAGTGAATTTATAATGTGGGACCACAAATTTGAAATTTCGTTCCCAAAAGTTTAGTTTTAGCACACTTTTCGAGTTATGACAGGGTGCCAAACGCCCAAAAAAGCATCGAAACTCATTTTCCTTGCTTATTCTAATTTTTCATATTTTTGGAATTTTTTGGAATTCTCCATAATTTTTATCTATTTTTCATGATTTTTGGTAATTTATTCACAATTAAAATCATTCTATTTAATTTTAATTAATTTTTAAAAAAATTTAATGGGTTAGGCCCGATCCGAGCCATTAAAATTTTGGAGATGAATTCGTCTCTGGGCTTGGGCCCGGTCCAACCCATAATTCTTATTTATTTTTCATAATTTTGTGGAGTTTTTTGGAATTCGCCTCTGGTTCGGCCCGACCTAGTGGGCTTGGGGTAGCCAACCCCGGCCCGCCTAGCTAACCCTCCCCTCCCAATTTGTTTCTGAAAGAAACGAATTTGTCTCCCCCAAAGACCTTTTTTGTTGATTGCAATACAACAACAATAACAACAACACTACAACAATGCTAATCAACAAGAACAAACCAACCACCATTAATAGTTATCAAATTCCTCCACCAAATCAACAACAAAAGTAACCACTTACATCGATCTAGGGAGGTCGCCGCGAGGGCCGCTAATAGGGAAAACTTCGAGAGAGAGATGACCGACCTTTTGAGACCATGGAGGGTGAGGAGAGCTTGGTGAGGAAGAAAATGAGATGGGTGTGAGAAGGAAGGAGGAAATCATTGGGGAGATAGAGAAAGATAAATTGTGGATTTTGTTTGGAGAGGAGAGAGAAAACAAGAGAGAGAAAAAAGTCAGGTATGGGATGATGTGATGGGTAGGTGTAATGTGATGGATGATGTGACCTATAAACCCTGACTATCCCATACACCTGCATTACGCACACCCCGTGACGTCGTACACTCTCATCACTTCACGTGCACAACGACGACCAATAAAAATATTAACTAGTGCGACGCGAATTAATTAATATTACAACAATTTAACACAAATCACACAAAAATAACTATTTATACTTTGGTTGATGTGCTCTAGACTTGTTGGCGGTGTCCACGTGGGTTTGAGGTATGGATCCCAATCTTAAATTAATAAATCGATTAAGATTAAATAATTCGGGTTGTTACAATCTTCCCAACTAAAAAGAATTTCAACCCGAAATTCAAACTTAAGCAAAAACTTTACCTTGAAATAGTTGGGGGTATCGCTCCCGCATGGTAGATTCTCACTCCCAAGTAAGTCTATCGTTCTTATGATATTGCCATCGAACGAGTACTACTAGTATTTCCTTCCTCCTGAGAGTCTCGTATGTTACATCTGGTCGAATCTCGATCCTAGTCATATCAATCATCAATTTTGGTCCTAATCTGGCCAACCGTAACATCAAAATATGAAAAACATTACTGCCATCCGGTTTGGCAATCTCAACTGATAGGTGACCTCCCCAACTCATTTCTCAGTCTGAAATGGCCCAATAAATCTTGGTGCTAGTTTCCCCTTGATCCCAAATCTCTGATGACCCTTCAACGGAAAACCTTCAAATAGACCCAATCATCTATCTCGTAGTTCAGCCCATCGCGGTACTTATCCGCATATTTCTTTTGTCTGTGTTGGGCAGCCTGTAACCGTTAACGAATCAACCTTACATTCTCTGTATGGTCCAAAACAGCCTCAGGCCCCATGGCTGCTGTATCCTCGGGCTCTGCCTAACTAGCCGGTGATCTACACGGTCTACCGTACAATGCCTCAAACGGTTTCATCTTAATACTGACCTGATAGCTGTTGTTGTAAGAACACTCACAGAGTGGCAAGTACTCTTCCCAAAACCCATCAAACCGCAACACACAGGCCCTGAGCATATCCTCGAGTATCTGTATCAATCTCTCTGACCGTCCATTTGTCTGAGGATGGAATGCAGTGCTAAATTGTAATCTAATACCTAACTACTCATGCATAGCCTACCACAATGATGACGTAAAATGAATGTCCTGGTCTGAAACAATTAAAATCGCTACTCCGTGTAATTGTACAATATCTCTCTCTCTCTCTCTCTCTCGAATAATGCACTCAGCTGTATGAAGGTATATTTCACAAAAACTGGTAGGAAATGGGCTAATTTCGTCAACCTGTCCACAATCACCCATATTGCATCGTGTTTTCGAGAAATTTGTGTTAATCCACAAATAAAATAGATCATAATGTGTTCCTATTTCCATTGAGGGATAGGCAGCGGCTGCAATAACCCACCAGGCTTCATGTGCTTTGCCTTAACCTGCTGGCACACCTAACAACCCCTAACATAGGCGCTGACGTCTGCCTTCATCCCTAACCACCAAAATAATTGTCGCATATTGTGATACACCTTGTTCCTGTCAAGATGCACTGTATACTGGGACCTGTAAGCCTCTTCGAGTATCCCATCATGTATCTCTGCCACTGCTAGAATCCATAACCTCACTCGGTGCCTCAAACATTGATCCACATATTCGCTCCACATATTCGCTTTAATCTGGATGATCAGGACTGTGTGCCATCTCACGGAGCCTCGAGTACATCTCGTCAGCTCTCTGACACTCTAACACTAGCGGAATAGAAACAGACAGTACCCCAATCTGTCCATAAATCTATACTTCAGTTGTAGTAGGAACCTCGGTCAAACTCAATGTTGCCGCCGCAACAAGTAAACCATACTCGTGCATCATATGGCGGACAATTGTTTCAGAATTTGGACCTCTTCTACTCAGTTCATCTGCTGCGACATTTGCCTTCCCACGCTGATATTTAATGGAGTAGTGGTAGTCCTTCAGCAACTCTAGCCAATGTCCCTGTCTCATATTCAAATCTTTTTGAGTGAATAAGTATTTCAAACTCTTATGATCTGTAAACAATGTAGAGGTAATATCTCCATACCTTCGGTGCAAATATGATTGCTGCAAGCTCCAAGTCGTGCACTGGGTAATTCCTCTCACAAGTCCTTAACTGTCGGGATGGGTAGGCGATAACGATGTCTCCCTACATGAGTACACAACCCAGCCCTGTGCCATAAGCATTAGTATGAACTGTCAATCCTTTGCCTGATTATGACAATACCAATAATGTTGCGATAGTCAGCCTCATCTTCAACTATGCAAAAGCGTCCTCGCACTCCCTTGACCAATCAAAAGGTATTTCTTTCTTAGTCAATCTAGTCATTAGTGTGGCGATCTTCAAGAAGTCCTTTACAAATCGTCGGTAGTATCCTGCTAACACAAGAAAACTCTTGATATCCATGACTGTCTTGGGTGTCGACCAATCGATGACTGCATGAATTTTACTCGGGTCTACCGATATACCTCTTTCACTGATCACATATCCCAATAACTGGACCTCTGACAGCCAAAACTCTAACTTACTAAACTTAGCATACAATCTATGCTCTCTCAATGTCATCAATATCTGCCTGATATGTTGTTCGTGCTCCTCGCGAGTCTTGTTGTAGATCAATATGCCATCGATAAATACCGCGATGAATCTGTCCAAGTACGGCTTTAATACTCTGTGCATCAAGTCCATGAACATGGTCGGCGTGTTCGTCAATCCGAACGGGATCACCGTAAACTCAAATAACCCATAGATGGTGTTGAATGCGATTTTGGGTATGTCTCCATCTCGAATCCTGAACTGATGATAACATAATCTCAAATCGATCTTAAAGAAAAAACGGGCTCTGCCCAAGTGGTCAAACAAATCGTCGATCCTGGGTAAAGGGTAACAATTTTGTACCGTCACCTAGTTCGACTTCCTATAGTTAATGCACATCCTAAAGCTACCATCCTTTTTCTTAAAGAATAGTACAGGTGTTCCCCATGGCGATGTGCTTGGGTGTATAAGCCCCTTCTTCTTCAAGTCTTCTAGTTGAGTCTTCAACCCATCCTACTCCTTCCGTGCCATTCGGTATGGTCTGCTAGCTATCGGCTGTATGCCCGGCACTAACTCGATAACAAACTCAATCTCTCTATGTAGGGGAAATTCTTGTAAATCCTCCAGAAAGACATCGGGAAACTCACTAACAACTGGGACATCCTCAAATCTAACCTCTGGTGTCTCGGTTGACTTTATTATCCCTACAAACACCTCCATCTCTAGGGTCATGGCCAATCTACCCCTAGTGGTCGGTAATACACTCGCATAACCGATGAAACTAAACTCTGGTATGTCAGAGATATGAAAAGTCACTATCTTACGAAAACAATTTACTTGAGCGTGATATAACGCTAGCCAATCCATGCCTAAAAGCGCATCAAACTCTAAGAACTCTAGAATACGTAGGTCAATAGGGAGTTGTTGTCCACATATCCATATCATGCAACCCTTATAAATCATGTTTGGGTAAACCTTCTCCGCAGCTGGCGTGCTGAGAATTAGAAGTATGCTAACTCTAATCGATGTTAACCCTAATTCATCAACCATACATCCAGAAATAAATGATACGGTGGAAACATAATAAATAAGTGTATGCATAAAAGGACCACAAATCAAAATCATACCCTCCACGAGCTGTCTGGTGGCCTCGCGGTCTAGCTACGCTACCGCGTGTGCCCGCCTCTAGCTTGAACTGGCGGTGCTGCAATCGGTGCTGCTGAAGCTCTCGGACAGTCCTTCTTAATGTGTCTAAGTTGTCTGCATTTGAAACAAGTACCTTGCCGATGTCCTGACCCCTGACCCTGACCACTACCTGACCTATGACCATGACCCTGACCCTGACCATACTGTCCTCGGTCCCTGCCTCCCTGGTCCTGGGTCGGTCTATGTCCCTGCTGCTGTACATAACCACCACCTAACATTTATGTTGGCTATACGAGTACTATCGCATGGGCAATGACTGCATGGTAGTCATCACGTCTGGGCCTATGTCCCCGTCTATCTCCATTATCTATAATCCTCTTCCATTTTCCTCGTTAGACCTAGTGTCGTGTCTTTGGAACGACCTGAAGCTTCGCCTCCTTTCCGTCGGACCTAGTGTCGTCTTTGGAAAGTCCCTGAAGCCACTGTAGTATGGGCATCGCGGCGCGATGAAGAAGATATGTCTCATGGGTTAAGGCCCTTTCGTAGATCTCCTAAAGTGTATGAGCTCCACCTGATACTACTACACTCGCTATCTCATCTCTAAGCCACATTCCAAAATAGTGAACCTGATTGATCCGTATAAGTCAACAACGAACTGTAACAGGTAGCGAAACCTCTCCATATACTGAACAATTTTTCGGCTACCCTTTCTAAAACATAAAACTCCTGTCTTAGACACAACTATATTTCCCTCGGTATGTATTGATCATAGAAGACATGTCTGAAATTGGCCTAGATAGTGGCTCTCCGTGGGTCTCGGTATGAGCGGTCCACCGAACTCTAGTCTCTCCTTGAAGCATATATCTAAATATCTTGGCCCGAATGTTTTCATGAATCCTTAGAAGGTCATGTAACTTCTTATGTGTGAGAACCCATCTCGCGGTTGCCTCGGGTCTCTGCCTCCAGTAAAATATCCTGGCTGAAATCTCATAAACTCTTTTGTCAGCTTAGCCTGAGCTGACAAGAAGGTCTCGAATGTGATCTCCTGTGGGGTCTGTGTCATTGTCGCTGCGGGCGTAGATGCTGGTGTGGTAACCTCAGTACGGGCCTCTAAAATTGTAACCGGCGTGGTAGTCTCTACTATAAGTGTAGTCACTAGCGTACTCTATACAATCAGAGTGACTGTCGTCTCAGTGACGCTCGGTGTAATGGTGGCGGTAAGCGTCGCGATAGCCGCTGTCTGGGCACGGAGCAAGGCCATCATCTACTCGAACTATCGATCGTGTGTCGTGATTCCATCAAGTACACTCTAATCAATCGCAACAGGTGTGGTACCACTCGTTTGTCCACCATCCTCTCCAGGTGGAGTCAGCTATACGTCCATGGCGTATCTACAATAGCGAAGATGTGTCCGTATCAGGCTCATATACACGTATATACTATTACAATCAAAATATATAACGTATAAGCCCCAGTACTACCCGCCTCACGTTCGCTTCCCAACTAAGGTTCTAAGTCAGGATCTTCAGGTTTTCACGTCTAATTTTGTTTGTTAAGTCTTTTCAATTTTATTAAACTTTTCCCTAGGTTCACTTGAACGTAGACTCTGATACCAACTGTGACGGCCCCAAACTCTAGGGTAAATCAGGTACCGCCACGTCACCCAGCATGCCACGTCACCACACACTTTTCTTTGATGGCCCGCAACCTAAAACTTCATTTCTATTTTATTCGCATTAACTTAGTATGTATCATGTATTTATAAATATTTACAATCAGTTAACTAAGTTAAGTTGTTTACGATTTATGAAAACATTATAAGTTAAATATCTTAGCAGAAGTCTTTGAGGCATGCAAAATTGTCAAATAAAAAGTTAGAAGTTTATAAATATAATGTGGAAACCCGACATGGGATACCATGTATATTAAAAAGTGACAAAAATACAAAATATGGTTATATACATGTATAAGGTATACAAGTCCTCCCAAAGATCCCATAAAAACAGTAAATAAGTACAAACAAACACCTACGCAAAAAGTTGATGGGGCTCTCCTAGCTTAGAGTTAGTCGCCTAAGACCCATTTGCCCCGACTCGTCATAGGATCTGCAATTTATCGCCAAAAACAATGACAAGTCTCGGGGAGTAAATCCCAGAGAACGTTAGCTAATATTCATGAAATCCAATAAAATGGCTACAATTCATGTAATTTAAATAAGGAACGGGAAATAAGGTAATCGCATGAAAATAAGTCGCATTGAAGTCAAAACTGGACGCGAGTGTCTCGTGATAGAAAACGTCGGTCGACATTCGAGAATTGGCTTAGCTAAACCAAGAGGAACCCATGACGATCACCTCGCCAAACATCTCACGATCGAATGAGAGGAACCCATGAACAGTAAAACCTAATCCAAACATCTCTCAAGAGGAACCCATAACGGAGACTTAAGTCTTCGTCAAACATCTCTCAACATAACGGGTTTCGAGAGAAATAGTCACTGTGTAGCCCCAACCTAGCCAATTACTTGAACAACGCGGGGTAGCTTACCCCAGGGTGTGAGTCTTGCCATGCCCGACCCCATCGACAAACACACATACACACGTGGAAGTGGATGAACAATAAGTGAATAGCAATAAATAACACGATGGAATAATTTAAATTCAAAATAAAGCAATTGCTATAAAAGAATTTTAACTAATTTTCTCGTGGGTTTACTTACCTCAAGCGAATCGCAAATCACCCTCAAAACGTCTCGCTCACGCCCCGAAATGCGTACATGACACTCGACTATAATCTCCTAAGTCCTTGGTGTCCAATTATACCATTTTAATTATTTTAGAGTCTTATGAAGTGAATTTATAATGTGGGACCACAAATTTGAAATTTTATTCCCAAAAAGTTTGGTTTTGGCACACTTTTTGAGTTATACCGATGTGTCACACACTCGAAAAAGCCTTGAAACTCATTTTCCTAGCTTATCCTAATTTTTATGGAATTTTTTGGGATTTACCATAATTTCTCTTTTCTATTTTTCTTAATTTTATGTGATTTATTTACATCTAAAACCATTTTATTTAATTTTAAATTAATTTTTTTAAAAAAATTAATGGGTTGGGCCTGGTCCGGCCCAACCGCCTGGACCAGGGTCGGTCAGATATGGTCTGACCCGGTCCATCCAGGTCAGGGTCGGTGTGACCCTGCCCACCCGGGCCTGGGTCGACCCGACCCAGTGGGCTTGGGGTAGCCAGGCCCGGCCCACCTGGCTACCTCCTAATTCATCTATGGAGGAGATGAATTTGTCTCATCTAAAGACGTTATTTTTTATTTTTTATTTATTTTTATCGATTGCAATACAAGAACAATAACAACAACACTACAACAATGCTAATCAACAAGAACAACCCAACCACCAATAATAGCTATCAAATTCCTCCAACAAATCAATAACAAAAGTAACCACTTACTTCGTTCTAAGGAGGTCGCATCGAGGGCCGCCAAGAGGGAAAACTTTGCGAGAGAAATAACCGACCTTTTGAGACCATGGAGTGTGAGGAGAGCTTGGTCAGGGAGATCTTGGTGAGGAAGAAAATGATAGGGGTGTGAGGAGGAAGAAGGAAATCGTTGAGGAGATAGAGAAAGAGAAATTGTGGGTTTGTTTGGAGAGGAGAGAGAAAATAGCAGAGAGAAAAAAGTGAGGTATGGTATGATGTGATGGGTAGGTGTGATGTGATGGATGATGTGACCTATAAATCCTAACTACCCCATACACCCGCATTACGTGCACCCCGCGATGTCATACACTCTCATCACTACATGCGCATAATGCGACCGATAAAAATATTAACTAGTGCGACGTGAATTAATTAATAATACAACAATTTAACACACATCACACAAAAATAACTATTTATACCTTGGTTGGCGTGCCCTAGACTTGTCGGCTGTGTCCACGGGATCCGAGCTACGTATCCTAATCTAAAATTAATAAATTGATTAAAATTAAATAATACAGACTGTTACAACAAAGGATCCCACAAGCAGAATAGGGACACAAAAGACGATCAGATTGTGTATGCGCACACCAAAAGGAGTGCTTATACAAAAAACTAACCTAAAGGCTGTTGGGGCATGTGAGGCGGCCCCGCGCAGCGCTACGAAAATCTATCGCCATATCAACGCTCCTCGACGTGTGTGCTATTCATCGTGTTCTTTATTATTTTAATTATTCTAGATATACATTAAATTATAAGTATGACTTGTGTTTTTCAGAGTTGCATGTAGGTAACCAATAAATTTACAGCGGAAGTCTTAAAGTAGATTAACATGGATTTTATTAACTTTTAGTTTTATAGAGCATCAGTCCTACAGGGGGAAAATCAGAAATAGAGTACAATGTATATAAAACAACAAAAGTAAATATATACAAGCACAGATGTTTCATATGTCTCCCATAAACCCAAAATATATAACAATGTAAATACACCTACGAGTAGTGTGCGAAACAGTAGGCGAGCTTAGAAATAGTCGCCAAAAATCCCTTTACCCTTAAAGATCAACACTCAGTCATCACAACAAAAATAGATGGCGAGTCCAGTGAGTAAAATCCTAAGGAAATTTATTGAGCATTCATATGATAAAGTAAAGAAAATCCAATAAATATTGTTAAATAAACATGTGGAATGTAAACATCCAACTGTAAAGGGACCATCGCATGCGTAAATAATAATAAAGCGCAAATGTGTATGCTCGTCAGGGTCAGACTAGACCATACTTCGGATTCTCTACCTAGGATCCCACCAGTGGGTGCACCCAACTAGCCCATCACCTAGTCCTCTCGGTGGTCGGCGTAGACCCACGACGCACCAACACATGTATCGACAAAGTAGCTTGGGTTTTCGCTCACCGAGGAATCATGATACACATGTTATGGTCTAGTGTGCTGTAGACACACAACGAAATACCCAACAAGAGTAAATTCAACCAACCGTTCCAATAGTGATACAAACATAGATAATTGAATTAAATAAGGAATATACAAGAATACATTGAATAGAATAGAGTAAAACATTAATGAAAGCAAGTAAATACTCGAGTGACGTTCCATTGGGTTTTACAAACCTCGATACGCACTCCGACTTCTTTCGATTCTCGAATCCGACCTTGGCTGGCTTTCGGTACCCGACTACATTCTCTCAGTACCCCGAAGTCAATTAAATGTGTTTATTATGTATTCAGATTGGTTGAATATGTTTTAAAATGATCTTTCCAATTCTGCCCCTAAAGACTAAATAAAGTCTTAATTTTTGGTCCCGTGTTACAGCACATTTTAAGGCATGAAATCGTCCAAATCTCAAAAACTTCCTTTAGTACGAAGTTTTTTAATCTCTATCTTAGCTTTTCGAAAAAGTTTGATTTGCGAAACTCTGATTTAAAACGAAATGCAATTCTACCAAAAACGACTCAAATTGGAACCTAATTCGACAAGCAGAATTAGAAAATTTATTTCTCATAATATATTGTTTCAAAAATCTTGATTTTTGGTCACAAGGCAGTTAACATACTTAATAAGATCAGCTCATTTTGATAAGTACTTAGGGAGTTATGCCTTTTAAAATTTAGTTTCTAAAATCCAGGAATACATTCAATCACCTATTTGTAGAGCACTTTTGGACATGAAAACATTCAAATTAAAAAATTTCTAGCAGAACTAAGTTGTTCCTCTTTGAGTTAGCTTTCAAATGCTACCATATTGGGTCTATTTCGATTTAAAATGAGGAATTTATGACCAAATTACATAGGCTGGTTCATAATACAACATGTAGAATTTCAATTTTGGTCTTACAACTTCAAAAATTCATATCTTTTTTATTTCAAAACCAATTTAAGAACTTCATAATAGCTAAATTATCAGCTTGAAATGAGGAATCTAAATATAAAAACCAATTTTAAAGACTCAAACATCTACCCTTTGAAAATGACCAAAACCCATAACTGATTTCAAACATGAAATAGAGAGATGTATACTTAAGGTTGATGACACTTTGATTTGAGCTCCAACCCTCCTTGATCTCCCTGAGTTTTTCAGCCAAGACCCTCCTCAATTCCTCTGATTTTTTAGCTCAAATGTACATGTTGAGCACCTCCACTAAGTATAGGCTTTATATACTTATATTAGTAAGTGGATTAATTTGCCAAATCTTTGATTTACTATTAGTTAATTACTAGGACATGTGTCCTCCCTCAATGCCACTTGTCTGCAAAATGAAATCACTTGTCCCATATGAAAGCCATTCATTTTGCCTTGTTATATGTATTCTAGGATCATCACTAAGTTTATCAAAGGTTTAATTAATTCCTATTCAACTATAGGACTTTATTTTATCTTATATCAAATTAGTTCACCTAGGCACATTATTACATATGGTTATCGTGTTTAGTCATATACTTCATATATTTGTGATCCCACTGACCCCAGACTACTCGGCACTCGGTGCCTCGCGTCCTGGCATGCATCTCGAGGCGCGCCAATCCTTGTTGTTCCCAATTATTATGACTTATCCTAAAGTTTGATTATCTAATTTATTCCATATTCACCCTAGTTCTAGTCATTTGATTCAAGTTAGCATTATAAGACTTTGTACCCATAATACGCCTACCCGGTACCTGCGTCGACATGCGTTACGAGGCGTTTACTTGTTACACAGTCTCACACGACATGGCAATTTAAATACATACATGAGATGAGTTATGAAATAAATAATAATTAACATCGCAATTATGCAACCACCAAACACAAATAACAATTTAAGCCCAGTCAGGCGTGTTCTAGCCTATTCGGAGCGTCCACGTGGGCTTGACCTGGCGTTCGAGTCTGAAAATAATCTAAATAACGACGTCAATAAATATTAGACCGTTACAGCATGTGCCCTAGGTCAGTCTTATGAACATTGTTATAATAAAATAGAGAGTTTCATTTGTTGTTTATTATTATAATTAGTTTGCATGTTTACATTTCAATATGATCCATGGATGTTTAGTGAACATCCTAAATGTCCCTAGTCAGTCATTATATTGAGAAATATAATGAATTAAGACTAGTGTGAGTCTTAATTATTGGTCATGTGATGATCATGCGTATAAGGATACGAATCAAAATCAAGAGTACCTATTAGGGAACAACGTACTGGACCGATCCGCTATAAAAACACCTCATGGATTAAATCATGAGTGTTACTCATAATATGTATATCATTTAGTTCTCTGACTTGAGATTATGAGAGATTTCAACATTATGATCATAGTAATTTGACACAATCAAACGTTATCTTTAACCAAGCGATTGTAAACGTTGTGATTGGTTAATATATGTATAATGTGTAAAGGTGTGTAATCGAGATAGAATTTGTCCCTCTCGTTGAAAGAGATATCAGTGGATCCCTCGATATGTTAGACTAAAAATGGTCAAGTCCAAGTGAATTGATATTATTAATGTCACTTGGGTCTTTTCAATCTACTTAGAGATCGAGACTAGTATGATTGAACATTTATGTGCCTTATGTTCAATCAAAGGATATCGTACTACAAAAGGATATTATATACACTATTGATTAGATTGTATCTATTTTGATTTCCGTGCAACTTGTGTAGTCATAATGTCTTGCTAGAGATTGCTTATGACTTGTATACCAAAATAGTTTTGATTCACTGCCAACGTTGCATGAACATATTAGGTCACACACAAAGAATAGTTTTGCATTGTAATGGCCCAAATTAATTAAACTAGGATTAGCATTAATCTTGGGGATTAACGATCGTAATTAAGCATTGCGTGGACAACTCGGTTGATAGGGACACGAGAATCGAGGATAAATATTATTTATGGATGATGGTTGCTTATAATGCAGTGTTTAAAATCATTATATTATTGTATTGCATTGCATGTGTGTATGTTGCTAACGTAAAAATTGTTGTGATAGGTAGGTACATTAGGAAGTGTGTCGACGCGAGTATCAAGTTGGAGTTATTCGGGGATGTTAAAATAATCTAAATAGTATGATATAATGTCTAATTAAAACTATAGCCTTAGGTCATTCAATAAAGTATAAAATGACATACCTCGAGATGCGTATCGGGGTGCGGGGCACCGGGTGCCGAGTAATCGGGGGTTAGTGTAGCTGCAAATATGTTAAATATATGACTAAACACACTAACCCTATGTAATTATGTGCCTAGGTGAATTAATTTGATGTCGATAAAATAAAGTCCTATAGTTGGATATAAATTAATTGAACCTTTGATAAACCTAGAGATGATCTTAGAATACATTTAACAAAGCAAGATGAGTGGCTTTCATGTAGGACAAGTGGCTTTCATGTGGTACAAGTGGTCTCATTTGGAGACAAGTGACACTGAGGGAGGACACATGTCCAAGTAATTAACTAATAGTAAATCAAAGATTTGGCTAATTAATCCACTTACTAATATAAGTATATAAGGCTTATACTTAGTGGAGGAGCTCAACATATACATTTGAGCTGAAAAATAAAAGGAATTGAGGAAGGTCTTGGTTGAAAAATTCAGGGAGATCAAGGAAAGTTGGAGCTCAAATCAAAGTGTCATCAACTATAGGTACACATCTCTTTATTTCAAATTTGAAATCAGTTTTGGGTCTCGGTAATTTTCAGAGGGTAGATGTTTGAATCTTTGAAATTGGTTTATATATTTGGGTTCCTTATTTCAAGTTGATAATTTAGCTATTATAAAGTTCTTAATTTGGTTTTGAAATAAAAAAGACATGAATTTTAGAAGTTGTAAGATCAAAATTGAAATTCTGCATGTTGTATTATGAACCAGTCTATGTAATTTGGTCATAACTTCCTCATTTTAAATCAAAATGAACCTAATTTAATGGCATTTGGAAGCTAAATTGAAAGGAAACAACTTTGTCCTACTGAAAGTTTTGTAATTCGAATGTTTTTTTGTCCAAAAGTGCTCTACAAATAGGTGATTGAATGCATTGCAAGATTTTTGAAACTAAATTTTTAAAAGGCATAGCTCCCTAATTATTTATCATAATGATCTGATCTTTTTGTATGTTGTTACTTAGTATGCTAGCTGCCTTGTGACCCAAAATCACGAATTTTGAAATTATAAATTGGGAGAAATAAATTTTCTAAATCTGCTGGTCGGATCAGGTTCCAATTTGAGTTGTTTTTGGTAGAATTGAGGTATCTCTTTTGTTTTAAATCGAAATTTTGCAAACTGAACCTTTTAAGAAAGCTAAGATAGAGACCAAAAACTTTGTACCAAGGGAAGATTTTAAGATTTGGACAATTTCATGCTTAAAATTGCGCTGCAATACAAGACTAAAATCTCAATGTTGTTTAGTCTTAAGGGATTGTTTTGGGTTAAGATTCCTAAACCTAGTTGACCTGACCTAAACCCAATTTATTTGGATTAATTTGATACTGGGGACCCAAAGAATTGTAGCTAGGTATCAAGTACACTTTCGGGGGTCGTTCAGGGGCTCCGCGGGCGAGGATTCGACGTATTTGAGGTGCGTAAATTCATCGGAATGCCTCACAGAATTCATGATTTTGTTTTATCGATATTAGATTACATGTGTGACTGATGGTGGCCACACATGGGTTTTCACTCTAAATTCGGTTGCGTATATATTGGTTATGGCTAAATCACTTGCACGGGTTTGCTTGTTTTTAGCGTTCGTGTTGACAGCAGTAAAGTGTATTTACAACCGTCGGGCGGGATGTAAGATGTTCCCTTGACTTGAAATAACGTTTGGAGAGGTCCATCTGTTAGCCGTAGTTGGGGTTTAGTCACTATAAGCCTGTGAGTATATATGTGGTTCCTATCCTATTTTATCGATTACCGTCTAGTTTAAGTCAGGGTTTCCTTGAATTATTCGCTTTTTTATTTATCCATTGTTGCTTTATTTCTGAGCTTGCTTTATTGGTATGTGTTGTTACATTTATTTGTTATTGTTTTTGCCTGTCATATGCTGCTTACATTCATGGGAATATGATTTACTTTTGTCAGATGTTATATGCGCATGTCTCATAGTTAACTAGTTTTATTTCATGAATATTGTGTGGAATTCTCTTGGAATTTTACTCACTGGACTTGGCATTGTATTTGTTAGATGACCGATTACAATTTCTTCGGCGAGCAAAGGCAAGGAGGTATCGGGTGATTACCTCTCGAGATAGTGACGCCAGTTGGTATTTAACTACAGTATGTATATATTTACATTTTTGTTGGGTTTTTGGGACAATAGAACACTGAATACATGTATATGGATCTCGAGTTGTACTTGTTTCGCCTTTTTATATACATGGTATCCTTTTTGTTGGGTTTTCCACTACTTAGGGTTTTTAAATATTACATATTTTATTCACTTAAAGACTTGTGCTGTAAAATTATAATATAACTTGATAAACTGATTAACTATTTAATTAATCACTAATACTTTAATGAATATTAATTAGCCAAGCTACGATTTAATGGAAAACGTGTAAGCAACTAGTTAGGTCAGGAGGCGTCATAGATAGTAGGCCATTGCATGGCAGAGCTAGGTAACGTGTGATGCAACGTGGCGGTGCCCAAGGTTGCCTCGGGATTAGGGGCCGCTACATACGGGATTTTACATAACTCGAAATGATGAATTTTATATGATAAAATTTGTAACACATAAATCCATAAAATGTATCATATTAATACCACTTTTAGTAGGGGTATATTGGTAATTCACTTACCCAACTTTATATAAAGGGTTGTATAAATAGGTGTGCAAAGTGAATTCACATTATGGGAGAAGTTAGGGTTGGAATCTGATTTTCGTTTTTAAAAAACAAGTTAGATTTCTCAGTCGTTCTAGAGTTTTTAAGGAGAATGGAAAATTGTTTTCGTGTTTTCTTTCGGGCCAGCACTCGGGTTTTTGCCACCATTCGTGTGTAGATTTTTGATATAGGACACTTGTCTCTAGAAACTTCTTAAACATCGATCAACACAGAGAAGCAAATTAGCGATCGAAATATGGTTTACTTTTGTTAATCAGTTCAATGAATTCGGATTCATTCCTGTTGGGGTTTTGAAATAAAATTTTAAGATTTCTGCTGCGTTTTAAACCCCAAAAATCCTACAAGGGCTATGGCTCTAATACCATATTAATGTAATTGAGTTTGTATTAATCAAGGCAAATAAGGGCAAACAGAATACAATGAGATGCTCTTATTTATAGAGTTTTACAATACATCAATAAGGAAATTAATCACGACAAGAATATAGTAACACCGTGAATACCGAAATTACACAAAAATAGCAACTATCATCATTACATAAATATAATAACTTTGTATAGTTGTCTAACAGAAACAATCAGCATAATTTTTTACTAATTCATTTTAGTGGGAAAAGCAAAAATGAAAGACATGGTTTTTGTTCAAAATAGGATGTGAATAACTAAGATTCGGAAAGGCAACCTAACACAAATGTGCAATATATGTGGATCAAAAGTTAGTCATACATTATAAGATAAGTGTGATTTCATAATGAAGTATATAAGTGTGGATCACTCTTAATTAGTACCAAAGTTTTTGAAGTAAACCTCCACGCATGTGAGTTGAAGGTGGTTAAGTTGGGGACAGTATCGATACAAGTGGAGATCGCCAAGCCCGCGTAGAAAGACCAAACGAGTTTAATGAGATTATTATAGTTGTTTATTGCAGTGTCTCTGAACCTTTCATGCTATCAGAGCCGACGACTAGGCCGAAAAGAAAAAGCATCTTAGGTGAATTTTAGGTCCAAGGTGGAGTATTGGATGTGTGTGGATCGAAAGTTAGTCTAACATCGGATAAATTGTGACTTCATAATGAGCTATATAAGTGTGGGTCTTCCCTCAATTACTAACGAATGTTTTTTGAAGTAAAATCTTAGACATGTGAGTAGATATGTTCACTGGGCGTGCCAGAGCCAGGCTTAGGCGGGCTTTTTTTAAGGCCCTGTCTAGACCTGCCCAACAAGCTCAACTCTAGATGTGGGGGTACCCAAGCCTTCTCAGGCCTGGTATGGGAGGGGCTTGGGTGGGCCTAAATGTGTTTGTTAACATTTTTTGAAAACTAAATATGTTTAATAAATATTAATAATTACTCACAAAAGAGAATGTGCTATAATTGTTAGAACTTTAACTAGATACTACTAGGTCTTATGTAACGCCCTTAATATCTATTTGGATAATTCGTCCCTTTATCAAGGTTAATTCAGTAGATATGCATGGTATGCATGTAATGGTGTGAATAATGTGTGTATTATATACTATTTAGTTGACTTAGGTACGAAATTAAGCCTAAGTTAAGAAAATAGACTTGGATAAAGTTCTAAATAAATCAAATAAAGAATAATGATAAAAATTGGTAAATAAATACACATAAGGATATTTATGTAAAATACAAGAAATGATGGACTTAATGTGGACTTTAGGATCATCCTAGTACTTAAATGCATCAAGATGAGATGTAGGGTTTGGATTTGGTCAACCAAAACCTAATCTCCTTAACAAGCTATATAAATCAACTTAAGGCTTCTAGCCATTTTTGTTTGAAAATTAGTCACAGGAGAATTTGAGTAGGGAACCCTAGAACACTTGCTTGGTGGATTTGGTGGAGGTGAGAAAACTCTCATCAATCTCACAAAGCAAGTTGATAACTTGTCTCATCTTCTCTAATTTTTTCTATTTGATTCACAAACTTGATTTCGAATGAAATCATAGTTTTCTCTTGGAGTTTTAAGATAGAAAATGAACCCCTATGTCTTGATTTGTGATTTGAGTCATCTATATCTCATCTTCTTTGGTTTATTCAAATGGATTTACAAAATCTATGTCTTAAATGGTAGACTTGTCGTTCAGATACATTATTTGATGAAATGGGAATGATCATGTGGTTTCAAATGAGTTGTTTATTACTATTTTGATCTGACTTAGGCCCTTGGGGGTCGGTGTGAGTCATTGGAGAATTTAGAATTTTGATTTCGATTTATAGGTGGTACGGTGCTGGCCACGGCGCTACCTGAGAAATTTAGGGTTCGGTCGAGTGATCCCCAGCTACGTGGCATATAACGTACAACGCCGGCAGATCGTTAAGACCTATTTTTTTTTAATGACTCGAAGTCCAACAATTTCACCCAGTGCCCTGTGGGTAAACCCACGACGCTGGAAGGTCGTTAGATATCTTTCCAAAATCAAATCGGATCTCGCTGTTTTCCAAAATTATCGAGTTTTATTGAGATATATTATCGGGAAAATATCAGGGCAGTGGTAACTAACCCTGAAAACCTTTGTCGTTGCGGCAATGGTGTGACATTGATTCGTAAGGGGATTTAATAATGATTTCAAATATTAATATGATAAAATGACTTATCTCAATTAAGCTTTCTATTAACAACATAATACACTTATGTCAATATCGACACTCGAAGAGAATTGAATAGGAACTTCCCGAGTAAGATTGGAATAGGATAGCAATGTTAGAGGTAAGTGGGGTTTGTTTTATCTTCAATCAGGCCATGCTATTAGTTATGCTAACATTCACGGTAGTGAATGGTTGATATCTTGCTTAGAATCAAATTGAATATATCTTGTTGTTCTGCATTATCTTGTCCCTTTAAACTCAATGGTTTACTCAGCGATTTGTGTACAAGTTAGGAATCATCGACAAATCGCTGAGGTCGGTTACGATTTTTTTAGATTAATATGAAGAATTTGATTTTATCTAGGATATGTATACGTAGGGAAATTATATATAAGACCAAAGAGCTTCGAAATAACAGACTCTACTCTCTCTTTTCACTTTTATTCTCTTTTTAACTTTCCATTACTCTTGATTTTTTTAAGTTTAGTATTATGTGTGAAGCAACATTGGAGCTTTAATTAAAAGGTATTTATTTATTTAATTATTTTTTAATTACATATTTTCTTTGTTTATTTCCAGCATGCGTGAGTAATTAGTCTAAATAAACTCTAGTCATGTAGCATACTTTGAACTGTTATGTAGTTATAATTATGGAATCGCGTACTTAATGCTTTAAATCGATTCATACACGTCAATCACGGATTAAACAAATTATTTTGCGTGTTACAATTAGTAATTCTTTATGTTGAGTGCATAGTGGCCAATATGTTCCTTAATATAGAGTGTTCAATTTTATGTCTATATTTATTGACAACAATTATAGAAGTAGTAACTAAATTAATCTATAGGGCTTTTTCCGAGTGGATGTTCTAGGTGATTATGTTCTAAGTTGTTTATTACGCGGCTTCGGTTAATATCAGCTTAGATTAGGCATGATTTTTATTGAGTGTAATACTATCGTATTTCTACGATGTTGCGTTTTATCTAATGGATAGATTTACAATGATAAGAATATGACATTTCTATTGAATTTAGGAAAATTGAAGGTTGGCTAAAGGCTATCAACCTATTATGAATTAGGATTTAATGTTCCAAGATTCCATATGATATAATTATAACTATAGCGTGAACTGATGTTATGTTCTAGTGTTTGAAAATAATCCAAATATATTATAATGTGTAGTTGAGGTTTGTTTAAATGTTTATTAGATATTTTATTTACCTTGATTTATTGATTATTTGAATTATTGTTTTTGGTTATATTAGGTTAGTTTATTAAATTCCAATTGTTTACAGCTTAGTTATTTTAATTACTTGTTTATTTTGTTTGCGTATTATTAAGTGTTTATTTCTCGTTTGATTAAATTAAAACAAGTTAAATCCAGTAAAACTTTAGGGTAGCCTTAATTCTTAAGAGATTTGAAAAATCCATGTAGAGACGATATCCCTTTTACCACTACCACAAGTTAATCATAAAATACGAGAAATTATTGTGCACGCTCGACACGTGTCAAGTTTTGTCGTCGTTGTCAGGGATTTCAAAAATAATCTTTTGGAAACCTTCTTGTTGAAAGTTATATAATATAACTAAAAATGAGGAAGAATTAAGTTTTAGACAATCTGTTAGGAACGTTACGGCTTATGAACGTATGTGTATAACTTTCACAACAAAATTTTCGAAATTCGAATTGAAGTTGGGACTCATAAACTCTTTACCATGTTTCTATGGTGAAGATAATGAAGATGCTCAAAAGTTTATTTGAGAGTTCATACATAAAGTAAGCACGTTAAAACCTAAAGATATAGAAATATATTATGTTAAATTAAAAGTTTTTCCTTTCGTATTGAAAGACCAAGCTTTATATTGGATATTTTATCTACCTTAAAACCACATAACCAATTGGTCAGAGATGCTACAAGTCTTTCTTGAACAATATGTCCCAACAAGACAAATTAGTTTATAAAACAGAAAATTAGTAATGCTAGGATGGAAATTATAGAAACCTTTGATGAATTTTGGGATAGGTACCAAAGATTGATTTCATTATGTTCGATGCATGGATTTACATAAAAAATTTTATTGAATGATTATTAGACACAGTATGTGGAGGGTCTTTGCTTAATAAAACATCAATTTTAGCAAGAGAAGTTATAAATAAAATGGCTAAACACTTCAAACAATATGGTGAGAAGAGTGAACCGACCAAAGTAATCTAAGTGATGTGAATAGGACAAACACCACACGATAAGATAGATGAGCTAAAAGTCATGGTTGAATTATTACTAAAAGATAGATCAAGCAAAGTAAAGTCTTTTAATGAATCAAGTCATTCTAATTATGAATAGCCTTTGAAATAAAAAACCAAAATAGAAGAAGCTAATGTTATAATGAACCAATATGATGGGTTTGTTGATCTCAATTATAACTTTAATAGTTATGCAAATTACTCACAATCGAATGTAGGTAACCATATTAACAATCAGAGTCATCAAATATATAAAACATCGAATAACTCAGAAAGAGAAAAGATTAAATAATTCAAACATTACAAAATGATATGACTGAATTGAGAAATCAATTGAGTCAAATGGTAACACAAATGAGTGAATTTGAAAATCAAGGGAAATTACCATCTCAACCTTATCCTATAATATATGAAAAAGTACCAACCCTAACCTTAAGGAATGGTAAGCAGATGGATGAACCTAAAATGTCGGACCAATTAGTTTCTAGAAAAGAAATAAAAATAGAACTACAAAAAAAATTGAAGTAACAAATGACAAGATTCCCAACGAAAAGGGTAATGAACTTGATAAAAATAAACCACTTAATGTAAAACCACCATTCCCTCATCGTATAGAAGATAATAAAAATGCTAAGAAACTGCAGGAAGAAAAATAAATATATGATACATTAAAGAAAGTAGTAGTTAATACACCTCTATTTGAAGTCATTCAAAATGTACCTATGTATCAAAGATTTATAAAAGATTTATGCACTAATAAGATTAAGGCTAATGAAAAGGTGAGTTTAGGGGAACACGTATCAGCACTAATTCAAAATAAGATACCTCCTAAATGCTTTGATACTAGAATGTTTTTCATTCCATATACGATTGAGAATATATGAGTTTTTAAATCATTGTTTGATCTAGAAGCCTTCATAAATGTTATGCCTTTATCTATTTATATACAAATGATAGACGTACACTTAGTGGAAACTGCTATAGTCGTACAATTAGCAGATAGATCCACTGTTAAACCAGTAAGGTTACTCAAAGATGTACTAGTCATGGTTAATGATTTAGTCTTCCCAGCAGATTCTTATGTCTTAGATATGAAAGAAGATAACTTCTCTAATATGACTTATCTAATTTTAGGAAGGCTATTTTTTAGAATAGCAAAAGCAAAGATTGATGTTTCAAATGGAACATTAACAATGCAAGTAGATGATGACATAGTTAATTTTAATATATGATGCAATGAAATACCCAATGGATGTTTCTTCCATATGCGCAATAGATATGATAGATCCACTAATAGATAAATCTTTAAGAAAAGATAAAATAGATAAATTGGAACTAGCAATTGAAGATTTAGAAGAAGATGATGATATAGACAAGAAAGCAAAAGAGATAATAAGTACCTTAAAATCATATAATGAATTACCAGAACTTACTTATTACCTAGACTTATTTAGATCCTATTCAAAAATTGTACCTTCTATAGCTAAAGCCCCAGAATTAAATCTAAAAACCTTATCAGATCATTTGAAATATGTTTTTCTAGGGGACTGTGATAAATTACCAGTAATAATTTGTGATAAATCAACTAGTCCATAAGAAAATAAGTTGATAAATGTATTGAAAGAATTTAAAGGATCAATAGGATGGACCGTAGTTGATATTATAGGAATAAGTCTAGCTACGTGCATGCATAAAATAAACCTAGAAATGACAAGTCAATAATTTAACATATGTTAAAGCATAATTTAAGTTGATTTTAGACGAAAAGGATGATATTACACTGGGTATTCTCTTGTTTTTGTGATGTTAGAATTTATTAAGGAAAAGTGACGAAATGGAAGAAAATGGGATTAAAAGTGAAGAATTTTGTTAAGTGCAGGAAAAAGTGCAGCAAAAGGTGCAAGGTAGTGCAATGCAGCAAAAAGTCAGCGATTAGCCAGCGATTTGAATTAACACTAGGAATCGTTGTCTAAATTGGTAGCAGACACAACAAAAAATTTGCCAGCGATTTGAGAAATACGCTAGAAATCATTAGTTGAATCGGTGGAGCACATAAAGTTATTTCTAGTGATTTACTCATCGATTTGTGTACAAAATGGAATCGGTGACAAATCGCTAAAGTCGGGTACAAGTTTTTTATATTAATATAAAGGATTTGAGTTTATCTATAATTTGTGTACATTAGGAAACTATAAATAAGATCTTAGGGCTTCAAAATTAAGTGCCCTCTTTTCTCTTAACAAGTTTATTAGAGCCGTAGTTTAGTTATTATTGAGTTTGTGTTTGAAGCGACATTGGAGCTTTGATTTATTTATGATGTATTTATTTATTTAATTATGTCTTTTAATTATATTATTGTGTTATTTATTTCTAGCATGACTGAGTAGTTTGATAATCTAAATAAACCCTAGACATATATATATATATATACTTTGGATTGCTAGATAGTTATAATTAAGGAATGATGAACTTAATGCTTTAAATCTATTCATATTGCATACATAGTGCGCAATATGTATTGGGGTATTTTGATTTTTGAATTTTCGTATATAATTATTGACAACAATTATAGAAGTAGTTACTAGGATTAGTCTATAGGACTTTTCTCGAGTGGATGTTCTAGGTGATTGTGTTCTAAGTCGTTTATAATGCGACTTCGGTTAATATTAGCTTAGATTAGGCATGATTTTCATTGAGTGTAACGTCATCGTATGCATTTTATCCAATAGGTAGATTTATAATGATAAGAATGTGGCATTTTCATTTAATTTAGGAAAATCGGTGGCTGGTTAAAGGATATCAACCTATTATGAAGTAGAATTTAATGATTTCAAGATTTCGTGTGTTAACTTTATTATGAAGTGATGTTATGTTCTAGTGTTTGAAAGCAGTCCAAATATATTACATTGTTTAGTGGGGGTTTGTTTAGATGTTTGTTAAGATATTTAAATTATATTGAATTTGACTATTGTTTAATTTAATTTATATTAAATTGTTTGAATTAAGTTAGTTAATTTGGTTAATTAAGTTAGTAGTTATAGATTTTAGTTATTTAGTACTTTAATTCTCGTTTAATTAGATTAACTAAATTAATAAAAACAAGAAAAAAAACACTTTCTTGATAAATTTGCAAAATCTCTGTGGAGAAGATATCCCGCTTAACTACTACAAGTTATAAATATACAGAGAATTTATTATTGTGCATGCTCGACACGTGTCAACTTTTGGCACCGTTGCCGGGGATTTTAATACAATTTTTTCTTAGGAATCTTTCTCGTTGTATGTCATAAAATATGATGGAAGACAAGCAAGAACTTACTTTTAGGCAATATGATAAAAATGTAGCAGCTAATGAACCAATGTGCATTGCTTTTCCTGTAGAATTCCTCGACTTTGAATTAAATTTTGGACTCATCAAATCTTTACCACACTTTCATGGAGAAGATGATGAAGATCCTCAAACATTTATTAGGGACTATATATATAAAGTAAATGCGATGAAACCTAAGGATTCAAAACTTGAGTATGTTAAACTGAAAGCTTTTCCTTCTTCATTAAAAGGTCAAGCTTTAGATCGACTTTTCTATCTTCCTCCAAATTCTATAACCACTTGGTCCAAAATTTTACAAGTTTTTATAGATAAATTTGTCCCGGCATGCAAAATTAGTTTACAAAGACAAATAATTAGTAATGCTAGGATGGAGACTAAAGAGACCTTTGGTTAGTTTTAGGATATATATCAAAGATTGATCTCATTATGTCCACAACATGGATTTACAGAAAAAAATTTAGTGCAATATTTCTATGAAGGATTAAACCATCTAGAACGAAGATTTTTAAACACAGTATGTGGAGGGTCTTTATTCGAGCTAACACCAACTTTAGCTATAGAAGCTATTAACAAAATGGCTAAACAATCTAAGCAATATGATGAAAAGAATAGACCCATAAAGGATGTATTTTATCAAGAAAAGAAAAGAAAATTGAACACATCAGATAATATAATTGATGAATTAAAAAGTATGGTTAAACTATTATTAAAAGATAGATCAATCCAAGTGAAAAATTGTGCTTTTGGTAATAATAATAATCATCTTGATAATGAATGCCCTTTAATGCAAGAAGACAAAATTGAAGAAGCTAATATGATGATGAATCATTATGGTGGATTCACTAAACCTAATGATAACTCTAATAATTATACAAATTATCTACAACCAAATATAGGAAATGGTCTAAATAACCAGAGTTATCAAGGGTTTAGGTTACCTACATGGATTGAAAGAAACATTCCATTAGAAAATTCAAACAAGGAGAAAGATCAAATAATCCAAGTTTTACAAGGTGATATTAATGAATTGAGAAATCAATTAAGCCAAATGAACCAACAATTTAATACATTCATTAATCAAACTAAAGCACCTACTCAAAGTGTTCCTACTAGTCAAACACAAGTTAATACTTTATTTAGTAATAATGAGAAATGCACATATATACCTGAAAAGACACATAAAATAGGTATTAAGAAAAAGAAAATACAGAAAACTATTGAAGAAGAAGAAGAAATGATGTCTAATGTTATTCCTACTAGAGAATGGATGGCTAAACAATTGAAATATGGACATTTTCCTAAAAGGTTATACCCATGGTATTTAGCTAGAGTTGAAGCATATAAAAGATCTTTACAAAAGTCTAAAATAGTTAATGAAGAGAAAGATGATAAGATTCATGATAATTTGAATAAAGATATGTATTCAAATTTTACCGTTCCACAACGATTAGTTGATGCTAGGAAGGAAGAAAACAATGAAGACATACTTGAAGCATTTGGGAAAATAGAAATCAATAAACCATTTATAGAATCAATTAAGTAATTTTCTAACTATGACGATGTTTTAATAGAATTCTCTAAATAGATAAAAATTTTAAAAGAATCTAAAGAAAACTTAAGAAAAAAGGAGTTTGTTTTATTTAAAAAGAAAATAGTCAAGAAATGTTCTGATCCAAGAATGTTAGGAATACCTATTACAATATGAACTTCTTCTATAGACTCTGCCATGTGTGATATTGGAGCATTGATTAATGTGATGTACCTTAAACTCTATGAATCATTGAAAATAGGTTCATTAACTAATATACCAATTAATTTTACTTTGGCTGATAACACAGAAGTTAAACCTTATAGTTTATTAGAAGATGTTTTAATAAAAGTAAATGACTTAGTATTCCCTGCTGACTTTTATGTCATGGATTTAGGATATTTAATATTATCTAATTCTCCATCTATACTGTTAGGTAGACTTTTTCTTAAAACTGCTAAGGCTAAGTTAGATATCTTTGAAAGAACTATGTCTACGAAATTTGAAGATAAAGTTGTCACTTTCAAATTCAATATTCAAGATAACTATAATGATTATATTGAATTGCTTAACAAAAAGAAATTAAAGATAATGATTCTTTAGAATTAAATCCTTATAATAGTCTAAATATTGAAGTATATGTAATCAATGCAATAAAGATAGAAATTGAAAATGATATTTCAAAGAAGGAAGAAGTTGAAGACATTCATAGTCATAAGAAAATAATTCAAGAATTGAGAGTTCAACAACCGAAAAACAAGAAAAATATTATCAAGCCAGTAGATTCAAATGTTAAAAATGATATTAAGGAGAAAATGTTAAGTTCAAATCCTGTAACATTGCATGATCCTGGAGGGGTCAATTTAAATATTAAGATAGTAAAGGGATTGAATTCTATCAATTCATTATTTATGAAAGAACTAAAAGAAATAACTAATCAGAATAAGGATGATAAATCAAGAAACATAACAATCTCCATCGTTATCAATAGTAAGAAATTTGAGGATGTCAAATGTGACTCAAACGCATCATATAACACCCTCCCTTTTTATTATCTTTTAGAACACAATTTTCTCAGTAGGAAATATGATAAAGATAATAAAATTATAGTTTCTTCTGCTGATGGATCTATAATAGAGAATAAGGGTATACTTAGATATGTGGAAGTTAACATTGAAAAATTTAGTTTCTTATTAGATTTCATTATTTTGGATTATAAACCAAATGATGAAGTAGGTATTACATTATGAGAACCTTTCCTAACAACTACTAATGCAACATTTGATGTAGCTCAAGGAACTATCAAAATAATAGTTGGGAATTGGGAGATTATTTTTAAACATGGTATAGAAGAACAACTTCTTAATTTAGAACCAGATTATAATTGCGTGGTTCAGTCGAGCCAACCACAGTAAACGAAAGCACTCTATAGGAGGCAGCCCATAATCTATCTTTAATTTATGTTTTAGCATTAGAATTAGTTAGCTGTTTTTTATATTCTCTCAACTTTTAACTCTTATAATAGGGATATTTTAGGAATTTAATTCCAAAATAATTTCATATAAGGGAGGTTATCGAGCCAATTTATTTTTGTATTATATTAATTTATGCATTAGTTTTTTTGTCAATCAGCTATTTATAGTAATGAAATTGTTATTTAATACATATCATAGTTAAATTTTGATGATTTTAAATAATTATACCTTTTTATTGGATATATATTTGATAAATATATGAGAAATCAATTTAATTCGAAAAATAGTAAAAATAAGCTGGCGATTTTCTAGCGATTCTAGTTTGTACTAGAATTCACCGACAAAGTTGGCAGCAGTTTCCAGAAACTTTAGTGTAATTTCAGGTCAACGATTTGTCATTGATTTGCACTTATAACTAGGATTCGCTGAACTAATCGCTGAGCCACCGAGGCTCATTTTTTAGCAATTTACTCAGTGATTTCCTAGCGAATCCACTAAAACCCTGATTCGTTGAGAACGAATTTGAGTTTTTAAAAATAGAAACCTCAAATCGCCACATTTATCCATTTCACTCTCACATACCATTGCAACCTTTCGATCAAGAGACCGAATTTTTGACTAGATTCAACATTCCAAAGTTAGATTTTAGTGAATTTAAGTGATTCCCACATCAATCTTCACACATTCAACCCAAAATTTGCTGAGTTTTGAAAGAGTAGAGCCAACTAGGGCTTTAGCAATGAGAATTTAAAGTTGAAGCTTAGAAGAGTGTCTAGAGGAGTTCTAGAGTTCCAATCTAGAAAGATTCAGGTAATCAATGAGAACCTTAGCCTTTTATTGAATTATATTTTCAGTTTTTCATCGATTTTGGATTTTTACTAGGTTAGAAGCTAAATTTCGAAATTTTCACTCTAAATTGGTTTTGATGTCAAATATTTTCAATTATAATACTAGTATGGGAATGGTGTGATGATTTATTTATTGATATCGAATTTTTAAACTATTTTTAGTATATGGCGAATGGATTGAATTTTATACGCAAACTAATTTGAGACTAAGTTTCAAATGAGTTTGGGGGTTTTTTATTTGTCTATCGCATGACTTGAATTACTTATTAACGATTGTTTTTATCAATGAATTTCATATGAATTTCAAACTTTAATATACATTGATGATGATTATTCATATTTTTAATACACTATGTTTGATGAAATTTATGTATTGAGTTTATTTTTATATTGATTATCCAATTTATGATTATATCAATTCTTGTATGCTTCACGAGGTATATTTGTTTAGTTGAAAACTCGACTTAATTTTTATAAAACCTTAAGGACAAGGTTTGGAATGAGTTTGGGGGTATTTTAGATGAAGTATGACAATAACAGCAATAATAATAGCAAGGAAAGAAAGAAAGGTAGAAGACAAGTTCAGAATTGATGCAAAGTTGTAAACTTCTTATCCGATATTTAAGTGAGTTGATGAAATTTTCAAATTTCTTTCAAATTCAAGTAAGTATGAATTTCATTTTACGTTATTTTTAGTTAGGAAGAGATTGATAATGAAAATGGACATATTATAGATTTTTGAAAGGAAGTGATATTTTTATTACCTAAGTGAGTTCTATAATGTAAGGAATCAGTTTTTATACCTTTTTTTATTAACTTTACTAGTTGATATACACACTAAATTGAGTTCCTTGTGTTAGTTATAAGATTGGGTAGAAAATGGAAACAATAGTGCAAGATGAACAAGGCAGATTTCTAAGAATTTTGTGATGCAAAGGCTACTGATTAAATATTTTTATAGTATATATAAATAGAAAGCTATTATACTACAATTGAAAGAAGAAATGGGTTAGAAACCAATGAGTTTCTACAAGTTAGAAAGAATATTTTCTTCAACTTTAGTAGATAGTGAGAAGTACCAACAAAAGTTTACAAAAATATAGAGAATCATATATATTCTATAAGAAATGGAGTATGGAATCTATAGTGGGGAAAATGTGGTCCATAGGAAATAAAGCAATGACTCAAAAGCAAAAATTAAAAAAGTAATATATATATATATATATATATATATATATATATATATATAAATAATTAGGTTGAAGTAGAAAAATGATAAATGAAGAAGATGGATGTTCTTAAACTCTTCAAATAAGATATTTAGCTCGAGTGCTTGATATTAGAGTTCAGTGAAATATTTCTTAATCTAACACGTTTTAAATAATATATTCATTGGTATCTTACAAAATTCTTATTGATTTTGATTGTGGTGCTATTATAAAGTATTTTCTAAAATTAAGATCAATCTAGTTATTTTTTTGTTTTGAGATTCTATACTAGCTCGTAAGCTTGATGCTTGTCAGTGGAGATTGAGAAAACATATATTATGTACTGACCTTGGTATTAAACTTTAATTTCTAAAGGGTGTTGCATTGGGTGGTTGAGTTATCATTAAAGGATGTTTCATTTTGTCTAAATCATTTTATTCTATCATAACTTTAATTTACTTGAAAGTAATATGTTTTCATTTGAAAATCACTTCTATTTTAAATTTTTTATTATTTAAAGTTAAGATAAATTAGATTGAAATCAATTTATAAAGAATGAAAAGATAATATGAATAAGAGTATTCATTTGCTCGGGATAACAAAGTGTTGAGTTTAGGAGTATTTGCCAAATCAATAATTAGACATATTTTATAGTATAATTTAGGTTGATTTTAGATGAAAATGATGATATTACACTTGTGTGTTCTCTTATTTTTGTTATTTCATGATTTAATAAGAAAAAGTGAAGAAATGGAAGAAAATGGGATTAAAAGTGAAGAACTTGGTTAAGAGCAGGAAAAAGTGCAGCAAAATATGCAGTGCAGCAAAAAGCCATCGATTACCAAACGATTTGAATTAACACTAGGAATCGTTGTCTAAATTGGCAGCATAAAAGGCTAGCGATTTGCTAGCAATTTGGAAAATACAATAAGAATCGCCAGCTGAATCGATGGAGCACAGAAAGCTATTTCCATTGATTTACTCAACGATTTGTGTACAAAATGGAATCGCTGAAATAGGTTACGAGTTTTTAGATTTATATGAAGGATTTGAGTTTATCTAAAACTTGTATACATTAGGAAACTATAAATAGGACCCTAGGACTTCGAAATTAAGTGCTCTCTTTTCTCTTAACAAGTTTATGAGAGTCGTAGTTTAGTTATTATTGAGTTTATGTTTGAAGCTACATTGGAGCTTTGATTTATTTAAGAAGTATTTGTTTATTTAATTATGTCTTTTAATTATATTATTATGTTATTTATTTCCTGCATGACTGAGTATTTTGAAAATCTAAACAAACCCGATACATAAATATACTTTGGATTGCTAAATAGTTATGATTAAGGAATCATGAACTTAATGCTTTAAATCTATTCATACACGTTAATTACAGATTTAACAAGTTGTTTTTGCGTATTACAACTAATGAAGATTGAGATTGCATGCATAGTGCGCAATATGTATAGTGGTATTTTGATTATGAATTTATGTCTATAATTATTGACAACAATTATAGAAGTAGTAATTATGATTAATCTATATGGCTTTTTCGAGTTGATGTTCTAGGTGATTGTGTTATAAGTTGTTTATTATGCGGCTTCGGTTAATATTGGCTTAGGTTAGGCATGATTTTCATGGAGCGTAATGCTATTGTATTTATATGGTGTTGCGTTTTATCCAATTGGTATATTTACAATGATAAGAATGTGACATTTCCATCGAATTTAAGAAAATCGGTGGCTAATTAAAGGCTGTCAATTTATTATGAAGTAGGATTTAATGATCTCAAGATTCCATGTCTTATGATTATAACTATATTATGAAGTGATGTTATGCTCTAGTATTTGAAAGCAATCTAAGTATATTACATTATTTAGTAGGCGGTTTGTTTAGTTGTTTGTTAAGATATTTAAATTATATTGAATTTGAGTATCGTTTAATTTAGTTTACATTAAATTATATGAATTAAGTTAGTTAATTTGGTTAATTAAGTTAGTAGTTATAGATTTTAGTTATTTAGTATTTTAATTTTTGTTTAATTAAATTAACTAAATTAATAAAAACAAGAAAAAACACTTTCCTGAGAATTTTGTAAAATCCATGTGGAGACGATATCCCGTTTATCACCACTACAAGTTATAAATATACGAGAAATTTATTATTGTGCACGCTCGACACGTGTCAAAAAACTAATACAAAACCTTCTAGACAACCTCATTGTAAATTAAACCCACCTATGATGGACGTAGTAAAAGTTGAAATATTAAAATTATTAGACGCATGAATAATATTTTCAATAGCCGATAGTAATTGGGTAAGCCCAATCCAAGTAGTCCCTAAAAAGACAAGAATTACAGTAGTAACAAATGAACATGGAGAATCAATACCTACTAGAATCCAAAACGATTGGAGGGTATATATAGATTATAGAAAGTTGAATGCCTCAATTAGGAAAGAACACTATCCACTCCCATTTTATAGATAAGATGTTAGAAAGATAAGCTGGAAAAACTCATTACTGTTGTTTAGATTGTTATTCAAGATTTCACCAAATACCTGTAGCTCCATAAGATCAAGAAAAAAACTAACTTTTACTTGCCCCTTTAGTACATTTGCTTATAAAGTATGCCTTTTGGTTTATGCAATGCACCTGCAACGTTTCAAGAGTGTATGGTTAGTATTTTCTCTAATTACGTGAAAGATTTCAGTGAAGTTTTCATGGATGATTTTATAGTTTATGGTAATTCTTTCGATAAATGTTTAGCTAATTTAACTAAAGTACTTAAAAGATACATAGAAAAGAATTTAGTACTAAATTTTGAAAAGTGTCATTTCATGTTACACCAAGGACTTATATTAGGTCGTCTAGTGTCACATAAAGGAATAGATGTAGATCCTGTTAATATTTAAGTAATTAAAACGTTACCTTACCCCACCACGGTAAGAGAAATACGTTCATTCCTTGGACATGCAGGATTCTATAGAAGATTTGTAAAAGATTTCTCGAAAATTGCACGACCTTTATGCAAACTTTTATAAAAAACATTCCTTTTGAAACCAATGATTGCAAGATAGCTTTTGATAAATTAAAATATTCTTTAACAACCACACCTGTGATTAAATCGCCAGATTGATCGTTACCCTTTGAGATTATGTGTGATGCAAGTAACTATGCATTTGGAGCGGTTTTAGATCAAAAAGTAGGAAAAGAATCTCATGTTATATAATATGCTTCTAGGACACTAGATCCAGCTCAACAGAATTATACCACTACTGAAAATGAACTTTTAGCGGTAGTGTTTGCTTTAAAATTTTAAGACCATATTTATTAGGAACAAAGGTAATAGTTTATTCAGATCATGCAACTTTGCGATATTTAATGAAAAACAAGATGCAAAACCTAGATTAATAAGATGGATACTACTTCCATAAGAATTCGACCTTAATATAAAAGATAAAAAGGAGACGAAAATCTAGTACCAGACCATTTAAGTAGGTTAAAAAATGGAGAACCACTTATACCATTAAGGAATGAATTTCTAGATGAATACTTATATAGTATAAAGACTGATGGTCTATGGTATGCCAATATAGTCAATTATCTTACCACCAATAAGTTATCACCTTACTTAACGAGAGCTCAAAAGAATAAAATTAAAAAGGATTCTAAACATTATTTATGGGATGATCCCTATTTATGGAAGTTTTGAACCGACCAAATAATTAAGAGATGCATACCACATTCAGAAGTACAATCAATTATCTCTCATTGTCATACTTATGCATGTGGAGGACATTTCAATCCACATAGAACTACTCATAAAATTTTATATTCTTGATTCTTTTGGCCCACTCTATTTCATGATTGTTTCCTTCATATAAAATCTCGTCCAAATTGCTAACGAACTGGAAATTTAAGACGTAGAAATAAAATGCCTTTAACTCTTATTCTATTTTATGAATTGTTTAATGTATGGGGTATAAATTTCATGAGACCTTTTTCCACCATCAAATGGCTATGTTTATATTTTACTTGTTGTAGATTATGTGTCTAAGTGGGCAGAAGCAAAAGCTACTAAAACTAATGATTCAAAAATAGTGATTGATTTCTTTATATCAAATTTTTTTACAGTTATTGGAGCACCTAGAGCAATTATAAGTGATAGAGGTTTACATTTTTGTAATTGATTAGTTGCTAATCTACTTGCTAAGTACAAAGTCACATATAGGACATCTGCTGCATATCACCCAAAAACTAGTAGACAAGCTGAAATGTCAAATAGAGAGATTAAGTCAATACTTGAAAAAAAAACGGTTAGTCCAACACGTAAGGATTGGAGCCTTAGATTGAAAGACGCATTATGGGCATATAGAACAACATTTAAGACACCCAATGCATGACACCTTATGGGTTAGTATTTGAAAAGGCATGCCATCTACCAGTAGAACTAGAAGATAAAACCTATTGGGCAATAAAAATATGAAACATGAATTACAATGAAGTAGGAAATCAACGTAAGTTAAGTCTTAAAGAATTAGAAGAAATTAGGAATGACGCCTATGAAAATGCATCAATTTATAAAGATAAAACTAAAGCATTTCATGATAAGAAATTAGTTCCTGAAAATTTTTCAAGTAAGAGATAAATGTCTACTCTTTTGTTCAAGAATTCGATTATTTTCTTAAAAATTATGTTTAAGATAGATGGGACCTTATTTGGTTGTCAATTTACTACCTCATGGCGGAGTAGAAATAGAAAGCCTAAAAATAGGACAAATATTTACAGTAAACGGTCATTGGTTAAAACCTTATTATGAAAATTTAGTTGAATAGGATATGGAGATCATCAATTTTGAGACTAAACAACAAAGTCCGCAAAGTAATGAAATGGAGTTCAATGTTTGCATCTATGTGAGTGAAACCGTTAAGAATGAAACTATTACACTTTGGATGTATAAGAAACCATGTTATAAGAAGAAGAAATCAAGAAGCGGCAACTTAAAGTTCAACATCAAAAAGAGAAGCAACCGGCGGAAGAAAAACTCACTAATGAGCAACTAAAGCTTTAAGATTTACGACATATGATTAAAATTTATAAAGATGGTGTAGGAAAACTCTTCCTCTAAGTGATGATCAATGATGTCAGTTTCCCTAGTGTTTTACTTGACATAGGAGCTAATATGAATATCTTACCAAAATAATGGTGCAGAAAAGTCAAGTTGAAGAATGATTTTATACCACCTTTCGTTGTCCACAAAGCAAATGATGATAAGATCTTTCCACTAGGAATTTCAATGAATGTGCCAATGCAAGTGGGACGATTCGAGTATCTCACCAACTTCTTGGTAATACCACAGATTGAGAATGATGATGTGATATTGATGGGACGTACGTTTCTCGAGATAGCATGAGCTATTCTCGATGTCGAACAACGTATAGTTACATTTAGGGTGGGAAATGATTGTATATATCTTCAAAATGATTACTAAATGGACGACTGAGTTAACGAAGACTATTATGATGTTGATTATGAAGGAGAGACTTCCTATCATGATGAATACCCTAAAGGACATTATGCAGATGTTGAGAATGATAAGGAAGCTGAAGCGTCAAGAATGATGAAGATTCGACTGATGGTCAGTTTGACTCGCTCAAACTAAACGACGAGTGACCTTATCTACGAAGTAGAGCCAATGAATATAAATAAAAACACTCTATGGGAGGCAACCCATACTCTATCTTTATTTTTTTGTTTTAGTAGTAAGATTAGTTAGTTGTTTTTCTATTCTCTCAACTTTTGACTCTTATAATATAATTATTTTAGGATTACTATCCTGGAATAATTTCATGTAAGGGGGTTGATCAAGCCAATGTGTTTCCGTATTACTAGATTTAGGATAGTCACTATATTTATTTTCTCTTTTTTTAACTCTCTTTTGGGATATCCCCAATCGAGAGGGGGATGATCGAGTTTTTTCAGTACAATATTATTTGTCTTTAATTATTTTAAGTAATAAAGCATTTATTTAGTGTAATATTCCCTAATTAAATGTCTAAATTCATTTTGTAATATTTCTTGTTGAGTACTAATCAATTCTACCTTAATTATGATTGTTTTGTGTGCTAATCAATCAAATATAGAATATAATGGAAAAATCGCAGAAAAATGACTATGCGATTTCCCAACGATACCAAGTAACACTAGGAATCACTGGGTAAATTGCCACCAGTTTGTAGGTTTTTAAGTGAAAATTGACTCGGTGATTTGTCAGCGATTTTGGTTTTACACTAGGATTCGCTGAACTAATCACTAGACCACTAAGACCAATTTTCAGCGATTTCACTAGCGATTTGTTAGCGATTTCACTTAAACCAAGATTCATTGAGCACGAATCCGTGTTTTTAAAAAACGAAACCCCAAATCGCCAACAATGAACCCTTTCACACCTAAAACCATTGCACCCATTCATTTGATCAATGGACTTTTGCCTAGATTTAACCCTTCAAAGCTTGAATTAAAGCTTAATTGTATGCATCTCACCTTTCTTAGGAGTGTTTCAACCTTATAAGTTTCAAATCCAAGTTCATACAACCTACTTAGGACTCGGTAAGTGTTATGTTTGAAATTGGAGCTTGGAGAGGGGATCTAAGGAGCTAATAGAGCATTTTACTTGAGAGATTCACTCTCAAGAAGGTAATGAATCGATACAATCCTTTTAATTTCGATGTCTTGAACAAAAATTGATTTTTGATATATTTTCAAACAAATGTACTTTTGGGTTTTTATTGAAATTGTTTTTGGAAATGGTTTTTCATGCACATTTTCAATTTGAATATGGGTTTTCAAATGAGTTTGGGGGCTTCTACAATTTTTTTTAATATATACATGCTTATTATAAGGATATATTGATACAATTATTTTATACAAATCACTTTCAAATCTTTCGAAACTCTACGCTAAAACCTTTTTCATAAACTTGTTTTCCTTACCTTGTTATTATGGATTTCCAACTACAGGATTTCAATTTACCTATTCCATCATTAATTGAGTTACTCTATGGCAGGAGGAGGTGGAGGACGAGGTAAGGGTAGTAAACAAGACAAAAGGAAAAGGGTAGTACAACCTAAATAAAAGCAAAACTATGCGGGCCACCTAAAGAATATTATACCTATCAGGGTTTGTATAAGAGAACCTAGTCCTGGAGGGATTAACTTAGAGAACAATCTTCATTGTCATCTGATGAAGAAGAATATTTTGAGAATCCATACCCTAGCTACTTAGTGCCTTGTGACCCTTCTTTGTTTGTGAGACCTAGAGCTCAAAGGAGGTATTATAGTGATAAAAAGATAGTCATAATTCCTGATAGAGGGTTCGACATTTAGAATGTGAGCAAATATGAGGACCATATTATGAGCATGTTCAGAAATTGTACGACAATCTTATGCAAATAGGCATGTTGGTAGGGAATGCGACAAAGTAGTAGTTAAAAGGGAGAAAATTGATATTTCACCTGCGAGGTTGAATATATTTTTCGGTCTACCACAAAACGAACAAAGAACGGAGGAGGATTACTTGAATGTCATTTATGAAGATAAGGAATTCTACCATTTTCAGATAATCCAATACGCGTTAGAGATACCTCCAGGGAGGGGATTTGCGCTTGATAGCGAAGGCCACCTAAAATTTATTGAAATCACTCATTTTAGGAAGATTACAAAGAGTTAGAATTATATTATAGATACATGTTTTTATCCAACCAAGCAACTCTTTGAAGTGAAGAACCCTGAAGATGTTTTATTGTACCAAATAGTGATCAAGAAGGGTTATATTGATGTTGGATAAATTATACATGATTCTATGAATTTTGCAAAGAAAACTAAAAAGAATGAAGGATTACCGATCCTAATTTTGATCACTGAATTGTGTAAGAAAGTCGGGGTGGGTTTCAATACCGAATTCGATGTATTGCCCGAAATGACCATAAATGATGCAGGAGTACAACGAATAAAGAAGGTGGTAGGATACAATGACACGAAGGATGAATGAGAATCATTAAATGCAATAAATATGAGAGAAGCAAGGAGGCAAAGCAAAACTGACAACAATAGGAAGATAAGAGAAGACGCACAGGTATAGGCAAGATTAATGGTTAGAGTGAACGTACCGAGTATCCCAACGAGTTTGGCTCTGTCTTCATCAAAGCCTAAAAGGACATGATTTTTTGGGACCATATTTTATTCACTTATGTGTAGCCGAATAAAGATTCATCGCAATGAAGAAATGATAGCAAGAAATGAGAAGACTTTATAATGCTACCATTATATATCTAAGAGAAGATTTGATAGACATTTGTAGGACTCAATAAGAAGTGTCAACATCCTATCTCTGCAGTTGCAATTTCTAACTGGAGCTTACAACCCAGCTGATAGTTTATGTTCCCAACTTTCTGCAGAAATGGATGAAGATGATGAAACTGACAATGAACTTACTTTTGGACACCGCCTTGTGTAATTTTTTCTATTGTATGCAATGAATGACTGCATAATACAATGTATTACTCTTGGTTAAGTTTTTGTTAATGAAAGTATATGTTCCCTTTTGTATTCCATTCATCTGAAAATTGTTGAATTCAATATTTGCATCTTTATTTACATTTTTATTACATATATTAAATTGTTTATGCTTCATGTGGTATGTTTGTTATGTTGGAAATCTAACTTAATTTTAAACCTTAAGGACAAGGTTTGGAATGAGTTTGAGGGTGTTTTAAATGGAGTATGACATTGATGGAAATGAAAACAAAGAAAGGAAAGAAAGGTAGAAGATAAATTCAAAATTGACCAAAACAATTTGATCCAATATTCAAGTGAGTTGACGTAATTTTACAAATTTCTTTTGAATTCAAGTAAGTGTAAATTTCATTTTACTTTATTTTTAGTTAGAATGATAATGAACATATAATATATTCTTGAATGGAAGTGATATTTTTATTACCCAAGTGAATTCTATGATAGAAGGAATCAATTTTTGTACCCTTTTTATTAACTTTAATAGTTGATGTATACACTAAATTGAATACCATGTGTTAGTCATAATAATGGGTAGAAAATCGAAACAATAGTACAAGATGAACAAGATAGATTTCTAAGAATCTTGTGATACAAAAGCTATTGATTAAATATATTTATAGTATTTATATAGAAAGCTTTTATGTCACAATCGAAAGAAGAAATGAGTTAGAAATCGATGAATTTTTATATCTTCAACTTTAGTGGATAGTGAGAAGTGTTAACAAAATTTTACAAATATAAATATATAGAAAGTCCTCTAAATTCAAAGGGAAATGGAGCAGGGAATCTATAGTGGAAAAAATGTGAGAATGTCCAAAGAAAATAAAGCAGGGACTCAAAAACAAAAGCAAAAGAAATATGTTAAAAAAAGAAATAATTAGAATGAAGTAGAAAATAAAATGAGAGATGAAAAAAATGGATGTTCATAAACTTTTTGATGAAAAGATTTAACTCGAGTACTTGAAGCTAGAGTTGAATGAAGTATTTCTTAATCTAATATATCTTAAACGACATATCCATTAGTATCTTAGCAAAATTCTTATTGATTTAGATTGTGGTATTATTATAAAGTATTTTCTAAAATTAAAATTAATCTAGTGGTTTTTGTGTTTTGAGATTCTATACTAGTTATCGTAAGCTTGATGCTTGTCAATGGAGATTGAGAAAACCTATATTATGTATTGACTTTGGTAATGAACTTTAAGTTCTGAAAGGTGTTACATTAGGTGGTTTAGTTATCATGAAGTGATGTTTTGTTTTATCTAAATCATTATATTCTATCATAACTTTCATTTACTTGTGAGTAATATGTTTTATTTGAATATTACTTATATTTCAAAATTTATATTATTTAAAGTTAAGATGAATTAGATTGAAATTAGTTTATAAAGAATGAAAAGAGAATAAGATTGAGAATATTCCTTTGCTCGTAACGATGAAGTGCTGAGTTTAGGGGTATTTGACAAGTCAATAATTAAATACATTTTATAGTGTAATTTAGGTTGATTCTATATATAAATGATGATATTACACTAGGTGTTCTCTTGTTTTTGTGATTTCAAAATTTAAATAGGAAAATGAAGAAATGGAAGAAAGTATGAAGAAAAGCAAAACAGTCAAATTGTAAAAGATGTTCAACGAGTAGCCAGTGATTTGAGTTTACACTAAAAACTGCCACCTAAATCAGCTACAGAAAAAGCCAGCGAATCCACAGTGAATTGGAGAATGAACTAAAAATTGCTAGCTAAATATGTGGAGCACAAAGAGTTAAACTCAGCGATTTATGTACAAGTTAGGAATCAATGACAAATCAGTGAGGTTGGTTACAATTTTTTAGATTAATATGAAGAATTAGAGTTTACTAGGATATGTATACGTAGAGAAACTATATATAGGACAAGAGAGCTTCGAAATAACAGACTCTGCTTTCTTTTTTCTTTTTTATTCTCTTTTTAACTTTCCATTACTATTGTTTTTTTAAGTTTAGTATTATGTGTGAAGCAACATTAGAGCTTTGATTAAGAGGTATTTATTTATTTAATTATGTCTTTTAATTACATATTTGCATTGTTTATTTCTAGAATGTGTGAGTAGTTAGTTAATCTAAACAAACCATAGACATGTAGTATACTTTGGATTGCTATGTAGTCATAAGTATGGAATCACGTACTTAATGCTTTAAATCGATTCATACACGTCAATCACGGATTAAACAAGTTGATTTTGCATATTACAACTAGTAATTCCTTATGTTGAGTGCATAGTGACCAATACGTTCCTTAGTATAAAGTGTTCAATTCTATGTCTATAATTATTAACAACAATTATAGAAGTATTAACTAAGATTAATCTATATGGCTTTTTCCGAGTGGATGTTCTAAGTGATTGTAATCTAAGCTATTTATTATGCGGGTTTGGTTAATATTAGCTTAGATTAGGCATGATTTTCATTGAGTGTAAAGCTATTGTATTTTTACGGTGTTGCGTTTTATCCAATGAGTAGATTTACAATGATAAGAATGTGGCATTTCTATTAAATTTTGGGAAATCGATGGCTAGCTAAAGGCTATCAACCTATTATGAATTATGATTTAATGATTCTGAGATTCCATATGATATAATTATAACTATAACGTGAAGTGATGTTATGTTCTAGTGTTTGAAAATAATTCAAGTATATTATAATGTTTAGTGGGGGTTTCTTTAGATGATAGTTTTCTTAGATATCTGATTTGCATAAATTCGTCTCTAATCCAAATTTGCAACTAACGAGAGACGGATTTATTTATTCCGTCTCTAAAATCGTCGACGCTGATTCAATCAACAACGGAAATGTGTTTCCGTTTCGATTAGAGACGGATTAGAGACGGAATTTAGAAACGAACGAGACGAATGTAAATGGAAATTTTTCTAAATGGTACAATTGTAATTGCATTTCGTCTCGATCCGTTGCTAATAAGAGACGAATGCAGACGGACTTAATGCATTCCGTCTCGATCCGTCTCTCGATTAGCAACGGATCGAGACGAAATTATTGTATTCCGTCTCGATTCGTCTCGATTAGCAACAGATCGAGACGAAATACAATAATTCCGTCTCTCGATCCGTTCTTGATTTATGTAGCTATGCCTCGAAAATTAGAGATTTTAATAGATTAAAATAGCAACGGAATATTTGAATTCGTTGCTAATCCGTCTCAATTCCGCTTTGTTTAGTTTTTCAACCTAAGCTTAATCAATTGGTTCTCCATAACATCTAAACCTGAAAATACAACCATAGGACCTCGCTCCATCGCCCGCACCCTCCAACAACTCCTTGTGGGTGCTAACATCCCCAAAAAAAGTAGAATTTGACATACATACACAAATCAACAATATATATCAACAACAAATATTCAAATGAGAAAAAACATAAAATTCGATATTAAAAAAGATTTATATATTCACGAAACGTAGTCAAGTATAATAAATGTTTAATAAACCTAAGTATCCATAAAAAAACTACAATTCTCATTGTTTTACAACAACCATAAAAATACCTAAGTATCATAAAGTTGCTCATTCCTCGTTGTGCTAGCACTGCGATGTGCTAGCATCGGGATCTACGTATCTTCTCTTCTTTCTCCATAACGACCCGAGACTCGTAGACACATCCTTTGGGGACAAGTCACCCGCCACCTTGTAGTACACCGCTCATCATCCACCATTGGTCCGGTGTAATCTGGTCGCTCCCGACGTCTCCTTTGGTGCTTAGCTCGCATGGACAACAATATTTTGTTAACAATATAATAGTAGCATTAAGGTGAGAAGGCAAGCAAAATATTCAAATTATGTTACCACAACGGATGATAAAGTGTGCAAGTTAAATAATTTACTCAAAAATGCTAATTAGTGCCATCAATCTGTTCAATTGTTTGGGTTTCTACTACCATTACAATAACTTTGCCCGTCTACATTTTGATTAAGATAACAATGTTTTTGAGTATAACATTTTTCCTCATCAACTGATCATTGTGTTGGGGAATTCCCCATCGCAGAATGCAATTTACATGGAGATCTAAACTATATCAATTTTCCCAACCTGGGCAGTCACATAAGACCAGGAAGCACAACTAACAATGGACTTCAATAAACAGATTTGGTCACTACCAACTACAAACCCCTCATGCTCTTCCTAGCAACAAATTCCCAGAATGTAAATTGAAAAGATAGCAAGACATTCAGAATGTGCGAAAGCTCCTTACTACACAGTGAAGTTTGATGAAAGAGAGCATGTTATTGACACTCCATTTGCATAAGAACATAAACCTAATGGAGGTAGGTACTAGATCAGACAACAAACTAATGATTTTTTTTTCAAGTATTTTCATGTTCCAAACATTTCAAATGTTTCAGCATGAATGTCCACACAAAAAACCTCATAAAATTCCGCAACATTATTCACAATTAAGTTAATTGTAATGCAAAAACAGATACATATCTAAGCTAATCGTCAGACCAAACAAATGATACAACCATATGTTAAAACCTGGAAGCAAGAAGATCTCTCGGCATCACTCTTCCAAGCAAATCCTAATAAAAAAAAATCAAAATGTTACCACTCCAAAACCACAATGATCCCGAGTAGCAAATTGCACAATTCCCGAATAAAAATCAAGTCACTAGGTTACGAGAATCTCAAACCACCTCACCACATCACCAACCCACGTAACTATAGAATCAAACCGAAAATATATTAGCCTCTCTCGATGTAATTGCATCTCCAACTAAACCGAGCAAATTGAACAACCGAACCAAGAAGATTTCGAACCCATGAGATCCATTGACCCCAAGCTCCTCCTTCATGCAGTTAAGCTAAAAATCCATCAAATAAAGTCACAACTCGTAAATCAACAATGTAAAGCGTGATATCACAAATGAGATCAAAGGAACGATAAAACCAAACTTGTAATTTATTAAAAATAAAAACCAGACACCAACGACGAAGCTCTATCCTTCTCTGCTAAGAATATACAACAAACCCTAATCAAGCAAGATCATTATGTTACAACTCTAAAACCAGTGTGATCCAAATAACCAAATACACAAATCCCATAACAGAAATCATACACGAATCTCAAACCATGTAATAGCATCACCAACAACCAAACTAAAACTAGGGGTGTCTGCTGATGGAAATGCATCCCCACAAACAAGATCAGACCTCAAAACTCCCAATTTCGATCCATCCGTGATCCTACACAATCACCAAATAGAAGCAACAAAATAAAAACAAAAACCAACAGAAGAACCGGCAACAACATCAATGGCATCAGCAAATCATAACACCAACAATCCATATAACGACACAACCAAACCAAAAATGACATTTACTAATGTAAGTGCAACTCCACTCCAAAATATCATATCAAGAAACAGACACCAACAAGACTCGCAATAAACTCAGTAACTTCCAATCTCTCGATCCTAATCGGTCATCAAATAGTAGTTATGAGATCAAAATAAATTCCAAAATCAACACACGTCTCAAGCCAAAATCCATGAAACGATATGACCATAAAACCACTCAGAAAGTGCAATTGAAGACCCTGGGAAAGCGCAAGTCACCAAAAGGAGATTAATAAAAAGCTCAAGAACATAATAACACATAACAATTAAATTCACGAGGAGCATTATAAAAAGGTCTCGATTCATATCTAAGAACAACCTCTACACGAGATAAGGGTACGGTTCATAATAGAACCATTCCACGTGACAACAAAATATGAGATCGATCTAACCTCCTTTGAGATAGGAGGTTTTGCGATTGCATAGTAGTCAAAAAAGATTTACTGAGTTTGAAGGATCCTCCGTAACCGGCCTCCAAGCAGACGGTACCTACACATAAGCGAAAAGCGTGAACATTTACAAGAGAAATCAAGTGAAAAAGACTGCGTTAAGATGTTATCATAAATTTATTAACAATAAATAAAGCAATGTGAATATGCGATAGATAAAAATGCACTATCATTTAAAAAAAATACATGTACAGTACCAAACTCTTATGAACTCTCATCTAAAGATGTTCCCACAAAGTCAAATGACAAGCACTTAAGCGCAAGAGAAAGTGCAGTTCTACGACACGCTTATTATTATTGCATATTTATTTCATAAAAGTGTGAACTAACAAAGTGAAGTAAACAAAACTACAAAATAACATAAGAGCTCAAAAGCAATAAAACCACTAGATAAACCATAGAGATGCTCAATCTCCTACTGGGAAATAAGAGTTGACATATTACCATCAGTTTTTAGTTGATTTAATGATGACAGACATATCTGAAATAACTGGAATAGAGCTTGATCCCTGAAAGAACAAGCCACCCTTCGATGATGTGTTGAAGGCAATCCAGGGCTAGCCATGAGGCAATGCTACAACTCATAAGCTTATAAACTAAGCTATTTTAAGAGGGCAGGCTCAAAGTTCCGTTAGTTAGTCTTTGACGTTGGAAGGTTTAAGATGCGCGGAGAGAAAATTTCGAGAGATTCGATGCCACAAAACCACATGCCCGCATCACCATACATCCTCAAGGCTTCTTGAATGAGTCCGCCGCTTTAAGCCCATTGATGATCCTCTCGAAATCGCCCTCTTTTAATAGATGTTTCTTGCCCTCGACAATTCGAGTGCTTGAAGCGCATTAATATATATAAGTTTACAATTTATATAAAAAACTCATTAACATTATAATGTTTGGACTAAAATGAAGTCTAAGTGTTACCTCATAAAGAAGTACGCGAGTGTGGAACTCTGCCCCAACCAAATGCAATGGGAGCTACAAGTACTATAACTAATTTATATTTTCTCCCAAGAATGTATCCTGTAGCGGAAGAAAAAGCAACCATCAGCTAATAAAATTTACATGCATGCATATGAAACTCCATCAGTGACCAAAGGGTGTGACTTTACCATATGTTGGTATCTGTGATGCTTCTGCTAAAACTGTATTGGAACATTAGCATTATTTAAATAGTGATTGGATGAGTTATCAATTGTTCTCCATGAAACAAAATAGAAAATACAAATGAAACAGAACAATTAAACTAACCAGAAGTTCTGAAGAGTACATTCTGTCTAGAGGGTCCTTTTCGACGCAGCAACTAAATAACTTGATTGAGGGTCCTTTTCGACGCAGCAACTAAATAACTTGATTGTGATACATAAGACGATTAGCAATGTCGTTAAGACCCTTATCGAGCTTTGCTTGAATCAAAGGATTGGGAACATCATGAAGCTCCAAAGACAGCACAACATCAAAGCTGATTAAACACACACAATAAGAGACCATCATTCGAGAAAACCTTTTTGAACAAATCGGTCGTCTGATTCAGCAAAATTTGAACATAAAAACTAGATGAAAGCGTACTAAAGTGCTCGACCATTCGGGAAAATTAAAGCTAGACAAATGTTAACTTCACTAGCCATGTAACAAGTAACAACTATAAACGACATTATCGATCAAGGAACTTGACAAAATGGACTTCAAGGTAAAAAACATACGAAAACATAGAGAACATGAGAGCAAAATGATTTTATAGAAACTTGAATCAAATGCAACCTAAAAATATTTTAGGAAAACATAGAGAACATGAGAGCAAAATGATTATAGTTAAACTCCTAGGACTACATCGAAATTTGCCAAACCAGCCACGAATTTATAGAAAAAATAAAATTTCTTAGATATTGATGTTGAAGGTCAAATTTTTCCATCTCTTTTTTCATGAAATACTTACAAGGTCTTTCACTGAACTAATCCAAAATCTGGCTTGTATATAAATTCTTTATAGTGAGGAAACTGTGTCGTAAAATTGAACCTGCCACGTTGCTGGGAAAGGTTCAGAACCTGCAATCAAAAAGGGGAGGAATTAACACAGCTTTCTTCTATGCAGATATTTTTTTCTCCACAGTACTAGTTACTATGCAATGAAGTTCTGATTTGCATAAATTCAGTTTCTCTAGCTTTCAGCCATAGCTAGAAAGATGGAACAATGCCATATTCAGTTTCAGCCATCATGGTGGAGGAGAACAGCCATATATATGACATTAATTCATAAGCACCAGATTCATAAAACAAAATAAAGAAGAAAGGAAAGGAAAATTAAGTACAAAAAAAACTAACAAAAATAAACCGACCCTATTGGAAATTCTTACTTTCGCCATTAATGGAAAACTTGAAAAAAAGACTCCATACATACCATTAATTCATAAGCACCAGGAACCACCATATATATGACATTAATTCATAAGCACCAGATTCAACTTCATAACTTTACATACCATTTCGTAAATTATACACCTTAACTTTGTCACATAATATTAATTAAAACAATGAAAGAAAGAGAAACATATATATTCGAGCTTACATCGTGGCTTAAGGTACCAAGGTGGTGGTGGTATCAGAATCGAAGGCGACCTTAGAGGCCTCATACTCCATCTCCAAATCCCGATAGTTGTGCCGCCGCACTGTGCACAACACACTCACTCCCATCATTCTTCACTTGGTCTTGTCCATCAAGTCCTCTAAATCTTAAGTTTCTAAGTCACCGTACGGTTAGAAACTTAAGATTTCTTCGATTGTTCTTGATCCTGGCCTTGTATCGACACTTGCACTTTCAAACAATTTCTCTCGATCTGTTTCATTATCTATGACGGCATATAAGAAAATCTAGCATTGAAAGAGCTCAAATACACTGATGTAGTCAAGAGGAAATGAAAAATCTACCCTTAGAGTCATTTTTCGCAAGTGGAGCAACAATATCAAGAAGTATAAATAACAAATAGATCCAAATTTCCCAGAAAATAAGGATATGAACGACCACTTTCTATCTTGTGAAATCTCTTTGTACAAGCAGAAAACAACATATCAACTTCAATTCAAAACTAAAAATAAATCTCAACATTTAGAATGATAAAAAGCGAAAATTTGAAAGAAAGATAACAAAGAAAGAAAGAGAGACCCACCAAGCTAATTAGGCCATTGTCAGAAGAACAAGTAGTGCAACGATTGTGTACTCTCGACTCATTTATATTTCATCTATTGGGTATAACGTAGCCAATATTAGAAATTGAGAAGAAAGAATTAAGACTGAACTAGCTTTTCTCATTCAATTTTTATGGCATATCTTTATGTACATACAACAAATTTGTAACACCGGTGTTACTGATCTAACAACCTCATGTCTTAGATTAGTGATGAACTAAGTGAGCAATCGACTAACTACTAAATTTTATTTCTAACATGCCCCCTTGAAACATAGATTAATAAAGACACTACTATGTTTGAAATTTTGCGTTAGTAAAACTATAGAAAGAAATATTGATGTCACATGGGCATTTGCAAAGCAAATATGGAATACAAACAATTTAAGAAAACTTGTAGCACTTACCTCTACCAATCCGATCGACCTAGGAAACAAGTCCACAGAGTAGATACGGTTAAGCACTTTTTTTTGGTTCCTTTGCTAACTTTTTGATGCTAAGAGGCAATACGCACGAAAATGTGAATATTTTGCTAACAAATGTAAAGAAGGGATTTGCAGAACTCAACTCAAATATTGAATGATTGAATCAAAATATACATGAATTTATTGTGCAATATACAATCCTCAAAGATTTATCCTATTTGATGAACTATACACATTTTAAGAACCAATCAAAAAAGCCGACGGATCCAATATATTTGTGGTGAGGTAGTGGGCAACGGCGGTATTCTATTTTTTTTTCTCCAAACTTTTAAGCTCCCGGAAAACTCTTTTGGGCGTTTCGGAGAATCTTCTAATGAACAAATAAATCTTTTAGGCGTTTGAGAATCACAAAGGAAGCAACCACAACATTGTTAAAATCAATTAAAAGACGTTTCATAATCTAATGAACAAATAAAATACTCAAAGAAAGATTACATTGTCATCAAAGGCAAAAAAATCACAACATGCAATCCTCGAGCGGTTGGGAATGGTCATAATAGGTTGAGTTCTCATCGACATTATGAGAAACTTGAATAAGATCAAGAAGTCCTGGAGAAGCCATCTTTGAGAATACTAGAAGAATCGAATACTTGCTCCCTCGATATCAAGCGCAAAATCTTTACCGAAAAGCAAACTCGCTACTCATGGTTCACCGATTTGGGCATTGGCCAAATATTCAACCCCACAACCCCATAACCATTGAGCTTAGAACAAGCAAGTACCAACCCCAACAATTTCATTCCTCTCTCTCCCATTTCCAAGGCCAAGCAACCTATGTGAATTTAGGCCAATTGGGAACTAATAAATACTTCAAACAATCACAAAATCCATCATATCTCTATCTATCTATCCATTTTAATGCATTTATATAGAGAGTGGAAATCGAACCAATTAAAGATATGAAAATATTCACTTTCTTAATATAATAAGATATTAAACATTCAATAATCGAATGATAAAGGAGAAAATCCACTTCAGATTGTTTAACCAAATAATTTATTTTATTACTATTTCTGTTTGTTTCTAGATAATAAAATAGAAAAGAAACATAAGGACAGAGAGTTCTCTCAAAGCACTCGATAAAGTTTTTTTTTATAGGAAATAGACTTTATTTATATATAGCTAAAGAATGAAAGAACATGGTGAGAAACAATGTGTTTCACTACAATAAAGTCGAGAAAAAACAAGAGAAGTTTCGCATCGTATACCTTCTTCAATGCAGGATCTTCATTACTCTAAAACAAGCTAGCCACACGAATTGTTCACTATTCCTTAAAATAACCATTCCTTTCCCTATAAAAAAGAAGGGAAGCTCCTTCAGATCAATAAAATTTGTTCATTAGATTCTGAAACGTCTCTTAATTGATTTTAACATGTGGAAGCCAAACATGAAAATACGGTAAAGATCTTGCTCGCAAAATTTGACTACACCATTTGAAGAGGGGTCCGACGAGGGCTTCGGAGATGGCGAGGTACAGCGACGAACGGCGGCGAACAGCGGCGACGGCTTAGGGTGCGGCGAGGGCACACGGGGAGGGCTTCGGAGGCTCCAATCTCCGGCAGACGGCGACGGCAGACCCGACGGCCTCGTCGCAGCCTCAATCGCAGCCTACGCAGATCTCGGTGAGAGAGAGAGAGTTGACGGTGAGTGAGATTCCGGTGAGAGAGAGCGGTGAGAGAGAGAAAGCGGTGGACGGTCCGTGAGAGAGAGCGGTGACAGAGAGAGCGGTGAGAGAGAGAGAGATATCTGCCGTCGAGAGAGAGGGATTTTTGGGGAGATAGGGTTTTCGGAGAGACAGAGAGGGTTGATGGTGAGAATCGGGAGAGAGAGAGGGAGCGTTGTGTCTTGTGTGGTTGCTATTTTATTTTTGAATCATCGAGATCGAATGATGCACGAATCTCGAGATTTGATGAACGGTTATAAAAAAAAAAAGTTTTGGTGGGAATGTTGGCGCCATTATTTAGAGACGAATTTAATTCCGTCTCTATTTCCGTCTCTATTTCCGTCTCTGATCTCTTTCTATTCCGTCTCTGAATTAGTCCGTCTCAATTCCGTCTCTAACCATATTTTCTTAGCAACGGAACTTAATTCCGTTGCTAATTCCGTTTCTAAATATCATTTTTCTTGTAGTGTTTATTTACATTGGTTTATTGATTATTTTAATTATTAATTTGAGTTATATTAGGTTAGTTTATTAAATTTAAATTGTTTATAGCTTAGTTATTTTAATCCGGTAAAACTTTAGGGTAGCCTTCATTCTTAAGACATTTGAAAAACTCATGTGGAGATGATATTTCATTTACCACTACTACAAGTTAATAGTAAAATACGGGAAATCATTGTGCACGCTCGACACATGTCACTATTTTTAGATTGACTTTTTGTATTTTCGCAGATTAATACTTACTAGATCATTGCTCAACTCGCTGGGTCATCTCGAGGGGTTTAGTGATGGTTTAAATCGGGCGACCCTTGTTGTAGGAATTGCGGCCGTCAAATGTTAATTAAGTTCAAACCTCACAACTAAAGTGAGTTTTTACAAGAAATGTATAAAATACCACTCACATTCAATGCTGACCGAGAATAGGACAAAACAAAAAACTAGGCCCATCCATAAAATGAAAGCGCTTTAGCTGGCTAGAGCCGAGCTGGGGCGTTTTTGAAGTAAAATGTGACACATGTAAGTAAGCTCGCGTGGGTGCTGGCAGGCCAAACAAATTTTTGTAGGCAACTATATAAATTTTCTATATTTATGTGATTTTGATATTTAGGTATTTCTATATTCATGGTAATTACTTTCCTTATTTCTGCATTGCAAAACTATATAATAAGAGCATCTCATTATATTCAATTTTCTTTAATTTTAGGTTAATTTTAGGTTGGTCAACTTTCAAGTCAACGACTAATTTGGTGTTAGTCTTTCGTTTTTGTGATCGTTCTCGTTTTCTATTTTGTTTCTTCCATACTTCATCATCTTTGTTTTTATCGACCTATCGTGTCTCGTGTGTGACTTTTCCTGCGTCAAAGTGTGGGCATCTCTGAATCATCCGTATGCACGTTTGGCCTCCGCCTATCTCCTATTAGTCTGTGTCATCTTTCAATTCTCTGCACTCTACACCAAATGTGTGCTTGGGTTTGCCTGATCTACCGTGTTCGTGGTCGTGCCAATATGTCCATGCGTCATGCATGCTTTCTTGTGACCGAGTTAATAACACCCTCAACAAACAAATATTCTCCAGATTTGACACACCACGAGAAGATCCTACTTTCGTTATTATTTTCACCGAGTCAATAATGCACCATCTAGAAAATTTGTGTGTTCATACCTGCATACTAGCTTGTGCTTTCTGCTTGTTGCGAATGTTTCATCTTGTTCACACAAGTGAGTCCTTATATGTCCGTAATCTACAAGTTATGTGTATCTTGATGAGAAATCATGTCATGCCTGCTCGAATTCATGCCCGAATTCCAGTACGAATTTCAATCCGAATGTCGGTCCCCGTGCGACCATCTGGAGTTTGATTCGGTCCCCTATTTGTGCGGCGTCACCCTCACAATTTCATCAGATTTGTTGATTATGGTTGATTATGTTTGTCTGAATGTTGACGACACATCAGATTTGTTCTCTGTGCTTTGCATGCGCATACTGTGTTTGATCACCTCGTGCGTCTTTGTTCTCTCTGTGGGTTAATCTTAGTCCACATGCCTACATCTGCCCCTGCATCTACGTCTGTGTCTGCATCTGCATCTGCGTATGTGTATGCTTCTGTTAAATATGTGTTATGTTCACTGCGCCTTCATCCCATATTGCGCGAGTAAAACCCGCCCTTGATCGTCTTGTACGGCTATTTGAACTATAGTCCGAATTTTCGTCCGAATTTCTATCAGAACTCTAATCCAAATTTTAGTCCGAACTTCATTCGAATTTCAGTTCGAACTCAAAGCCGGAATTTCTATCCGAGTTTAGGGTTTTTTTTATCTATTTCCAAATTCAAATTGGTTTCGTTGTCACCACTTTGAGTTTGAGGGAATGTTAAACAACGTTAAATTTATGTAATTTCGATATTTGAATATTACAATATTTGTGTCGTAGTTATTTTCCTTATTTTTCAATTGCAAAACTCATAAATAAGGGCCTATTGTATTCAATTTGCTCTGATTAATACACATTTCGATTACATTAACACAAGTTTCGTGAAATTAATAGAGTTGTTTATTGGTGCCTCTAAACCTTTGAGCAAACACTATAAACAAAGTTTTTTATTTTTATTTTTTGGTTTTTGACGTAGTATCCGATGCTAACCTCGCGCCACGATTAATCCATACTCGGGCAAAGTTGCCTTTTAATAATATCTTTGAAGGTTTTGTTCTAATGTGTTTCTTCAAAAGAAGATGTTCGCGATATTGTGACTAAGTTGAATTATTGTCGAGCAATACCTTTTCTACTTAAGTTCCATTGTGTGTTAAAATTGAAAAATAAATGATGAATTTGGTGCTATAATTAACGAAATTAAAATTTCATTTTATTTTTGCAAAAAAAATAAAGTTTGTGTTTTTTGATAGTTTATATGTACAGAAGAACTTTATTTAGATTATTTTGTCATTAAATTATGAGAAGTGCTAGAATGACAATAACAAGTCACACCGCAAGACACATTGGATCGCAAGAGTCATTCATGTACGCTTTGGGATGTGGGTACACAGATCTCGATGCATAACGCGGGCTTAGATCACATGGAAGACTCTTATGAGTTAATGTGTCATGTGGTGTGACATTGTTATTGCGTCATTCTAGTATTTTCCTTAAATTATAGAAACTAGAAAAATATAAATTCTTTAAATACTATAATTGATAGAAGAAGAAAAGTGTTTCGTGATATAAAAATGATAGATAATTTTTAATTCCACATATGTTTTCTTGGTAGTCAGCTACATCTTGCAATTTACTTACTTTCTTTTTGATAAAAAGGATATATATATATATATATATATATATATATGTATCGAAAGCGTGCTGTATATCAATTAGTTACAAGTTTGAGCCTAAATTCCCCCAATGTTTTGTAGAGTAAGTGTTTTGATTATATCGTTAACAAAAGAAATGGTGTTATCTCCAAGGTCAAAAGGTTGGGACGTTAAACTAATTTTTATAAAAATAGTCGATTGAGCATAATTAAGGATGATCAGCTGGAAAAAAAATCAAAAACTTACAATTATGAAATATGTTTTGCTGAATTAATTGGGTGGTTCAATAATTTGGTACAAGGTTAATGATATAAGAGAATTGGGGTTGGAGTCCCTAAGGGTGCAAAATAAATTCGATTCTTTCTTATAAAAAATGTTTTGCTCAACAAGGTCAGCATGGTTGCAATGAGATAATAGTATGTATCATTATATATTTATGATTGTCCTAATGAATAGATAAATAATAAATGAAGATGCCGGTTCCTATCCAAAAATGAGAAGTAGAACTAAAGATGCCAATTTGATTTTCCCTTTATTTTGAAGGGAATATAGTTTGTGGCCAACTTTATTGTGAAAAGTTTTTCGACCTAAAACAAGTCTACATGAGATACTAGGTGGTATACACTTTGTTTTTTAACCATTTATGATGTTTTGTCAGATATAGGGGCCGACATTTTGGGAGACAAAAAACAGCCATAAACGGCTAAAAAATAAAGTGTGCACCCTAAGTGTGCTCCGTAAGTGTGTTATTTTATCATTCTCCTTATTAATATGCACCATCTGTTTTCTATTCCCATACAATTCTCTTATCCATGTGAACTACAAAAATAAAAAAATAAAGATTTGGAAGGTATATAAAATGTGTATTTTTGTTTAACAGCAATATAGACTATAGTATAGCTCCAATTAAATTGGTAAGGTCTTCATCAAACTCTAAGTATGTGAACATCATGTTTGGTTCTAGGGATTGCCACAATAATCTTGATAATTGCATTGAAAGGTATATTTGTTTCTACGCGTAAGGAATGCAAATTGAATATATATATATGCACTACTACCATGGGAACCACAAAAATACTCGTACCATGGGAACCACAAATACACATTAATCTAGGAGTTATAAATGCACAAAATATTTAATGCATAACACATTTCGAGGGGGAACCACAAAAAATGTCTATGCCATGAGAATCACATTTACAATCATTGAATTCTAATCCAACACATTAATCTATAAGTCATAAATGCACAACACATTTTGAGGGGTTCTTATGGCATGGGTATATATTTGGGCTCCATTGTAGAATTTTCCAATAGGGTAATTTTATAATGGAGCTCAAATATATACTCATGTCATGAAAACTATATATCTCGGAAGATGATAATTTAACATTTTAGGAGACATCCATTTGCTACACAATGATGTAAATTTGATTGAGATGTATGGACCCCACAAATTTTAAGAAAATCTATACCATTTTGTGTAGCAAATGTACGTAAAATGTCAAAAAATTATTTTCCATATATCTCGCCATTGGATACATATATATTTTTACTCATCATGCATGTTAATGTTTTCTGAGCGAAGTAATAGACGAATGACTAATTTCTTTCGAATCATGACATTAGTGTCTAATTAATTCTTGTGAAATTAATTAGTCGCGTCTAACTAGAGTGGGACTTGAATAAAGTTTAAAAAACCTTAAAAACTGGTAATATATTGCGAAAAGGAATATGTGACATGCTACCAAATTACAGAAAAGATAGATGAGTCAAAGTTGGATCAATGTTGAGCTGAGAAAGCTGATTCCCTGTGGTGTGCTACTGAACATCCAAAAAGAATAAATTCCACAAATCAAATGGTGGTGGTGATTCCACCTCGAAATTAAACGCCCTATCATCACTGGGTCCATAACCATAACCATAACCATAACCATAACCATATATCCCCCTCTTATTATTATGTCCTTGTCTCTCCCCAGTTCGTTCTGCTCTGTCCCTATAAAAGTGCTAAGCTTAAAAGAAACTCACTTCCAAGTGGGACCCCGGCCCAATGCCACTTAACCAAAACCCCTCCCCACCCTCCACATCATCAGTCTTTGGTTAAGCAAAACCCAGCCTTGAAAATGGGAAGTTCAAAAGAAACATATATAGAGAGAGAGACATGAGGCACCAATGGTTGATTGGCAACAACTAAAACCTGTCGTAGTCCTTTAATTAATGACTCAATTTCGAGTCATAAGAATAGAAGCACCTTGAGAAATTCTCTTGATAAGAAATCAGGGAGAGAATTATCAGTACCTTTAATGTATTCAATATCAAAATCAAATATACTTAATATTGCTTGTCACCAGCGAACAAATATCTATTTTGAAACCAAATTTTTTACATCTTTTAAAAGAATTTCTTTTGCAGATTTGCAATCAACACGAATCAAAATTGGAAGCTCCTTCACTTACACGGTGCGTGATTCGAAGCGAATTTAAAATAGTTAAAGAGTCAAAATATCGAATGACTCAAGTTCGAGTCATAAGAACGAAAATACAAATATTGGAAGCTTCCTCAATTTGCGTGACTCGAAGTGAATTTATAGGTATTAAGCAGTTAAAAAAAAAAAAAAAAAAAAAAAGAGGAGAGGGAAAATGCCAGAGAGAGAAAGTGGGTGTGTGGGGAGTGATGTTATTGAGAAGTCTGGCACTACTGCAAGTTCGAATTATTCTTCTTCTGTCCATGATTGCTTTTGCCCTCTTTCTCTCTCTCTCTAAATATCTTCTTCTTATTTTTTTTTTAAAGAAAGCTCTCTCTCTCTCTTCTCTCTTTCTCTGCTGCGTCCCCGAGGCTGCGCCGTGGTCAGTCCAAAACCAACAAACACAATTGCAGAGTTCTAGAGAGAGAAAGTTACAAGAGAGAGAGAAAGAGTAATAAAAAGGAAAGGGAGAAGGCAAAGGCACAAAGCAGGCCCTCAAACAAGCCTTTTACACGTGATAAAGAAAACCACCAAAAGCATTGCATGCGTGTATAAGATTCACTCCCCTACTCATCATCACTCTTGCTTTCTCACTATCGATTCTCTTCATCACTTCACGTTTTTTTTTCAAATCTCTCTCTCTCTCTCTCTCGAGTTGAGATTTTGTTGTTTTTGCTCCCCATTTTTAGTGGGTAAGTTTCAAATTTTAGGCTCTCTCTTCTGTCTCTCACTCTCTCTCTCTCTCAATGTTTTGTCATTCTTGCTAGTCTCCACCCATTTTGTTTGTTTGATGGGTAGGCCTTATTTTCAGTGTTTGAGATTGAAATTTGGGTTTTATGATGTTTGTGTGCTGATTTCAGCTTCTTTTCTTTAACGGGTAAACTCAAATTTGTATGATATGGGGTTTTGTAACTTTTGTTGTTTGAGCTACAGCATTTGTTTCAGTTTCTCTACTGTTTATGGGTCTTAGGTTTCTCTGCTAAGGCTCTGTGTGTCTCTCTGAGTGTGGGCTTGGTTGAGTGAGTATCGTTTTCAGTTAAGTGGGATGGGCAGAGTACAGTGAAGAAAAAATTGTTGTTATTGTATTTCTGTTTGTTGTCTTTTAGTTGAATATTAGTGTTTTGATAAGTGGGCATTGGTGGGTTTTATGATTTTGGCTTTGGAATGATGTTTATTAGCATTTTAAGATATGGGTTTTGGGTATTTTTGGATTTAATCAATGGAAACTGTGAGATTGGATTTTGGGTTTTGGGTTTGTTTGTTTGTTTGTTTGTTTTGCTGTTACACATGAATGCTTGATTTTTTGCTTTAATATTTTGCAAAGAAGTGGTAATGCTTGTGAAACTGTGAGATGAAAATGTGTCTTCATCCCTTATTTTTTTTTTTTCTTTTCTAGTTGGACAAAATTGTGATGTATGATTTGTCATTTTTTCTTGTATTTGTTGCCATCCAAGTTGTCTGGCCTGACAAGTCTTTTTCTTTCCTCTTTGTTTTGGGTGCATTGTTGAAGAAGTGTTTAAAGAGAAGAGACCGTTGTGTATTTTGTGAAGGCTAAAGTTGTTCCTCTTCTTCTTCTTCTTCTTCTTCTTCTCTATTTTGCACAAAAAACTCAGTCACCATGCCTATGAGGCAAATGAAAGAGAGCTTGGAGCAGCACTTTGTGATCAAACCCCAAGGACAAAACTCCATGAATCAAGTTCAAAAGAATCACAAAACTGCTCAAAATGGCAAAGGGCCACCAATTCAGGATCCCCTTAATGGTAGGACCCATCACCAAAATTCACCTCCAATAAAGAATAGAGGTAGAATAAGGGGTAGAGGAGGTCGAAAATCGGATCAAAACGACATTCCTATGCGCCCGAGTTCAAGGCCTTGTACAATTGTCGATAAGTCGGTTAATGGTTATTTGGCTGAAGCTCAATCAGTTGAAATACCAAGTCGGTCTGCTGATAATGGAGGCCATGTTTGTGATATGGAGGTGTCTTTTCCTTCTTCAAGCAAAGCTTTGAGGTTTGCTCCTAGACCAGCTTATGGGCAAGCTGGGACTAAGTGTATAGTGAAGGCTAACCATTTTTTCGCGGAGTTACCGGACAAGAACTTGAACCAATATGATGTAAGTTGGCTATGTTTTGATGGGTTTTCTTTTCTAGTATGCCATGTGAATTGCAGATGACTAGGCTTTTTTTGTTGGTTTGCCTTGTATTGTGATTTCTTTGCAGGTCACTATAACACCTGAAGTGACTTCAAAAACCATGAATAGAACAATCATGGCAGAACTTGTGAAACTATACAAGGAATCTGACTTGGGAATGAGATTGCCTGCTTATGATGGTAGAAAGAGCCTCTACACTGCTGGGGAGCTTCCATTTGCATCCAGGGAGTTCAACATCAAAATTGTGGATGAAGATGATGGAATTAATGGTCCCAAGTGAGGATTTACAAACAACTTTTCCTTATTATTCACTGTGTTCAGTATGTGTTGGTATGATTGTCTTTTCTGCTTTGCATTCAATGTAACTTATCACATATTCACATGATTTGTGGACTGTTCTCAGAAGAGAGAGGGAATATAAGGTAGCAATCAAGTTTGTTGCTCGAGCAGATTTGCACCATTTAGGCCTATTCCTGGCAGGCAAACGGGCGGATGCCCCACAAGAAGCACTTCAGATTCTGGACATTGTCCTGAGAGAACTTTCAACAAAAAGGTACAAAATTTGAAGAAACAGTTCTCTCTATATGTTATTTAGCTACTTCTCAATTCCTATAGAATTCTTTTGTGGTTTTGAATTTCTTGTATTTTTAAGGTATTGTCCTGTTGGGAGATCATTTTACTCTCCTGATATAAGAGCACCACAGCGCCTCGGGGAAGGCTTAGAGTCCTGGCGTGGGTTTTATCAGAGTATTAGGCCTACTCAGATGGGTTTGTCCTTAAATATTGGTATGTGGACTCTGGTAAATCAAGGTTTCCGGATTGTTGGAGACCATTTATTATTAGTATTGTTTCTGTTCACATTGCAATGCTGTCTTTTTCCTTGTTTTGTAGACATGTCTTCGGCAGCATTCATTGAACCCCTTCCCGTGATTGAGTTTGTTGCACAGCTCCTAGGCAAGGATGTATTATCCAAGCCATTGTCTGATGCTGACCGCATAAAGGTAGGGTGCTTTCCTTCTGATTGCCTATGATCAATTTCATTTCATTACCTCCAATTGAATTTTTAAATGTCAATGTTGAACAGATTAAAAAGGCACTTAGAGGAGTGAAAGTTGAAGTGACTCACAGGGGAAGTGTGCGAAGGAAGTATCGGATTTCGGGCTTAACATCCCAACCAACGAGGGAACTTGTGTAAGTTGTCTCTTCCTCCCCCGCTTTTGTTTTTCTCTGAGAATAATTGATCTTATAATTTCGTGATATTAGACAAATTGGATTAACCATTTGAGGATCTCTTGTATTGCTTCTCAATAATGGGAAGAATTAGAGTCTCTTTAACTTTTTAGTGGTCAAGTTTTTACTGTTATTTTTCTTGGCTTTGAAAAACTGGCAGGTTTCCGGTTGATGATGACTCAAACATGAAATCAGTGGTTGAATATTTTCAAGAGATGTATGGCTTCACTATCCAACATGCACATCTTCCTTGCCTTCAAGTGGGGAACCAGAAGAAAGCGAATTATTTGCCGATGGAGGTAAAGTTAGTTTAATAATTATGTATTATCGATACATATTTTTTAACTAGAGGAGTTTCACAATTGATAATCTACAACTGAATATTTGCATGGTTGTCTTTTCTTAGGCATGCAAAATAGTTGAGGGCCAACGATATACAAAAAGATTGAATGAAAAACAGATCACCTCTCTCTTGAAAGTTACGTGCCAGAGACCCAGGGATCGTGAAAATGACATTTTGCAGGTTCGTTATTCTTTTATTTTTCTATTTGCTCATACCATGTCAAGTTCTAGTGGCTTTTCGACTATGTTTGATTCTGATATTCTTGAAGCAATTACCTGTCCATCTTTATTTATTCGTGATCATTTGCACAGACAGTTCAACACAATGCCTATGACCAAGACCCCTATGCAAAGGAGTTTGGAATCAAAATCAGTGAAAAGCTGGCATCTGTCGAGGCTCGGATTCTTCCTGCACCTTGGGTAAAAACTTGCTTATGTCCATACTTGTTTAGCCTTATTAATGGAAAGGTTGAATCTCTAGAACCGCACTCATCTATTGTTTCTTGCAGCTGAAATATCATGATGCGGGCAAGGAAAAAGATTGTTTACCCCAAGTTGGTCAATGGAACATGATGAACAAGGTACGTTGTTTCCGGGTTTTTTTTTTTTTTTTTTTTTGTTTTTTTTTTTTTTTTTTTGCCCTCTATCTACAAAAACTTCAGTTTTTTTGTCCTCGCTTATAACTTTTTTGTTAGTGTCCTCTAACTGCAAAAAACTTCTGTTTTTGTGACTTTTGTCCTCACTTCTAGCTTTTTTGTCACTTGCATGTTGAAATTGTTGGTGAGTTTTGTTTTCTTGGCGAGGACGATATAATAAGGGAATTTGGACTTATCCTGAGACATACTATATTCCACACAGCTTCTTAAAAAAGTAGTGCTTTAAATTACTTGGATAGAATAATTTAATCAGTTTAGATATCTGGTTTCTGGCTCGTGTTTGTTTAGCAACAGCATTCTTCACATTGGGGGGAATATGATAATCAAAATATGCATATTAAAATGTGAAAAATAAACTGAGAAGATGTAGGTTTCTACGATGCATCAATTCATTTGCATAATGTTCAGGCATATTTCTTCACATTTTATTCCTACTCAAGTGTCATGGGGTTACTTACCAGCCTTTTGGAAAGTGAAAGCTTTTGGAGTAAAAGTGGCATGTAAAATACCAACGGCGGGTGGTCCGAGTGGCTCGGCTCTTGGGTCCCTTAAGTAGTGGTCTCGTGTTCATGTCCTACGTATGGAGTCCCCTCGGCTAAGAGAGCCAAAGCTCCTTATGAGCTGATTTCGGCTCAAGCCTTGGTGTAGTCGGTTAGTCCAGATACCGGGTGGTTTGCACTAAAAAAAGTAGCCCGTAAACCTCGGGATTCACTGTTGTGATTTCCTGGTTCCCTTCTACTGGAAACCGAAATTATTAACTATAACAAAAATAAAAAGAAACTAGCCCCCAATTTTATCCTGTTCTGTGCTTCATATGAGTTTGCTGCAAGTCAGACCAGTTAGATTCTTCTTAATTTTCTGGTCCTCTTAAATTTGGTAGCTAAATGAGACAACACCATTCCAACATTGTCGTCCCGATCTTAGATTGCCTATGTACTAGTTCTAACGTTAGTCAAGTTCCTTATATATTTTTGTGTGTCTCATTCTATGTAATACAGAAAATGATCAATGGAAGCACAGTAAGTCGGTGGGCATGCATCAATTTCTCACGTAGTGTTCAAGAGGGAGTTGCTCGTGGGTTTTGTAACGAGCTTGCTCAAATGTGTCAAGTTTCTGGCATGGTAATCTCTTAATTATAACTTCTTTTCCCTTCACAGTTGATTATTCCATTTGTGCATTTGTTCTTGATCAATTGTATATTCTTTAGTTATTTTCTTAATATAACATTTGTCCATCTTTCACAGGAATTCAACCCAGAGCCTGTGATTCCTATTTATACAGCTAGGCCTGAGCATGTGGAGAAGGCATTGAAGCATGTTTATCATTCGTCTTCAAACAAACTAAAAGGGAAAGAACTGGAGCTACTGTTAGCCATTTTGCCCGACAATAATGGTTCTCTATATGGTAAATTGTAATGCTTTAATGAATGAAGTTGTTTTAACCCCTAAAATCATGTTTTAGCTGGAATATCTCGACTCTAAATGACATGCTTATGTTTCCCTTTTTCAAATCGTAATTCACGTTGAATCGTTGATGCATGCATAATCAGGTGATCTCAAGCGAATATGTGAAACTGATCTTGGGTTAATATCACAATGTTGTCTCACAAAGTATGTTTTCAAGATCAGCAAGCAGTACCTGGCTAATGTAGCCTTGAAAATCAATGTTAAGGTGCTTGAAAGCCTTTGATCATCTTTTTTTTTTTGAGGCCTTTGATCATCGTTAATTGCACTGCATATGAATACCTTTCATATATTCTTGTACCTCAGCCCATGAAATGAAATGACATTGCTTTGGTCTTGTTACAGATGGGTGGAAGAAACACTGTTCTATTGGATGCTATCACCTGTAGAATACCATTAGTTAGTGACATACCAACGATAATATTTGGCGCAGATGTGACTCACCCGGAGAATGGAGAAGACTCGAGCCCTTCGATTGCTGCTGTAGTGCTGCTAAACGATTGCTCGCTCTTTTATTCTTGATTTTGTAGTAAAGCTTTAGGCTATTATCAAAGGGCGAAGAAATTAATTTGACCAAATTTCAGATTGATGTTTTTCTTGATATAGGTAGTAGCTTCTCAAGACTGGCCAGAAGTCACTAAATATGCTGGTCTGGTTTGTGCTCAAGCCCACAGACAAGAACTCATACAGGATTTATTCAAGACTTGGCATGATCCCGTCCGTGGCACAGTTTATGGTGGAATGATCCGGTACCTATTATTTAACGTGTGTTACTTTTTTTATTCAGATTCTCAATCTTATTTTCTTTGATTTTTGACATTTTACTTAATTATAGGGATTTATTGATTTCATTTCGTAAGGCAACAGGACAAAAGCCCCTGAGGATTATATTCTACAGGTACATAAAGTAGTCGATCCTCCACTATTTTAATTCTATTCCACTGGATGTACACGTGAAATCTATACATTTTACATGTATTTCAGAATTGCCATCATAATTCAATTAATTTCTTAAACATACTCACAAAAGCGAATGCTCTATGAACATTTCTATGATGACAACCAGTCTATTCATTCCAACATGAGCTAAATTTTTATTTAGGCCACGTTGTTGATGAAGAGATCTCACATGCCAGCCCAATATCCATGAGTTATCCTAATGATTTTAGAATGCTTGTTTTTTTGTATAATATGTAAACAGGTAAACATAACATTTTACGCGAGAGGTATATGTGTGTATTTTACAATAAAAAGACATGTATGGTTACAGCGGCAATACATTTCATTATCAAGTTCAATTGTTGATGGCCGTAATATATGTTTGTTTTTTACTTTTAGTTATAATGCACTTATAAAAAGTGTTCCTGAATAGGGATGGAGTGAGCGAGGGGCAATTTTATCAAGTCCTACTGTACGAACTTGATGCAATCAGGAAGGTAGGTGGAGTGTTGTTATATAATTCAGTGTTACGGTTTGAAATATTGATGAGAGAAGATGAGGATATTTATGACCATTAGGTTTGCATGAACAGGCTTGTGCTTCTCTAGAACCGAATTACCAACCTCCTGTTACTTTTATTGTGGTACAAAAACGGCACCATACAAGACTGTTTGCTAACAACCACAAGGACCGAAGCAGCACCGATAAGAGTGGAAATATTTTACCAGGTAAAGCACTGCCAAATCAATTATAAATTTATGTGGACGATTTTCCATAATCTGTCTAAATATATGTGCTGGATTTTCTTCAGGAACTGTTGTCGACACCAAAATTTGTCATCCGACAGAGTTTGATTTTTATCTCTGCAGCCACGCTGGGATTCAGGTGAAACATTTTTATTCTCTATAATTGCGTTACTGTTTATTTTTCTTACTTCAATGTGCAATGAGTAGAACTTCTATGTTATGAGTCTTACGACTCCCATTCCTCGGAAGGAACATCACAAAATGCACTTGTCTTAAGCCAACAATAAAGAAAGGAAAATAAAAGACGGAGACTAAGTGATGACATTTGCTGAAGGTGGTATCCTGATTAAAAAAAAAAAAAAAAAAATGCCCTCGTAGACATGTGATAGAACTCTAGACTTTTATTGCTCAATTGACAAATGAAACAACAATGAGAACTAGAGAACCCAGAGAGACCCTATCTCTCAGCCCAAACTCTCAAGAGAGTTAAATCCAAATTAATTAATTTTCTTCATCCTATCTCTTCTCTCACCTCTATTTATACTTTCCCACTTTCCCTCCAAAGAGAAACACTTGCATACATTTTCCCGCCTAAAAGTCCCATGATGCATTCACACTTTTGGTGCCGCATTGGTGGTCACCTAGGCTTTTACTGACTAGGATCGTATCAACATGATCAAGTATAATCATTTGCGTTATGCGCAAGTGTAACCTTTTTCCATCGAGAAGTAGATTGCACGTATATGCCATGTCCAGCAGATTATTTTTTAGCGTTCTTTGGTTGAAGTAATTAGTGTATAAGCTTTGTAACATACAGTACTACTGGGACTTGGTAGAAGCCATTGACTCCAGTTCTCTCTTCTATGATGGTTATGGATTATTCACATTTTTTAATATGCTTGGTAATTCAAAGCCTTATTCTGTTTTTATTTCGACAGGGGACAAGTCGACCAGCTCATTACCATGTTCTATGGGACGAAAACAATTTCACAGCAGATGGAATTCAGTCCTTGACAAACAATTTATGTTACACGTATGGGAAATTATTGATCACATTTATTATCCTTTGAATACATACGTTTTGATTATGTCTGCCAGAAATCTATGCAACATGTACTAAGTATTCTTGCTTATATGGTTACTGATTCCACAGGTATGCAAGATGTACGCGCTCAGTCTCTGTTGGTATGTTTTCCCTCCCCGTTTAAGCTTTCCTTGTTTTCTTTCTTCTGTTTTTTTTGCAACTGATCAGCACTGCCCTTGAGCATCATAGAGATTTTGAAGCTTCTTGTCTTGAATTTTGACCTGGTTGTGAATTAGGGCCGACTCAAACTGCTTTTTTTTTTTGCAGTTCCTCCAGCATATTATGCGCATTTAGCAGCCTTTCGAGCTCGTTTCTACATGGAACCAGAAATGCAAGAAAACAACTCAACAGGAGGTGGTGTTCAAGCGTCAGGGCGGTCTTCAAGGGCAGGAGGGGAGGTTAGTTTTCGACCATTGCCTGCAGTGAAGGAAAATGTGAAGAGAGTAATGTTTTACTGCTAGGGAGGATTTTACTGGGGTTGAAATGTAATTGTTTAGAGGAAAATTTTCTGTTCTTCCTCCTCAAATTCCCCCATTGTATGATAAATCATATATATAATGGCTGATAGATAGGTCTTCTTCAATGTCATTTTAAATTTGCAAAATCACAAAAATGCCTTCCTGTATATTTTCCTTGTCGAAGTTGCCATTGTGTTACCGCATTATCCCTGTTATTCTGCTTCCTCACTTGTTCTGTTCTCCGGTACAATGCCGCAGAAAATGCTTGCTCGCAAACAGCTGCGTTTTTCTGCTTGCCATGATCTGACTAAGATTACCGGCGCCATTGTTTTTCATACCAAAAGCCTCCAGCTGATCACAAGGGTTCTTGACCTTCATACAGTATTTTGCCATCTTACCCTGCTTCAGGCCATGTTGTTCAGTCTCAATTGACTCATAGCAACTTTAATTTGATCTCAGAATAGTGTTCATAAATACCTTAATACCTCCACTTTCATATATTTTCATTTTACAACATCTCTCTTGATTCATTTTGGCAGCATAAACAGACAGTTGCTCAATTTGACAAAAAATTGATAATTCAGGGCAGTTGAAACTGGAAAACTTGAAAAAATCTTACATAGATTAATTATAACTAAAATCAGCCAAATAGAACTAAACTAATCCTCTATACATACAAGGACTAAGATAGGTTACTTCTTTATATGCATGTAAAAAAGGATAACAGACTGAATTACGTAGAATGAACACATTTCTACCAAAAAATAAATTGAATAAACAAATCACTGGAGTTATCTACTTCATACCCAACCTGCCTAGTGAGTACTGACCCCTTCAAGAGCTATGTCGCTTGAGCATACTGAAAATCGGCTTATCCGGGACCGGAATGCACTTAACAAGCCACCCGATCGGCCATGACACAGCTGCGAGTCCAATACACACAGTCCATTGGACCAAATTCAACCTCTCTGTATCCGCAAACTTCTTCAAAAACTCAACCATCACCACTTGAAGAACAACAGTTACTCCGACGATCCCCAAAAACAATCTGTTCTTGAGTACACCCTTGAACACATTCTTCTTCTCTAGCTTCCTTGCATTGAACTCATTGAACACTTGACAGAGAACAAAAGTATTGAATATCAGCGTGTCGTTTACCTTCTCGCCAATACCAAAGATAGCCTCACCTCTGAATTGAAGGGTCAGAAGGACTGTTATCTGATAGAGTGCTTGTGCAAGAAGGTTTCTCCACATTATGTTGGTGATCAGTGGTTCTGTTCTTCCTACTGGTGGCTTCTCCATTAGCTCGCTGGTTGGTCGTTCTGTTGCGAGAGCGAGAGCCCCTAATGTGTCCATGATGAGGTTCACCCACAACAATTGAACAGCAGTTAATGGAACTTCACCAGCAGAAACTGCAGCAATGAAGTTGATCACAAGAGCTGCAACATTGACTGTGAGCTGGAATTGTATGAACTTCTGGATGTTGTTGTAAACACATCTCCCCCACCTCAAAACTGTTGTCACCGAGGCGAAGTTGTCGTCTAGGATGATGATGTCCGAGCTTTCTTTCGCCACTTCTGTGCCTTGGATTCCCATTGAGAGACCGATGTCTGCTTCTTTCAATGCTGGTGCATCATTTGTTCCATCTCCAGTGACTGCAACTACATGGCCCTTTTCTTTCAGACACTGCACCATCAAGAGCTTGTCGAAAGGGGAGGATCGCGCCATCACACATATCCTGTCTGCCTTCTTCATTCTCTCCTCGTGCGTGTAGTTCCGGAATTCCACTCCTTCAACCACAGCATCTTCGTCGTGTTCTAGCTCCGCATCTAAAATTCCACATTCGATCGCTATGGCTCTTGCAGTAAAAACATTATCTCCAGTGATCATTTTGATCTTCACTCCAGCACCTCTGCAAGTGTCAACAGCATTTCTCACCCCTGGTCTACATGGGTCCTTGATGCCGACGATCCCCAACAAGGTGAAGCCCTCTTGGTCTTGAAGCAATTGTTGGTTCTTCGATCCATTTTCACCACTGTGATCTATATCTGCTGCTACTTGCTTATAAGCGAATGCAATGCAGCGGAGGCTTTTGGTGGCCATGTCTCTGATGATTTGCTCAAAAGCAAGCTTTTTGTCTGCTCCCATAGCTTTCAGAATCCCATCACTGTCATAGTAATGTGAACACATAGCTAAGATCATCTCAGCTGCTCCTTTCCAGTGCAAATGCACTGTTCCCTCACCATTGCTCCTTATCAAGACTCCACTTCTTTTCTTCTCCGAATTAAACGCTTCGACGTGAAGAATCGAAAAACTATTCTTCAACGCCTCGAAATTCATCTCCATTTGCAGCACAGCCCAAGACAGAATAGCCTTCTCAGTTGGGCTACCAGAAAATTCAGGCTTAGCATCTAAACTAGGCCTATAAACACCGCCAGTTGTGTTCATGCCGACTGCTTGGTGAAGCAATTGAAGAACCGGCCTCGCAATCGTCGGTAAAGAAGCATCGACATCCATGTCTTTCTTGCCTAGCCAAAACTTAGTAACTTTCATTTCATTCAAGGTGAGAGTACCTGTTTTGTCAGTGCAGATAATCGTAGCAGATCCCATGGTCTCACAAGCAGACAACTTCCTCACAAGAGCTTGGTCGCCCATCATTCTCTTCATGGAGTAGGCAAGTGTGAGAGTAACCGCGAGTGGCAATCCTTCGGGGATCGCAACGACGATAATGGTGACTGCATCGGCAACAATCCGCAACACCCCATTCATCACATCGTCGAACTTCGTCTTCCCTTTTATGTACTCTTGGTTTCCATTCTCATCCTCAGTGTTGCCAGTGAAGTACCTAACCAACAACACCACTAGAACAACAAAGGCCACTACCAAACCAACCTTCCCTATATAAGATGTCAACTTGTTAAGGCGGGCTTGCAGCGGCGTCAACTCATCAACGTCGCGGCTTACACTGCTCATGAGCTCTCCCCACGCCGTGTCCATCCCTACAGAAGTCACCACCATGGTAGCATATCCATTAACCACTTTTGCTCCAGAGAACAAAAAGGGGTTCTTCACTGCATCAACTTCAACATGTTCACTCTCCCCAGTCATGCTAGACTCATCAACATGAAGAGAGTGCCCATTCAAGAACACCCCATCAGCAGGAATTTGATCTCCAATGTTGAGGCACACGACGTCGCCTACTACTACGTCGTAAATCGACGTCTCCTGGCGCCGCCCGTCTCTTACAACATCGACTCGAATATCGTTGCTCACACTAGACAACTTATCAAACTGCCTTGACTGCCTGAAATTACTAACAGCAGAGACAGCAATGACAAGAAAAACAGCAACAAAGATGCTCCCCCCATCATACCAACCTTCTTTGATTCCATGTTCTTTGATTCCAAACACAAGTGACATAGCAGCACATATGAGAAGTATAACAATTGTGGTGTCCTTAAATGCTTCCAACACAAAACTGAAGAACCCCTTCACTGCTGGCCTTGGATATGTGTTAGAACCATAGACATAGCGACGATAATCGATCTCTTTAGCTCCCCCGCAAACCCCTTTAACCGGGTCGGTTCTAATCGACGAAACCACCCCTTCGACGCCCCCGAACTCGTGCATCAATCCATCCAAGTTCCTCTGCTTGACAAGCCCAACAAGGGCCCTCTTTTGATCATCACTCGGATCATTGTGCACTTTGATGGCAACGTAGGATAGATTGCGAGAGATAAAAGTTCCCGCTTTTTTCGAGATGATGTCTTTAGCAATGGAGAGAAAAGCCCGAGCAGAGTAAATGGCTGTGAAGGCTAACTTCCACTTCTTAGCACCTTGTCAAATATAAGAATTACATTAGTAAAAACATTCAATATATTATAATAAATGAATTATGTTTGAGGCGCCTTTGCAATTCAATTTCTATTGGACTAAGATAGAATTAATTAGTTCTAAACTTCTAATATCTCTTGTAATTTAATTAGTAGCTAGGGGCAAGGTGGCCGCCTATTATTGCTACCAAGAAATATATATATATATATATATATATATATATATATATATATATATATATATATTTTATTTTTTTTTTTCCAATAAATCTACTTGGACTCATGAGTCCGGACTCAGATATATGGGTTTTTTTCAGTTTTTTACAAATATTTAAGGGGTATCAAATAAATTTCACAAGTGATTGTGTTTGATTCAATAATTGCTTGAGGATGACTTTGAAATAAAAAAAAAAACTTTAGAGTCTAGATTTGTTTTTATCAAAAGGGTGATGGTAGTGTTACCATTGTTCCCTTCCCTATGTGTGTGTTGAACTCTAACCTCTTAATGACAGTCGAGAAATAAGAGAACATATACCCCAAAATGCTTCAGGGGAAATATCTTTCTATTCTTAATGTAATTTTTTTTTTTGGATAAGATAAACTAATAAATATGAGCGAAGTGAAAATGACATGATCACACCTCTGTGAGTTCAGGTAATATAATCCTTGAAAAAAAAAAAAAAAAACTAATAAATGTAATGTGGTTTGATAAGTAAAATAAAATACCGTAAGTTCTAGGCTTGGCAATGTTGGTCACGTCAAGGATGTAGGCACCAATGCCCCCTAAACGATTTTCCGCGTCGCGGCGCTGCGGAGTACTCTCCAACATTTTTTGTTGGTTGGTTGGTTTGGTTGATTGATTTCAAACTTTCTAAGCAAAGCAAACACTTTCTAAGCAAACTAATGAAGAATTGCAAGTGTATATGACGCAATCAATATGGCGAAGCTGTTTTGGTTTTCTATGCTATGTTGGGAGTCGATCTCTCAATAATGTTGTTTATATACATGTATATATAGAGAGATGGAATGGAAACTGAGGCGGTGACTTGATCGATGTAGAACTTTCACGTAACAGTTAATAATAATTAAGAACCTTCATAGCAGGTTCTGTGATGTTGCATTCACTGATTTTTAGCTATCCGTTATATTCTTTTGTTTCGTTGTCTACGCAAAAGTGATGATTCCTTGGCTTCAAAAAAAAGTGATGATTCCTTTAATTATGTAAACAAATCGCTATAAATATGGGGTTTGATTAATTGTTTCAATTAGTGCATGTAACACGGATAAGTAATTAATTAAAGATATGATTATGAGTATAAACCTAACGCGGTATTATACTGGTTCTGCTCTGTGTTTATCTGTTTTGGTGTGAAGGAAGAGGAGGAGAAGGTGTCGTGAATTTTAGTTTTTTTTTTTTTTGGCATTAATGGAATATGATGATCTTGTTGACGCGATTTTGTCACTGATGTGTTGTGGTCTGTTGGATGGCGTGTGAAACAGCGTGAAAACGTGTTTGGTGTGTATCGGATGGATGTTGGTGTGTATGAGTTATAATGTGAGTTAGTTCAATGATTACTTAGCTCTCTTGGTTGTGGCAAGTCAAATTAAGTTGATTCCTTAACGTGTCTGGCACGTGTCGATGACGTTTCGAGACCGTTTGAGTGTCAATCTGTATCTGATATTTGAGTAGAGAACTGCTAAAATCCGCGTTGCAAGATACATTGACTTACAAAAGTTATTTATGTATATTTTAAGATGTGGCTATACATAATTTTTGATGCATAACACAAGAGTTAAAACTATATGAACAGTTGATGTGAGTCAATATATATCTTGCAGTGTGATATTGTTGTTGTGGTTATAGTATTTTCCATATGGATGAGTTGTAACATTTTCTAAGTAATTTAATTAAATGAAGATATTTAGTATGGTAGTGATTGTGTTAACGGTACGTAGTTGTTGAAGTTCGTTTGGATAATGGTCTCTACCAAAAAAGAGTGCGTTCACATATAATGGATAGATTCATGTAGGGCTGGCAAAAATCCGGGACCGGACATAAACGGGACCGGACACCCATTTCTAAAATTATTAAATTTGGTGTCCGGACCCGGTCCCGTTTTTGAAACGGGCAATTTTTTTTTGTCCAGTCCCGTATGTTTGTAAAACATACGGCTCCCGTTTTGTCTGCTTTTTATTTTTAAATATGATTAAATATTTTATTTATCAATTATTTTTAAAAAAAACCTCTCAACTACAACTTACAAGTCTACAACTACATGAAGACGCAAACGATGAAGTTTGCTTACCCCGGTTAAAGGGAGGACTGGGCCTAAAGAAGACGCAAACGATGAACCAAGCTTTCCTCATGAAGATTAGATGGAGCATGTAGCGGTTGATATTCACGAATCACCAGAGAGATAAGCGGGTCCATTTTTTGATTCGGAAGTTTGATGCAATTTCATTTGTCCCCGACATACTAAATCTTTGGAAAGAAATTTGCAAATCGAGAAGATAAAGGGTCATTTTTCTATGCGCGCAAGGCGCAACTTAGAATGCTTGATGGTCGGTTCAAGAACCATTGGAAAACAACATTTGCGGGATTAGAGCGAGAAATTGGAGTCTTTGAAAGTTGAAAATCGGCTACCTATTCATATATTTGTTATGACCGACCTTCCCGAAGCTAATTGTGGAACTTATTTGGGAAAGTTGGCGAGGGATTCAAATGCTTACAGGCTATATAACTTACAAGAAGAGGATGAGAAAGTTGTGCAAACTGCTAGAAAACTTGTGCCGGCAAGGAGGGTGGCAAAGCATGTAGACTTGAAGTCACCAATTAGAAGGAAAAAAAAGCTGTTTGACAGTAGCAATGCAAAGGTCTATGCAGCTTAAAAGAGAGTGTGCTGTGTTTATTTTTTTCACACTGTGAAGTGAACCAGTGAGGCAGTGAGAGTGAACTTAGGTGAATTGCACAGTGAAATTACATATATGCCCTTCAAATTAATCACTAAACGGGTACCCGTTTTTTTAAAATTTTTGCCCAGACCCGGTCCCGTATTTTTAAACGGACATAAAACATTATCCGGACCCGTATGTTTGTCAAAAAAATATTGCCCGATCCCGTTTAAACGGGACCGGACAATACGGGACAAACGGGACCGGACATATTTTGCCAGCCCTAGATTCATGCGTTCACATATAATGGATAGATTCATAGGAAGATGTTAAAGTAACCTACTTGTGTCATGCACATTTCACAAGCACTTGTTGAGCGTCCTTCACAAGCACTTGTTGAGCGTCCTTGAGATATGCCTAAGTTTTTGTGTGTACAAACATCGATGCACAAATCAAAGGATATGATCAACCATCATGAAGTGTGCATCAGAAGTACATATCCGATGTTAACAACATTGACTATATACTACGTCACAACTCACAAGTGAATGTTTCAACTAGGGATGCAAGTGGGACGGGGAATCCCCGCAATAGAAACGGGTACGGAGAATTTAAATGAGGATGGTGGCGAAGATGGGGAAAAAATCTCATACCCCGCAGGGAGAGCCGACTCTAAAGAGGGACGAATAGGGCGACTGCCTCAGCCCCCACCCCCCTCGGGCCCCACTTATATATATATATATTATTTGTATGCCCCTGCAAATTTAAGTAGTGCTTGATACAAAAGGAGTAATCCTTTGTATCTATCTTTCCAGCTTCATTAATAAAACATAACATGCTCTCCCATAGTTTTGAAAGTATCCTTTTGTCATTAACATATCTTAAGTTTTGCAATTTCTTGTTGTACATGGTCCCCAAATTTACTATCAACTTCAAAAGTGAAGATTGAGATTGCAAACCTACAATACCAAATCATTGGACCACCCATTGGGATGGTGTTGACAGTGTTGTTGTTGATTATAAGTTTATAATAATTGCAATGATGGAGAAGAAAATAATTGTCACCTCTAACATATCTATCTCATTTGTTATTTGATGATAATATATTCATACTTCTCAAATAAAATTAACAATGTTCAATTATTGAGGAAAATAGCTGAATAGACATTTTACTATCAAATTGCATAAGTTCTCCCTCTCCAATATGAAAAAGCTCTTACAGTATAAAAATGTACTTTTGTGTTACTTACTTCCTCAATACAGTTAAACGATTAAAAAATATAATAATTATCTAGAAATCTAAGAAATAGCTGAAGCAGTCCACTGTATAATGAATATCTTTGCTCAAGAAAACTATGAATCCATCGACCCTCCAATCATGCAAAATCTCAAACTGTGCAATTAGGTATATAAGGAAGAACTTGTAATAAGAAATTGTACAAGGATTGGCAGATTGCATGATATGCACAAAGACCACTAACATGAGCATCCCTACAGTCAAACATGAAATATAGACTTCTTCTAATCCACAAATATTTTGCGTGATTATTGATCTTAAACTGTGATATTTTGCTTTCCTCTAATTCTGCAGTTATAGAGATGTGTTTGATGTCATTTTTTAACATTTAGTTCATAAATGGTTATATTTAAATGTTAACGAAATTAGGTGTCAAAATCTCAAACTTCCCACTTCTCCCAACTAAACATATTTTAACCTGTTATAAGATTAAGAGGTTGTTTAAGTAACTTTAACAATGAAAATGATGTCAATATTCTATTTGACTACTCTATTTGGTTCAAGACTTCAAGTGCAGTACTTGCTAATGTCGAAAGGCCTCGATATCTAAACCCCACCTTTAGTTCGAATCCAACATATCGCAAATGTTGAGTCTCGCAGAGCATTAATCAAATAAGAGTTTATTTGTCCATCAACACCACACTTTTGAGTTTAATTATCTCATGTACAGAGCTCACACATATAGTTGAAAAAAAAAACATCATAAAGTGCATATGTAGATAATGACAATGGCACTCACCATGAAATTCTCGCCATTGGATCTATTGCTCTAAAAATACCATCGAAATATTCTTGCCAGAAAATCAAACCTAAAATTACTTAAAGGGAAAATAACACAACAATTGCTCATGTTAGGCCACTACAGAGAAAACTTCCTCCTAATGATCAATGCTTGAGGATGAGGTTCCTACTTATAAATCTAAAGGAAAAAATGTTAGGATATGTTTGGCGTACAATATCAAATTGTTCTCCATATCTGATGTCGTTCAAAATGTGGTATGCGTGTTTGGTCATCACCAATGCGAATAAAGATGAATTCTCAAAACTTTTGAAAGAAATAACTTGTATCCATAATTTCCAGGAGTATTGCCTCACTTTCCAAAAAAAAACTTGCATCCATAATAAATAAATTTTTATTTTTCTCATATATATTGGTTTATGACTCTAGTTTCTGAATTGAAGAGCAAATGAAAATTCCCTAATTGCATTTTGTAACTCAATAATATATATACATGTAGGATTAAAATTGCAAAAGCTAAATGTTTGTGTAGTAGATTGAAAAGTAAAGGACATTGTAAATGTTAGTTCAAAAGTTTGCACCTATATATAATTGAAAGTCATTCAACTCTATTTGTCTTTTAAAGAGACAAGAAAACATAATGGTGATGCTTTTGGCCAGCACATACAAGTGAACTAATGCGTAATTAGATGACTTTGGATACTTCAATGAGCTACAACTCTAATTTTATATTATCAAAACGAAGCTTACAGGATCTAATCTATAACTATTCAAGTTCTAGCAATAGATCACCCAATAGATGTAATCTAAACCGTTCCAAAATGAATTTCGATTCCCAAATAGTAATTGAGAAGTATAGAACACAATGAACCAAGTTTTCAAAGCTTCAACTATCCACTAACCACGTCCACATTGAAACATAACAACCACTTAAACCAAACTACATTTCTTAGCACAAAACATACTTCAAATTGAATTATTACGTGTTTTAAACAGCCCAAGCATGATGAGTTAGGTGATAGGAAGTTCAAATGTCTCTATTGCATTTTTACTTTATTGTGTCGGTGAAACAAAGTTTAAGATCTAAAAGACAACTGGAAAAAATGCATTAGTTCATGTCATGGAGACAATTATGAGGAATGTGGCTTCAGTTAAATCAGTTCTCACGAGAACAAAGGAGTTCAAGTCATGGAGATGGAGTGATATTACAGGGCATTGGAACATAATTATCGAATGGCTATTTTTGTCTTGATGGGCATTGTTTTTAGAAGTGTTGATATTCAAGTTAAGGTTACTGATGGGCATGGTCGCTAGAGATATTGATCTCCAATTTTGAGCTATTATTGTTCTTTGGTTAGAGAAACTTTTTGAGGGGTATACTTCATATTTTGATTTAAAGAAGTGGTATACTTACACATATTACATGTAAGAGATGTCGTAGATGAATTTTTTTATTTAAATTCAACAAGCTCTGGCAATTATAAAGATCTAGTGCACAAATAGATGATAGGCTTCTAAGCCAATTTGGCAATGCAGTAAGAGCATTGAATTGTCTTATTTATAGATTTATTAGAGCAGTAAGGTGTTGAAGTTGGTGAGGCAATTACTTGATCTTAGACCATCCCCAAATTGTTAAATGTTAAATAGAATAACACTAGGGATTGCCTTTGTTGTCTTGCTCTATAGTTGGGAATATGAGATGATTCAACTCCTCAGAAAACCCACCAATCCTTAAGGTACGAAGCGATGGGAGGGATTGCAAAACTTCGAGAGATGATTTGATTCCCTTACAATCCATGACTGTTAGTTCTTGAAAACCAAGGCCCATTTTTTGACAATCCTAGCTATTGAAATTAATTAGCTATGAATTGAACAAAATCGAACACATAATGCTCAGTGTATAACCAATATATAGTGCCCTACAGCTAAGTTATTGTTACCCACATCCCCTCATCCAATAAGCCCCTAAAATCAATAGCATCAGTAAATAACAATCAAAACATAAAGCAAGACCCATAAATTGTCACTGCAATATGAAAAAAAACCCAATTGAACTAAACAAAGCAAATTATAACAATCATACCTAAAAAAGCTAAAATAAAGAGATATTGAATTGACAGAGTAGTAATATTGAATTGAGAGAGGGCCGAACAAAAATAAAGAGAACAAGAAAGCTAAAGCATAGAGCAATGAATAGAATATAGAGAGTTGAAGAGAAGTAGAGAGTGAGAGCTCGTGATGAAGACAAAATCAAAGATGAATCAAATGAGAAGTCGGAACAAAAGGGATATGGGGATTTTGATTGATTGTAAACTGAAAAATAAACAAGGAAACAAGGATAAAAAATAAATTTCCTTACGATTCATATAATGCTTGTTCGCTCTTTTTTATATATATTGTGTTTATATATATATATATATATATATATATTATTTTTTCATTATTAAATAATTACTGGTTATTAAGTAATAAAATGTTGCTTAACAAATTATTCATATATTTTTAAAATTAAATTTTCACTTTTTACTTGCATAAGCAACTCTTTCAACTTATTCTCTCTTTCTTAGTGACATTATCTTCAAATTTGCATTATGCATTATTAAATTTTTTTTTTTTTTTCAAGTATGATTGACTTTTACTTAATGTAAATATTTTAAAGATGTTTTGAGAGAGGATTTGATCACACTATTATGCATCAATTGAGCAAGTTTTTTTATGAGATTTGCATCTCTAATGTAGGTATAAGAATTCATTTTTTTTTCCACACATCTATAATTGAGGGGCCCCTAAATTATAATTTCGCCCAGAGCCCCTAAATGCTTCGGACTAGCCCTGCGCGGGTACGAGTACGAGGATGAGGAAAAAGTATATCCGCATGGATCCCTATTGGGAATCTTCATTAGTAATCCCCACGGGAATCCCCGTGGGTATCCTCGCAAGAATCCCCATGCATATATTAATTTTATATGTGTGTACTTGCACACTATATGATATTATATTTTTATATATATTATGGTTTCCACCCTAAAACACTAGTGATTGATACAAATAACAAACAAACTCTAATGAGATTTATAATTTTAACTTAATTAGTTAAATAAATAAAATATTTTCATTACCAAACTACATTAATTATATGTTTTGTTTTGAATTGCTTACAATTATATTTACATTTTACAAATTTAGAATCAAATGAAAAAATAGCAACACTTTATTTTATAAATTACCAAACTACATTAACTATATGCCTATGCTAGCAATAGACATATGTACATTATGTGTATAAATACCATTTAAAAACGGTGTTGCTAAAAGGACCTCAGCTTTTTCTTGGAGGACCCCACCTTAGTGAAATGACCCAACTAACCCTCCATATAAAAAGATTTTTACTCACCCATACCTCACTCACACAACTCACCCGTACCCTATTCACCCTTTCACGAATCACATTCTCGCCACAATCCCAAATCCGACAAAATCTGAGCAAAACCACATCGATTCGACGTCGTGGATGCATTCCCCATCTCTTTTAGGGTCGATTTTAAAGTTTTTTTTTTTTTTTTTTACTTTTTTGAGCCAGGATTGTCGTTGGGTTTAGAGCTTCGATTTATGGTTGAATCTTGCATTTTGGACGCAAAGTTTTGATGGAAACAAAAATATTAAGCGATTCGAGTAAAACCCACTATTTTTTGGTCATTTTCATATATTTTTAGGAGTTGAAATTTTTTTGTTCATTCTTGTTGCCTCGTAGGTGTCAAACACACAAAGTCGACACCTCTTAAAGGTCTCAGACACACTGGGTCGATACCTTTAAAGAGGTCTCGGATACAGGGCCGACATATCTAAAGAGGTCTCGGTTGGATTCTTCCGTCACCCACTGAGACCTAGTTCTCTTTGCAGTCTCAGTCGGAGTCGGTCGTCACCTCTTTACAGGTGTTGGCCCTATGTTTCTGACACCTCTTCAGAGGTGTTAGCTATGTGTGTCCAACACTTGCGGGCCACACTTCTTCGTTTCTAGGACATGGCGCGAACACACTCGACCTTGTTCAACAAAAAAACACTCCAACGACACTTGGTGACCTAGTACAAATGTTATACAATGACTAAAACGAGAAATGAAAAGTATTGAGGGGTGTTGGAGTGAGAGTGAGTGTAATGGCCCATAATTTAGTAATAGTAAATTAGTCACTAATCAGGGTTACTGACCCATGACGTGCTCCGAGAGCGGATACATGGTCCGAATACTCAGTGTGAGGACTGAGTAGTATAATATTATTTAGTGGTGGATATCTAATGTGATGTATATGTGTATACTACTAAGTCACTCCTACTGGTATATATATGTCGAGACGTGAGTGAGGATGTGCCTCAAGATGCGTGCCAACATGGGATCGTGTAATAGCCTAGTTTTAATTACGCCGTTAATATGACGTATTTTCAAATGTGAACGCCAGCCCAGCATCTCGTGAACCCCGCCGCTAGGACCGAGCACGCCTGAGATAGGTAAATAGTTAGTTTCGTGTGTTGTTTGCCTAATTTGTGGTGTTTATGCTTAATTATGTTGAATTGCATCGCAATGTCTCGTATTTATATTGTTATTGTTCGTGTGAGATAGTGTGACGGGTATTCATCTCGATTAACGTGTAGCTCGGGTAGCGGGTAGGCGAATGACAATACACTAGGTTGAAAAATAATGCACACATGATAAATGAATAAAATGCATTAAATAATTAACACAAAACGTCGTTTAGACGTTTAATGGCATAAGTGTACGCGAAAGATACGCGGCGCGGCACGGAGCCGGGTACCGAACAACCAGGGGATTAATGTATGGGATTGAACGAGGATAAGATCAAGTGACAAAGTCACCAATCTAAGTCACCTTAGATGGACTTTTTGAACTTATTTCAACCATCCAAGTTGTCCTTGGGATCTACACACACATTAGATGACAAAAAGACTAAAAAATATCTCATTTCACCACATTTTCTCTCTCATCTCATTTTGGACAAAATTTGGGGGATTTTGGTGAATTCCAAGTGAAGGTTTGGAGGTTTATACGACGAGCAATCGACAATACAAGGTGAGATTCACGTTCTCCTCGTCATTCTTTAAGTTTCGAGTATGGAATATCGGGTTTTGACGTGGATTTTGTATATGCGAGTTAGCTCGCTGGTTTGGGGGTTTTTGTTATGATTCTTGAGTTAGATGAGAGCAATTATCATGGTATTAGATGTTTTGGGTGGTGGTGTTGAAGTTGTGGAGTTTTTTCGGGGTTTCACCAAGTTTTATCGAGGTTTCGTCGAGTTTTATCGGGGTTTTGGTTTGAATTTTGGACAATTCTTAACGTGGTTTGAACGTACCTTATGGTAGTTTTGGTGAACCATAAGGGATTGGATCGAGTTCGGGTCGCGAAGTTGGAGCCGGGGTTCCGAAAAAACCCAAGGGAGCAACCTGTAGGAAGGGCGTCGCGAGCTGCGCCGTGAGAGTCACGACGCCACCTGCGACGTCGTTTCGTCTGGAATAAAAAACATTTTTTCAAATTTGGGTTTCGATTCGGCCAATTGGGGGCCTATCCAGGGGATCGTATAATATGAATTAATATGCTAGATTTGATACTCTAATGTGAATTTGGAAAATTCCAAAGTTTGGGAAATTGACAAATTAACTAATATTAGGTACTTGAATTTGATCGACGGGTGTTGGGGCACGCATTTGGAGGCATGGAGATTGCTTTTGTACTAGTGGAGCGCAGTTTGAGGTGTGTAGTAACCCAATTTAAATTCTCTCGAGTATTTATTTATTTATTTCCTTATTTTCCTTCCATTCAGTTATTTCATTATTCATTTCTGGTATGGTTTATATGGACGGTTAGGTTGAGTGCGCTACCACCGGGTCATTCTCTGTGTATGTCCACTAGACCATATCACGTGTCACCTGGGGTCTCGGTGAATAGTTTGACCCGAGGATCTTTTTAGTGCACACGTCGATGCACCGCGGGACCACGCCGGCCATCGAGAGGACCCGGAGGCTGGCCATGGTGGAGTGTGACTCGCTGACAGTGCTCGCGGGAGAGTCCGGAGTATGGTGCTAGTTTCACTTAGGTTGTAAACACACATTTTGAGCTTGTCTATTATGTACTCATGCGATGAGCACAGTCTCCTGTTTTAATTTTTCGTATGTTTATTTAATAGCTTTATTCAAAGTCCTATATTTTATTTCTATAAATGCTTATTGAATTTCCTTCGAATTACTCATTTTAGACCCATCATCTGTTTTATTATGATGGCTTGAGTGCAGACCCCGATATGAGTCGAGGCAAGGAAAAGCTTAAGGACTACCTGTGACTGACTACAGCCTCTTTCGTACATTTGTATATATTTATATTTACTTTTGGGATACGGGATACATTGTGAGCTACCCATGACTTGTATATTGACTTATTTTGAAGATTTTGGCCACCTTTCTCATTATGATGTTTATATTATGGGTTTTCCACATTACGTTGATGCTCATAAGACTTGAATTTATTTATTTACTGCTTGATCAAGTCTTATAAGTCTTCCGCTATAATTTGATTGTTAAAAATGATCTTACCAGGTGAATTGAGTCTAATGGGCTAACTTCTAACTTTTCATAATGTAAGTTGGTCAAGTATTGGGTGTTGAATGAAGTTATGTAGGTTAATGGCATGTGGGACACAGTTAGGCCTGACATGGCAGGGTTATGGGCCTGCGTTGGCACCTGTGGCAGGCCTCGGGATTTGGGGCCGCTATATTTTGGTATCAAAACCTAGGTTTGAGGAACTTAGGGATTTAATAAGAGCATAAAACTTAATAAATAAAACCTTAGATGTGGAAACCCAAAGTAATTACCCTAGAACCATAGTTGGGAAGTGATTATGAGGCGGGTAGTGATTAGGATTATATACGTTGTATGTTTATGTTTGTATATATATTACATACAATGCACGTATATATATGTGGAGGCTCATTCGACGCACGTTCTTCGATGCAGATTTCGATGGATGGGCAGCCTCCGATTCCTACTCAGCTTGAGGTTGGAGATACTAGTGACTCGGCCAAGGAGACCTTGACATTACAGTCACTAGCGCGAGTATGGACGACAGATTCACGCAGATTTTGGAGATGATGCGAGCTTAGGCGGCAGTGATGCCAGCTCTTACGACCATACTAGCGGCAACAATTTCACAAACAGTTGTAGCCTCTGCTACACCACATAAGCTGATTCAGACGGCGATTTCTGAGACACCGATAGAGAGAGTTGGGCCAGTAGTGGTACCAGCTGAGACCACAACTATCACATTGGCTACGACAGAGCAGCCAGTCGTGACATCGACATCAGGCAACACGATGTCAGCTGAGGCCTAGAGGGTGGAAGATTTCATCAGACTTCAGCTTGGTTACTTCTACGAAATAGGAGACCCATAGATAGTCGGGAAATGGTTATTGTCACATTAGCGGCTACATAAGCTGCTCTTAGTCTAGGAGAGGTCCAACCTTGTTTGTCGAGTTTTTGTTTGAGAGGTGACGTCGTGGTTTGGTGGACTACATATACGGCTATACATCCGGAGCCGACTACCTGGGCAGAGTTCCGTGATTTGTTCATGGACGAGTATATTCCGAAGGAGGTTCAGATAAGATTGAGGGAGCAATTTCTGGTCCTGGTTCAGGGTAACATGTTTGTGTTGTAGTATATAGAGCGATACATATATTTACCGCAGTATGCCATGGATGTGGTTGGGACAGATCGACTTCAGATCTACTATTTTGTCAGGGGACTGGATGAGAAGATTGTGAACTTTATTGTATCCAGTGGAGCCCGTACACTATTGGAGATCTCAGACAAGACTCTGGCACACGAGACTTATTTAATACAGAGGAACAGTCGACCCGCATCCACATCTTATCAGATTTAGTCTTCGAAGAGTTCTCGGTTAGAGTAGAGACCGATGAGACAGTGGGATCATCAAGGCGAGACAGAGACACGGGCAGAGATCTCGTCGAGATGATAGATGGTCAGATCAGGGCCTGTCGAGGCAACGTAGATCAACGAGATGATCCGATGAGGTATGATGATCGTCAAGCGACGTATGCTACCACCTCTGCACCTACTGAGCAGCCTAAGCAACAATATAGGCAAGACAGGGATCAGAGAGGATAGGGACGAAGCCAGAGTCATGGTCAGGGTTAGGGGAGTGTCACTAGACCACCTAGGAGACATGAGTCTCGTCAATGCTATAGATGTGGCCAGGTTGGGCATCTGCATGCCGACTATACTAGACCGACACCGCCACCATTATAGCCAGACCAGGCCAAAGATAGGGCTCATACCATTGCTCTTGCGGTCGCGCAGTTGGATAGGGAGGCGACCATACAGCTTGTTGAAGGTACATTATCCATTTGTGGCACTCCCATGCATGTCATGCTTTATTTTGGTATTACTTTATCTTTTATTGTTGGACGCATAATAAGATAGTTAAAGTTATAAGCACAGACTTTAGACACACATCTAGTCTTCAGGACGTCTGCTGGGGATAAGATATACCCTAACCGGATATGTCGGAATTGTATTGTTGAGATAGGGGATATCGGTCACCGGCTGATTTATGAGTTCTAGAGTATTTGGAGTTTGATGCGATGTTGGGCATGGATTGGTTATCAGCATATCACGCACTTATAGATTGCTTTAGTAAGACTGTTAGATTTGATATCGATGGGATTTCGGAGTTATCATTCACCGGAGTTGCGACAGCTTTACCGATCACTAGAGGTCGTTTAGCGAACGACTCAGGAGATAGAAGCGTTTACTGTGATTTTTGAGCCAGATGCGAGGGAAATGATCAGGGTTAAGGATATCCCAGTAGTTTATAAGTTTTTAGATGTCTTTCTAGATGATTTGTCAGGACTACCACTTCCCCGAGCAGTTGAGTTCATTATTGAGTTAATACCGGGGACACGACCTATTTACAGCCGACCTTATGGGATGTCTACTTCCGAGTAAAAGGAGTTGAGGATCTAGTTAGAGGACTTACTACAGAAGGGTTTCATTCAACTTAATATGTATCATTGGGGAGCTCCGATCTTTTTTGTGAAAAAGAAAGAAGGTACCATGAGGATGTGTGTTGATTATAGGAAGTTGAATTAGGTGACGATTAGGAACCGTTACCCATTTCCCAGGATCGATGAATTATTTGACCAGTTGGCTAGAGCCAAGTTCTTCTCGAAGATTGATTTGCGATCAGAATGCCATCAACTGAGGATTCGAGATGGTGACATTGAGAAGATCGCTTTCAGCACGAGATACAGCTTGTTCGAGTTCATAATCATGCCATTTAGGCTGACTGATGCGCCGACGATCTTCATGGACTTGATGCACGGGTTTTGGAGAACATTTATGGATCAATACGTCATTGTGTTCATCGAAGACACCTTGATATACAACAAGACCTGTGAGGAGCATGAGAGGCATCTCAGGGATGTTTTGACGACACTGAAAGGGCATAGGCTGTATGCTAAGTTCAGCAAGTGTGCATTTTGGTTGAGTGAGGTCAAGTTCCTCGGACATTTCATCAGTGATCAGGGTATATCAGTAGATGGTGTCAAGATTCGGGAGATTATTGACTGAAGGACGCCTGAGTCTATTTTTGACATTCAAAGTTTCTTGGGTTTGGCAGGATATTATATGTGGTTTATGCGGGATTTTTCATTGATTGCAGCGCCAATGACTAGATTGGCCAAGAAAGATGTCAGATTTGATTGGTCCGAGGAGTGTGAGGAAACATTTTTAAAGCTGAAGAGGAAGTTGACTTCTGCACCAGTGTTAGCATTGCCAGTGGCAGGAAGAGGCTTCTCATATTATACCGATGCTTCAAGCACTGGGTTGGGTTGTGTCTTGATGCAGGATGGACACCCAGTGGCTTACTTATCTCGACTATTGAGACCCCACAGGGTAATTATCTAGTGCACGAGTTGGAGCTTGCTGCAGTCGTATTTGCACCGAAGGCCTGGAGGCATTATCTCTAAGGAGAGAGGTTCGTGTTGTTCACTGATCACCAGAGCTTGAGATATTTATTCACTCGGAAGGAGTTGAACATGCGACAAATGAGATGGCTCGAGTTATTGAAGGATTACGACTTCGCCATAGAGTACTATCCGGGGAAGCGAATGTGGTAGCTGATGCGTTGAGTCGGAGTGGCATTGAGAGCCAGATAGTCCTGCAGCCTATGACACATATATACATACTTCTTGAACCAGCGTCGGTGATGTATGTGACAGAGGTTATTGAGCTACATATTTTTTGTCAGATAAGAGTTCGTACAATGTCTCTAGAGCAGATTGTTGAGTGCTAGAGAGTTGACAGGCTATGTAGGCGATTCAACAGACTGGCTCAGGATCCGAGTTGCACAGATTGGTCTGAGACATCAGACGGGTGCTTGAGACACATGGGTAGATTGTGGATACATGCGGTATTGGAGCTCAAGGACAACATACTGGTCGGACCAAGATGTATCATGATTTTTGCGATTGTTTTGGTGGTCAGGGATGAAAACTGAGGTTGGTAACTACGTCATGAGTTGTCATATTTGTCAACAAGTGAAGGCTTAGCACAGGAGACCAGCTAGGTTGTTAGAGGCGTTGTCCATTCCTCAGTGGAAGTGGGAACACGTGACCATGGACTTCGTCGGTAGCCTACTGCAGACTACGAGGCATCATGATGTAGTTTGGGTAGTGATTGACAGGTTGATGAAGTCGGCACACTTCATTCCAATTTCTATGACATATTCCTTCCCACAGCTGAGCGCTATCTTTGAGAGAGAGATCTTCAGACTTCATGGTGTACCGGTCTCCATTGTTTCTAAGAAGGATCCCAACTGACATCTAAGCTTTGAGAGAGTATGCAGGAGCAGTTTGGCACCAGACTACAGTTTTGTACGACGTATCATCCTGGGACCGACGTTCGGTCAGAGCGATTGATTCAGATATTGGAGGATATGCTCAGGGCTTGTATTTTGCAGTTTGGTGGTTCGTGGGTGGATTATCTGCCTTTATGTGAGTTTGCCTACAACAATATCTATCAAGCGAGTATCGGGATGCCACCGTTCGAGAAACTATATGCTAGGCCCCGCAGGTCACCAGCATGTTGGGCGGTAATAGAGGATACATCGGCTATAGGACCTGAGGTTATATTGGATCATACTGAAAAGATTAAGCAGATTCGTTAGAGGCTTCAGGCCGCCCAGGATAAACAGAAAAATTATGTGGACAGGTATCACGAGGATCTGAGCTACGAGGAGGGTGACTTGGTATACTTAAAGGTTTCACCCTAGAAGGGTCATCAAAGGTTTGGCATCAAGGGGAAATTGGCACCAAGGTTCATTGGACCGTTCAAGGTCGAGGCACGTGTCGGCAAAGCGGTGTACAAGTTGGAGTTACCGCTACAGTTAACTGGGGTTCATCTGATATTTCACATATCTATGTTGAGGCTGGATAGGTCAGGATCGAGACCGATGGTGGATGTCAGACAGGTAGAGGTTCGGTCTTATGGGACCTACGAGGAGTAGCCATTTGAGATCATGGATCGTAGGATACAGACTTTGCGGAACAAGGAGATCCCAAAGGTTTTAGTTCGTTGGCAGCATCACAAAACCGAAGGACTCACATGGGAGCTCGAGTCTACTATGCGGGCGCGTTACCCTAAGCTATTTGACGGTAAGTTTATTTAAGTGTTTGAAATTTTGGGACAAAATTTCTCCTAATTGGGAAGAACTATAACGACCCAGTTTTAATTACGCCGTTAATATGATGTATTTTCAAATGTGGACGCTAGCTCAGCATCTCGTGGACCCCGTCGCTAAGACCGGACACTCTAAAGATAGGTAAATAGTTAGTTTTGTGTGTTGTTTGCCTAATTTGCGATGTTTATGCTTAATTATGTTGAATTGCGTCGAAATTTATGTATTTATATTGTTATTGTTCGTGTGAGATAGTGTGACGGGTGTTCGCCTCAATTAGCGTGTAGACACGGGTACCGGGTAGACGAATGACAATACACTAGATTGAAAAATAATGAACACATAATTAATCAATAAAATGCATAAAATAATCAATATAAAACGTCGCTTAGACGTTTAATAGCGTGAGTGTACGCGAACGATACACGGCGGGCGCGGAGCAGAGCCGAGTACCGAACGCTGGGGATTAGTGTATGAGATTGAACGAGGATAAGATCAAGTGACAAAGTCACCATTCTAAGTCACCTTAGATGGACTTTTTGACCTTATTTCAACCATCCAAGTGGTCCTTGGGATCTACACACACATCAGATGACAAGAAGACTATAAAAGTAAAAAAATATTTCATTTCACCACATTTTCTCTCTCCTCTCTCATTTTGGACGAAATTTTCGGGGATTTTGGTGAACTTCAAATAAAGATTTAGAGGTTTATACGATGAGCAATCGACAATCCAAGGTGAGATTCACATTCTCCTCGTCGTTCTTTACGTTTCGAGTATGGAATTTCGAGTTTTGACGTGGATATGCGAGTTAGCTCACTGATTTGGGGGTTTTTGTTATGATTTTCGAGTTGGATGAGAGATATTATCATGGCCCGTTTGGTTCATGGGATAGGATGGGATAAGTGGTGGTACTAAATAATACTAGTGTATGGTTCAAGTTTTAAACTGATGATGGGATTATTTTAACCTATAGGAGTGGGATAAAATAAAACCGTGAAATTAGTGGTATTATTTAATCCCATTGTTGGTGCATCCAACAATGACCAAGTTACCCACATATTATTAACAACCAAAACATAAAAAAATCATCCTCTCTTACTCGATCTTCATCCAATTCTGCTCCTCCCAGTGAAAGAAAACCTTAGTCTCTCTCTCCGCAGACCGCACCTTTCGTTTCGCTCCAGGTAAACTCTCTCTCTCTCTCTCTCTCTCTTTCTCTCTCTCTATCTCTCTCTCTCTCGTTGATATGAAATCAAGTGTTAACTGTCAATCAAAGATTCTTAGTCAAGTATGAGAGTAAAGAGATAAGCACGGGAATGAATGGGAGGTGACGCGAAGAAGATAAGATGAATGACGAAAATGAATGGGAGGTGACGCGGAGAAGATAAGCACGGGACGAGAATGAAATGGGTTTAGGGTTGGAAGGAAGGTTTTTGTTGTTGATATAAGAGGGCAATTGTGTAAATTCACCTATTTAATCCCAACCTCTATACCCCCAACCGAACAAGTCCCTCAATTCGGACTAATACCCAAATCCATGTTATAATCCCAGTGTAAAATAATCTCATGTTCATGGGTTTATTTTACTTGCGAACCGAACGGGCCATCATGGTATTAGATGTTGTGGGTGGTGGTATTGAAGTTGTGGAGTTTTTTCAATGTTTCGCCGAGTTTTATCGGGGTTTCGTCGAGTTTTAACGTCGTTTGAACGTACCCTATGGTAGTTTTGGTGAACCATAAGGGATTGGATCGAGTTTGGGTCTGCGACGTCGTTTCGCCTGGAATAAAAAAAAACACTTTTTCAAATTTGGGTTTTGATTCCGCCAATTGGGGGCCTATCCCGGGGATCTATACCGTGTATAATATGAATTAATATGCTAGATTTGATACTATAATATGAATTTGGGAAATTCCAAAGTTTGGGAAATTGATAAATTAACGAATATTAGGTACTTGAATTTGATCGATGGGTGTTAGGGCACGCATTTAGAGGCGTAGAGATCGCTTTTGTATTAGTGGAGCGCGGTTTGAGGTGTGTAGTAACCCAATCGAAATTCTCTCGAGTATTTATTTATTTATTTCCTTATTTGCCTTCCACTCAGTTATTTTATTATTCCTTTCTGGTATGGTTTATATGGACAGTTTGGTTGAGCGCGCTCCCACCGGGCCATTCTGTGTGTATGTCCACTAGACCATAGCACGTGTCACTCGGGGTCTCGGTGAATAGTTCGATCCGAGGATCTTTTTGGTGCACTTGTCGGTGCGTCGTGGGACCGCGCCGGCCATCGAGAGGACCTGAAGGCTAGCCATGCCAAAGTGTGACTCGCTGGCATTGATCTTGGGAGAGTCCAGAGTATGGTGCTAGTGTGATTTAGGTTGTAGACACACATTTTGAGCTTGTCTATTATGTATTCATGCGATGAGCACAGTTGCATGTTTTAATTTCCCGCATGTTTATTTAATAACTTTATTCAAACTCCTGTATTTTATTTCTATAAATGCTTATTTAATTTCCTTCGGATTACTTACTCTAAACTCGTCATCTGTTTTGTTGTGATGGCTTGAGTGCATACCTTGGTACGAGTCGAGGTAAAGGAAAGCTGGAAGACTACCTATGACAGACTACAGCCTCTCTCGTACATTTGTATATATTTATATTTACTTTTGGGATACGGGATACATTGTGAGCTACCCATAACTTGTATATTCGCTTATTTTGATTATTTTGTCCACTTTTCTGATTATGATGTTTATATTATGGGTTTTCCACATTAGGTTGATGCTCCTAAGACTTGAATTTATTTGTTTACTGTTTGATCAAGTCTAATAAGTCTTCCGCTATAATTTGATTGTTAAAAATTATATTAACAGGTGAATTGAGTCCAATGGGCTAACTTGTAATTTTTCATAATCTAAGTTGGTCAAGTATTGGGTGATGAATGAAGTTGTGTAGGTTAATGGCACGTGGGACACGGCTAGGCCTGATGTAGCAGGTTGTGGGCCCGTGTTGGCACCTGTGGCGGGCCTCAGGATTTGGGGCTTCTACAGACCGAGTTAGAGAGTGATGTGGTAGATATTAATTTAAGTTGGTGTAACTTAAATAGTGAAATCAATGTGGCTATAGTTTAATTTACATTAAATATAATCTAAGATAGCAAATTAAAACATTAGTCATTAATATTTTTTGGAATACGTGTTGACACATCAAGAGACCAGTTGAGTTGCAATTGGTGTTAGGTAGATGGAGTTAGTGTAGAGTTAGTGGAATTGATATAGGCCATTAGATTAGTCTCGAGATGCGTATGCCCATTAAGATCAATGACTATAAATCAATCCTAGCTATATATATATATATATATATATATAAATGGATGAGATAACATGCAAACCATTTCATTTCTAAACTTAGAGAATAAGTAAAGCTTTAGAGGAAGAAGATCAATTGTGTTGAAAAAGATTTTGGTGGAATTTGAAAGATTGATCCAACCATAGGTGTTCATCAACTAGGTAAGCTTAGCTACACCATTAATTTTGTTTAAATTCATGATTTAATGATGATTATGGAGATGTTGGCTGTTGTAATGTTGTTAATAGGTATCTTGGGTCTCTGGTAGGTTAGAAAAAGAGATCCCAAAGTATCAAAAATGGCCATGTATGGAGAAAACTCAGAATTCAAAGTGCAAAATAATGAGTTTTCCTGCACATAGCACGCTAGGTGTACTAGCTAGCGAGCTACCTGCGTGTAGGTTGCTAGTCAAGTTAACTAGTGTGCTAATAAGGTTATTAGTGCGCTAGACATTTCACCCAGCACGCAAGGTGCTCTAACAGAACAAAATCTGCAATTTTCTAATTATAAATTAAACACTTTAAACATGTCCAAAACCCAAATTAAAGGTCTAAACACGTTATAAAACATGTCTAATGGTACTAAGAGCTTATGGTAGAGTCTCGAAAGTTAGGGTACGTGTTTCGAGAGGTTGAGAGACCGGATTAGCATGGGAGCTTGGCGTGGTTTGTAAGTAAACTGATTGAGATATTTATTTATATTTCTTTCCATTATGCTTCTTGTTTACAATCATTTGGAGTGATGTACTATTGTACTCTAGATGTCATGACTTTATTATCCTCTCTCGTTATATGATTTTATTATCATGGCATTGGTTATTGTTTAAATGGTGTTCATCGACTCTAAATCATGTGCTATGTCATTTCATGGTTGTTCAAAGTGTTAATAGAAAAGCATGTTATTAGGTGAATGATTTGTGGTGTTGTAAATCACATTTCTTTGTGTTCGTTTGAGCTATTCTGCTATGGATTCCTTACTGTGTCACTTCTTGAGTTGTGAAAGTAGTTCTTGTATTTAGGATCATCATAGAAATAGGCCGCAGCACACGAGGTCACTAGATTTCTGGGGATGTCGGGATCTCACTACTAACTTTTGTAGTACACAGGGTTTGGGACTCGAGGTTGTCTACAAGTATTTATATATATCTAAAACAACATTGTAATGATGTGATGGCATCTAAAAAAATGATTACACCTACATATTGGAACAAAGTTGATTTTATGTAATTTCATAGTAAACCAGCCCTAGATCATTACTGCTTAGTTGAATGTCAGTTTCATATTGTTTAACTGAAGTATCTTATAACATGATTCTTGTTCAGCTTTAATTGCTATTGTTATGCTTTCAAATATTTGTTGTATATTTGGAAATGTGGATAAATATCTCTTAGTGTTACTTTCTACTTTACTGTACTCACCGTCTTTTTTATGACGTGGGTGTAGATACTTCGAGTAGCAAACAAGAGAAGGAGGGGATCGACGAGTAGTTCTGAGCCATTGACGGATAGTTCTTGCTACTTTGGTAAGTGATCATTTGTGTATCTATTATTTACGTCTTTTGTATGACTTTGGGATGGATATCGGGTTGAGGGACTAGACTTCCCTACTGTTTCATGTATTATTTTGATTGGTTTATATGATCATCTGTTTACCTAGTTTCTATAATATGTGTTTTATCAATGCTTTCGTTAATTTTATTAAGCCTTCCGCTGATAATTAAGGTAATGATAACGATCTCTTAATTAACTATGATGATATTGAAATGAATAGTAATTAGGTTGATTGTGAGTAACGAGGTGAATGAGGTGAAAAGGCTGACTAATACGTTTTTAAGTCCTACATGGCATGAGTTAGGGTTTAATGAAGGGATTAGGCCGAGTGGTGCCCGGTTTGGAGAACCAGAACGTCACAGTGGGGGTGAGGGTAATGGGGTGAGCAAGAGTATTTTTGGAATTTTGAGAAAAAAAAGTGGGGTAAACTATGTAAATAGTGCGATACGACAAAGTAAAAATTAAAAAAATGTGGTCCTCCGAGCAAAAATTAGGGTCCGTTTAGCCGCTCCTTTTAAAAATATCAATACATATATTCATATGTATGCGTTCTTGACACCTTACGTTTTATGATTCTTTTTAAAAATTAAGTGAAGAGAAATATTTCTCATGGTGATTTCCCGCGAAAATATCCACAGGGATTCCTCATCCTCGCAGGGATTAAACGGAGATGGTGATAGAGATGAAAACTCATCTCCGCATGAGTCCGGGATGCGTATAGGAATGGAAAGGTGAATTCTTAAGTGGGGATGGGGATGGAGATGGGTTCCCCATCCCCTACCCTCCCCATTTGCATCCCTAGTTTCAACCTAAAGTCGACTTGTTTAGAGGGGTTAATTTTTTGTGCGTTTGAGGTGTTATTCACATATTTCTGTTATGATCAGATGGCTGACATATTATATAAGGATTTAGGGTTGTAACAAAAGGATGTCACTAAGAGTCCTCAACAACTTTGTCATGCGCATCCATTTCAATGCAAGAATCAAAACACCTCAACAACTAATATCACCAAAACATTAGTTTTTCAACTATATATGACATATTTTCTACTTCAATGACACACTCTTATGATTTAACCAAAAAAATGTGCAAATGTGAACCCTTACACAAAAAAAAGTCAAACCAATTAATTTTTTTTCTCTTTTAACTATTGGATGACCTATTTTTAAAATAAAATAAAAAAGATGGTCGACAAAAAAGGAGTGTGGATGAAAGTAGCAGCAGCTCATTACATTTAATCTTACGATTTGAAAAAAAAATGTTCGATGGCCGACATAGCTAATTGAATGTTGTGTTTATATTTTAGGGGGTGTTGGAGGAGCAATTCACAACCTGTCTCCCTCCCATCATGTTGGGAGGGGATCGATTTTGTTGACTAATCTAAAGTGTTCTTTACGCTGTCTTTGTATCCTTCCCTCCACGTGTCCCAGATGCAGGTGTAGGGGCCGACCCAGCCCCAAGGTAGGGGCAACTCGATGAGAAAATTTATTTTACGCAATAATTAATATTTTTTTGGTATATATATTCTTTTCAGGTTCGGTTCTGGGGTGGACGAGGCTAGCGGCCACCCCAGACCCCAGTCCAAGATAAACCCCCAAATTTTCTAATTATATATATATATATATAATATAAACTATATACATATAGTTTTTTTAATTAAATTTATCTCTTGTTGTGCGTGATTAGCTCGATAATTATGTGCGTTATGGAGGGGCCCCGCATAGATGAATCTCGCCATACGTTGCTATTGTAATTTGAATCATTATTTATGTGGCCCCACTTATATGAATCTCTCTTTAAACAATATCCTCTCGTCCCCTTAAATTTCAATATTACCCTGTTATTCACTCTATATGTAATAAATTAATAAAACTTACATTTTTTTTCTTTTAGTAATCAACTATTGGATTGATTAAAAAAACATTAGTTATATACATAAACTTAACAATATGATTATTTGTGCAATTGTAATAAATTAACAAAGCTAACATTTTCTTTTTCTAGAAATTAATTATTATTTTGATTACAAATTTAATAATTACTAAAAAAAGATTAGCATTATATAATGGTAAAGACATCACTTGCCTAAAGACAAGGTTTGAGGATCCCTGAGTTCGATCCCACTTAAGTCAAAACAAATTTTTTTTGAAGTAAAAAAACTAATTAACTTTTTACTTAACTTTTTCTATTATCCGTATTGATCATATATTTAAATATATATATAGCACATTTTATATATTAAATTTATTTTTTTTAGTAAAACACCCTTTTTTCGAAAAAAAACTTTCTATATCAAAAGAAAATGTGCAGCTCGTAAAATTATATAAATCTAATAATAGCGTGAGCATATGAAAAATAATTGACTAAGTCAAATATTTTTTTTATAGAAAACAAGAATATAAAATGCATCATTTCTCATGTCGCCTTAGGCCCCAAAAATATCAGGGTCAACCGCTTGATTCTTTTTCATTAGTAAGTACCTAATATGCATGGCTTTGTATGTGTCCTCTTATTATTTTAAGGGAGGCAAAGCAATTACGGTTTGAAATAAATTTTTCATAGTAAAGCAAAATTTTACATAAAAACATAAAGAAAACATGAAAACCAACAACTCTTAAGCACTAAAAAAATACATCACCAATTATTTGCCACCTTATTTTAGTAGATGTTGAACAATTTATGACGTCCACAAATGTTCATTATTATTATAAATTATAATATGGGTGTCAAAGAAATTGTGGAAACCATAATCTATATGAAGAGAGGGGCTGAAATGGAGGAATCAAGTCATTGACCTACACATTTGTATATATGTATATAGGGGACTGGAGTGGGGTTGGGGGAGAGGGCATGGCCCCTCCATAGTTCCTTTGGGTTCGCCCCTATGCAGGTGGGGCGAGTTTGGGGCGAAGAATGCAATCCTCATCCTCATCCCCACTTATAGCGGGGTTGAGATAATTCGTTTAATTGAAATTCTCCACTGAGGAAATTATTACCCCATTCCCCATCCAGCAGGGATCCCCACCCCAATGGAGATTCCCCACTTCATAACTTTTTCACATGATATCTAAAAAAATCAAATACATTAGATCCTAAATTAAAATCATTAAAAGTCTTTTCTTCGCAATTGTAAGTCGTTTTCAAATTTTATGTGAAGCATTCGCCATACAAAAAAAGGAAATATACGATTTAATGATTTTGATGTAATTCCCATAGAGAATATTCATGATTCCCGTGGGGAATCCCCATCGAGTGGAATGAGAATCCTCATGGGGATTCTCCATAGTGGGGAGAGGTAATACCTCCCCACCTAATCCCTGATGGTAAAGATGAATTCCCCTATCCCTAGCCTCGTGAGTGCTATAGTTGGCAGGGAATCTCTGCCCCACGGAGCGGATTCCTGTGGGGAATGGGGATTCTCCGCCCCACCTACATCCCTACTCAGAGCAATATTATTTTGAATACCCAAACAATAATAAATGATAATGATAATCAATTATACAGATCATCAATTATTGGATAAGTAATTAATGAAAATTGCAAGGGGAAGAACATGAACTTATTAGAGATATTCTACATTTATTATGTTGGAGATGGTGGAATAGTCCCAAGCCAACTAGTTAGAATACAATATTAAGGTTTATATGTGTGGAGTGGACATTTCATTTTGTCTTGGCATTTTGGAGTAAAGATTCGTACCTATAAGATGAGGATAGTTAAGTTAGGACATAGTATCAATACTGGCGGAGATCCACTCCCTTCTCACAAGAAACATCTGTAAAGACATGTAATTAGGACCTTAAGGTTTCTATTGCAAAAAGCAATACAATTCTCCCAGGACTAAGGATGCAAGCGGGGTGGGGAATGTAACGACCCGTTATGTAAGGACATGTTACCTTAAGCTGGTGATTAATATTAATCCAAATCCTAATTAACTCGAGTTATGCTTGTGATTAAGTTCGGTGTACCTCGATTAGTTTGTGTGTCCATTTGCATGAAGATTTGTGTTTGTTTGAATTGTTTAACGAATTTGTATAGGTTATAGTATAATAAAGGAATTATATACAAGCATGTAAATGGAAAATACACAATAAACAATGAATTACCGGTACACCAAGTGCGGCGAGGGGTCGTGGAATGAATGTGCACGCCTGTGTATACTCGTAGGCATGTCCGGTGAGTTTATTGGTGAGAAAATACACGAGACATATATATATATATATATATATATATATAGGATATATAAATACATATATTAGAAAATAAAAGAATAGTTGAATTATATGGATCATTTGATCGTCTCGAGTGGAGTGTAAGTGCTTGATGGTGTTAAAGTCGGTGTCATTTTAAGGAGTGTCATTTTAACGCATCAACCACTTGATCTGTCTTAAGATAACGTGATGCGTATCTCGAGAAAATCCATATATTTAAACTTAAAACTCATACTTATCTCATTCATTCGAATTGATCAAGCGAAAGAGTGAGGGTTTAGGTTTTTATTCAGATTGAAAAAGAGTATTCACGAAGCTGAATTAGTGTTGATTGAGGAGCTTAAACGCATCAACAACCAGAGATCATCATTTTTGTATGATTTGTTTTTATGTTGGTTAAAGTTTAATTTGATGGTGATGATAGAATCTCTGTGAATTGTGTTGTTTGATGATTGATTATGGTTTGTTACCTCACTGAGGTTCTCCCTAATGAATTTTGGGAGTTTACATTGTTGTTTGAATTATTTGTGGATGGAGCAGTGGCTGATGCCCAGTGTTCTATCGAGACAGCACGTGGTGGGGCGTGTATCACCTAGTAGAGGACCGCGCTCCCTTCATCAACTGTGATGAACACAATTACCGGAGCGCGCCCTACCCATTGAGCAAGCGTACTCCCACTCCAGAAAACAACAATATTGCTGAGTTTTGCTGAAGATTTCTAGAGGAATTAGGAACTACACTACGGGTTCTTGTTATAGAGTGTTGGACATAAATTGATTATAAATGGTCTGCGATAGGTGTAGGATCCCCGGGAAAGCTAGAATGCCCAGAAAAGTTAGGAATTTTAGATGAAAACCTAAACCGAGGTAAGTACGGATTTGCTTATTTATCAATGTTGTCTGGCTATTCAAGTATATGTAGTTCATGTAGTTTATGTACTAGAATGGGGACTGTGTACACTGTGATGGTTTTCAATAAACAGAAAATGATGTTTATTGTGATTCACGAGAATAAGTTCCTGAAACCGAGACCAGGTTATATAGGAGATTGGTTACCTTCCCGGCCTATATGTAACTTCCTAATCAATTTATAGGTTACCTGGATTACGTGCTCACTAGAGGGTTTCAATTAGAATCATTGGGCATTAATGGATAGGCTAGACATCATATCGACCAGTATGTTGGTCTAACATTCGCATTAATGGTAATCGACCCTAATTTTATAAATAAATGGGGATCACAGTGTAATAGTCCAGGATGACTTGTTTTGCATCCGTTATGTATTGATTTATATGCTTTCCATATTCTTGTTAGTTAACATTGGTGCATATTGTTATTGCATAATGTTCTTGAATATTATATGGAATGTTAATGGCTTTGTGAATCCTTACTACTGAGCAAGTTGGAGCACTCACCCAAATTTAATATTTTAGATTCGTAACCCGGCGGTTCAACGAAGGGAAAAGAGAAGATTTAGGTGTCTTGTATCTTCTCTATGATGTAATGAACCTTCTTGTATATATATTCAATATTTGATATATTATGATGTATATAAACATGGTTGGGAGGTTTATAATCAAGGTTTTGAGTTTTGGTAAACTCTGTATTACCACATATTATTATATATCGAAAAGTTTTAAGTTTTCCGCTGCGTATATTCGATATTAATATAAAAGTTGAGTTTATCAGGTACTAACGGAGAGGTTGGTGGCTCTAGTAAAGTCTGGTTGGGTTACCGAGGCTTAATTAGAGTTTCAGGACGAGTATCACCCTAATCGGAACAGGGGATGCTACACGTTCCCTTAAGCTGGTGATATGTTGTCATGGCCCAAATTTCTAATTCTAGTTTAATTCCTTAATCAGAATAATTGACTGGTGATGTAAGACCCGCATCGAGATATGTGTACTTGACTGAGGCAGGTAGCCGAGGTATATGTTAGATTTGTTGTAATGTATACCTAGTATATTGTATACTTGTATACTACTAAGTCACTCACACATGTATATAGATATCGAGATGTAAGCAGAGATGCGCCTCGAGATGTGTCGACATGATACCGGGGGTAGAGAGATATGTGGTAAGCTAACTTAAAATGATGTGGCTTAGTTAGTTGAATTTGATGTGGCTATAATTAATTTTTTATATTAAAAGTAACCTAAGTTAACAAATTAAAACATTAGTCATTGATATTCCTCGATATACGTGTTGACACATCAAGAGACCAGTTGAGTTGGAATTTGTATTAGCAAGATAGAGTTAGTGGAGTTAAAATCAAGATATAAGTCATTAGATTAGTCTCGAGATACGTGCGTATGTTAAGATCAATGGCTATTAAACAACCTTATCAATATATATATATATATATATATATAATTGAATGGATTAGTTCATGCAAACCATTTCATTTCTAAACTTAGAGAATAAGTAAAGTGCTGGAGATGAAGATTGGAGAAGAAGATCAGCAAGTTAGTGAAGAGATTCTAGTGGAATTAAAGAAGTTGATCTAGCTGGTGATGTACAACAACTAGGTAATTCTACTTATACCACTAATTTAGTATACTTTGATGAATTTGGTTTTAATGATAGGGATTTTGTTTCAAATGAGTTGAAAAACCTTTTTCACCGACTTTTTATGACTTTATTGAAGGATAAAATGAGTATTTGAACCTTGAATTTCAAATTTGAAGTTTATTGGTAAAAAATAATGATTTTAGTCATGAAACTGGTTTTTACCAAATTCTGATATGAAGATGTTTTTAATTTCAGAAACCAATAGCATTTTTGAATTCTTCACGTAAATAATAAATTTGCTATCAAGAAAATCCGAATTTCGATTTAAATTGACAAAGTTATGATATTTTGAAGTTGTAGGTATTTTGATGAATTTTTTTATGAAAAACTATGATTTTGGGTTTAAACACCTAAGTTTGTAAAGTTTCGGGTTTTCTAATTGGTTTAATCTAATTTTGATAATTTGTATAAGTCATTAAACACCCTAATTAACCCCAAGAAATTAGAGAGGAGTCTCGAGAGGTTATTGGTGAGATACGAGGTATCGGGAGGCTGGATTAGCCTACGGAGGATTGTAAGTAAACTAATTGAGATGTTTGTTTCCATTTCTTTCCTAATATGCTAAATATTTACAGTCATTTGGACTGAATTAGCTATTGCACTCCAAATGCCATGACTTGTTTTCTATCTCATTTCATGTTTTCTATCTCATTTCATGAGTTTGCTATCATGGCTTTGGTTGTTGATTAAGTAGTTTTTTTTACTCTAAATCATGTGTTATGTCATTCTTGATTGTTAGAATATTTAGTCAAATGAAATAGCATGCTATTAGGTAGGTGTTTGATGGTATTGTAAATATATTTTCCTTTGTGCATTAGATATGCAATTACATTATTCGATTCTCAAACCAAGTCATTCCTTGGGTCATGAAAGTAGTTCTTTATATCTAGGACCATGATATGATAGATATGTGTACGGCACACGGGGTCACTAGACTTCCGGGGATGTTGAGATCTCACCACTAACTTGCGCAGCACATAAGGTATGGGTTCTGGGGTAGTTTACAAGTATACATCACATGTAAATGGCACTTATGAGTATTTATACATGAGATGAGCAGTTGTGGGAATGTAAAGGCGTTCCTGATATTGTTTATGCCCTAAATAGCAAAATAAAGTTGATGTGATGTAACTCACGGTCGACCGATTCTAGAACATTACTACTTAGCGCGAGTGTCAGTTTTATATTATTTAGTTGATGTATCTTATATCATGATTCTTTTTCAGCATAGTTGCTATATTCATGCTTTTAGATACATATTGTATATTTGAAAATGTGGATAAACGTCTATCACTATTACTTTCTACTTTCCTGTACTCACCGTCTTTTTTATGACGGTGGGTGCGGATCCGTCGAGTAGTAGACCGGGCAAAGAGAAGATTGGTGACTACCTATGAGCCAGTGAAGTGCTGCTACATATGATTTTGTAGGTTTTTTTATTTTATTGTATGGCTTATATATGTCTTCATATATTTTTAGGGGATGTATGTTATGGGTTGTGAGATAGTTACCCGACCAGACACGTATCGACATATTATTATCGTCGTTTTATTATATATGCACATGTGATCTTTGTTTCTTGGTTTTCCACATATCAGGGCTTATATTAATGGCTTCCGCTAATTTATTAAGACTTTCACTGAATAATTGTTAAGCATTGTAAACTTTTAATTAACTTTGAATTATTAATTGACGTGAAGTAAGTAAATGCTTATTAGAAAATTTTGTTGGTGAGGAGATGAGTTTCCAAAGGTTGACTAATACGTTGTTAAGTCCTACGTGGTGAGTTTAGGGCTTAATGATGAGATTAGTCTGGGCGGTGCCCGTATTTAAGGGGAGGGGTTGTCACATAAGTTTTAACCTGAGTCCTACTTAACCCGAGTTAGGCTCGTGGTTAAGTTCGACGTAACTCGATTAGCGTGTGCGTGGGTTTGTGTGTGGCAACCCCGCACCCCGAAGCCACCCCGAGGTGTCGTCGCATCGTACGTTCCTCGCCCAGTGGGCCCAACTACACGTGTTCGACATCTACCCGCCCATCTCATGTCTCGATAATCGTGTCCACGGTGTATTACTAGTGTAGTTAACCGGTTATTCATATTAGTCTTAAGTTGTTCCTTTAAGTCTTTAAATTCATTAAGTTCAACTGTTTGTAGCTTATTCAAGTCCTAGCCGTGTTAGTGGTTTGTATATTGCAGAGTTACAAGTAATCAATAAGTATTTTACAACGAAGTCTTAAATTAAATATAAGCATGTATTTTCATTAACTCTTAGGTTTTATAGAGCATCAATCTTACAGTGTAAAAGTCGGAATAGAGCACACTTTATATATAAGGCGACAAAAGTAAATATATACAAGCACACACGTCTCACCAGTCTCCCATAAACCCAAAAATATAGCAATATACCAAAATAAGCACCTACATGTAGTGTGCCGAACTGTGGGCGAGCTCAGATATATTCGCCAAGAATCTCCTTACCCTTACTCGTAAAAGGATCTGCACACAGTAATCACAACAAAACAGATGATGAGTCCAGTAAGTAAAATCCCAAAAAAATTCACTGAGCATTCATATGATAAAGTAAAGAAAATCCAATAAATATTGTTAAATAAACATGCGGAATGTAAACAGGCAACTGTAAATGGATCATCACAGGCGTAAATAACAATAAAGCACAAACGTGTGTGGCTGTTCCAGTCAAACTAGACCATACTTCAGATACCATCCCCAAGATCCCACCAATGGGTGCATCCAACCGGCCCATCACTTGGTCCTCTTTGCGTCCGGCGTAGACCCACGACACACCAACACATGTACTGACAAAGTAGCTCAGGTCGTTATCCACCGAGGTCTCCTGATACACATGTTATGGTCTAGCGTGCCCTAGACACACAACAGAACACCGATCGGGAGTAAACTCAACCAACGATCCAAATAGTGATACATACATAAATAATTGAAGTAGATAAGGAATAGAATTAGGAATACACTGGACAAGATAAAATAAGACAGTAATGAAAGCAGTAAATACTCAAGTGACATTCATTTGGTTACATACTTCAAAACACTCTCTAACTTCCCCGGACTCCCGATTCCAACCCGACTAGCTCCCCAATGCCGAGCTACGATCCCCTAAGTCCTTGAAGTCCAATTTCCTATGTTTTCCATGATTCCAAGTTGATTAGTATTGCATTAAGTCAAAAATCCCATTATTAGCCCTTTAAATTCAGTTTTCATCTTTCATTAACGCGCTGATGGGTCTACCTAGCGCGCTAGGTGGAGTTAGCGCATTATGGGATATGTCTAGTGCGCTATTGTTCTTCATTTTGAAAAACAGTAGAACACCGACTCGTTAGTACACTAGCCAGCCTGGTTAGCGCGCTAACTGCGCTCTGTGAAAATGTTCTCAATTTGAGAATTCTATCCCCAACCCCCAATTAGCTAACCAAACCCCATAAATCCATTCTCCACTCAATGGTAACTCCAAATCATTATTCAAACCAACATAATAACAACAATTAAATCAAATTCATTAATTTTATGAAATCACTACTTTTACTTCATCAAGGCGACATCAAAGATCAGTGACCAAGCCTTCAAATTCGAATTTACACCAACACACTCAAATTTGAACTCGTTTTCATGTATATAGGGTGAAGGAGATGATTACCTTGTGTTGAATCTCCAATTTGAACTCTAATTGATGATCTCCAGCTCCAAACCTCCTCCTCAACTCTCTGATATTCCAGAAATGAATATAGTTTTTGGTTTGCATGTGTTGATGAATCCATCAATCTATATTAAGGTGGGATTGATTCTTAGGCAATGATCTCAATGTATTTACGTATCTCAAAATTCATCTAATGGCCTATCACTTGACACCTTTCCCACTTACTCTCTTCAAATGATACCAATTAGTAACTCACTTGGTTCCTAGATGTGTCAATACGTATCTAAATATTAATCTTTATGGTTTCCAATTTAATTAATCAAACTATATGTCTTTATTATTTAATTTAATTACATTAGCTTAGGCCCATTATAATATATATGGTTAGTGCTTTTATTCAACAATTTAGCCAAATTTGTGATCCCACTAACCCTCAACTACCCGACACCCAGTGCCCTGCGTCTCGGCACGCATTTCGAAGTAATTTCATAGCATATTCTATTAATTAAATCAACTTAGCCTATGGTTATATTACCCATTATGATTGATCATTTAGTCGTCTTAACGTGAGTTAGTCGAGTTTCTTAGTGTACCCATAGTTCACCTACCCATTACCCTCGCTAACACGCCTTACGAAGTGAATACCCGTCACACCGATTCACCCGATAACAACGTACACACATGCAATGTTATAGTAATATAACGCATTTAAACACCACATATAAACAACCATCATCCACAAATAATATATATTCCATCGGTTCTCTTGTCTAAGTCAACCGAGTTGTCCAAGTAACGCACGAATTATGACAATTAATCCCCGAAATTAACGTTAATCCTAGTTTAATTAGTTTGGGTCGTTACATTGTGTGATGAATGTTTGTATGGCATGTTTAAATATATTTTATAAGTTTTGGGATTAATCGGGAATTAATACAAGGCTATAATTGGAAAATAAACAATTAATTGATAAATTGCAGGTACATTAGGTGCGACGAAGGGGTCGTGAAATGAATGTGCATACCCAAGAATACTCATAGGCGTGTTTGGTGAATTTATTGGCGCTAAAATACACGACATGTATATATATTTATATGTAATTGATATATAAATATATATATATATATATATATATATATAATTGAAAATTATAGGTTTGATTTGATTTATATGGATCGTTGGATTACCTCGATATGAGTGTAAGTGAAGATTGTGTTAAGATGTGTGTTACGATAGGTTGTCACTTTAGCACAATGCTCACTTGATCAGTCTCAAGATAGCTCGATGCGTATCTCGAGAAAAATTCATATATATAAATCAAAAGCTTCAAACTTATCACTTAATCACTATTTGATTCGAGGAGGAGAGAGATTAAGCAACTGAGGGTTTGATCATGAAGGGATCGATTCAGAGAGATTGTTTAGTGATTTGAAGAGATTGGAAGGGATCAAAACACGATTAATTCAGTGATCATCACTATTTGGTAAGTTTTAGTTTGGTTTTCAAGTTGAGTTCTTGATGTAGGTGATGAATATTGTGTTAATCGTTGTTGTTATTGATTGAAAATGAGTTAAAACTTCATTAGATGGGATTAGACGGGTACGATGAAGGGATGAAAATTCATCCATGCATGAGATTGGTACGGGATCGAGGGATAAATTCTTAAGCGGGGACGAGGATGAAGATGGGTTCACATCCCTCCCCTCCCCATTTGCATCCCTTGGCCTGGATTCGCAAGAAATGAATTAGATCCATGTGGATTGCCAGCTAGAAAGCTGAGGGGCTGATCAGTTGGCCCCACTTTATAATACTTTAGCGCTAAGTCAATAAATCCTTTACTTGAGAGCCATTTGGCCTAATTAATTAAGTCTCTCTGCTTTCCTTTCGACTCTTAACGTACCACCTGCATGCCATCTCCTAATTGTTGGTGAGACTGTTTGGATATATTTGCATATAGTTTTCAAGAACCACTAAATTATATGTACGAAATATTAATTATTCCACAACTTCCTGGCTATCCTTTGAAATATTATTCCACAGCTTTCAAGAAGAATGATGCGCGTGATCTTTAAAATACATGCATTTACTTTCAATAACATGTCGTCTGTGTCATATAATATTAATTGTCGCATGAAACTCTATCCAAACTTGTTGTCATAACCTAGCTAGTCTAACTTATATAATACAAATGAACACGTTAAGAACTCGGACCAGTTCCCTCCACTGTAAGAATGAGCTTAGAATTGTGCGAGTTAGGCGCATAGTCCAAAGCTTGATTCTTCGCAGCGTCAAAATTATTTGGGCCACTGAGATATGCTCAGATCGATTGCACCAGAGCATCGTGAGAATAGTCAGACTCGCTTGAATATCACATATATATAAAAAAGGGAGCGGCTAAAAGGACCCCGATTTTTACTAAACATACCCTACCTTAGTGAAATGATCCAACTACCCCTCTATATAAAAGGATTTTTACTAATCATACCCCACGCACCCCACTTACCCCGTACCCCATCCGCCTCACTCACCCATCGCATCTCACCACCAACCCGAATCCCACGAAGTCCGAGCAAAACCACGTCGATTCGACGTCGTGGGTGCATTCCTCATCTCTTTTAATGTCGATTTCGAAGTTTTTCTGAGTTTTTTTTTTTTTTTTTTTTTTACTTTTTCGATTCAGTATTTTGTAAGATTGTACTTGGGTTTAGGGCTTCGATTTGGGAGTTGAATATTACATTTATTGTCCAAAGTCTTGATGGAACCGAAGATATTAAACGATTCTGAACAAAACCTACAAATTTTTGGTCATTTTCATGTGTTTTTTGGGAGTTTTGAAATTTTGTGTTCATTCTTGTTGTCCCGTGCGTGTCGGACACAGAGAGCCAACACCTCTTCAAATGTGTCGGACACACAAGACCGACACCTCTAAAGAGGTATTGGTCGACTTTAACCGAAACTGCAAAAATAACTAAGTTTCAGTAGGTAACGAAGGAATCCAACCGAGACCTCTTTAGAGGTGTCGGTCCTATGTGTGTTCGACAGTTCTAAAGAGGTGTCGACTCCTCTTCAGAGGTGTAGACTCTTTGTGTCCGAAACATCTTCAGAATGGGTGTGGGGTGAGGGTGACGACAATGGGGTACAACAATGGTATTTTTGAAATTTTGAGAAAAAAGTGAGATACACTAAGTAAAAAGTTAGGTACAATAAAGTAAAAATTTAAAAATGAAGTACGCTTGGTAAAAATTGGGGTCCGTTTAGTCGTTCTCACAAAAAATAACATATTAAGTACTAATTTTACCATGCAACATCTCATTCGTTGCATCAACATCTCATTGGTTACACCTACGTAGGTGTGGCTGACGACTCTCTTTTACGTCATTGTATTAATTTGGTCACACCCAAAAGAATGCAATTAAGCCCACGTGGTTCACCTAATTTTTTGAGGAATACGTATCTTGGAATTTGCTACACTTATCCACTTGAGGCATTTTGATTGAGCTCATAGCTGATGTGGCAATGAAGACTCACAGCCGATTCTCCTTATTAAATCAGTCCACCGGCCAATTTGTTAGCCGATCAATTCTTAATCAAATTGATTTTACCTCAAAAATTGATGGCGTCATATGACAATTAATTTTTTTATTTTTAAAAAATTGTTTGAGGTAATGGAAGGTATGTAATTAATTAAGTCGTCATTCGTGTGATTTTAAAAAATATATATTTTTAATTTTCATATTATTAATTTTGATCAGGGTATACTTTACACAAAATCAAAACTTTAGGATAGATTTATGAAAATCAAAAATAAGTTAGGAATTAGGATAGAATTATCAATGCTCTCGAAATTTGAATAAACTTGTATATTAATAATGATGGGATTTGCCAAGAAAAGCCGACGTGGCTGTGTGATAATTGTATTGTACTTCAAAAGTACATGCACTCCATCTTTTTCTTTCTTTAATTTTTGTTATAATTAAGAAATAAACCAATTTGTCTCCGTAGAGACTCAAACCCAAAAGTCTCAATGTTTTTTATTTTTTATTTATTTTGACGAGGGACTTCATATTGGAGACGTGGGAACTTAAATAATAGTCCCACCATATTGGTCAAATAAGGTTTTCCATTAATAAAGTCCACTAGAACATTTTTGACTTTTAATAGAGGTTTTAAAACCCTTATTGAATAAAGTGTTATTAAATGTCATGTGAGAATGTGTTATGTTTTAATTTTTACAAAAAATATGTTCGGACTCTTTGAGTCCGGACCTAAAGATTTTTTATTAATAATTTAAGATATCTATCTAAGTAAAAGACATAATTACCCTCTACCCCCAAACACCAATAATGAATTTGAATTAAGGGTCTTTATGTCTTTTTGGTTGTTTGAGTCCGGATTTTTTGAGTCCATCTAGCACTACCCTAATTTTTAATACATGTATTACATAGAGGTTTTTAAAAACCCATATCAATTAAGTGTTATTTAATAACACCTCTTTTAATAGGGGTTTTAAAACCTCTATTAAAGACTGAAATTGTTCTAGTGGTATATAAGTGTGGACATACTATTAAGTAGTATGGATGTTTTTGAGTTGAAAGATGGTTAAGAACAATATCAAAGACGACGATTCGGCATAGACTTAATTAAGAAGATAAGCCTTAGGTGGATTTCATTTGACCAAGTGGTTGGAGATGTGTGGACTAAAAATAACAGTCTCGCATCGATTAAGTAAGATTTCACAATGAAGTACATAAGTGTGAATCTCCTGATGAATAAAAAAAAATGTGATTCTTCAATCAATTGATTAGTATCGAATCTTTTTGAGTTAAAACTCCATACATATGAGTTGAAAGGTTGTTAAGTTACTTAGAGACAATAATATCAGTACTGGCTGAGATTTACGGGCTCGCATGGACGTGCTCAGGCAGAAAATTAACACTTCAATACGAGTCGAACCGAGATTAATTTTACTTCAACGCGAGTCAAACTAAAACTAAAATTTTCTTAAACTTTACAATTTAGCAAGTAATATATAACTCATTTTTTGCAACGTAGGCGTAACCTCCTATCAATTTAGTGAGCTTCCCACGTATCTCCATACAACTTATCTCCCATCTTTTTTGACAATTGTCAAATGATTTGTTACGTTGAAATTAAGTTAGGGAGTGCTATGGCCGAAAAAGAAAAAACCAAAACAAAAAGTAATATGTTATGGAATATGGATGACCATGCATGTATACCAACATATTGTGTAGTCATGTAACTTGTATTTCTCACTTAATAGTACCTCCACTTGTCTATGTATTGTCATGTAACTTGTAATCATCTCCAATGTACACCAACTATTCCATGTATTGTCTATGTTGCTTGTGATGTATGTTGTATGACTTGTGGTGTATGTATAACTTGTACACATTGTATAAGTACAATTATCATCATCACCAAATGGCCTATATAAAGGGTGCCAACCCCATTGTAATACACACACCAAGTTGAATGAAAACTTCTCATTCCAACTATCTCATTTCTTCTCTTCTCATTTGTAGTAGTAGTTTGTAGTAGTAGAAGTTCTTAGTCTTCTATTTCCTTCTCTAGTTTTTAGCAAGTTCCAACTCAATTTACAACATGTTATCAGCACGAGCTTGCTCTAGCATTAAGGAGATCTTGAAGTTCAAGAAGGCTTGTTAAGGAGACAAAGCTAGGAATGTATAACTTTTGTTATTTAAATAAGTTCAATTTATTTATATATTATCATGGTTGCTTCCTTTTATTACATGCATCACTTCTATATGCATACTTTATTCATATACTATACATTATTACGTCACCGATTGCGAAAGTATGCTCTGTAGTTGCGTCTTGTACGATCTTCTACATCAGAAATCAAAAGTCAATATGTGACATAACTAGTTTTCTCTTAAAACTACAAACGATTAGTTATTGTTCTATTCTTGATTTTATAATACAAATAATGCTATAAGTTTGAGTTGATAGTGGTAAGCCTTGTCCCCGGTAAAGCTAAACATTGAAAGGGAGACGGATTATCCCGTTCGAGGAGGCATGGCATTTAAGCAGACTTTGTCTCGCCACCAAACCTGGAGGTTGTCCCACCAACTCATACGAATAGTACATTTGATTATTAATGAATCAAGTTGTGAACATATACTTAATCATATGCTATGTTTTTTTTTTTACATAAAAGAAAAGAGAAAATTATTTTCTATTATATTTACTTTCAAAATATTAATCAACCATAGTTGAATATGTTACCTTATTATAATTCTTGTCATGATAATTAGATATTACAAATTATGAATAAAGCTTGCATCTATGCAAGGCTGTATGTTGTACACAATCATTTGCCAATATCTCTTTAGAGATTTGAAAAGTGAATATTTCATATATGTTTTCACCCTATGGAGTTATAAATATATAAATACCAAAAAAAAAGGTAATACTCCAAAAGCTCAAAATGAGCGGTTGAGTCTCAAGCTACAAAATTTAATCATCAAATATTAATTATAATTCCACAATTTTAATTACCTCTATGTTGAGGCTACGTGGAAATATGACTGATGAGACAATAAAAATAAGGTCACGTGGCCCGCCTCGATTTATTGTTTGCAACAAATATCGAGTGCGCACATCAATCCAATAAATATTAAGGATTGATTTCTTGTCTCATGGTATTTGAGTAAAATAATGAGATATTATAAATATAATATCGCTCCCGTCAATTAGTTCAAACTTCAAATTAAGAAGCATATGTTGCATATAATGATCATGATCGCAATAATAAGTTTATGGACGTGGAAAATGTGAAAATATCAGGTAAATGTCGTATTGACAATTCCAACAAAGGTGGAACAAAAGTGGTGCACCACTACAAAGGGTAAATAATTATTGACAATGAGCGCTCATAATTGTGACATTTTTTGGTCATATATGAAAGGCTATTTTGCCTAAATATTGTCATATATATACCCGAAGATTTTTGTGACATTTACCATGCCTTCAAAATCAAAGGCAAAATATTATGAATTTTTATCATTGAAATATGACTCTTTTCTAATTTGCCAAACATTATTTGTCCAGATGGATCAACAAATCATGTGTTCAAATCATGAATCAAACAAGAGCGATATATGCCTTGCTGATTGTGCTACAACGCACACAATCCTTAAAAACAGAGAATATTTCTCTAGTTTGAACTTAGCTGAGGCTAATGTTCAAACAATATCTGCATCTCCAATTTGATTAATGGCTCTGGAAGAGCAAATATTATGTTGTTTGGGGGAACAACAATTCATGTTGACAATGCCTTATACTCTGAAAAATCCAGAAGAAACTTACTGAGCTTTAAAGATATTCGACAAAATGGATATCACATTGAAACCGTGAACGAAAATAATAGAGAATTTCTCTATGTCACATTGGTTTCAAATGGGAAAAAAGAAGTGTTAGAAAAATTCCCAGCTTTATCATATGGATTATATTTTACTCATATAAGGCATGTCGAAACGAATGTCGTCTTGAATAAGAAAATTAATGATCCAAAGACATTCGTTTTATGGCATGACCGGCTTGGTCATCCAGGATCATCGATGATGCGAAGAATAATTAATAATTCGCATGGACATCCTTTAAGGAGTCACAAAATATTTTTAGCTGGTGATTATAATTGTGCTAGTTGTTCTCAAGGTAAATTGATAGTTAAACCATCCCCAAGTAAAATTGTTGTGGAATCCCCAGTTTTCTTAGAACACATTCAGGGAGACATATGTGGACCTATTCATCCTCACTGTGGACCATTTAGATATTTCATGGTTTTGATAGATGCATCAACTAGGTGGTCACATGTTTGTTTGCTTTCGACCCGCAATGTTGCATTTGCTAGACTTTTAGCGCAAATCATTAAGTTAAGAGCACAATTCCCTGACAACCCAATCAAGACCATCCGTCTTGATAATGCCGGGGAATTTCAATCTCAAGCATTTAAAAATTATTGCATAGGAATTATCATTGAACATTATGTTCCACACGTGCATACCCAGATTGATTTTGCAGAATCTCTAATCAAACGCATTCAATTAATTGCCAGACCTTTAATCATGAGAACTAAGTTATCAACTTCAGTTTGGGGACATGCAGTCCTTCATGCAGCATCTATCATTCGTTATAGGCCTACTGCATACCATGAACATTCCCCCATGCAACTCATTTTAGGTCAACAACCAAATATTTCACACTTGAGAATTTTTGGTTGTGCAGTGTATGTTCTATACCACCTCCCAATAGAACAAAGATGGGTCCACAACGAAAACTTGGGATTTATGTTGGATTTAACTCATCGTCCATTATAACATACCTTGAGCCCTTAACAAGGGATTTATTTACTGCACGTTTTGCTGATTGTCACTTTGATGAAGCAATTTTCCCACCATTAGGGGGAGATAAGAAGCCAATTCAAAATGAATGGCGCGAAATTGCTTGGAATGCATCAACTTTATCACATTATGATCCACGCACAAATCAGTGTGAACTTGAAGTTCAAAAGATCATTCATTTGCAACAAATCGCAAATCAATTACCTGATGCATTTAATGATGCAAAACAAGTGACAAAATCACATATTCCAAGCTTGTAAATGTTCCCGCAAGAATTGATGTCTCTGTGCACCAAAATGCACAAGAACCAACGAAACGCTTAAAGCGTAGAAGACCAGTTGGTTCAAAGGATACAATTCCTCGAAAGAGGAAAACGGGAGTAAAAATAAATACAAATCAAAATACTCATGAGAAAGCACAAGAATCATTTGGATAAGGATTTGTCAGAACAAGTTGATTCTGACGAGGAACAACTACCTCTAGAAAAAGAGGAAAAAGATGAAAATAATGAGATCTCAATAAATTATTTAAACTCTGGTAAGATTTGGGATCGAAATAAAATTGTTCCTGATGATATATTTGCTTTCAATGTGTCCTTTGAAATATGCGAAAATGATGATGATCCAGAACCACGATCAGTGGACAAATGTCGAAAAAGACCTGATTGGCAAAAATGGCAAGATGTTATCCAAACAAAGCTAAACTCGTTAAGTAAACGAGAGGTTTTTGGACCGATTGTTCAAACGCCAGATGGCGTAAAACCTGTTGGATATAAATGGGTAATTGTACGAAAAAGAAACGAAAAAAATGAAGTTACAAGGTACAAAGCAAGACTCATAGCTCAAGGTTTCTCACAAAGACCTGACATCGATTATGAGGAAACTTATTCTCCTGTTATAGATGCAAACAAATTACGTTCTTGATAAGCCTTGCAGTTTCTGAAGGGCTTGATATGCATTTAATGGATGTCGTTACAGCATATCTGTACGGATCCCTAGACAGTGAGATATATATATGAAAATCCCTGAAGGATTTGTAATATCCGAAGAAACAAAATCAAAACCTCATAACATGCATTCTATAAAATTACAAAGGTCTTTGTACGGATTGAAACAATCCGGACGAATGTGGTACAAACGTCTTAGTGATTATTTACTGAAGAAGGATATGTAAATAATCCGCTTTGCCCATGTGTCTTCATTAAAAGATCATCAACATGATTTGTGATTATTCTTTGTATATGTTGATGATTTAAATATAGTGGGAAACCACGACGACATCGTTAGAACATCCGAATACTTGAAAAAGGAATTCGAGATGAAAGATCTTGGAAAAACAAGACTTTGTCTTGGTTTGCAAATTGAACAGTTTTCAAGTGGAGTTCTTGTCCATCAATCAAATTATATTGAAAAAATATTAAAAAGATTTTATATGGACAAGGCACATCCATTGAGCTCTCTAATGGTTGTCAGATCAATTGAAGTGGATAAGGATCCATTTCGACCTCATGAAAATGATGAAGAGCTAATTGGTCAAGAGGTACCATATTTAAGTGCAATTGGTGCACTTATGTATCTTGCAAATTGTACAAGACCTGACATTGCTTTTGCTGTCAACCTACTTGCAAGATACATCTCTTCACCAACTCGAAGACATTGGAATGGTGTTAAACATGTTTTTCGATATCTTCGATGAACAAGTGACATGGGTTTATTTTACTCGAGAGGAGTAAAATTGAATCTCCAAGGTTATGCTGATGCTGGATTTTTATCTGATCCCCATAAGGCCCGTTCTCAAACGGGATATGTATTCACATGTGGTAATAATGTTGTATCATGGAAGTCAGTAAAACAAACTATGGTTGCTACTTCTTCCAATCATTCTGAAGTACTTCCAATTCATGAAGCAAGTCGTGAATGTGTATGGTTGAGAAACATGATTGAACATATTCAAGAATCATGTGGATTGCCTTCAATAAAAGATTCTCCAACCATATTATATGAAGATAATGCAGCATGTATTGCACAATTAAGTGAAGGATTCATAAAAGGGGACATAACAAAACATATTTCACCAAAATTCTTTTATGCGCATGAGCTTCAGAAGAATGGTGAAATTGATGTCAAGCAAATCCGATCGAGTGATAATCTTGCTGATTTATTCACAAAAGTCTTACCAACTACGACATTTAAAAGGCTTACATATGGTATTGGCTTGCGTAAACTTAAAGACATTGCAAGTAAAGAAACCGAACAAGTTTCACCCATGTTCACATGATGGGGAGTTATTGATTAGTGTATTGCACTCTTTTTCCCTTAGCTATGGTTTTATCCCATTGGGTTTTCCTAGCAAGGTTTTTAATGAGGCAATCTTAACAATATTATACCCATCTTAATATTTATGAGAATAGTGTACTCTATTTCTTTTACTATATTTTTTCCCACATGGTTTTTCTTAGTAAAAGTTTTAACGAGGCACAATCTCTAAGCAAGTGTCATCCAAGGGGAGTGTTATGGAATATGGATGACCATGCATGTATACCAACATATTGTGTAGTCATGTAACTTGTATTTCTCACTTAATAGTACCTCCACTTGTCTATGTATTGTCATGTAACTTGTAATCATCTCCAATGTACACCAACTATTCCATGTATTGTCTATGTTGCTTGTGATGTATGTTGTATGACTTGTGGTGTATGTATAACTTGTACACATTGTATAAGTACAATTATCATCATCACCAAATGACCTATATAAAGGGTGCCAACCCCATTGTAATACACACACCAAGTTGAATGAAAACTTCTCATTCCAACTATCTCATTTCTTCTCTTCTCCTTTGTAGTAGTAGTTTGTTGTAGTAAAAGTTCTTAGTCTTCTATTTTCTTCTCTATTTTTTAGCAAGTTCCAACTCAATTTACAACATAATAAATAATAAAAAAAAGTAAGTCAAGGGGTCAATTTCGGTTTGCTTTTTTTATCTCGTCTAGTCAATACTACGTACTATGATACAAAAGGATCAAGGATGTACGACCCATTGACTTGAGTCAACGAGGAGACTTGGACTCCATAGGGTCATTTTTTATTGTTTCGGATATCTGTTAGAGTCAAATTATAATGTTTTCGTCAAAAAAAAGACAGGATAATGTTACTTTTTATTTTTCGTACAAAGGTATGTACGATCTCAAGAAAAAAAGAAAAATAATTGAATTTTTTCGTAAGAACTTCTCAATAGTTTTTGAGGGCCTCTAAGGGCACCCCACCATTTAATGAAGGCACCCAAAGTTTTTGTAAAAATTTCAGCAAAAGTGGAAAAGACTATTTTGCCCTTGTATATATAGTGATTCAAACCTCACAAATCATTTTGACAAAGAAAAAAAGGCACCCCACCACAAGGTTGAACCACAAATCCACACCGCGTTTGTCGACTTTTTATCGATTCTTGCGGATTGACATCATCCGACAGCGAGTAAACAATGTTTGACAACCATATGATAGTTTATTAGAACCGTTTAGTTGTGGAAAACAAGTGAAAATGATGATTTGTTTGTCAACGTAGGGTTTGGTAATTTCTTCAAATCCGAAGTTGTTTCCACTATATAATGGAGGATTGTAATGCTTCGGTGCGATGAAGTCGTCCTCGAGGTAATTTTGCGATTTTTTGTGTTTTTTATGCGGTTGGGAGAAGTTTTTGTCCGGGTGCGCGATTGGCCTCGGCCTCGCGGCAGACCGAGATGTATGGTGATGTCTCGGCCCCAAAGGACCGAGAGGTGTACTTAGGTCACGGTATGGTACGCCAGGTGTACAACCGAGAGTATGAGCACATTCTCGATTGTACACCACCGACACCACATTACCTACCACTAATTGTAGCTCTCGTCATGTCTCGGCCGAGAGAACTAGAGTACTTTCGGCCATGCGTAATCGCGACATCGTGAACTCTTCCGCCTTTGTGGCCGAGACTTCGAGTTCCCAAAATCAGCTTCTGTCTCGGCCATGCGAGGCCGAGATCGTAGCACGCCTCTCGGCCCGTGTGGCCGAGAACCGCGAATTCTCATTTCTTTAACTATTCAACCGAACCCTAAGAGACGAAATCGGCCACACCACGACCCTACGAACCTCAAAAAGCCGTAAACCAAAGGAGAAACACAAGGCGAGACACGGAAAACACGATTTTGGAGATTCCTCTCACCGGTCGATTCAAACTAAATGGGTTCTTGCACAACATTCGGTGAAGGTGGTGGGGTGCTCGGGGTTCGGTGAAGGTGGTGGTGGGGGTGGTCGGGTGCTCGGGGTTCGGTGATGGTGGTGGCGGTGGTGGTGGCGGTAGTGGTGGTAGTGGTGGTGGGGTGTAAGGGTTTTTTGCACTAGGGGTATTTTTGGTATTTTGGGTTTAATTTTCGGGTGCCCCAGGTAAATCAATTTGTGCCCACATTAACTGGGTGCCTTCATTAATAGGTGGGGTGCCCTTAGCGGCCCTCTAGTTTTTATACAAAAAAAAAAAAAAGAATTAATTTTTTTTTCTTTTCCTCCTTTCGGGCAGTTTCTAGTGGTATTTACGAGGCTGTCTGGTTTTTGGCATGATAGTTGATGGCCTCATTTGTCTAATACTTTGATAAGAAGGAGTAGAACGGAAGGAGTAGAACGGTGAGATATGGTTAGATTTCAGGTGCTCGGTGGTGAGGAACGACGAGGGACGTGCGTTGGAGGCAAGCGGCGTCCATCGGAGGCAATTATTGCCATGGAAGTTGCTTGGGTTGCGGCTGGTCTAACTTTTATTTTATTTTTTTTTCAATTATTGTTTTAGTGTGTTTTGTTTTAATGTTGTTGCCCTGCTCGCGGGGTATTGGTTGTCCCCGATCATGGGGTTTATTCTCCCATCTAAGTTATTGTCTGCTTCCTAGGGTTGGAACCGCACCATTGTGTGCGCGATTTGAAATTCATTTCTGAGCTTCCATGACCTTGTTTGATCTATTTGTAATAGATTCACTTACATAGCCCTTACAAGCCCTTTTAGGGCTATGAATATATCAATATAATCTTTTTTGACAAAAAACAAAAAAAAACTATTGCGACAAATCACAGCGGAATAACTAAAATTATAGTTTCACGAATACACCTAAAGGTAAAAAATCCACTGTGAAAATAAGAACACAAGAATTTACATGAAAAATCCTAAAATCAAGATAAAAAAATCACGAGCAAAAACAAGACAATCTACTATCAATAGTTTAGTACAAAAAAAAAACATCATCTATCTAAACCCCAGATAGAAACCCCAACAATATTCAATTTCACAATGTCACGTACCCTCTTTGTGACGACCTAAAACCCAAAAGACATGTCTTAGGGGCAATTTAGTAATTTCGCAAATTTTACACTAGTTGGTCCCACCATATAAATCTAATTGTAAACCTTAGCCCTTTTTTGTTTGAAAACGAAACACATAGAGAGAAAGATAGATTGAAATGTGTTGGAGATCTAACTCAAACAAAGTCTCATTTGAAGGTAAACTCATTATACATACTATATATTTCCTTGTTCAAGTTGATTAGCAAACTTGGTTTGGTTTCATTAATGGATGAGAATTTGAGTTAGTGGTGTTTATGAGGTTGGAGAACCTCAATAAAGGGGCGGCGTTGTCGCGACGTCGTCGAAAAGAGACGGTAGTGACTAGTCGACGTTCGCTGAAGGAAGGGCGACGAACCACCGCCGCTGGAGAAGGACGGCAGACCGCCACCCAATTGCTCTGCCTAGCGAGACCAGGGGTTAAATTGAACCTTGGTCCTCAAACCATGGGTTAGTTTGACCCCTGGCCATCCTAATCGGCCATTGGATCGAATTTTAGGGCCAATTTGGCCCCTGGACCCAAAAAAAGAATAATGTATATATATGTTAAATAAAAATAATATATATAAGTAAAATACAAATAAATCCTTGCCTTCAAACAGTGGGGCGCTACCGCGTTCCCAAGGGAGACCAACCAGGTCCCACCCCTAGACCCTCGCACCAGGCGATGGAGTACCCGCTGGACCCATACTAGTGGACCCCCTAAAAATAAATTAGAATTAATATATCACTTATTGTTGATGTGAATGTGTCTTAAATTGTCTAAATTAGCAAGGTGGTTCGCATTGGACCCCGAGCGCGCGAAGATCAGAAACAAGATTCGCAGTGAGTCCAGATAAGTGGGGAGCTTGCTCAATTATCAAATATGGCATGTTATTCGTTATTTTAGGACATTTGTTTTGAAAATTATAGACATGGGTAATAGGTTGCAACTTGTTATTGACATGATCTTACTTATCTATGGTGGTATTATGTGATATGAACACTCGTGTTGCTTTGCTTGATCAAAAAAGTGGGTTTGAGCCGCCAAATCAAAAGAGTGGGTTTGAGCCGCCAAATGATAAATAAGTGGTTTGTGCTTGTGACGACCGATTCCCCAAACCGGTACTGCCTGGCCTAATCCCGAGATTAAGACCCAACCCACGCCATGTAGGACTTAACAGCGTATTAGTCAGCCTTTTAATTTCATTATACACCATCAACATAGATATATACATTAGTTGTTAGTTATAATTTTCAGAGTTCATTAAGAAGTTATTACATTATGTTAATTATCATCGGAAGACTTAATAAATTTGGGAAGCATTTATAATACCTACAGTGAAAACCAGGTAATAAACGATCATATAAACTAACCAAAGTAATACATGAAAATAGTAGGAAAATCTAGTCTTCAACCCAATCTACAACTCAAAGTTATACTAAAAGACATAAGTAATAGATATACCAAAATGGTCACCTACAAAAGTAGCAGGAACTATCTTCCGTCGGCTCAAAACTACTCGTCGATCCTCTCCTTCCCTGGTTTGCTACTCGAAGTATCTGCACCCACCGTCATAAAAAAAACGGTGAGTACAGTAATGTAGAAAGTAATACTGAGAGACATTTATCCACATTTCCAAATAGACAACAAGTATATGAAAGCATAATAATTGCAAAGAAAGCCGAACAAGAATCATGTTATAAGATACTCTACTTAAGTAAAATGAAACTGACACGCGGCTAAACGGTAATGATTTAGGGCTGGTTGACTATGAATTTAAATTACATCAACTCTATTCCACTATCTCAGGGTGGAGCTGTGCTCTACACCTCTGTTAAAGGTCAGAGCTGAGCTCTACGCCTTCATAATTACTCGTTTATATATTCTTGCCGACAACCCCAGGTCCCATAACCCGTGTGCTGCACAAGCTAGTGGTGAAATCAAGACATCTCCGAAAATCTAGTGACCCCGTGTGCCGCCCCTTCTTTATAATGGTCCTAGATACAAGAACTACTTTCACAACTCAAGAAGTGACATAATTTAGGAATCCAACAAAGTGATTGCATAACTAACGCACAAAGGAATGGATTTACAACACCATGAATCACCTACCTAATAGCATGCTATTCTACTTGATTTACACACTTAACAACCAATAATGACATAGCATGTGAATAAGAGTCAATGAATAACACTTAAACATAAACCAATGCCATGATAACAAACTCATGAAACAAGATGAAACAACAAAGTCATGGCATCAAGAGTACAATAGGCTCATCGGTCCAAATGATTGTAAACAAAAAACATAATGGAAAAGAAATGAAAATAAATATCTCAATCAGTTTACTTACAAACCATGTCAAGCTCCCATGCTAATCCGATCTCTCGACACCTTAAAAATCGCACTCGAACCTCTAAGGCTCTTCCCTAGGCTCCTGATATTATTCAACATGTTTTATAATATGTTTAGACCATCAGTTAAGGTGTTAAGCTTGTTTAAGGTGTTTGAGTTTAAGTTAGGAAATTGCAGTCAATGTGCTGTCAAAAGCACCTAGCGCGCTGGGTAGTTTATTTAGCGCGTTAGTGACCCCTTTACCGCACTACCCATATTTACTAGCGCGCTACACGCATGTAGCGTGCTAAACGCAAGAAATCCCATAAATTCTGCACTTCGAATTTTTGGGTTTCCTCCTTCGATTGGCCATCACTCAAAGCCTTGGGTCTCTCTTACCCTCCACCAAAGACCCAATACATCATCCATAACAACAACATCAATCATACCCACGGGACTTAACTATGCATTTCCAAATATTCAAATGATATTTAAAAGCATATAAATGGGAAAAGCGGAAAATAAACCATATGCGAGTAAATACCAGAGTTAAACAAGTGATACCGACACTAGGCTAAGTAGTGGTGATTTAGGTCCGGTCGGCAAAGTGAAACATGTCACTCCGACTCAATAATCATATAGCACAAGGGACTCTAACCCAAGTGTTACCAGGGACTCTAACCCTGGTGTGTAGACCACCTCAGGGACTCTAACCCCGAGTGTCAGTGTCAGGTAACATGTGCCGACATCCCCAGGGACTCTAACCCCGTGAGTCGCGCACACCTCGATCGAGTACGGGACCTAAATGCGAAAACTACTTTTTAAATTTCAAGAAATACCAAGTATGGATTGTCAAGGCATATGCACATCTGCACACCTAAACAAATAAGGAATACAAGTCCTCTTAAACATTTATAAGATATTCACTAGCCTAATAGCATGTTATTTATCATTCAATTCACATTTGAAACAACAAGAATAGACATAGCATGGGATAGAATCAATGAATCAAATCAAATGAATGGATATCATGCAAACTAGACTCATCAAGTGAGCATAGACACAAAGAACACATGATATAAGAATACAAAAGAAAAATAGTCAAAAGGACTATGCAAGGACAACAATTAATAGAAATGAGATGCCAAGTAAATTTGCCATTGGGTATACTCACAACAACAAAGTAAAGTCCTAGCTTTACTGGCATCCCGATACTCCAAATCTTGTATTCACTCTTTCGTACCCTTTTCCTAGGTTCATGAGTTTGGTGTCTCATTAGTTCAAGTATAGCGGGTTTAAGCTCAATTTAGTGGTGTTTATTGTGTATTCAAATTGGTTCAATAGACTTTAAATCAATCTTCCTAAATCAGACCCTAAAGACTAAATTAAGTTCAATTTCAGTCATACATTTTAAAGCAGTTTTTTGGCATGAAATGGTCAAAATATCGAAATATAATTTTTCCCAATTTTTCTGGAATTTTTCCAAGTTTTTCCCAATTATTTCTGTTTGGGTCGGACCCGACCGACCTGACCATAACGGGTCCAGCTAACAGTCCAAGCTGGTAGAGCCCACGGGCCGAGCCCGGCCCGTTCGGGCCCGGCCCACAGGGGATGCACACGCGCGCGTGCGTGTGCATCTTCCTCAGCTGATTGAACCAGTTTCACTGGTTCGATCATTTTTTTTCTTCTTCTTCGGTGATGGGTTGGGGTTGTTCTCCACCCCAACCCCGGTGGAATCGATGGCAGGGGAGACACCCCTGCCATCTCCACCTCGGTCGGCCATGGGATTCGGCCTCCATGGCCGAACCCCACTCTCGGCCAAGTGTGTTTGATTTGGGACAAGTGTGTTGTTGTGTTTGTACAAGTGACACCTAACTGTGACACAATTAAGACACTCGTCTGTGTTTTCGGGCGTTTCGACGCCTGGTTTCGCGTCCAAACTGTGATATACGCGTACCGCCGCGTCGTTAGCCACCCAATACATACACTTCATATATATATTCATCAACCGAAAATTTATGTATGCATTTTTAATTAAAACTCAAGAACACACCTAACACTTTGATTGATCATAACTTAGTCAATCTAACTCCGAATTCCAAACTTCATTATAAGCAATTAAGTGGTTTTTCGCAAGTAGTTAAGATTGATTTATGGCCATTGAACCTAATGTGCACATGCATCTCGACGTTGATCTAATGGCTCATATCTTGTTTCAAATCCATTAACTCCCACTATCTCATCCTTGATAACATAATTGTAATTCAATTAGTCTCTTGATGTATTTACACGTATTTTGAGGAACATCAAATAGCTATTACTTTTATTTAACTAACTTAGGTTTCATTTTATATATATCAACCTATAGCCATATTAATTTAGCTAACTAAGTCACATTAACTTTAAACTAACTTACCGCATCGCTCTCTACCCCAGTCCCACGTCGACATACATCTCGAGGTTGGAATAGAAAAACGACCATTAAGAGATTGAAAATGAAAGACTGCCTAAGAAAAAAGAAAGAAGGAACAAAATAGGGCTCTGCATCCCCGCTCACGTCTCGACATCTATATACAAGTAGGAATGACTTAGTAGTCTACACATATACATCACACTAGGCACATACTTTTCGATCCTCACGCCTAATATTAGGCCCATGTATCCACTTTCAGGTCACGTCACAAGTCAGTAACCATGATTAGGGACTAATTTACTATTAGTAAATTCTAGGTCGTTACAGTCTTCCCAACTAATAGAAGTCTCGTCCTTAAAATTAAACTTAATCACAAGCTTAATCTCATAACTCAGTCTTAATCTTAAAAATAATTGGAGTTACTCACTAGTCAACTCTCATTTCTCCATCATTTAAAACATATAGAATAAATTTTTCTCATTTTATTCTCTCAATAATTACCGTAATCAAAATTTAAAATGATACTAGCCCTAAAGCCCGTGTTTCTCAACTACTGGAGGTGGATCTACTGACCACTTACCCTAGGTTCAAATATTACCGTGGGTGAGTTTATGCTCGGTTACCACATGCACACTATCACAATATACGACACTCTAGTCATAGTACTCAAGAGAAATCTCACTAAACATAATTTTCTTTATGAAAGTTTTTAGTGTGCTTATTAGGCAACACTACTTTCATTATCTTATTATCTCACATGAAATGGACTTATTTGAGTTATTTTCATCAATCCAGTGATCAATTTTAACTCCCAAATCACTAGTGCAGCTATTGTTATCCTTAAATAAAATAGTATATGAATAATGTCATAACAATCAAATGCATACCCTCGCCAGGGTCGTGTGTCGTCTATGAATCCAGCTCTGCCTCTACGTGAGCTCCATGTCTAACATGTGGCTGCATAGCAAACTGCTGATAGTCATGAGGTTGTGGACATCGTCTAATCATATGTCCGGTCTGTCCACATATGTAAAACACCGGCTACCTTCTTGGTGTTGTCGAGGCTGCCCGACTGTCCTGTTAATCTCTATCTATGTGGACTAATGCCACCATATCTAACTCCACATTCTTACTCTGACTAAAGGAAATTTCTGGATTATGGACACTGACGAGCTATGTGTCCTACCTTATGACACTTATAACACGTCGGTCATCTCCTTTGATTTACACATGCAGTCTATATCTGGCCATGTCTCGGCGCATCATGACCTTAGTCACCAAATTTCTGTTGAATCTGTAGGGGTGATAACACAAGTCTTGCCTGAGGTGGTATGGAAAACCTGCTCACGGATTGTGAACAGCCACTTATGATATGTCCCTCATGACCACATCTGCAACACGACATATGTCTTATATGCTCTATCAACTAAATCAATCTCGGATTGAGTCTTTGCTTCTGCTCCAATGCATATTGATCTCTACTACCCTGAGTTTGCTGAAACTATTGTAGTGTTGCACTATCGAAGGTGGCCAGTTGGCAAAGTCAAAAACAAAGGTAGGTGGAACCATAACAACTGAAGATATGGATGGAAATCTACTCGCCATCGCAGATGCTAGTGGGGAAACATGTACGTAAGGTATTAACATGGTGACTCATATCTCTAATCTAGATGAACTAGATCCTTAAGACATTTTTTGAAATCTCTTGCTCTTTTCCTCTTCCTATTGTTCTGGATCAATGCGAGTGTAGCATCAACCGAGATCTATGCTAGTACTACCATAGAAAACATCTCTGATGGAATAGGTACTATCGACATTATAGGTAGCTCAGGTGTTCGCAGTACGGTGGTGGTAGTAGCCGATACAATCAGAATCTTAGGCATTGAAAACACTGTCATAGTAGGCTCGACGGGAACAGTTGGTGAAACCAAGTGTGCTCGTACAATCTTGAGGAGCTCGGTCAGCTGTTGTCCTTGGGCAATCACTGTGTCAATCCAATATTGCATATCATCGGTAGTAACAACGTGTGCCTCAGGTGTCGGTAATACTGCAGTTGAAATAGTAGCGGTAGTAATTAACTATGCAAGTGAGGACATACACATTGTCATATCTGTCACGAAGTCGGCTAATTGTTGACCCTGTATCGCAACTCTATCAGATAGCCTCTGATAATCCTCAGCCAATATTGTATGTTGGCTACAGCTGGCACTAACATCTTCACCATCACGTTGATCAGCCACCGTAGTATGCATGTTGATAGCGATCGCGACATCAAATACTACGTAAATGTAATGTATATATACGTACAATACATAACATACACATAAAAATTCCTAACTCACATTCGCTCACTTCCCAACTAATAGTTTCTAGGCAAGGACCGTTTGGTTTCCACATCTAAGATTTATGTTTTATTCAAGTTTCATTGTGTACTTATTGAGAACTTAAATTCTCATATAAACTATAACTGAGACATTGGTATCACAACTTTGGACAACTCTATAATCTGTCTTTAAGGTTCTACAAACCTATGCTCTGATACCAACTGTGATGGCCCGTTTCCCCAAACAGGATACCGTTCGGCCTAATCCCATCATTAAGACCTAACCCTCGCCATGTAGGATTTAAGAACGTAATAGTCAGTCTTTTCATTTCATTACACTCCATCAACATAGATATTCATTAGTTGTTGGTTATAATTTTCAGAGTTCATTAAGAAGTTATTAACATTATCTTAATTATTATTGGAAGACTTAATAAAATTAGCGAAAACATTTATAAAAAAACACCTACTGTAAAAACTAGATAAATAGATGATCATATAAACCAACCTAAGTAATACATGAAAACATTAGGGAAGTCAAGTCCCTCAACCCAATCTACAACCCAAAGTTATACAAAAAGATATAAGTAATAGATACACCAAAACGATCACCTACAAAAGTAGCAAGAAATATTTTTCGTCGGCTTAAAACTACTCGTCGATCCTCTCCTTCCCTGGTCTGCTACTCGAAGTATTTGCACCCACCGTCATAAAAAAGACAGTAAATATAGTAATATAGAAAGTAATACTGAGAGACATTTATCCACATTTTCAAATATATAACAAGTAAGTGAAAAGCATAATAATAGCAAAGAAAGCTGAACAAGAATCATGCTATAAGATACTCAAGTTAAGCAACATGAAACTGACACTTGGCTAAGTAGTAATGATCTAGGGCTGGTTGACTATGAATTTAAGTCACGTCAACTCTATTCCACTATCTCAAGGTGGAGCTGTGCTCTACACCTCTGTTTAAGGTCGAAGCTGAGCTCTACACCTCTATAATTACTGTTTATATATTCTTGCCAACAACCCCGGGTCCCATAACCCATGTGCCGCACATGCTAGTTATGAGATGCGACATCTCCAAAAATCTAGTGACCCCGTATGTCGTACCATCTCTATAATGGTCCTAGATATAAGAACTATTTTCACAACTCAAGAAGTGACACAATTTAGGAGTCCAACAAAGTGATGACATAACTAATGCACAAAGGAATGGATTTATAAAACCATAAATCACCTACCTAATAGCATGTTATTCTACTTGATTTACACACTTAACAACCAGGAATGGCATAGCACGTGAATAAGAGTCAATGAATACCTATGATGACCCATTCTCAAATTAGGGCGTCGCCCGGCCTAATCCGTCATTAAGCCCTAACCTCCATCACGTAGGACTTAACAATATATTACTAAGTCTTTCTAATACACTCACCATATTAGCCATTTTTCGAATAAACCTTACATCATTCTCATACTTAATATTATTTCAAAGTAAAATAAGACTTTGCACAGTTTAAAGATTATTCGGCGGAAGTCTTGAAAAATTAGCGGAAGCTATTCATATAAAACCTAAGTACGTGGAAAACCAAGTAACAAAGATCACATGCATATATATAACAAATGGTGATAACTATATATCAACACGTGTCTGGTCAGTTAACTATCTTACAACCCATAGTATACATCCCCAAAAGTGTATAAAAGACATATATATAAGTCATACAACAAAATCAAAAACCTACAAAATTAGACGTAGCAGCACTCCACTGGCTTAGAGGTAGTCATAGATCTTATCCCTGCCCGGTCTTCTACTCGATGGATCTGCACACACCGTCATAAAAAAGATAGTGAGTATAGGAAAGTAGAAAGTAAAACTGAGAGGCATTTGTTCGATTTCCAAATATACAAGAAGTATTTGAAAGCATAACAATAGCAACTATGCTGAAAAGAAATCATGATATAAGATACTTCAGTTAAGTAATATGAAACTGACATTCGGCTAAGTAGTAATTATCTATGGTCGGTCGATCGTGAGTTACACCACATCAACCTTATTCCACTATTGAGGGCGTAAACAATATCATGAATGTTTTCGCATCCTTACAAATGCCCATCTCATATATAAATACTTACAAATGCCCCTCACATATGATGTATACTTGTCGACAACCCCAGGTCTCATACCTGTGTGCTGCAAAAGTTAGTGGTGGGATCCCAACATCCCCGAGAATATAGTGACCCCGTGTGCCTCGCATTAGTGATTCTAAGGCAAGGAAATCTGCTTCAAAGCCAACATTCAAATAATACAAGTCCATATATATACTCCAATTTCATTTCTCTAATCTTAAAAGCATGCTATTCTCGATCACATTTTCATCAAAACAACAAGAAATACATAAGACACAAGAATAGAGTCAATGATTTCATAGGCAAATGATATCATGATAAAACACTCATATAATGAGTAGAATATGACATAAATTTATGATATCACAATACAAGGAAATGCATAGTCAAAAGACCGTAAAACAGATGCACAATAGGAGTGAAATGTAAACAAGAACATCAACAAGCTTACCTACAAGTCATGAAATGTATTTCCTAGCTTAGCCGATCTCCCAACACCCCAAAATGCATACCTAGACTCCCGAGACTCTTCCCTAGGCTCCTATTATAATTTAATACGTATTAAAGTGTGTTTAGACTCTTAGTTTAGGTTTTAGGTTAAGCTAGATAGGTTAAGTGGGTTTTGAGAAAGTGCAAATTTTTGGTGCTGTCAAAGTACCTAATGCGCTAGGTAGTTTATATAGCATGCCAGTGACCCTCTTAGCGTGCTAGGAGTTTTCTCTAACGCTAGAGCTGCTTAGCACTCTAGAGAGTTTCTCTAGCCCGCTACATGCACTGGAACCTAGAATTCAACACCCATAATTATGGGTTTCCTCACAAGAATGGCCTCCTCCAAAGCCTCGAATCCCCATTCTTCGCCACCAAGGATTCGTAACATCCACCTCTAACTACATACACCAGGCACTTAATTTATTTCATCATTCACATCAAAGTTTGGAGATTTGAACAATGCATTTTGTTGAAAAAAACTTAAGAACACTTAAAACTTCAAAAATTCATAACTTTGTCAAAACAACACCAATTTTCAAAATTTTATAGAGCCGGATTATTAGAATGAAATGAGGAATCCAAATCCACGATTAGTTTTCAAAAATAAACTCGTTTGAAATCTAGAATTTAGATTTACAATTGTATGCATAAAACTTAAAAGTTGTTCAAACTTTGTAAAATCCAAAAAGTAAGACTTGGATTCAAATCAATGCATCAATTTGATTATAAACAACATCACAAATGTTTTGGAATCAGTTATTTATAAAACCCCATTGATTTCATCACTCAATTCATCAAATTGATACATAGATGGGTAGATACATTACCTAGAGTTGTATGTTGTTATCAACGCTTAAGTTCTTTCCTTTGATGGTGAAATTCCCCCTTGAAACCCCAATTCCAGCAGCTAATCACCTCAAAATTTCCTCTCCTAATGGATCTATGATTTGAATGTTCATCACAAGCGAGAGCGCGCGCACACACAAATAGGTAGGATTGATTTATAGTCATTGATCTTAATGTACAAACGCATCTCGAGACTAATCTAATGGTTTTCATTTTGTTTCAAATCCTCTAACTCTCCAGTAACTAACCCTTGTTAACACCAAATCATACTCCATTGGTCCCTTGATGTATCCACACATATCTCGAGAAACATCGAATGACTATTATTTTATTTTACTAACTTAGGCTACATTTATTATAAATGAAATATAGCCACATCAAATTTAACTAATTTAGCCACATTAAATCATCCAATTAAATAGATGACTTACCATGTCACTCTCTACGCGGTCTTACAACTACACGCATCTCGAGGCGTGTCCTCGCTCACGTATCGACACTTATAAATCACAAGTATGGGTGACTTAATAGCCTACACATATACAATACACTAGGCATACATCACAACAAATCTAACATATACCTCGACCACATCATCTCGGTAGTGCACGTATCTCGATGCCAATCTTACGTCACTAGTCAATGATCTTGATTAAGGAATTAAACTAAGATTAGGAATTCGGGCCGTGACAATACCACTTAAACATAAACCAATGCCACGATAACAAACTCATGAAATGAGATGAAACAACAAAGTGATGGCATCAATAGTACAGTAGGCTCATCAATCCAAATGAATGTAAATGAGAAGCATAATGGAAAAGAAATGGAAATAATTATCTCAATCAGTTTACTTACAAACCACGCCAAGCTCTTTTGCTAATTTGATCTCTCGACACCTTAAAACTCGTACCCAAACCTCGAGACTCTTCCCTAAGCTCTTGATATCATTTGACATGTTTTAGAATGTGTTGACCCAAAGCAAGATATCCCAGAAAGTGCACTTCGAATTTTTGGGTTTTCTCTTCCAATTGGCCATCACCCAAAGCTTTGAATCTCTGTTACCCTCCACTAAAGACCCAATACATCATTCATAGCAACAACAATTGCATACACTTCATATATATTCATCAACCATAAATTTATGTATGCATTTTAATTAAAACTCAAGAACACACCTAACACTTTGATTGATCATAACTTGGCTAATTTAACTTGAATTCCAAACTTCTTTATCAAAAATTTAATAGTTTTTTACAAGGAATCTAAATGTGTAAACCAGTTTCAAAAATAACTTAATTTACCCTCTAAAATCACACAAAATCAGACTGAACTCACGCATCTAATTTTAACTAAACCTTTGTTAACTAATTGTTTAGATTGACTTACCTAATGGTGTAAGTCCATTAGCTTGATCATCACCTTCCAAATCACCATAAATTCACAAACAACTTGCTGATCTTCTATACCAAACCCTTCCTTTCCAGATTCCTTCTTCTCCAAATTATGAAATAAGAATGAATTGCATGCTTTATCTCATCATATATATAAGCAGATAAGATTGATTTATAGTAATTGATCATTAAATGTGCACGCATCTCGAAGCCGATCTAATGGCTCATATCTTGTTTTAAATCCATTAACTCTCCACTATCTCATCCTTGATAACATTATTTTTTAACTCAGTTAGTCTCTTGACGTGTCTACAAGTATCTCGAGGAACATCAAATAGCTATTGTTTTATTTAACTAACTTATGTTTCATTTAATACATATCAACCTACTGCCATATCAATTTAGCTAATTAAGCCACATTAACTTTAAACTAACTTACCACATCACTCTTTACCTCGGTCCCATGCCGACACGTATCTCGAGGCGCATCCTCGCTCATGACTCAACATCTATATACAAGTAGGAGTGACTTAGTAGTCTACACATATACATCATATTAAGAATATATCACATCAATCTAACATACTTCTCGGTCCTCACGCCGAGTATTAGGACGGTGTACCTGCTTTCAGGCCACGTCATAGGTCAGTAACCCTGATTAGGAACTAATTTACTATTAGTAAATTCTAGGCTATTACAGTGCCACTAAAAATATTAATGTGTAAAACTATTATAATATTGTGGTTTATGCCACTTGATTTACACATTTATTATCAAGCTCGCAAGTGGTCACATATTGGTGATGGCTTTGGATGAACTTACTATTGACTTAATGGGATTAATTGGAGGGCACATAAGGCTTTTATGTCATCTAAAGGTCACCATCACCTCGAGTGAAAGGGATTCGGTCACCGAATTTTTTTCAATAACTACTTTGCATTGAATGAGCCCACGACTTCATATTATTAATCTTTCCTATGTATCTCTCTTTTGTGAACCCTATGCATGATGATGAGTTTTGACTTGAATATGTTTTATCAATCTTGTTGTCATGGTTTATCAATGATTTATAAATCCATGTGATGTCTTGTTTTAAATGCTTCTTTATTCAATTTTAATTCATGTTAGCCTTGCATGCTTATTAAGTATTACTTGTGTATTTTATGGTTGAGCGAGTTTTTCACATTACTAAGCTTTGTTGGTTCTTTTAGCTCACCCCACTTTTCGCATTACATTTCAGGACCATACGCATCGACACTAGATCGAGACAAAGGATAGGCGATAGCTTAAGGCCTTTTCTTTTGATGTGAGCCTTGTAATGATCTTTTCTATTTATTGATTTTGAAATTATCGAACTTGGGTTGAATATAAATAAGTCTTCTGGATAGAATGAACCATACTCTAATTTGTTTAAACAACTTGGTAGCATTTGAATGACTTAAGTTGTTATAAGGATTTGAAAACCCAACAATAGTTTTATAGTACGTCATATGGATTTCCCTTTATTTAATTTCATAATTATTTATCCATATAAGCTAGTTTGATATTTCGCAGGTTGTTCTAGTTGTGCTAGACCATTTCACTCGAGCCTGATTCGAGTATTAGGCCTGATAGGCGGTCTGGATCAGGCAACTCGATCCTAGGTCAGGTGAGGGTCGTCACACGCTCGCAGTCCCATATGCTATGACACAACTCTCGGCTCTCGATTAGCACCTCCCGCAACACTATGTGCTCACCCTACATATACAACTAGTTGTAATTTAATGTACGTAGTCTCTATATTATATGCAATTTGATTACAATTGCAACATCAACATAAAATTGGATCTAATTTGGACTCCCAATTAAACTCCAACACCAATGTGATCCTTGCATAAATTAATGTGTTGTCTTCAAACACAAATTGTGTTTCAGTGTGTGACTCAAAGTCAAGACACATACTCGGACTACAACTCCAAATCCATAAAACTTGAGCCATTCAATTCAACAAATTGATCTTCACCTTGGCGAAAACTCACCACCTTGCTCTTATAGTACCGCCCTCTCGGGCCACCATCTTCAACATCGAGAATGAACCAATCCAATCCAATCTATTTGGACTTACCAATAATCAAACCCACTTCTTAATCAACTTTTGAGGCCTAGATCTTTCTCCATGTTTTTGCACTAAAACAAACAAGTTATTCTTCCTCATGCCTTTCATGACCAGCGAAGACTTTCAGAATATTTTCAATACTCCACTTCTGTAGCATCTCCAATCTCGATTAGGACGATACTCGGCTTAAAACCCTAATTAAGCCCCGGTAACCCAGCCAGACTTAACTAGAGCCAGCAGCCTCTCCGTCTGTACTTGATAAACTCAACCTGTATATCGATATCGAATAAATAATTCAAAATATACGTGGCAGAAAATTAAAGCTTTTTCGATTATTAACAATATACAGAAATACAAAGTTTATCAAAAACCCCAAAACCTCATTTATAAACTTCCTAACCCGTTTATATACAACTAAATAACTCAAACAGTGTATAAGTATACAGGAAAGCTCAATACATCAAGAGAAGATAACAAAACTCCTAAATCTTCTCATTCCCCTTCGCTGAAGCGCTAGGTTGTGAACCTGAAATATTAAACTTGGGATGAGCACTCCAACTCGCTCAGTAAGTAAGGATCACAAAGACATCAATATTCCATATAATAATCAAGAACATTATGCAATAACAATATGCACCAATGTTAACTAACAGAATTATGGAAAGCATATAATTCAATAAATAATGGATTCAAGTCAAACCGTCAATAACTATTACACTGTGACTACCATTTTATTTATAAAACTAGGGTCGATTATCCACCGACACCATTAATGCGATTACTAGACCAACACATTGGCTGATGTGCTCTGTCTAGTCAATCCATTAATGTCCAATGGTTCTATCTGAAACTCTCAGTGAGTATGTAATCCACGCAACCTATCGAATTGAGCAGGAGTTACATATAGGCCAGAAAGTAACCCATATCCTATAAAAAAACTATTCTCAAAATCAGGAGTTACTCTCGTGGGTCACATTAAACACCATTTTCCATTTATTAAAACCATCATAGTGTACATAGTCCCCCCAATCAGCCCATAAACTACATGAACTACATATACTAAAATAGTCAGGACAACATTAATAAATAAGCGAATCAGTACTTGCCTTAGTTTAGGTTTTCGTTAAGAAATTCCTTAACTTTTCAGGTCACTCATGCTTTCCCGGTGATCCAACACCTATCACAAACCATTTATGATCAATATAGGTTTAATACCCTATATTTAGAACCCCTAATTCAGTCCCCGAGAACTTAGGAAATTCTAACCAATTTACAGCACTGTTGTTGCTTTCTAGGGTGAGAGTGCACTCCCTCAATTGGTGGGGCGCGCTCCACCAATTGGGTTCGTCCTAATTGATGAAGGGAACGCGCTCTTCTCTGCTTTTCTCGATAGTAAACAGGGCGGCAACCACTATTTCATCCACAAATCTACATAATAACAATAAACACTCCTAAGTTCATCAAGGTGGACCTTTAGTGAGGTAACAAACCATTTTTAATAATCAAACACCACAATTCACAGAGAAATCATCATTAACTATCAAGTTAAACTTCAAAAATATCAATATTAAACTTACAATGATGACGATCTCTGGATTTCTAGTTGTTTAAGTTCCTCAATTCACTTTGAAATAACACCCTGATTGTTTCCTAAAGATCATAATATCAAACCCTCAACTACTCTATCTCTTCTCTCTCGTTTCTTCTTTCAATCGATCAAATTATGAGGAGAAACATGAAGGTTTTAGTTTAAATATATGGAATTTTTTCGAGATATGCATCGCGCTATCTCGAGGCTAATCGAATGATTGATGTGCTAACATGACACCCTTAAAGTGACACATATGTTGACACCATCAACACTTACACCGGTAAAAAGGTGGCGGCGGCCTCAATGGCGCGCCATTGCCCGGCAAGAGGGTGGGGCACCACTAGGCTACCCCACCACCCCAATAAAAATCTAAAGGAGGGTGGCAATTGGTCCACCCCTATGATCGTGTGTGCGCCGCTGCCGGTAGAGACATCCTAGAAAGTCGCTAGGGGTGTCCTGACACCACCTTCGGGCGGGCCGCCCGGAGGAGGCGGTGCCTCTCGTCAACGCAGGGCGCCCAGGGGCACCCCACGTCCTTGCCCAACGCACCAGTGGCTTGTTTGGCCCCCGGACATTAAACCAGGGGCCAAACACCCCTGGACCGGTCAACTGTTGACTAGTCAATAGGTGTTTACCGGTCAACACTAAATAAAAATAATAAAATAAAATAAAATAATATATATTATAAATAAACAAATATATATACATATATAATAAAATAAATGCAAATCTTTGCTTTCAAACGGGGCACTACCGCGTCCCCGATGGAAATCGACGGGTCCCCCCTCGACCCTCGCACAGGGTGACAAGGGACCCGCGAGACCCACACTAGTAGAACCCAAAGTAAGTTTAATGGAAAATTAAAATTTTAAATGTGACTTATCGTTGATGTGGCGTGTATTAAATTTTATAGATTCGCGAAATGGTCCATATAGAACCCTATGCGCGCAAGGATCGGGAATGGAAATCGTCGCAAATCGAAGTAAGTGGGGGCTTCGCTCAAGTATCAAATATGGCATGTTATTAGATAATTAAGATTCATGATTTGAACTTAAGACTTGGGAATGGGTTGCATTACGCTATTGACTTGATTTTACTTATCTATGGGTTGTATATGTGTTGCACCAAAAATTGGGATTACCTTCTCCTGGACAAGGAGATGGAATTACCTACTTCAGGGCAAGGAGTTAGATGACCCTCTCTTGGGTAAGGAGTTGGGAGTACCTCTTCTTGGCTAAGGAGATGGGGTTAAATTATCAAGGACTTGAGCGGTAGTAAACTTCTCATAAAAACTCTAAGTGATCTTAGTGCATATATCGGCGAGAGCTTGGACAAACTTACTTGTTGGTTTGATGGGACCATTGAGGGGACACAACGGCCATTGTGTTCACTAGTAATCTTCATCACCTCGAGAGTAAGGGAATCGGTCATCGGAATCAAGTCAATAACTAGTATGCATTGAATGGAACAATGATTTATAATTATTATTATTCTTTATGGTATATCTCTTGTGGACCCCTATGCATGAATGTTTTAATTTCATTTATGATTTGCGAACCTCTTGCTATATGGTTTAATGAATCTTGGAACTTGTCTTAAATGAATAAAATGGATGGTTTACATTTAATTATAGATATGAATCTTATTTCCATGTTTTCTACTAAATGTTTGATGACTTGATTTCAACTCCATGTTAGATCATGCATCTTTATTAAGTAGTACTTGCGTGTTTGATGTTTGAGCGATGTTTTCCTCTATATTGAGCTCCGTTGGCCCTTTTAGCTCACCCTACTTACACCCAGGGTACTTCCACATCAGCTTTAGACTGCGGCAAGGGAAATGATATATCTTGAAGTCTTCCCTTGCATTGTGAGTCTTGCGTGCTCCTATTATCTAGTTATTTGATTTTGAGAACTTATGAACTTGGGTTGTAACTTAATACTTGTTGGGTAGTTTGAACCATTCATTGTCTTAATTAGAACTTATTAAAGTTTTTTTGGGATATCGTGAACTGAATATACTATTGGGAAACCCATTTCATGCATTTTACTTTAATAGCTTTATAGATATTTTATTCCTTCATTTCCACATTTATTATCCATATGTATAGCTATTGTCTTTCCACAGGTTTGTTTAGGCAAGCCAAGCCGTTGCTCGAGCCTGGTTCAACTATTTGGGCTCGAGTAATGGTTTGGGCCGAGCGACCCGACCTTGGTCGGGGGAGGTTCATCACAGTTGGTATTAGAGCATAGGTATTAGAACCTAGGGAAAATGGTTAGGTTAGTGAAACCTCAGTATATAGAGCCTTTAAGTTTAAAGGTCAAGTTTAAGTCTAATAACTCAATGGTATGGAACATTGGTTCAATTCAACTTAAAGTGCACAAAGACCAATCCTAGGATGGGGAAGGATTGAAAACATGAAATAAAACATTAATATAATGTTATTTGTTTTGTGGTGTAATATTTTTAGCATTTAAATATTCTTGCCTACTTTCCAAATTTTGTAGGACTAATTCCTCTTTGTTGCTCTACAGTGCATAATGAGCAACCACGGAGGAACTTCCTACAACTTGAGGGAAACTCAAGAAAGAGAAGAAAGGCAATGGCGCAGTCAAATAGAACAACGCATATCTGCTATGACTGAGACACACCAGAAGGCCATTTAGGACTTGACTTCTGCACAGGACCAGAGGTTGGCGGAGCTAGCCCAGTCTCAAGAAAGAAACATGACATGTATGTTGGAACTATTACATAATCAGAGGAATACTAGACCAGTCGAGCAGGCACCATTGGGACCTGGGCCAAATCCTCCACTAGCACCCGTACACGAGGAACATCTTGTAGAGGAGGGAGCTGATTCTATCACTGCCACAGCTGCAGTGGCTGTACCCATAGTTGATGGAGAGAACGAGGCATGCCGGAGAGGCGGGATCCAGAAGGAGTTCATGAAGCACGATGGGCCACACTTCTACGTAGACCCTGATCCTATTGAGGCAGAAGCCTGGATATTGAACATGGAAAAGAGGAAAGATACTCTGAGCATTGACAAGAGGACCATGGTACCATTGGTGGCTTTCTTGCTGGAGCACAAGGCGCATAAATGGTGGTTGTCTATTTTAAGAACTCGGGGACCAAATATGAGTTGGTCGCAGTTCAAGCGTTTTTCTATGATGAGTGGCTCCCAGAGACCATCAAGGTATATAAGACTAGAGAGTTCATTACGTTGGTACAAGGCAATATGACCGTGGCTGAGTACGCGTCAAAATTTAACGAGCTAACCGAGTTTGCATATGATTGTGTTCCATCTGAGACGACTCGTAGGAGATGATTCATTGATGGATTGAGGAGATACATACGTGCTATGGTGGAAGCATTAGGATTAGAGACATACCAGCAGTCTTATCATCGGGCACTCGAGTGTGAGTCAGCGCTTCGTGAGGATGGTATGCAGTTTTAGGGAGGGTTCGATCGGTATAGTCAAGGCAAACGCAGTTTCGACACTTATCAAAAAAGTAATGAGGAAATTTCAAGAAGCACAGATATGGAGGATCATCGGGTGGCCATGCACCCTATGGTGCAGCTTTTGGGACCCCACGCATTCACTTGTCTCTGCACCTTTGGCTACTCAGAGTGTGACATTTAGGCCACCTAGTCCATCGCTGCAGCCGCAACAAAGCGAGGGCAGGGGGCTGAGACCGAGTGCATCCGCGAGTGTTGCACAACCACCTCCGAATACCAGAAGTCGCATATAATATGTTTCCAGTGTGGAGAAGCATGACATTATAAGAGCATATGCCCCAACCCACCACCATCAGAGAGGAGAGTAGCTCCAGATACCCGAAGAGGAGTCCATGTAGTAGCTGAACATGACCAGGAGACCCCGCGACGAGTAGTTGCAGGTACGGGCTCCGATTTTGGTAATGAAACCAACATGTATCAATTAATTTGAAATTCATCATTTTACTATTATTCGGGAAACCAAGATTTGGTACATTAGGGTCGGAAAGGCCAAAGCAAAACTTGACAAAAAAAATAAATAAATAAATAAAATAATACTATCATTGATGGAATTGTATGATCTCATAGACAGATGGTAGAATACCAAAATTGGGGATTCCCCAAACTAAAAATACGTTAAAAATGAGCATTAAGTGCATGACACATCGATATAAGTAGATCTATTGATTTTGATTTAAAAGATATACACATCATGGAGGGTAGCATATCGAGGATAACCAAGTTACTAAAATTGGGGATACCAAAACGTTACATCTTCTATCGAAATAAGTGTGGTTTACTTGAATGTACTACAAAATATAAATGAACCAAGTTAGTACGACTTGGAGAGCATACCTTACAGCTAGTAATATGAGTCAAATGATAATGAACTCAATGATAGACAGATTACAAAAATTGAGGACACCCAGCTAAAAATATAGTCTTGGTATGATTATACGATGTTAGACATGAGGATTGACAACCGTCAGGTCATATGGAACCTAATCCGGTTCATAAGGGACAGTTGAACAAAATAAATAAAGTTGAGAAATAAATAATGTAACTACTGCCACTTAATCTAAGTCATGATGACATAATCCTTAAAATTAGGGGATCCTAATATAGGATCGATTTTTGAAAATGAAGAATAAGTTAACAGGTGGTATAATGGATTGTGAATCCAAAAGAGACAGTGAACACTACGATAGCCTTTCGTAGCCATCAGACTTACAAAGGGAGTAACTCACTCGAAAGCCCAAATTTTTAATGATATTGATAACATCCCGAGAAATCTTGAAAATATCCGGAAGTAAGTGAGTTGAAATTTCTCGATATGAGTGACTATTACTTTCAAACATAACATATAAAAGTTAAGGCACTTTATTTCTCAGTGAGAGAAAGTTTTAAACAAGTTGTAAGAGTTAAGAGTTAGCTCAGAAAGGTGACAAGAGGCGCTTGTTCATTGAATGTAAACATGACCAAGCCAATTGAATTTAAAACGCTTGTCCAGGATCGTGAGAGTTGACTCAAAGTATAAGACCTACAAAAATAAATGCTGATAAATGTATGTTAATATTGATGCTAAGGTATTATTCCCGAAAGGAATACTTGATATGCTAATTTGTAGACTCTACGAGATAAGTCGCAAGACATGAAAAGTTGTTCATTGATATGTAACTGAGATGGCGATATAGTTGGTGTGGTGGTGCTCATACTATAGCGGGTAGCTATCCTCGTTCCTATTGCCAATTGGCAGTATGGTTTTGTTGCCGAATAGGCATTGATCTTTATGACACAGATAGGCACCAAATCACATCTCAGGAGATTTTTGTTTTTGGTTGAACGATTTAGGCGTTCATCGTGATTTAAGTGGAGCGTGCAAGGGAACACCCAGATACGCGTGATAATATGAAGACTTGGTGGGTAGCTAAAGTTTAATAACTATATTGAGACCTATACGAGGCAAGCCTCATGAATTTCGCCCTGTAAAACGTAAAATAAGAATGTTGGGATGATGGAGTCAAGGGTAAATTTTCTTTCACGCGAGGTCAAACAGATTTCGCTGGCGTGGATTTCAATTAGTTTAAAGAAAAATCGTAAAAGAAATCGTTACGAATGGACATGTCAGACTGCGAGTGTACTTTACTTTTACTTTCAAGGATGAAAGTTCTTAAAATTGAGGATATTGTAACGACCCAAAACATTAAACACCATCCTAGAGGTAATATAGTAATTTCACAAACCCTACATTAAATTGGTCCCACTATATAAATCAAATTGTAAACCCTAGCCCCTATTTGATTCAAAAACCAAACCAAGTTAGAGAGAAAATGACAAGAGACTTGTTTGGAAATCGTGGTGGGCGAAGCCAATGAGACATCCGTTGAAGGTAATCCACCCTCTACACCCTTTCTTTCCTTGTCTAAACAAATTTGCAAGCTTGCGTTTACTTCAACAATGGCGGAAAATCATTTTTTTCTTTTTTTAGTGAAAGATTGTGGCGAAGTGTTGACGGCACCCCGAGGGGAGTGGCGGTGACCTCAGTGTTGCCGCCGGTAAAATGGTGGCCACGACCTCAATGGCGCCGCCGCCGGCGAGAGGGTGGGGCACCACTAGGCTACCCCACCACCCCAATAAAAATCAAAGGGAGGGTGGCAATTGGTCCACCCCCATGATCTGTGTGCGCGCCGCCGCCAGCAGAGACAACCCAGGCAGCCGTTAGGGGCGTCCTGGCACCACCTTCAAGCGGGCTGCTCGGGGGAGGGCGGTGCCTCTCGGCAACGCAGGGCACCCAAGGGCTAGCTCACGTCCTTGCCCAACGCACCAGGGGCTTGTTTGGCCCCTGGACATTAAATCAAGGGCCAAACACCCTGGACCGGTCAACACTAAATAAAATAATAATAATAATAATAATAATAATATATATATTATAAATAAACAAATATATATATACATATATAATAAAATCAAATCAAATCTTTGCTTTCAAACGGGGCACTACCGCGTCCCCGAGAGAGACCAACCGGGTCCCCCCTCGACCTTCGCACTAGGCGACGGGGGACCCGCGAGACCCACACTAACCCAAAGTAAATTTAATGGCAAATTAAAATTTAAAATGTGACTTGTCGTTGATGTGAAGTGTATTAAATTTTATAGATTCGCAAAACGGTCCATATAGAACCTCGTGCGCACAAGGATCGGGAGTGGAAATCGCGGCAAATTGAAGTAAGTGGGGAGCTTCGCTCAAGTATCAAATATGGCATGTTATTAGATAATTAAGACTTCATGATTTGAACTCAAGACTTGGGAATGGTTGCATTACACTATTGAATTGATTTTACTTATCTATGGGTTGTATATGTGTTGCACCAAAAATTGGGATTACTTTCTCCTGGACAAGGAGATGGAATAACGTACTTCTGGGCAAGGAGCTGGATGACCCTCTCCTGGGTAAGGAGTTAGGAGTACCCCTTCTTGGCTAAGGAGATGGGGTTAAGTTATCAAGGACTTGAGCGGTGGTAAACTTCTCATGAAAACTCTAAGTGATCTTGGTGCACATATCGGCGACGGCGTGGATGAACTTATTGTTGGTTTGATGGGACCATTGAGGGGACACAATGGCTATTGTGTTCACTAGTGATCTTCATCAACTCAAGAGTAATGGAATCGGTCACCGAGAATCAAGTCAATAACTAGTATGCATTGAATGGAACAACGATTTATAATTATTATTATTCTTTATGGTATATCTCTTATGGGGCCCCTATGCATGAATGTTTTAATTTCATTTATAATTTGCGAACCTCTTGCTATATGGTTTAATGAATCTTGGAACTTGTCTTAAATGAGAAAAATGGATGGTTTACATTTAATTATTGATATGAATCTTATTTCCATGCTTTCTACTAAATGCTTGATGATTTGATTTCAACTCCATGTTAGATCTTGCATCTTTATTAAGTAGTAGTTACGTGTTTGATGTTTGAGCGAGGTTTTCCTCTTATTGAGCTCTATTACCCCTTTTAGCTTACCCCACTTACTCTGGTACTTCCACATCAGCTTTAGACCGCGGCAAGGGAAATGAGATAGCTTAGGTCTTCCCTTGCATTACGAGCCTTGCGTGCTCCTATTATCTAGTTATTTAATTTTGAGAACTTATAAATTTGGGTTTTAACTTAATACTTTTTGGGTAGTTTGAACCATTCATTATATTAATTAGAACTTATTGAAGTTTTTTTGGGATATTGTGAACTGAATAGACTATTGAGAACCCATTTCATGGATTTTACTTTAATAGCTTTATGGATATTTTATTCCTTCATTTCCGTTGTTATTATCCATATGTATAGCTATTGTCTTTCCGTATGTTTGTTTAGGCGAGTAAAGTCGTTGCTCGAGCCCCGGTTCAATTACTTGGGCTCGGGTATTGGTTTGGGTCGGGTGACCCAACCCTAGGTCGGGGGAGGGTCATTTCACACGTTAATCGAGGTACGCCAGACTTAACCACAACCTAACTCAAGTTAATTAGGATTTAGATTAACACTAATCACCAGCTTAAGTTAACAGGTCGTTACAACTTGCCCGAAGTACTTGTAACCCTTATAATCAAATTTGGAAATAGAAATTAGATTTCTTGTACAACTTAATACATATGAAACATCTCGAAGTGTTATGACACGACCACCAAATGAATTCAGTTGAACTTCACCGACTCCTAATATCAGTCACAGAAAGTCGTCATCTATCGACATCGTTAGGTTTTAGGGGTTCAAAATGCAGCATAAATTGTAAGTTTTTATTTCAAAACCCAATATGATCAAATCTGAGTTCCATTAAAGTGATTAATAAAAGTAAATCATACCACAAATGCTAGTTTGTTTCTTTGTGTTGATCGATGTTTAAGACGGTGCCAGAGAAAACATCCTTTATCAGCAATCTACACATAAACGGTGGCAAGAATCCGAGTGTTAGCCCGAAAGAAAACACGAAAACAATTTTCTGCTCTCCCTAAAAATCTTAGAACGGCTGAGAAACCTAACTTGTTTTCTAAAAACTAAAATTAGATTCCAACTTTTAATTTCCCCCATAATGTGAATTCACTTAGCACGCCTATTTATACAACCATTGTATAAAACTGGGTAAGTGAATTACCATTATACCCCTACATAAAGTTATTTTACTATGACACATCATAAGGACTTTTTATATTCCAAATCTTATCATAGAAAATTCACTGTTATGAGTCATTTAAAATCTTATAAAACCATTCTTTGTGTGCGACCCAATAGGTTCATGCAACGTTGACAGTGAAACAAAATTATTTTGGTACATGAGTTATAAGTAGTCTCTAGCTAGACATTATGACTAACCAAGTTGCATGAAGATCAAAATCGATAATACCTGATTAATAGTGTATATCATATCCTTTTGTCGTACGATATCTTATGATTAAACGTAATGCACGAAAAAGTTACCCTTAATGTTTAATCGTACTAGTCTCGATCTCTAGGTAGACTCAAAACATCCAAATGACATTGATTATTTCAATTCACTTGGACTTGACCATTTTTAGTCTAACATATCGAGGGATTCACTAATATTTCTTTATAAATGAGAGGGATAAATTATATCTTGATTACACACCTCCAAACATTATTCACATAGTAACCAATCACAACTTTTATAATCATCCGGTTAAAGACAATGTTTGCTTGTGTCAAATTACTATAATTCTAATATTGAAGTCTCTGGTAATCTAAAGTCAGATGACTAAATGATATACCTATCATGAGTAACACCTATGACTTAATCCATATAGTTTTCTCATAGCGGGTCGGTCCAGTACAATGTTGCCTAACAACGACTCATGATCTTGATTCGTATCCTTATACGCATGATCATCGCATGACCATCAATCAAGACTTACACTAATCTTAAATCACTATAATTCCCAGTTTAATGACCGGCTAGGAACATTTAGGATGTTTCAGTAAACATCCATGGATCATATTATGTAAACATGCAAACAAATTATAATAATGAACGACAAATGAAATCCTTTTTTTTATAACTAAAACAGCGATAGAAACAATGTTCATAAGATTGACCTATGGCATATTCTCCAACAGACATAACTTTGCCACACGTACAATTTGCATATTTATTGATCCATGCCCTACGTGCGCACACATGTCTGATGTGTAGCATGTTTTCGTATCTTTATAAATAGCACTTTGTTAATAATTTAGGCCATTAATAAGTGAATTCTTGCTAATCTGATATATTTTGTTGGTTTTTAGGTAAGGAAAGAAAAGTGAGCATTTAGGGGTTATGTTGAAGATCTGAGAAGATTTCTCTTAAAAAGCACACTAGTGCGGATCACAAAGCAGAGGAAACGGTATGCGAGTGATGAAATGATGATATTTCACATGGTTTTACATGTTTTGAAGATGTTTGGAAGTTTCAAGATAAAAATACAAGGTTCGAGCAAAGAACGACATCAAAGTGGCTAAGTTTCAATAAAGTCTATTTTGACCAAGCTTTAGTGTTTTAGCCATAAAACCCTCATTTCAAGTCCAATTGACTTTATGTTTCTTCGTTGGAAAGTAGACTCACGGCGACATAATTTCATGTCCCACAAGATTTGTTAAATTTGGCCTCTAAGTGGTCTAAAATCGCATCGCAAAGTGAGTTATATGCAGGATTCTAATCCCGGCGCCCCGGGCCAACCTCTTCGCCATAAAATAGTGGTTAAATTGCAGTGGCACTAAGGCTGGCACCCCAGCGCCAAGGATAGCGCTCACTACGGGAAAGTGTGTAAAAAGTGGGTTTTATGGGTTTTTGTATAATTTTTTGACCAAATTGACTTGGGGTATAAATATGATTTAAAATTAGGTTTAACAACGTCTTTGGCTTTGGAGAACTTGAAGAGAAACTGGTGGAGTCTTGAAGATTGGGTTTTGAATCTTGGATTTCTTCTCAACTTTAGGTTTGAACTCATGATTTCTCGCATTTTCTACCATGTTTATGTGGAAATCCTTTTATTCTAGGGGTCTTTAGACCCCAAGTTGATTTTTTTATTTCAATGTGGATGTGTTGATTCCTTTAATTTAATGTGTTGATTTGTGTATTCTTGTGTACTTTGCTATGCTTACCTTGATCAAGTAGGTGTAGAACTTAGGCTTTGAAAGCCACCATGACCATTGGGGCTTTTGGACCCGATTTCGAGGAAACAAAACCATAGAACATATGGCACATTAACTGATGGTCATTGGTTAGGGAGGCAATTGGTTTTGATGCTTAATGCGGTCTCTCGCTTATGATATTCACGCCGACCGGTGGATTTCGAGCGAGGCGCTAGAATCTCTATTACTGAGACTTCGGGATGGAGTGAATTTTAAGAAATTCGCCTATCATCACACGAGTAAGGAGGCTTTCTAATTATATTGGACTTGAGGATACAACTTGGGTTACTTATATTCCCTAGGATGTTCTCTCAATAACTTAAGACCACATTTAATTACTTGCATTTAGATAGATAAAGTAATTTAGTTGTCAATTTCCTTTACAAAACTCAAAATTTGGTACCTAACTTATTATCTTGATTAGATTACAAATTAGCACTAAAATCGTCCCTGTGGATTCAATAAACTCGGTACCAACACTAGTTGGTGCCACTATTACTTTCACGTTGTTGTACACTTGTCAGCTGGTTTCAAGTTTTTGGCGTCGTTGTCGGAGACGGCAGCTAATTTTAGTTTGATTAGAATATTTTGTTTAGGACATAATTTTTAGTAATTTTAGTTTATTTTTATTTAATTTGAATAACCATGTTGCATTTGATCTACTTTTTCTTGTCTTTGGTGTTTCATGGATGAAAAAAATAAGAAAAAAATAATGCATAGCTATCATGTGGAGGAAGCAACAAATGAAATCTTTGCTAGACTTTCTAGATTGGTTTTCAAAGTGAATTGGTTCGAGACGATACAACATACCAAGCTCAACCAATTACAAATGGTGTGGCATGGACGGGATATCATCAACCACATTATGACCCATTTGGATTACAAGGAATTATGGGAAGTCAAGGCATTACAACTACATGCAAGGAGATGAGTCATGGCATAGTCATCAAGGCTTTTACAATCCTCACATTGAACATGTCTATCAATCACAATGGAGCTCTCATGACAATTGGCAATTACGACAAGATTAATAGATGGATGAACAATCATCTCTAAAGTCACTAGAGAAATTGTTAAGAAAAATGGTTGAGCAGAACGAGCATGATCTTAAAAAGTACGTAGACAGATTAGAAATGTATACACAATTATTTCATGTAAGGAAGGAGGAAGATGATCAACTTATCTTGAATTTAGAAGAGAATCTAGAGCAAATTGCAATATTCACAAATTCAAGACAAGAACTTGTGGTCGTGTCTAAGGAGGAAGAAGCTGAAGAGTTGGTGCCAAATGAAGAAACATGTCATGAAACATTAAAAGATGTAGAGAAGCCGAATAGAGATGATTACCACAAGGTTGATGCGTCAAAGCAAGAAGATTCACTTGTGCGTTCTATAGATGAAAGTCAGATTGAAGACACTAAGTCATACGATAGTGGCGTTGATCCAAAAAAATTTAAAGCATAAGAGAAGAATATAGTGAAAACTTGGGATCACAAAGTTTAAAGTTGGTGCAATGGACAATCAATTTTTTTTAATCATTCCTTTGTTGTACCATTATTGTCATATCCACAAGACTTGCAAGAGCAATGGAATGGTGAGCAAGTTGGGATCTTTGTGGAGATGCTTGAAAAGATTACAATAAAGGCCTATTTTGTCGATGCATTGCAAGGAGTGCCGAATGATGTGATGTATATAAAGTATAAGGTGACAAGCAAGAAAATGATTAGAAGATTTAAGGAACTCTGTGAGGATACAATGTTGAAGTAACCATGGTGCACCACGTTGTTCATTTGAGAGTCATGGTGCATATGTCGGGCTGAGGATGAAAAACTTAGCGCAACTGGGAGGCAACCCAAAGTTATTTGGCTTATGTTTTAGCTTTTGTTTTTTCACATGTCATAAAAAAGTTCCTTGGTTTGATTAAGTGCTTGATACATGTTGTGATGATATTTCAGGTCGGGTCCCAATTACCGAGCGATTTTTTATCGAATTAGTAGACCGCATGAACCCACAAAGCTTAAGGAAATGTGATGAGATCCAAGTTTGGGGAGTACAAAGGGAAGGATGGAACGACGGAGAGAAACCAAAATGACATCAACACAAATTAGAGGAGTATTTGATTTCAAATTTTTTATTTTGTTTCAATTCTCCAATTGTGTGATTGTTATGAATGATTGTGTTTTGGTGTCAATTCTTGTCTTCATTTTTATCGTGTTTTAGTTCATTGAGGACAATGAACATCTTAGATTAAGGGGTACATAACACCTATTTTTATTTTCTGGAGGTTGGGTGGTGGAAGCGTCGGATATTTTGCAAGCATTTGCATGTCAGTTAGAATATGCTTTTGATTCTTTTCCTATGTAGTTGACAGTCTATGATAAATTTTATTTCAAAACCAATTAGGCGAGACACTTAGGGATGAGTTGAAGGCCCCTACGCTTAAGTGTTTAGCTTAACTAGATCGAGAATTGCTCGTAGGAGCAAGGTGTGAGGAAGGACCTATACTAATACAAAAGAGGATAAACTGAAAGTAGGCGGCCTTTAATAAGGATTCGGGGATTCTAGAACTTGTTCTAAATCCGCTCGTTACAATAAATTTCAAACTTAAAGGATTAAAGAGAGAGTTAGGCCTTGTTTGAATGTTATACCCTAATATCTTACATATCATTCCCATACATGAGATCACTAGTCATCCCGTTGAGCCTTGTTTATCATGCATCATTAGCACCGAATATTGTCCTGATCTAAAAAGCCTAAGACCACCTAAAGTTAGAGTGATGAGTAACTCTTATCTATGATGAAAAGAGCTTGTAAAGTCTGGGAGAAAAAGTGAAATTAACCCTAAAAAGGAGAACGTCAAAAGAAAATGAATGAATCCACAAAATGAAATCCAAAGAAAAAGAAAAATATGAACTGGTGTGATGAAAAAGAAAAGTTATGAATAAAACTCCAAAATGAGTGAAAATGTTCGTATTTTTGTGAGTTTTATTTTGTAAGGAAATGTGTTGTGAAATCTCTCTAACTATGTTTGAGCTTAAATATCTATTTTTTGATAACCAAAGCCATAGCCCCACTACAACCTATTAAAGACTTAAGGATTTTGGTCCTTTAAGTTTGATGATAGTGGAGCGTGGATCAAAAAATGAGCATGTGAAATCTCTTGGAAATTGATGCTTTAAATGAAAAATCATTGACGTTTCAAATCTTTTTAAGGACTCTCTTTAGTAGTTCAGGCTAGACTCTCGGAATTGCATTTGGGTTGTCATAATGGATTCTTGTGAAAGTTGAGTTGAAAGGCTGGGTACTTGGGCTATTGAAAGGCCTTCGCTAGAGTCAATATTTGGTTTGAATCTAAGACTTGAAGATGCCACTAACGTAAAGAAAAAAGGATATGTGCATATTGGAATAAGTTTTGCTTATATGTACCCAGTGTGTTTGAACTTTTGATTAAAGTCGGTAAATAGGTTAAATAGCTTAGTGTAGTTGATTTAAATAAATTGCATCAATTTTATTCACGCCTCTTTGCTCGGGACTAGCAAAGTCTCAAATTTAGGGTATTTGATGTTTAGCACATTTTAGTGCCTTTATAAGTAGCATTTTGTTGATAATTTAGGCCACTAATAAATGAACTTCTACTAATCCGATATATTTTGTTGGTTTTTAAGTGAGGAAAGCAAAGTTAGAGCATTTAGAGGTTATGTTGAAGATCCAAGAAGATTTTGATCAAAAAGTGCACTAGTGCGGATCACGAGGCAGAGGAAAACGAGACTGGAGGCGAGTGATGAAATGATGATATTTCATATGATTTTATGTGTTTTGAAGATGTTTGGAAGTTTTGGGATGAGAATACAAGGTTTGGGCAAAGGACAACGTCAAAGAGGCTAAGTTTCAACAAAGTCTATTTTGACCAAGCTTCAGTATTTTAGCCATATCTCCTTCATCAAGTCCAAATGACTTTCCGTTTCTTCCATTGAAAAGTTGAGTCGAGCTAAACAATTTCATGTCTCTCAAGCTTTGTCAAAATCGATCTATAAGTGGTCAAAATCGCGTCGTAAAGTGAAGTATATGCGTCGGATTCTGATCCTGGCACCCCAGTGCCCGATCCAATGCCCCATGCCAATCTCAGTGCCACATAAAAGTGGCTAAATTGCAGTGGGTGCGAGGTTGGCACCCCAAGGCTAAGGTCAACGCCGACTACAGGAAAGTTAATAAAAAGTGGGTTTTATAGGGTTTTGTGTAATTTTTGGACCAAATTGACTTGGGGGTATATATAGGACTTAAAATTAGGTTTAACAACATATTTGGCTTTGGAGAACTTGAAGAGAAACTGGTGGAGGCTTGGATATTGGGTTTTGAATCTTGGATTTCTTCTCAACTCTAGGTTTGAACTCATGATTTCTTGCATTTCTACTATGTTTTGTGTTGTATTGAACTCATTTAAGAGTAATCATTTTTGTTCTAGGGGTCTTTGGACCCCAAATTGGATTCCTTTTGATTTCAATGTGAATGTGTTGATTCTTTTAATTCAATGTGTTGATTTATGTATTCTTGTGTGTTTTGCTATGCTTACCTTGATCAATTAGGTGTAGAACTTAAGGTTTGAAAGCCACCATGATCATTGGGTCTTTTGGACCCAGATTTGGAGAAACACAACCTTAGAACATATGGTGCATCGATCGATGGTTATTAACTAGGGAGGCAATTGAATTTGGTGCTTAATGCGGTCTCTCACTTACGTTATTCGCACCGACCGGCGGAGTCCAAGTGAGTTGATAGAATCTCTATCATCGAGACCTCAAGATAGAGTGAGTTTTAGAAAATTCTCCTATCATCACAACAATTAGGAGGCTTTCTAATTACATTGAACTCAGGGATACAACTTGGGTGACTCAGATTCCTTAGGGCGTTCTCTCAATAGCTTAAGACCACATTTGTTTACTTGCATTTAGATAGATAAAGTAATTTAGTTGTCAATTTCCTTTACAAAACTCAAAACTCGGTACCTAATTTTTTATCTTAATTAGATTAAAAATTAGCTCTAAAATCGTCCTGTGGATTTGATAAACTCGATACCAACACTAGTTGGTGCCACTGTTACTTTCGCATTGTCGAACACTTGCGGCTTGTGTTAATGTCTTGTAGCCCCGCTATTAATTATCCATTTTCCCTTCTAATCTCCAATCTTATTCTTTGTTGGACACATAGGATAATTACTATCAATCTTGAGAACTAACAAATTGTCAGCATAATCACCTTCAACATCAGAGTCCCTCTTTGTTGAACTAGAACATTTGTCGAACCCGCTCCTTTTCCTTTCCTATTCCTACAATCTTTCTTGTGACGCATTGCTTGACCACTATAGCATCTCATATCCCGATTAGGGCGATACTCGGCCTGAAACCCTAATTAAGCCCCCATAGCCCAGCCAGACTTAACTAGGGCAAACAACATCTCTTTTTGTACCTGATAAACTCAACTTGTATATTGATATCGAATTAGGAATTCAAAATATACAAAGCGAAAAATTAAAACTTTTTCGATAATCAAAACGATATACATAAATACAGAGTTTATCAAAACCCAAAACTCAATTATAAAGCCTCTCAACCTTGTTCATTTATAACAAAGTAACTCAAATAGTGTATATATATACAGGAAGTCTCATTACATCGTAGAGAAGATAATATGACTCATAAATCTTTTTTCCCTTCGCTAACGCGCAAGACTAACAGCCTGAAATGTTAAACTTGGGATGAGAGCTCCAAATTACTCAGTGAGTAAGGATTCACAAATCCATAAACATTCCATATAATAATCAAGAGCGATATGCAATAACAATATGTACCAAAGATAACTAACATGATTATTAAAAGCATGTAATCCAATAAATAGCGGATACAAGTCAAACTGTCAATGACTATTACACTGTGATTCTCATTTTATTTGTAAATCTAAGGTTGATTACTCATTGTCACTATTAATGCGATTGCTACACCAACACATAGACCGATGTGTTGTCTATCCAATCCATTAATGTTCAATAGTTCTATCCCAAACCCTTTAGTGAACATGTAATCCACGCAACCTATTTAGCTAAGTAGGATTTATCATATAGGCCAGGAATCAAACCCAAGTCCTATATAAACTATTCTCAATTTTAGGACTTACTCTTGCCTATCACATTAAACACCATTTTTCATTTAATAAACACATCACAATGTGCATAGTCCCTCATTCAGTCCATAAACTAAATGAACTACATATACTAATATATCAAGGCAACATTGATAAATAAGTGAATCCATACTTACCTCGGTTTAGGTTTCGTTTCCAAATTTCTTAACTTTCTGGGTCATTCAAGCTTTCAGGTGTTCCAAAACCTATCATGAACTATTTATGGTTAATATAGGTCTCATACCTTATATTTAGAACCCCTAATTCAGTCCTTAAGACCTCAGAGAATTCTAATCAAAACATAGTACAGTTGTTGTTTTCTGAGGTGGGAGCGCGATCCCTTAGTTATAGGGGTACGCTCCATCAACTGGATTCATCACATTTTATGAAGGGAATGTGTTCCTCTATTAGAGGGAGCGCACTCCACCCCGTAGTGTCTCGACAGTGAACGAGACAGTAGCTACTATTCTATTACCAAATCACAACAACAACGTCAAACACTTCCCCAACACATCAGGGATGACAAATAGTGAGGTATAAACCCATTTCAATTATCAACAACAAAAATTCATAGAGAAATCATCACCTACATTAAGAACTCAACTTTAACTTAAAACTAAACTTACCAAAGTGATGAATCTCCAAATTACGGTGGTTTGATCTCTTCCAATCCCTTCAAATCCATTGAAATTCTCTCTCAAGATCGATTCCCTCAAGTGTCAACCCTTAGCTACTTGTTTCTCCCTTGAACGAATGAAATAATAAGGATAAGTTTAAACCTTTTGATTAATATATATATGGACTTCCTTTGAGATACGCACCGCACTATCTCAAGGATGATTAAGCGAATGATGTGTTAAAGTGACACATCTTAAAGTGACACAAATCTTAACACTATCATCACTTACGCTCATCTCTAAGGGATTTAACGATTCATATAATTCAAATCAAACTTATAGTTGTATTTATATATTTATATATCAATTATATATAATATATATACTTCATGTATTTTTCTCGCCAATAAATTCACTGGACATCCTTACGAGTATTCTCGCATGTGCACATTCATTTCACGACACCTTCATCACACTTGGAGTACCGAAAATTTATTATTTAATTGTTTATTTTCTAATTATAAGCTTGTATTAATTTTCTATTAATCCCACTACCTATAAAATTTATCAAACATATCATACAAACACGAATCATCACACAAACCCACTCACACGCTAATCGAGGTATGGTGGACTTAACCACGAGCTTAACTCAGGTTAATTAGGATTTCAGTTAAGACTAATCACCAGCTTAAGGTAACGGGTCGTTACAATTGCATCTTCAATAAACCACTTTCATGTACTTTTTGAAACCCTTCCCTGCAACTACCAATCCAGAGTTTTCAAATGAACCGTTATCTCCACTCTTTATCAACTTCTCCTTAGATAAACATGGTAGTGACCTCTGCTAAACTGATGGTTTCCTTTCCGTACATCAGTGTTGGCTTCATGTACTTGAGCGAAAGCGGAAGTGACCAGATGATCTTGAGCGCATGATCCTCATCTTTGATGTGTTCTTCCAATTCCTCAAGTTCAGAGACAACCTCATTCAAAGCACTCAAATGATCAATAATACTTATACCTTCATCTATATTCAAGTGATGGTATCGTTCCTATAAGTAGAATTTATTTGACATGTTTTTTGTAATGTATATAGTCTTCGATTTCTCTCAAAGACCTTTCGCCGAAGAAATATTCCTTATGTTCGAAAGAACATTCTTTGCCAAATCAAGTCTTATGAAACTCTCCGCCCTCAAATCCAGTTTTTCCCAGTCCTCATCACTTTCCTTCCCACGACCCTTCACTACTTGACATAGCCAGATTGAATGAACAAATATTTGACTTGTATTTGCCACAAACCAAAATTTATCTTCCCGTTAAACTTCTCCACATTGAATTTCATCACACTTGTGTATTTCGACATCTCTAAAATTCACTTTAATGGCGTAACCTTCCAGATCTAAATCTTGGCTCTAATACCAGTTTGTTAGAGCAAACGTAGCAAATAAACAACAAATGTATGCAATCGACATAGAGAGAATTACATGGTTTAGTAATATGCCTATGTTCATGGCAGATAACACAAAGATTTTATTAATTTAGAAGATTACACCAACGCCAAGCCTCCAACTCTTTCATGCTCACCAACTAATTAAGACATTAACTTAGGTATTACAAAACATTACCAATTTAATGGTCTACCATACTTATATAATCTAGGGTCTCAGAGTTGTACTAGGAGACAAACCATGTTTTATTAAGAGTCTACTTAACTTATTAAATAAATTTTACTAACCAGGTTAAACTAACCTAAAACCCATATGGGTTAAGTGCTAAACCCATATTCAGTCAATGTGGAGATCTTGGAAGATCATTGGATTTGAAGATCTTTGTAAGTCGCAAGAGATTAGCAATCGATAGTGGTGGAAGATATTAAAGGCAGCAATATTGACAAGGTGGGGCATTAGATGTTGTTTCGAAGTTTTTTTTTTTTGCTTTGGTCATCAAATTCAGTTAAAGAAAAAAAGAAATTGATTTGACAATAAAACTTTATTTCTTGGAGAAGAAAACAAGAAAGGTGCATTAATTGCAATTTCTCTTTGAAAGCAATGAGAGGAGTTTTAATTGTTGAATCACATAAATCAGTTTATAGCAAGCACTAATTGCTTGTGAAGACGTCTTCGCACCATGGAAAAGAATAGGAAGTGCATACAAGGTGCGTACATCGGGGAACACGCATAAGTTTTGATCTATGTGGTGGATTTGTATTCTTGATTAGGAGGCCATACGGGGTCAGAAGTGAGCGTCGTTTTTTGTGTTGGGATCGTGACAAAGAGACCTACGCAGTGGTGGGTGTTGAAGATTGAGATGGCTCAAATATATAAGGTCAAAAAATCGACAAAAAGAACTACTTCAACTTGTGGTGGATAAAAGTGTAAGCCTAGTTAGTTCAAGAAGGGTTGCGGAAGGCGCTGCATTGAAAGAATGCATTGTCAGTATCAATGGCAAAGGATGAAAAAGATGAGGCCATACAGAAAGCACAAGTATAATTTTATTGTACTTGGGTTACGAAGTCTTGATAGAGGATTCAGAGGAGACAACGCCTACGAGATTGTAGTTGAAGTTGGAGAACTTGTATATGACACAATCAAACTCCAACATGTTATATCTCTTGAAGCAATTACATTACTTAAAGATGATAAAAGGGAAGTCCATAAGGTAACATGTTGATGAATTCAACTAGATAATCATGACACTGAGGAATGTGAGGTGCAAGTTTGATGAAGAAAAATAAGCTATGTACTTGATGTGTTCATTATCAGAATCCTTTGAGAACTTTTATTAAGGCAATATTGTTCATTAAAGATTCCTTATTTTTGGAAAATGTTAATGTTGTACTAAGTTCAAAGGAGTTGCAGTAGATGATGACAGAAAATAAAAAGCAAGAATCTAGGGAAGGATTGTCAATCAAGGGCAGGTCAGAGTTGATAGCTGAAGGTCAGAAAAATAAATCCCATTGTAGAAAACTAATGTGTTTTGAATGCCATAAAGAATGACACTTTAAGAAAGATTGTTTGAAGCGAAAAAGAAAGAGAAGACAACAGGCTGAAGATTTTGGAGATCCATCAGTTGTAGAGGAAGATGGAGATAATGTTCTTATAGTCATCGTAGAAAGCTCGAGAGATGAATGAATATTAGATTCGGGATGTTCCTATCACATGTGTCCAAAGAAGAGTTGATTTACCACTTATCAGTCAATTGATGGGGTAAAGTATTGATGGGGAATAATGTAGCGTGTGTGGTTGTAGGAATCGAAACAATTAAATCGGAATACATGACAAAATTGTAATAACATTGACATATGTCAAACATGTTCCGGATTTAAGGAAGAATCTAATTTATTTAGGTTTGTTTGACTCTTTTGGTTATAGTGTGAATATACATAATGAAGTGAAGATAATATTGAGAGGTGCTCTAGTTATGATGAAATGGTTGAAAGTTAATGGCCTTTACATATTAAAAGAAAATACTATCATGGGTATTGTAGCAATATCTGTTAGGGCATGTGGCCTAGGTCAATCTACAAACATTGTTTATCTTATAATTTTAGTTAATAAAATTTAGGTTTTCATTTGATGTTTTATTATAAGTGATTGTTTGCCTTATGGTAAAATCCATAGGTATTTGTTGAAATATCCTAAATGTCCCTAGTCGGTCATTACACTGAGAATGATAATGAATTAAGGCTAGTGTGAATCTTGATTGATGGTCATGTGATGGTCATGCGTATAGGGATACGAATCGAGATCAATAGTACTTGTTATGGGAACAAGGTACTGGATCTACCCGCTATGAGAACACCATATGGATTAAATCATAGGTGTTACTCATGATACGTATATCATTAGTCATTCGACTTGAGATTACCATAGACTTGAATATTAGGAGCATGATAATTTGACATAATCAAACGTTTTCTTTAACTGGACGATTATAAAGATTGTGATTGGTTACCATTTGAATAATATGTGAAGGTGTGTAATCAAGATAAAGTTTGTCCCTTTCGTATAGAGAGAGATACTAGTGGATCCATCGATATGTTAGATTGTTAAATGGTCAAGTCCAAGTGAATTGATATGATCAATGTCATTTGGATGTTTTCAGTCTACCTAAAAACCGAGACTAGTACGATTGAACATTAAAAGTGACTTTCAATGTCTTATGTTTAACCAAAGGATATCGCACGACAAAAGGATATGATATATGTTATTCATTAGGTTATATCGATTCGATATCCATGCTACTTGGGTAGTCATAATGTCTTGCTAGAGACCGCTTATGACTTGTGTACCAAAATGGTTTTGGTTCACTGTCAACGTCACATGAACCTATTGGGTCGCACATAAATAAGAAATTTCCACAATTTTAATTGGTCCAGAGTAATGAGTTTTATATGATAAAATTCATGACATAAAAGCTCTTACGATTCATTATATGATAACTTATTAATATAGGCTATGTGGAATTTGCTTAAACTGTCTAAATACAATAGTTGTAATACGAATAGGATTTTAAGTGAAAGCTTATCTACACATATAAATAGAGGTTAAAACCCTAAAACGGAAAAACATTTTCATTTTTGCAAATTTCGATTTCTCTGGATTTTGAGAGAGAAAGAAAAACATTTTCTATCTCTCTAGGGCTAGCACTCCAAATTGTGGTCACCATTCATGTGTGGATTCCCGATAGAAGACGCGCGCTTGAACGTCTTGGAGATCGAACAATCAAAAAAGAAAATCACGAATTAAGGTATGGTTTACTTTTGTAGATTTAGTTTAGTGGAACTTATTTACGATCCTGTTGAGGTTTTTCAAAAACTATTTTGAATTTTTTGCTGCGTATGAACCCTAAAACCCAACAATATCATCTTTAGAGACCGGGACAAATACCACCAGGTTATTGTTGAGTTTTTTGGGGTTCAAAATGCAACATAAATTTAAAATTTTTATTTCGATATTCTAACAAGATCAAATCCAAATTCCATTGAACTAATTAACAAAAGTAAATCGTACCTCAAACGTTAGTTTGCTTCTCTGTGTTGATTGATGTTTAAGATGTTTTCAAAGACGAACGTCCTCTATCAGAAAATCCACACATGAATAGCAGTCGAGAATCCGAGTGCTAGCCCGAATGAGAACACAAAAACAATTTTCTACTCTCCCTAAAAACTCAAGAACGACTAAGAAACCTAACTTGTTTTCTAAAAACGAAAATTAGATTTCAATCCTAATTTCTCCCTATTGAATTCACTTAATACGCCTATTTATTCAACCCTTGTATATAGTCGGGTAAGTGTGTCAGACCTACCTAATTAGGGCATCTGACCGGCCTAGATTACCTTAACTCCCTTTATAATCTAGTAGTCTTAACTCTCTATCAATAAACAATTAACATTAATATCTTGTAATGATCAAATTATAAAATTATTATTAACCATAAAGGATCTAAACTGAATCTTAAACCTTAAAGTTCATTTAAATGCATTCAATAATCCTCTAAGTTTATTTTGATTGATTACATTATCCTCAAAATTCCGTAAAAACTTTTCGACAACATCTCCTCAATTTTTAAGCCTACACCGAAAATACCAACCTTCAAAAATCTTCAACAAAACATGCTCAGCTTTGGTGGAAATGCCGAAGGACTCACAATCCACCCATAACAATATATATTGCATCAACTAAATTATATATTCATTCTAACCTGATTTAAAGTATCAAGACTTTAAACTAACATTACCTTAATTCCAAAATTATTTTAATTTGTCCTAAAACCATTCCAGCCATTCCCAAAGAAATCATAATCACACTCGAACCCAAAACCCCATTTATATAATATAATATATTCAAAAATTAGTACATACATTAAGCCAAGAATTAAGCAAGTCACATACATTCGAAAAGCTTTCTTTTTCCCTTGTCGCCTCTAGAACCTGTCATTATCCAATTATAAAAATTCGATAATGTAAGATAAGTAAATCTCACACTATCCAGTACACCTGTAATAATCAAATGCATAATAATCCAAAAGAATAAACAAAGAATATAATCCAAAGAATTTAAATACAACTGTGAATCCATCTCATTTTTGTTATCCAACCACAATCAGATAACGTCTCCGAAAGTGATAAGTAAACAATAATAAAGACTCATGCCCGGTGAGAATAACCAAACGAGTCTCGTTCCTCTAGACTATGGGAGTATGATTTGGTTCAACGTGATCTCATGATAACCACGTGATGCAAAGTATCAGTGACTCAGCCCCTCAAGCATAATATAGTTCTACCATGTACACAGTCAGGTAGACACTACCAGTTATTACCTTGTAATACACAGTCCAGTAGCTTTATATACCATGTGCACACAATCAGGCAGACACTGAATAGTTCTACCCGTAATACAATCAGGTAGACCCCTATAAGAAGACTCGTAACGCCTTATCTTCCCAAATCGTGTATGCGTGTTTAACAAAAATGCAATATCAAGGATCAATGCAATTTATACAAAATATAATCATACAATGTAAAGGTTACCATGGGACTTACTTAACCTTACAAACGCGATATCGCAACTCCCTTACTCTCTGAGTCGGTAAATTAGTCCACACTGGACTCCAATCGTGCTCCTACAATTCATTTGTAAATCCTGTAAGATTCCATAATAATTCCATAATTGTTTTTCAGTCAGTCGATGTTAAATCGACCAAATCGCATCCCGAAACACTTCAAATCCTTCCGAAATAAATTTTCCAATGCCGGACTTAATTTTTGACTCAAAATTATTGTTCAGCATCGAGAATTACGTTGTCTAGGCTTAAATATAAATTTTTCAATTTTTATATATATTTATCGATCGTACTCGACCGAAAACCCGTCCAAACCAACTCCTCGGATGTTAGAATCCCAATTTTGACTCTAAATTGTGATTGGAAATCGAAAATTACCCTAAACTAGGCTTTAAAATATTTTTTCAAATTTAAACATTTTCGGGTATCGTAGTACGCTTTATGAGAAATACCCAATAAAATTTTCGACAAAATTTCAAAATCCTCATTTTTCATGAAAATCCTCAATTTTCATCAATTTTTCCAAAAATCCCACTTTTCATAATTTATCCTATTTTTCAACATTTTATTTAATCTTTTATTCTATTTTTAAAACTATATATATAGGATACTACTATCATGGGAATCAAATATATACCCATGTCATGGGTATACTATTTACAACCATTGGATTCTAATCCAATACATTAATTGAGGCGTCATAAATGCATAAATCATTTAATGCACAACACATTTTGAGAGGGTTCCATAGCATGATTATATATTTGAGCTCTCTTGTAGGGTTTTTTTCCTTGATTAGTACATTTGGAAGTAAAAATTATCAACCAAACACACCCACCAAACTATTTACAAAACTAACACACTTGTAGCCACGTCGGCGTTTAATCACGCGCCACGTCGGCGCGTCAATTTTTTTTTTTTTTTTCCGTGAAAGTGAAGTCGTGACCTCGGGTCACGATTTCATTTTGAATGGAAATCGTGACCCGAGCTCACGATTTCCTTACTGTTGGGAAATAAGGAAATCGTGAGCTCGGGTCACGATTTCCATTAAAGTGAAATCGTGACCCGAGGTCACGACTTCACTTGAACAAAGCAGCAACCAGATCTGAGATCTGGTTTTTCTTACTTGCCTCCTTCTTCCTTCAACTCCCCCAACGACCCCTTCCTTCAACTATGGCAGCTCCACTTTTCATTCCCTCAACTCCACTAGATTGGCTCCATTGGTGCATAGCTTATCTCCATCGTCAACTTCAAATCCGAACCGCAACCCACCCGAACTCAACAACGCTTTGTAAGATCGTTTTTTGGAGATTTTGTGTGTTTATGCTTCATGTGGTTCATGTTATGTTGTATGTTAAATGTGTTGTTACTATTTTTGTCTCGGGAAATTTGTTTTTGTTTTTTTTTTTTTTTGGATCCGAGGCATTTTTTTTTGTTTATATCCGGTTTATATATTTTTTTTTTGCCAATTAGTTGATGTGAGTTATATCAGGGAATTTTAGTTTTTTTTCCAATTACTTGATGTTAATTCTATACACCTTGTGGGCGCCAATAAGTGCAATTTTTTAATTAAATAGATAGAATGTTTGATTTTAATATAGTACAATGTATACATTAATTAGTGTCGATATATGTCATTGACCCATATTGAGATGTAAAACATGTGGGGAACCCAAGGGGGGAGTATAAATTGTTTGATTTGGGGTGTAGGGGGTATGGTATTAATTAAGCAAAAATCCCATATACATGTCAATACTTTAGTAGAAAAATTTGGAAGAACATTAGGCGTGCGCTTAAGAGATGAGACATTGGTGGTGGTAACTATCTAAGGTTGCTTTAGGGGCTGTTATATTCTAAGCTAGCTAGGGAAGTTGTTTATAATATATAATAGTTATATGCATATTATAGTTTCTTTGTTGCAGAATAAGGTACTTAATTTCATCACTAGGCTTTTTAGTTACCATATATATATATATAAAATGTAACTATACCACTACACCAATTCTATTAGGGTGCCTAAGCAATTCTATTAAGGTCATATTTATTTGAATTCTTTCTATAATGATTAATTGTATATGAGTGATTGGATGATTGCGAGATTTATATCGCATAGTCGTAACTTTAATTAGAAGGTCTTTATCATCACTTAGTAACAATTATATTCTACATATATAGATTGAAGAATGGTTGATCGAAGAGTATCATTGTTGTGTTATATGAATGGAGACATTGTTGATGGACCATCAGGGATTTCGTACACTAAACCACCCATTCGACATCTCAGATCGAAGATGGGTTTAAGGTACGATGAACTTGTGCGTTATATATGTAATTCATTGCAGATAGACAATGACTTACAGAGATTAAACATGACATATCGATATCCAGCGTACATTGGAAGTGGATCGGCCAACTACGTCCCGTTGCGAATAGATGATGAGTCGAGTCTCAAAGATGTTTGGGACTTTTTGGCAGAATTACCACCACCACATTGCATGGAGCTTTATATCGATTTAGTTCCGAGGCAACAATACAATAGTTCCAATTGCAATGTAGTGTTACATTCTGGAGCTGGACCTAGCACTCAACCAATTTATGAACATAGTCATTGTGCATCGCCTTTGACGACCGCAAATCCCGAAATGGACGAGGATCCTCGTTCCTGTGATGATTTGAATACTAGCGAAGATGATGACTATTGCGGCAGTGGCGGGGATACTAGTGAAGATAGTAGCGAAGATGATACAGACGATGAAGGGGATGATGGTCATCATGTTGATGATGGCATGATTCGATATGCGTTAAATCGAGTCATAGCAGATGATGGCTCATTATCTTGTCCTCCAATTTCGAACGAAATTGGGAACGATGATTTCTTCGATGAAGAGGTCTTTGGAATTGATGGTGCGCCAGTGGGTGTAGGTGAATTTGTCGTTCCTTCAGCTGTATTTATGGAATTGAGTAGTGAGGCAATGCAACCCCTCCATGAGAATGCAATGATCCCTTCTAGGTCTTTATGGAATGAGGCATCAGAATTTGAGAAAGGCATGCGGTTCATGTGTAAAGTAGATATCCAACATGCCGTGAAATTGTATTGCATCAAAGGACACAGCGCTTTGTGGTGACTCATTCTACACCAAATGTATGGATTGTTCGTTGTAAGAAATATTTGGATGGATGTACTTGGAGGTTGCGGTGTTCGAGAAGAAAATCGCATGGAATGTTTGAGATCGGTACATATGCGGGACCACATACATGCATCTATGCTAAAGCTGTCCAAGGATCATGCGCATTTGGACTCCACCGTTATATGTCGTGAGGTAGAAAATGTGGTGAGAAGAGATCCGTCCACATCGGTCCAAGTGCTTCATCGATTATCAAGGACAAATTCGATTTATGACGTTCATTATAAGAAAGTATGGTTGGGGAAGAAGAAAGCAATTGCTAAAGTCTTTGGAGATTGGGAAGAATCGTACAAAATGTTGTCGCGGTGGATGAGCGCTCTTCAAGAAAGCAATCCAGGGACACGTGTGGAATGGCGGCATGGTGAGCCTAATGCCAACAATGAAGTTGTCTTCAAATGGGTTTTTTGGGCATTTGCACCTTCTATTGCAGGCTTTAGACATTGCGGACCAATGATACAAATTGATGGCACATTCTTGTATGGAAAATACAAACAAAAACTCCTAATAGCCACTTGTTGTTGATAGTAATAGTCATGTATTTCCTTTAGCATTTGCCATTGTTGATGAGGAAAGTCGAGGACAGTGGGGATGGTTTATGGCTTGTTTGCGACATCATGTGACCGATAGGGATGGTATATGTGTCATTTCGATCGACACCCAGGTATATTGTTGGCAATGAACGATCCTCGAAATGGATGGACCCATGAAAGAGCTCAACATGATTTTGTCTCCGCCACATATGCAAGTAATTTCAACATGAGATTCGGAAGCAAAGAATTAAAGGATATGGTGTACATAGCGGGAGCACAACATCAACCGCGAAAATTTAAGGCATCCATGAAAGAACTCCATCAAATGAATCCCGAATGTATTGCGTGGTTTATCGACCTAGATCGAGCACAATGGACAAACGCATACGACAATGGTTATCGATACGAATTTGGATGACTACAAATCTCGCGGGTATTACGTTTGATTTATTACGTTTGTTACTATTACTTACTTAATGTGTTTGAATTATTACGTTTACAAGCTAATACAAATATGAAATTTTTTTTCACAAATGTAGAATGCTTTAATGGAGTCCTTAAAGGCGCGCGATTTTACCCCATCACCGCTTTAGTGCAGATTACATTTTACCGTGTCGTGGCATACTTTAATAAAAGACGAGACAAAATAGGTGTAGCCCTAGGCAGGGCGAAACGTACACGACGTACGCAATGGATAAGTTGTCAAAATGGGGAAAGGTGGTGGAGGGCACAATGTGACATTAGTAAATCGTGAGAATGGTACATTTGAAGTAATCACCGCACCACATGGCTATCATTTGAGAAAAGGGTGTAACAAGCAAGTTGTGAAATTGGAGGCCCGTAGATGCACTTGTATGAAGTGGCAAGTGTTATGGCATTCCATGTTCCCATGTTCAAGCAGATTTTGCGCTAGTGTAGCCATAGATCATCTTTGTCAAGACATCGAGTCATACTACAAATGGTCGTGTACGATCAATGTTATCTTTGCAAATTTCCAACCCATTCCGCACGAAGATTATTGGCCTAACGCAAGACTTCCATACACGTTCTTTGGTGATCCATATCTAAGCGAGTCAAAAAAGGTCGTCCTCAATCAAGCCGTTTGCGCACTGAGATGGATTGGAGAGGCAATCAGAAACAGCCACGACATATGCAGCGAGAGAAGGAATGGAGAGAAACCCCAACAACGCTGAAATGTAGTAAGTGTAAGCAGGATGGACACAATAGACGCACTTGCAGTCGTCGTCAGCAAGGACAACCGTCTAATGCTTCATAGTGAAAGACTCTTTCAAGTCTTATGTCTTGCACGGACCTATATTTTTCTTGTATTTGATCACTTTGCTTATTTGTATTATTTGTTTGTTGAGAGATAGATGTGCTACCTAAATTGTATTATTCCATCTCTTTATAGTTAGTACATGAACTATTTCTACTTCTTATATCATTTGCACAATGGAATTAATGACAACATTGGTAATGATTTTGGGTTTAAGCGCGATATGGATCCTGGCCCTATAGATGACTCGGTTTTGACTATGCAAGCTCTCCATAGATCTACCGCGTTTGGAATGGACCTAGGTAGTACTTATTTTCGCATGTTTCTCTACTTTTTTTAGCCGCATAGCCACATTTTAACTAATTTCACTTAAATCTCATATCTTCATAGGAGCCTGGTATATTGACTATCGGGCGTAATTCACTTGCACTTCACCTAGGTTGGTCCAACCTGGATCCACGCATAGTTGGACATCTTCGGGAAGTTTGGATTTTACGGGACTCGCGCGAGTAGGCTTCATTTCAATTGATTAGCATCTAATCACCGCCCTTGTAGAGAGGTGGAGGCGAGAAACTCACACGTTCCATTTCCCGTCGGCGATATGACTATAACCCTCCAAGATGTACAAATCATCTTGGGGTTGCTTGGCCGATGGATTACCAATTCGGCCGCGTCGACCAAGATTACGATGCCTTGTGCTTGACACAACTCGGATTCCCTTTCCCCGAAAATAACAGGACTGGAGGGCGGATTCAAATTCGCCAACTTTCAAGGTGGTTTCCAAACCTCCCTGACAATGCTAATGAAGTGGAAGTGCAACGCTATGCGAGAGCATACATCCTGCAGCTTCTAGGGGGAACACTATTTGCAGACAAGTCGAACAACCTCGTTCACATCACATATTTGCAATTTTTGGAAGATTTCGAGGCAGCTGGACAGTACAGTTGGGGTAGTGCAACTCTGGCTCACTTATACAGACAATTATGTCTTGCAGCCGACATTGATGGAGTTGAGATAGCAGGTCCGGTCATCTTATTGCAATTATGGGCATGGGATAGGTTGTCGTTTCTTGCACCAATAATGGGTAACGTTCTTCGAGACGACATATTACAAAACGAAGAATTATTTCCACCTCCTCCATTTGGTCATAGGTAATTACTATTTTCTCACATTATAATTTCAATTTCTTCATATCTATGTACATGTGACGACATACATGCATTGCGTGATTTTTTTCATTTGTGAAGGTGGAAACATGCTTTGGAGACAACGGGAACATCAATGCACGTACTGACAAAGTACAGAGAAATGATTGACATGCAAGCACCCGATGAAGTAAGAGATATACATAATTACTTCTCCACGTAGTGCTTTTGGAAACATCATCTAAAATGCGTTTCTTATTCATTTCAAAATGTTTTTGTTGACTACAGGTAATATGGGAACCGTATCCTGAGGCAGTGATAATGGACCTACCTGCGTACTGTAGCAGTGGTCGTGCTATTTGGCAAACGAGGGCACCTTTGATTTTCTTCTGTGTAGTCGAAATGTATCATCCCGATAGAGTCATGCGCCAATTCGGTCTCAGACAAATGATACCACCTTTACAGAGCACAAACATTCAGCTACATAAGATTGACTTGAGAGGGAAGACGGATAAGGATTGGAGCGCAGAACATAGTGCTTATGTCTGCATGTGGAACGAACGTGCCTCCAATATTGCAACTGATGAAAGCTTAGAGGAGCCAATGGACTTTTACAACCCGTATATGCTATGGTATCGTCGCATTACACGACGATTCATGTCTCCCCGTGGAGCTATTGTTGAGGCCTTGGTAAGTACAATTTGATTTTATTCAGTCATGAATCCTTGACAAATAGTTGTTTTCCTTGTACTTTCGCATAAAACTTCATCAATATTTCATATGTAGGCACATGGCATTACTTCAATTCATCAGTTGACACTGGGTGATGATGTATCTATTGCACGTATTAGACATGTAGCTGCATCGACTTTGACTGCAGTACACGCAGATTATCGGATGCATAATATGTCCAGTTCATTTCAAGCTTCTCATCATTCTTCCCATGGTGATACACCTTCGAGGCATGACACTCCATTGTATACTCCATCAGTGCCTCTTAACGAGTTTGGGACTCCACATACTCCTTCAGTTCCTCCCAACATGACATTCGAGTCTATGGAAGCCTTTCCATTTGACACGGCACCTACATCTTCGCGCCATTTCCATGCAAGTCCAATAATGATGAATTTATCTGGGAGTACAAGTACTCATGATGGCGGAATGCGGGACAACGATGATATTCAACCAGAAGATGCTCAAAATCCGGCTGATGTGGGGCATTCGGATATTCCACTTGCTTTAAACCGTAATGTCCGAGTCGTCAAGAGAACACGGTGTGGGACTGGAAGTCATTATTTGGGGTCAGACTAGGACTTTTTCTATACTTTGTTATAAGTCATTTTCTCCTTATTCATTTTTGCATTGTAGTTGATCACCTACCAATTTCATCATTTATATCAATTCAACTTTCAAGTTCTTTATTTTTTATGGGTTTTAACTAATTTTTTCAGGTATACATTGCTTCAACTGCTATAAACAAATTTCACTGTAAATTTTTAGATTATATGAAAAGACAGCACTAAGGGATATCGCCCTACCTTTAAGATATGCATGCTTTATGTGGTACGGTAATGCAAAAAGAATCTTTTGCTTTTCTATGCTAAAAAATTTCATCTAGTAGATTCCTATACATGTGAAGAACAATTGCCTGAAAATGACATTAAACCTTTCATATATAGGTGGTTATTAAAACAAACAAGAAGATTCACATTCACTATATATTTTAACAAATCTACCTTATTATTAATAACTGTAAGTGAGAGAGAGTTATTTCATATTATTGAGCAAACTTACTGAAATCTTTATGGTGTGAGGGACCTTGAGATTGTGATAGTCATTTGGGAGAGTGGGCAAAGATCAACTATTTGGGAGAGTGTACTGATTTTGGGGTTCATTGTTTGTTTTGGTGATGTGTTTTTAGCTTTCAAGCTCACTGGGTAGTCTTGTTTTTGCTTTCTTTTCATTTTAACATGCAAATGCCCATCATTGAATTGTTAAGTAATTTGGGCTCACTGTTAAAAAGATCCATTTTTTACTGCTTTTCTGTGTTGTTTGTATTGATTAATGCATAAAGAATGAATTTTGGGATGTTTTGTGAGATGGGTTTCTAAAGAAACTCCCAAAAATTGAACAAAAAAAAAAAAAAAAAAAAAAAAAAAAAAAACCTACTGAATTTTGTGTTTTGTACTTGTTATGTTTTGTATTTCTTGTTGTCCCTTTTTGTTTATTGTTGCATTTTTTATGGTTTTGGATTGAACTAAGTTTTGTATAGTTATTAGTTATATTCAATGTTGATGTGCTATGTCAATTTTTTGCAGTTCAAGTGAATTAACTAGTATGAGAACCACTCAAATGTTGATGTTTGCAAGCACACTAGTAGTGCTATTGTTGAGTACTACAATTCCAACTTGTACTGCTAAACATGCAACACCAGCTCCAACACCAACACCAAGCAATCACAACAACAACAACAACAACATAGCCTCGGTCCCAAATTAAGGGGTCGGCTACATGGATCAAACTTTTCCATTGTGCTCGATTAAGTGCAACCGATGGTGAGCTTTCCAAACCATTCAAATCCCTCCTAATTAATGCATCCCATGTTAACTTTGGTCCGCCCCTACCTCGTCGAATTTCTACGGTTTCTATTGAGTCAAGTTTTCTAGTTGGGGCATTTGTAGGTCGTCTTTGCATGTGACCAAACCACCGCACCCGCCCTTCCCTAATCTTTGTATCAATTGGTGCTACTCCTACTTGTTTTTGAATTTCTATATTTCTTATTCTATCTTTACGAGTTTTACCACACATCCACCTAAGCATCCTCATTTTCGCTACGTTCATTTTATGTAATTGTTGTTGCTTTACCGCCCAACATTCACTTCCATAGAGCATAGCGGCCTAATTGCGGTCCTATAAAATTTTCCTTTTAACTTAGTAGGAACATTTCGATCACAAATCACCCCTGTTGCACTCCGCCATTTCTTCCATCTAGCTTGAATTCTATGTGTGACATCATTCTCAATGTTACCATCATTTTGTATGATTGATCCTAGATACCTAAAGTGGTTTACCTTAGGAACTTCTATTTCCCCTAATTTTACCACTCCGTCGTCTCGATGTCTAGTGTTTCTAAACTCACAGTGCATGTATTCGGTTTTCGTCCTACTCAACTTAAAGCCTTTAGATTCTAATGTATTCCTCCAGAGTTCTAATTTCCTATTCACTCCATCTTTAGTTTCATCCACTAAGACAATATCATCTGCAAATAGCATACACCATGGTATATCCTCTTGAATATGTCTAGTTAGTTCATCTATAACTAAAGTAAATAGATATGGGCTTAGAGCCGATCCTTGATGTAGTCCTATCGTAATGGGAAATTCTTTTGTAGCTCCTCCAAATGTTTTTATACTCGTTACTACTCCATCATACATATCCTTAATAGTGTCTATGTATCTAGCATGCACTCTTTTTCTTTCTAGAACCCACCAAAGAACATCTCTAGGGACCCTATCATATGCTTTTTCTAAATCTACGAATACCATATGAAGATCTTTTTTCTTTTCTCTATATTTTTCTAACAATCGTCTTACAAGGAAAATCGCCTCCATAGTTGACCTCCCAGGCATGAAACCAAATTGGTTCTTTGATATTGTTGTTTCTCTCCTTAGCCTATTGTCAATTATCCTCTCCCAAAGTTTCATAGTGTGACTCATAAGTTTAATTCCCCGATAGTTTGAGCAACTTTGAATGTCTCCTTTGTTTTTGAAGATTGGCACAAGCGTGCTTCTTCTCCAATCCATTGGCATCCGTTTTGATTTTATTGAAAAGTTTTGTTAACCAAGTCAATCCAATTTCTCCTAAGCATTTCCAAACCTCTATGGGTATTTCATCGGGCCACATGCTTTCCCTATTTTCATTCTTTTCAATGCCTCTTTAACTTCTACAATTCTAATATTGAGTGTATAGTTGACATTTCTTTCTTGGTGTGGGTTTTCATCTATTACGGTATCAACTTGACCATCATTAAATAAACTATCGAAGTAACTTCTCCATCTCTCCTTAATATCCTCCTCGCGCGTTAAAACATTTTGATTTTCGTCCTTAATACATCTTACATGACTTAGGTCTTGTTTCGTTTATCTCTTAGTTTGGCTAGCCTATATATATATTTTTCGCCATCTCTATTACCTAACCTTGTATATAGATCTTCCATGAAATTTGTTTTAGCTTGACTAACTACTTTTTTATCTTGTTTTCTAGCTTCTCTATATTGATTGTACACATCTTCATCTTGACACTTAGGTATTTTCCTATACATCTCTCTTTTAGTCTTAATTGCTCGTTGGACATCCTCATTCCACCACCATGTTTCCTTCTTTGGTGGTCCCAAGCCTTTAGATATACCTAATACGTTTGATCCCACTCTCCTTATGCAACTACTCATTTCTAGCCACATTGTATTAGAATCTAAGTCAATATTCCAAATATTTTCCTTTAGTAGTTTTTCTCTAAACTCTACTTGTTTACTATGTTTTAGGTTCCACCACTTTATTCTAGGGTCGCTAACTCTTTTATTTATATTATGTCATCGTGTTAGCTTAATATCAAGTACTACTAACTTATGTTGGGTAGTAAGTGCTTCACCAGGTATTACTTTGCAGTCTCTACATATTTTTCTATCTATTTTTCTTGTTAAAAGAAAATCTATTTGACTCTTGTTATGACCACTACTAAAAGTAATTATATGCGACTCCCTCTTCCTAAAACTAGTATTTGCTAAGAGAAGATCGTATGCTGAAGCAAATTCTAAGATCGATTCTCCTTCTTCATTTCTATTACCGTAACCAAAACCTCCATGAACTCTCTCAAACCTATCGTTACTTGCCCCGACATGCCCATTTAAATCTCCTCCAATAAAAACCTTTTCATCTAATGGTATACTTTGCATAAATCCATCCATATCGTCCCAAAACTTGCGTTTGATGCTCTCGCTTAATCCTACTTGTGGTGCATAGGCGCTAGTATGTTAATTTTTTCGTCTCCAATAATTAATTTAACTAGAATCAATCTATCCCCCATTCTTTTAACCTCTACGACCTTATCCTTATAATCATTATCCACCACAATTCCTACTCCATTGCATTTTCTATCTATACCGGTGTACCACAATTTAACCCCGTGCTTCCTATTTCTCTACTCTTTTCTCCTACCCATTTTGTCTCTTGGAGGCAAGCAATATTGACTCTCCTTCTAATCATGGTATCTACTAGTTCTATTGACTTTCCCGTAAGTGTTCCTATGTTCCATGTTCCTAAGCGAATTTTTTCTCCCTTTGTATTTGTTTTCCTTTTCTACTTCTATTTTGTCTAAAAGATCTAGTGTCCGTATCTATGATTTTGTTTTTGTTTTCATGTTTGTTTTGAACTAGCTTCTTTACCCACACCCGTCCTTTGTGTGGGAACCCTTGCTCATTTTTCTTCACATACGGACGACGATGTGAAGGGACTAGCTTCTTTACCCACACACGTCCTATGTGTGGGAACCTTTTCATTTTTCTTCACACCCAGGCGGCGATGTGAAACACACCCTTGCTCATTTCTCACTATACCCGGCTCCGATGCGGCGCGTCGCTAGGTGGGAACGCCCCAACGTTTATATATGTTTGATCCATTTCATGAAAAGTGACAAAGGTTTTATTTGGTTGTCAACCTATCGCAACCCTCCTCCTTTATCCGGACTTGGGACCAGGCTATGTAGCACACATAGTGTACAACATAGGTGGAGTTCAACACCAAGCGATCCTTGCTATAAAAAAAAATTTCACAAGGAAGTCGTGTGATTGTTCCATCATTGAAAACGTGACTTTAAGTCACGTTTTCCAATCACCAAACCAAGCACGCGTGATGTGGCGGCGACGTGGATAAAAGTGTGTTAGTTTTGTAAATAGTTTGGTTGGTGTGTTAGGTTGAAATTTTTACTCCTAAATGTATTAATCAAGGAAAAAAGCCTCTACTGTAGAATATCATATATATATAAATATAAATATATATATATATATATATATTATTTTAAATTCTGTTTTACAGAGAAGTGAATTTAAAAAATTAAAAAAATTCGCTGGGCCTTCTTACGAGGGAGATGATTCCTTCCTCAGATCAGTCGAACCCTCTCCTCCAACCCAAACTCCATGACTGTCTTCAACCTCTCAATCAACAACACAAACAACAACGACATGAACAACAACCCAACAACTTTGACAACAACTTACCCATCGTCATCCTCTCGCCTCGTCTTCCTCGCCTCTCCATCTTGATCAGGAACTCTCTCCCAATTTCGTTCCCTCATCTCACTGCTCCTCTCTCGCTTTCGACCTCTCGGTGTCGATTTGATGAAGGAAGCGTTCTGTTGCAATGATTAGATATATATATTTGATTTCCTCGAGATTCGTGCAACACGAGACTCGAGGCAAATCTAAAGACTATATTCTTTCCCTTTTATTTTTATTATTCTCGAGATACGCATTAGCATATCTCGAGGGAAATCTTGATGGATATTAACAAACCCATCCTAAACCACCGTCTTATATATTTTTATCAAATATTTCTCGGGTTACGCGCCATGCGCATCTCGAGGCGAATCCAATTGATTTAATTAAATTAAATCAAATCAATCTATATGTTATTTATATATTTATATATATCAACTATATTATATATAAATACATATAAACATGTATATTCGCGGCTATAAATTCGCCACGTGCGCTAACGACCAACTTCGGACGTGCACACTATTGTACACCCCACGCGTGTCACTCTCGACCACGCGTGTCACTAGACGCCTACCAATTTATTAATTATTTTATTTAATTTCGTGAATATTTCTTCAATTTACGTCCAAATATATCCCAGAAAAATACTCAAATTTCGCCAAAAATTGAAGAATTTACCAAAATATTCCAAAACTCTCGAACAACCCGTATTTGCACACAAATCGAGGTGTTGGGCCCACGTCGACTCGTTAAGTCCATTCAAAGTCCAAAATTCGAATTTTCCAACTTAATTGCAAATATTTTTCGTAAAACTCAAAATAGTTGTTCGGGTCGACATTTAAACTTCCACGGACCTCACGTCGACATGTATCTCGAGACAATGCCTTAAAATTACTAAAATTGGAGAAAATTCTCTAACGCACTCCGGAAGTCACGGACACCGCGTACATACTCCACTTAACTCTATTTCGCGTCGAAATAGTGTATAATATATACATCAAATACGAACACAGCACACAAAAATAATATTAAAATTTATGATCTCCGATCCGTAACACGTGGGTCCCACCTCGTATACCTAAATCCCAAATTATATATAAAAATATTTAATTAGCCGCCCAATTAAGTTTATAAAATTCTCGGATGTCACAAGTGAATTACCATTATACTCCTACTTAAAGTGGTATTAGTTTGACACATCATAAAGTCCTTTTATATTGTGAATTTTATCATATAAAATTCATTGTCTCGAATCATTTAAAACCCCAAAACCATTCTTTGTATGCTACCCAATAGGTTCATGCAATGTTGGTAGTGAACCAAAATCATTTTGGTAGACGAGTTATAAACGGTCTCTAGCAAAGCATTATGACTACCTAAGTTGCACGAAGATCAAAATCAATACAACATAATCAATAGTGTATATCATATCCTTTTGTCGTACAATATCCTTTAATTAAACATAAGGCATAGAAAAGTCACTCTTAGTTCAATCGTACTAGTTTCGATCTCTAGGTAGACTGAAAACATCCAAGTGATATTGACCATATCAATTCACTTGGACTTGTCCATTTTTAGTCTAACATATCTAGGGATCCACTAATATCTCTTTAAACGAGAGGGACAAATTTTATCTAGATTACACACCTTCACACATTATTCACATAGTAACCAATCGCAACCTTTATAATTTTTCGGTTAAAGACAATGTTTGATTGTGTCAAACCACTATTGTAACGACCCAAAATCTAATAAACCCACCCTAGGGGCAAATTGGTAAATTTTCAAACCTTAAACTGATGTAGCCCTAATATAAATTGAATTTAAAACCCTAACCCCTTTTTTGTTCAAAACCCCAAATTTGAACAGAAGGTGGAGGAGAAGACAAAAACTACACAGATCTTAAAATAGGTAATCTCTAATCTACTCATGTTTTTGTTGTTTGAAATTTTGGAGAGGAGAGTACACAAAAATGAGGGAAGGGGGTAGTGTCGCCGCCGCCGCCGAAAATGACGGTGGTGAGTCGATGCCATCGTTGGAGAAAGGCGGCATCGGCATCACCGCCATCGCCGTCGCTACCCATGGTGGGGCCTCCATTAGGAGGCCCTCATAAAAAGGAAGAACGTGGGAAGGGGTGGCTCACCGCCCCCCCATATTGACTCCGCCGCGGGGTTAGCCGAAGTGGCCGGCCCCAAAAGGGCGCTCCAGCGCTAGTGCACCCCCGGTTAAAGGCGGACGGGGGAGAGTTCCTTCCCCCCACCAGCATCCCACGAATGGTGGACACTAGACAGAGCTAACGCTCTGCCCAGCGTGACCAGGGGTCGGTTTGACCCTTGGTCCACCCTAGACAGGGCCGATTCAGCCCTGGACTGAACCAGGGCTGGTTCGACCCTGGGCTAAACCAGGGCTGGTTCGACCCTCGACTGATCAATAGGGGCCAAAATGGCCCCTAGACCAAAAAATAAATAAAAATAAAATAAAATAAAATAGAAAATATGTATATATAAACAAAATAAAAGTAAAGTAATTGCTTTCGATTAAGGCGCTATCATGTCTCTGAGGAAGATCGATCGGGTCCCACCCCTCGACCCTCGCATCGGGCGACGCGGGACCCGCGGGACCCACACTAAGTGGATCCCAACGACCAATAAATGGGAGATTCAATTAATTTAAATTAAAGCATTCATTGATAAGGTGTATTATGGTTGTATAGTGTTGCGCGAAGGTTCGCATCGGCCTCGAGCGTACCAGGAGTTGTTATAGGCGTCGCTGCGAGTCGAGGTAAGTGGGGAGCTCTACTCATTTATTAAATATGGCATGCTGTTAGTATAATTAGGAATTCATGATTTTAACAAAAATGACTTAGGATGGGGTCGTTACCTACCTTGATTGACTTTATGTAAGGCCTCTCGGGGAGCCATACTTATATGGTGGAACCAAATCACCTTACATGCTTAAGGGCCTCTTGGGGAGTCGTAGTAATACAGTTGAACCAAGTCACCCATTTATGCAAGGGCCTCTTGGGGAGTCGTGGATGCACGATGGAACCAATTAACCTGGGCCTCTTGAGGAGCCGTGGACACACGGTGGAATCAAGTCACCCACGCATATTTATTATATTATGATGATTGGTCAACAAGGGAAGGTAATGAAAAATGTGACCACGAACTTGCATTTATATCTATTACATTCTATGTATATCTCTTGGAACTCCTTTGCATGCAAAAGTTGATTTTTCTTATGTTTTACAATTCTGAAACTCCATATATCTGCTTAAGTCATTTTATGATTATGATATGCTTATTATATATGAAATTGATGTCGTGCTACATATTTCAATGTTATCCTGATTTTAAATGCATGCTAGCTTTATTTTGTTTTATAGGTATTACTTGCATGTTTAATATTTGAGCGTAGTTCTTCTCTTATTGGGCTCCGTTGGTTCTTTAGCTCACCCCACTTACACTACAAGTCCATCTACGAGTGTGATAGATCGTGAAAAGGGGAATGTCATTGCTTGGAGTCTCTTTGCAGCGTGAGCATTATATGCTATATCTAATATTTGTTTTGAAAATTATTAAAAAGGGTTGTAACCTAAGCAAATCTATTGGGTAGTTAACCTTACTTTAGTTAATTGGATACATTTATAAGCATGTGAAGGTTATGGGAATTTCATACGGTCTTGATTTACTTAGATGAATTTGAGATACTCCATGATTTGGTTTATGATTGCATATGGTATTTATTATAATTCTAAATTTCGCATTCTTTTGCCATATTGTCTATATGTTATTTCGCTGGTTGTTTAGGCGTGCCAGACAAATTCGGGCCTGGTTCAGGTATCGGGCTTGAGTAACGGTCCTGGGCCGAACGACCGATCCTATTTCAGGTGAGGGTCGTTTCAACTATGATCCTAATGTTGAAATCTCTGGTAATCTCAAGTAAGAGCACTAAATGATATACCTATCATGAGTAATACATATGACTTAATCCATGTTGTGTTCTCATACCGGGTCAGCCCAATATCTTGTTCCCTAACATGTACTTATGATCTTGATTCGTATCCTTGTATATGTGATCATCACATAATTATCAATCAAGACTCACACTAGTCTTAATTCGTTATAGTTTCCAGTATAATGGCTGACTAAGGACATTTTGGATGTTTCGGTAAACATCCATCGATCATATTATAATGTAAACATGCAAACCAATTACAATGATGGACAACAAATGAAATCATCTATTTTACTAACCAAAATAACAATGTTCATAAGATTTACCTAGGGCACATGCCCCAACTGTTATGGCATATGAGATTAGATCATATGAGTGATAGAGAATTGAAAGAATTGAGCAAGCAAGGCTTATTGGCTAGGGAGAAGACATGTAAGCTTCATTTCTGTAAGCATTGTGCACTTGGAAAACAATGTAGAGTCAAGTTTAGTACTGCGGTACATAAGACAAAGGATACTTTGGATTACATCCATTTAGACTTTTGGAGTCCTTCTCAAATTCCTTCTTTAGGTGGTAGTGGATACATATTGACTTTCATAGATGAATTCTCAAGGAAAGTTTGGGTATTCATCTTGAAGAAGAAAGATGAAGTGTTTGGCAAATTCAAACAGTGAAAAACTTTGATATATAAGCAGACTGGGAAGAAATTCAAGTAGCTGAGAACTGATAATAGCCTTGAGTTTTGTTGAGGAGAGTTTAATAAGTTTTGCACTAATGAAAGGATTGTGAAACACCCCACTGTCTAATATACTCCTCAGCAAAATGGAATTGCAGAACGAATGTATGGTGCATGCTTTCTAATACTAGATTACTGAAGGAGTTATGGGCAGAAGCTATCAACACAGCTTATTTTTTGGTGAACCGGTCACCATCCACATCAATTCGGTGTAAGATCTTGAAGAGGTGTGGTGGAATCCCCAATAGATTATAAAAATTTGAGAATGTTTGGTTGTTCCGCGTATGCTCAAGTAAACGAAAGATCAGGGAAGTGTATCTTCATGGGTTATGAGCATGCAGTGAAAGAGTACAGGTTATGGTGTCCCAACACAAAGAAGATTATGATAAGTAGGGATATAATTTTCCACGTTGTAGCATTGTTAAGTCTTAAAAGTGTGCAAAATGCGCCAGAGAAAGATCTGAGAGACGAGGAACGGGTGGAGTTTGAAGCTGATTATAAAAGGAACATGACAAAGAATATTTCAGAGTAGTTGAGTGATGATGGAACGCGAGACACCAGTCAAATACCGAGCACACCTGTTGATGATCAGTTGTATAGTATACCTAGCGATCGACTGATAAGAGAGATAAAGCGCCGAATAGATACGGTCATGCGGATCTTATTGCATTTATACTCAGTGTGGCAGATGAGGTTCAATGTGAAGTTCCGGATAGCAAGTTCAGGGATTGTCTGGACTTGGATGGGGTTTAAAGACATTAAAGGCACTCAAGAGGCATTTGTAGAAAGAGATTCAGATGAAGGTTGGAGAATTCAAGCCAAGGTGGAGATTTGTAATATTGGCTTGAATATGGATCGGGCACTTAACCCATATGGGTTTTGGGTTAGTTTAACTCGGTTAGTAAAACTCAGTTATTAAGTTAAGTAGACTCCTAATCCAACATAGTGTTGTCTCCTAGTACAACTCTAAGAGTCTAAACTATATAAGTATGATAGACCATTAAATTGGTAATGTCTTGTAATATCTAAGTTAATGTCTTGATTAGTTGGTGAGCGTGAAAGAGTTGGAGGCTTGGCATTGGTGTAATCTTTTAAATTAATAAAATATATGTGTTCTCTACCATGGATATAGGCATATTGTCGAACTATGTAATTCTCTTTGTCGATTGTGTGTGTGTTGTTTGTTTACTGCGTTTGCTTTTACAAAAACAAAAACATAAACAAAAACAAAACAAAAAAGAACAAAAAACAAAACAAACAAACAAACTAGTCACCCACTCGCCCCTCTATCATATATATGGTATTTGATCGTATTAATTTTTTTTTGAGTAACCGTGGGTATCCAAACACTTTGTCTGACTAGTCCCACGGGCCTTTGTATTGATCATATGTATTAATAGTCCTCAATAATTAGTTAGTGAATATACTAGCTACATATTCCATATATTAGTGAACTTCCCAATATATTTCAAATCATTGGGAGTGTCAGCTTGTTTATGTATATATGCAACCCTACATCGAAAATATAATAAAAATTAGTGTGATATATAAGTTGAGCAGATTTGATCATAGCACAAGTCAATTGGTTTTGTAGAAGATGGGTTTCAACCCCATTTATATATACGCACATGCACAACACATCTCGAGGCTCATGAGTTTCTACACAGCTTTTCGAGTCCAAACAGGTCTGAGTTCGAGCTAGCAACCCTTGATATACATATAACAAGCATATTTGTTGCTCGGACTTGTGCATTGTCCGAACCCGATTTACTTAAAATCTAATTGTCCAGTTATTCGGATTTAGCAAAATTTTTAAGACTTGTTTCTATGTTTAATATACTTTTTTTGCTAATAAAAGTATTAATTATGTATATGTAATATAACCTCATCTGATATAATGTTTAAAAGTAGTGCTCGAATTGTATTTTATTATTTAAATTATAAAACATAATAATGTTTTTTTGTTAAAAGACGAAACACTTATGAAATGTTATTTTAAGCAATCTAAGTTCATTTTGAAAATGAAATTGTACATTTTCTATATATGTTATATATGTAGTTTCCTTATTTTTAATATTATGGTTTTGTGTTTCAAAGAAATATAGAAAATGCTACGATGACACCCCAAAGTCACACCAAGTAATGTAGCGTGCAGGCCCGCGTCATTGGGAGCCGTTTATGCATGCGTGCCTCGGAATATACACCCGTGTGTTATGCACATAGAACTATATGCGCACATACTACGAGCCACACAGATCTCGGGGCACTTCCTGGACCCTGAAGCGAAGTTGAGGTCGTTTCTCAAGCCCAAGATGCCACTGCTAGGCCCAAACGAAAGGTTAAAAACCCAAGCTGGCTTATGATTACCACCATTAAAGTCTCGGTCCAGTTCCTTGGTTATGTTGTTTTTTTTACAAGAAATTTCATTCATCATGGCTCAATTCAGGACCACCAGACATAGAATCAAATATGTTAATTCGCTAATCATATTTGTTCAAACAAACTGTCATTAATTTGAATGTAAATGTAAAATTGAAACAGTTTGATAATCATGGACTGCTCGATAATCATGGACTGCTCTCTACAACGTTGAAACTCATGACAATACACAAAACTACTAGAATCACTAAATGAATAACAAAACTTCCCAACGAGGAGAAGAGAATCTAAATCTTCACAACAAGGAGAAGATAAATCAAAGTCTTCCAACTAGGGAAGAAAATTAACTATAAAATAAAACTAAAAACAAGATCAATCAGCGTCGCACAAATCTACGCAACATTATTAATGAAGAGGCATCGCATTAAGGATGGACCAATCTTCACAAATCTGATAGATATGTTAGTTATTGTATGAACAAAATGCAAAAGAAAATTGATTGGAACCACCGCCGATCGAAGAGGAGGATCGGTAATGGTTCAAGAACAAAAATAGCAAAAGTGAATCAAAAAGAAGAATTTTAGGGTTTTGGACAAAAAAGATACGCAGCTGGTTCCTAAGCTATGTTGTTATGTATTAAGAAGTTTGTCCAGATAAAATAGGCCCAGATGTTAAAAAAGGGTCCTACGAATCAAGTCACAAATTTGAGATATGAAGACAAGAAAAATGTTTACATTAATCAACCATAGTTGAATTTGTTATCTTATTATAATTCTTGTCATGATAATTAGATATTACAAATTATGAATAAAGCTTGTATCCATGCAAGGTTGTATGTTGTACACAATCATTCACAAATTTCTCTTTAGAGATTTGAAAAGTGAATATTTCAATTTATATATATTTTCACCTTATGGAATTATATATATACATACCAAAAGGGTAATGCTCCAAAAAGCTCAAAATGAGCATTGGTGGGTCTCATGCTACAAAATTTAATCATCAAATATTAATTATAATTCCACAATTTTAATTACCTCTATGTTGAGGCTATGTGGAAATATGATGATGAGACAATAAAAGGGTCACGTGGCCCGCCTCGATTTATTGCCGCAACAAATATCGAGTGCGCACGTCAATCCAATAAATATTAAGGATTGATTTCTTGTCTCATGGTATTTGAGTAAAATAATGAGATATTATAAATATAATATCGTCCCGTCCAATTAGTTCACTTCAAATTAAGAAGCATATGTTGCATATAATGATCATGATCGCAATAATAAATTTATGGACGTGGAAAAGGTGAAAATATCAGGTAAAGGTCGTATTGACAATTCCACCAAAAATTGGAATAAAAGTGGTGCACCACTACAAAGGGCAAATAATTATTGACAATGAGCGCTCATAATTGTGACATTTTTTTAGTCATATATGAAAGGCTATTTTGCCTAAATATTGTCATATATATGCCCGAATATTTTTGTGACCTTTACCATGCCTTCAAAATCAAAGGCAAAATATTATGAATTTTATCATTGAAATATGACTCTTTTTCTGATTTGCCAAACATTATTTGTCCAGATGGATCAACAAATCATGTGTCATGAATTAAATAAGAGCGATATATGCCTTCGATTGATTGTGCTACAACGCATACAATCCTTAAAAACAGAGAATATTTCTCCAATTTGAACTTAGCCGAAAGGCTAATGTTCAAACAATATCTCGCATCTCCAATTTGATTAATGGCTCTGGAAGAGCAAATATTATGTTGCATGGGGAACAACAATTCATGTTGACAATGCCTTATACTCTTAAAAATCCGTAAGAAAAATTTCTTGAGCTTTAAAGATATTCGACAAAATGGATATCACATTGAAACCGAAGTGAATGAAAATAATAGAGAATTTCTCATGTCACATTGGTTTCAAATGGGAAAAAGAAGTGTTAGAAAAATTCCCTAAACTTTATCATCGGATTATATTTTACTCATATAAGGCATGTCGAAACGAATGTCGTCTTGAATAAGAAAATTAATGATCCAAAGACATTCATTTTATGGCATGACCTAGGCTTGGTCATCCAGGATCATCAATGATGCGAAGAATAATTAATAATTCGCATGGACATCCTTTAAGGAGTCACAAAATATTTTCATTTGGTGATTATAATTGTGCTAGTTGTTCTCAAGGTAAATTGATAGTTAAACCATCCCCAAGTAAAATTGTTGTGGAATCCCCGGTTTTTCTTAGAACGCATTCAGGGAGACATATGTGGTCCTATTCATCCTCACTTGTGGATCATTCAGATATTTCATGGTTTTGATAGATGCATCAACTAGGTGGTCACATGTTTGTTTGCTTTCAACCCGCAATGTTGCATTTGCTAGACTTTTAGCACAAATCATTAAGTTAATAGCACAATTTCCTGACAACTCAATCAAGACCATCCGTCTTGATAATGCCGGGGAATTTCAATCTCAAGCATTTAGAAATTATTGCATGTCTATAGGAATTACCATTGAACATTATGTTCCACATGTGCATACCCAGAATGGTTTGGCAGAATCTCTTATCAAACGCATTCAATTAATTGCCAGACCTTTAATCATGAGAACTAAGTTATAAACTTCGGTTTGGGGACATGCAGTCCTTAACGCAGCATCTATCATTCGTTATAGGCCTACTGCATACCATGAACATTCCCCTATGCAACTCATTTTAGGTCAACAACCAAATATTTCACACTTGAGAATTTTTGGTTGTGCAGTGTATTTTCCTATACCACCTCCCAATAGAACTAAGATGGGTCCACAACGAAAACTTGGGATTTATGTTGGATTTAACTCATCGTCCATTATAAGATACCTTGAGCCCTTAACAGGGGATTTATTTACTGCACGTTTTGCTGATTGTCACTTTGATGAAGCAATTTTCCCACCATTATGGGGGATAAGAAGCCAATTCAAAAGGAATGGCGCGAAATTGCTTGGAATGCATCAACTTTATCACATTATGATCCACGCACAAATCAGTGTGAACTTGAAGTTCAAAAGATCATTCATTTGCAACAAATTGCAAATCAATTACCCGATGCATTTAATGATGCAAAACAAGTGACAAAATCACATATTCCATTTGTAAATGTTTCTGCAAGAATTGATGTCTCTCGTGCAACAAAATGCACAAGAACCAACGAAACGCTTAAAGCGTGGAATACCAGTTGGTTCAAAGGATACAATTCCTCAAAAGAGGAAAACGGGAGTAAAAATAAATACAAATCAAAATACTCCTGAGAAAGCACAAGAATCATTTGATAAGGGTTTGTCAGAACAAGTTGATTCTGATAAGGAACAACTTCCTCTAGAAAAAAGGAAAAAGATGAAAATAATGAGATCTCAATAAATTATTTAAACTCGGTAAGATTTGGGATCGAAATGAAATTGTTCCCGATAATATATTTGCTTTCAATGTGTCCTTTGAAATATGTGAAAATGATGATGATCCGTAACCACGATCAGTGGACGAATGTCGAAAAAGACCCGATTGGCAAAAATGGCAAGATGCTATCCAAGCAGTAGCTAAACTCGTTAAGGAAACGAGAGGTTTTTGGACCAATTGTCCAAACGCCGATGGCGTAAAACCGTTGGATATAAATGGGTATTTTGTACGAAAGAGAAACGGAAAAAATGAAGTTACAAGGTACAAAGCAAGACTTGTAGCTCAAGGTTTCTCACAAAGAGACCGGCATCGATTATGAGGAAACATATTCTCCCGTTATAGATGCAATCACATTTCGGTTCTTGATAAGCCTTCCGCCTCTCGAATGGCTTGATATGCATTTAATGGATGTCGTTATAAAGATATCTCATGTACGGATCCCTAGACAAAGTGAGATATATATGAAAATCCCTTATGGATTTGTAATATCCGATGAAATAAAATCAAAACCTCATAACATGCATTCTATAAAATTACAAAGGTGTCTTTGTACGGATTGAAACAATCGGACGAATGTGGTACAAACGCCTTAGTGATTATTTACCGAAAGAAGGATATGTAAATAATCCGCTTTGCCCATGTGTCTTTATTAAAAGATCATCAACATGATTTGTGATTATTGCTTTGTATATGTTGATGATTTAAATATAGTGGGAAACCACGACGACATCGTTAGAACATCCGAATACTTGAAAAGGAATTCGAGATGAAAGAACTTGGAAAAACAAGACTTTGTCTTGGTTTGCAAATTGAACATTTTTCAAGTGGAGTATTTGTCCATCAATCAAATTATATTGAAAAAATATTAAAAAGATTTTATATGGACAAGGCGCATCCATTGAGCTCTCCAATGGTTGTCAGATCACTTGAAGTGGATAAGGATCCATTTCGACCTCATGAAAGTGATGAAGAGCTATTTGGTCCAGAGGTACCATATTTAAGTGCAATTGGTGCACTTATGTATCTTGCAAATTGTACAAGACCTGACATTGCTTTTGCTGTCAACCTACTTGCAAGATACAGCTCATCACCAACTCGAAGACATTGGAATGATGTTAAACATATTTTCCGATATCTTCGAGGAACAAGTGACATGGGTTTATTCTACTCGAGAGGGGTAAAATTGAATCTCCAAGGTTATCTTGATGTCGGATTTTTATCTCGATCCCCACAAGGCCCGTTCTCAAACGGGATATGTATTCATATGTGGTAATATCGTCGTATCATGGAAGTCAAAAGCAAACTATGGTTGCTACTTCTTCTTCCAACCATTCTCGAAGTACTTGCAATTCATGAAGCAAGTCGTGAATGTGTATGGTTGAGAAATATGATTGAACATATTCAAGAATCATGTGGATTGCCTTCAATAAAAGATTCTCCAACCATATTATATGAAGATAACGCAAAGATGTATTGCACAATTAAGTGAAGGATTCATAAAAGGGGATTTAACAAAACATATTTCACCAAGATTCTTTTATGCGCATGAGCTTCAGAAGAATGGTGAAATTGATGTCAAGCAAATCCGATCGAGTGATAATCTTGCTGATCTATTCACGAAAGCCTTACCAACTACGACATTTAAAAGGCTTACATATGGTATTGGCTTGCGTAAACTTAAAGACATTGCAAGCAAAGAAACTGAACAAGTTTCACCCATGTTCACATGAGGGGGAGTTATTGATTAGTGTATTGCACTCTTTTTCCCTTAGCTATGGTTTTATCCCATTGGGTTTTCCTAGCAAGGTTTTTAATGGTTTACATTCTTAGTTTTATCTCTTTTTTTTGTGGTTTTAACCCTATCAATTGTCACAACCATTTTTCATGTTTTGTCCCACATTCTAAGGCACATTTGCATACCAAACTATATAAAGGATACTAACTTCATGTAAGAGCACACCAAGTCGAATGTGATTTCTTCTCTTCTTTTTTAGTATAAGTAGACTTTAGAGTGTCAATGTCGGCTCACGTCATGGGTCTTCCAAAAAATATTGTGTTTTGTAGAATATACAATATACATGGTAATATATTTTTAAAGTAAAAGTAAGTATTATTTGAAATTCGCGCCGGCTCGAGCTTAAAGGGTCTTGCCCGAATGCGACCTAAATTTCAATACATATGGTAAAGTCTTCCTCGACCCCGACCTGAATTCAAATTAAAAATCATTATTCAAATCTTTTTTTGTGAACCCGATCCTGACCGAAAGTCGTGGTTGGACGGATGTCTGCAAATGGTTAGTAAAAATAATGTTATTTGTGTGTGGTATATTTGTTAATTATACTGTGTGCATTATACTTATTGACATGCATGTGCCCTACTTAATTTGATTATTTACCAAAGTCTCTTTGGTAAAATGGATGAGACATAATTTGTCAAAAGAAAAAGTTTATGAATGTTGTGAGTTCAACTTTCGCTGAAGTCAAGAAATAATAGTACATTTCCTCAACTTTTGCTTAAGTCAAGAAATAAACCAATAAAAAATTTAAAAAATAGAAAAAGAGTTTTAAAAAAAAAGAAAAGAAAAAGTGTTTAATAAAAAAAGAAAAGAAAAAGAGAATGGAAAATTATTGGTGTCAAAGTTGTGGACCGTTGGACATACATTTGTGGGACGAGATAAAGAGGCTAGGTGATGGTCGGTTGAGATTTCATTCAACACCCCTCAAAACACATAACATTGATACGAGCATATCCAATGGTAACTATGGATTGTAGCTATGGATTCATGCCATGTAAACAGCGTTGAAAGGATGTCTATCTTTCGTGGCTTAAATAGACATTAAAGTATCAAAAAATACTCTTATAGATCAATATGGATTACCTCTTTAAATTGATGAGGTGGCAATTTTTTCTTAAATATTATAAATAATCTATATATATTTGTCACATCATATAATTTTAAAAACGTTATCTTATATCAATAAATTAAAATACGTATTGTGTTAATATAGCAAATAGATAGCTAAAATTTGTTACTTTGTATTTATCTTTCCAAATTTATTATAATTATCACTACATATATATAAATGAAAAAAGAAATTGAAGAAAAACAAACCGAACGTGTTTTGTAGGGCGCTATATTTTTTATTTTTGGAGTTGTAATATTTTTAATTTTTCTTTTCAGTTATTTTGATGAGTTGGCAACTTAAACATTGTCTACTGTATCCTCTATTTCTAGAGTTTATGCCACGTCACATGTAAATTCTCAGTCCACATCCTCATTGGAGAAGACTTTTTCACATCAATATGCATTATATCCTTGACACACATCTTCCTCAAGTCACAGCCCCATTGTAGATGCACAATGGCGCGAAACAAAACGTCAAAACGTAAAGGCAGAGATGGAAAGAGAGAGATACACGGGCTGGACCTTCGGCTGAGCAAACATGGGCCATGTTGTACCAAAAAAAACAAATGGGCCATGACCTATATAGGTGGGATCTACTAAGCCCAACAATGACGGTGAAAGATACATGGGCTCGACCTAGACGAAACCCCTTGTATAACTTCATGAAATTCTTTTCCATTTGTCTTAAAAAAACCTATTTTTCATTTTACTCCTAGTGTGAGTATGTGAGATGGACTAGCCATCACTTGTCAAAAAGACAAGGTTTGAAGTATATAAGTAATTGTCTCCCTCCTAAGTCCTAATAGTACATAAGCCTTTTGAGTTAAAACCTCACACCTAATAGTTAAAGGTAGTTAAGTTGGGGATAGTATCAACGTTTGCGGAGATCCACGGGCCCGAGCACGCATGTACAACGCGGCCCTGAGAATTTTACATGCTATCAAAGTGATTGTTCAGTTGGGACCAGTCGAAAAAAAATCCTTTAAATAGATTTTGATCCAAGGTGGAGCGTTGAGATGTGTGGACCGAAAAATAATAGTCCCACACCGGATAAATGAAACTTCATTAAGAAATACATAAGTGATGATTTCCCCTCAACAAGTATCGAGGCATTTCGAGTTAAAATCCTATACCAGTGAGTTGAAAGTGATTAAGCTGAGGACAATATTAGTACTGACAGATATCCACACATCCAATGCCCTAAGCCCTTACACACATTTGACAAATTAAGAAACTAAAATAATGCCCTTAAACTACACACATCACTTTTATTTTGTAACAACCCCTATTGATAAGTTCACCTTCACTTATTTTTTTACAAAATTTGATATACTATCTTAAAAATAACGCAATCTTCTTACATTATTAGCACTAAGGCGTGTGCAAGGAAGACGTTAGGAATGTGTAATTTAGAAAGGTCACAAATTCAAATTTCTTAAGAAAAAAAATAGGTGGGGTGAACTTATAATAGGGGTTGTTACAACATAAATAAAGTTTGGTTTAACCTGACTCTTTTCTAATTCTTTACCATATTACCCTCCCCTCAAACACAAACCCCCACCCCCACCCTCACCATCGATCTCCGCCCTCCTCCCTCTATCTTATTTATCTAGCAACCGCTCTTCTCTTTTGCACCAGGGGCGTATTTGTGGGCCTTGCCCCGAGTATTTCAGGCAAGGCCCAGGAAAAGCCCAAAAAAAAAAAAAAAAAAAATTAGTACTTAAGGCTTTTAAGCCCACACAACAGCCACAATTGCAAGGTGCGACCAGGGGCTCCCCAATCTCGATTGTTCTTCAGTTTTTGTCAATCTAAACCTCGCTCCTCGCCTCCTCAAGCAAATCTCTTTGGTTCTATGTTTAGCTCTCCTAGGGTTTCCAATCGATCAAGGTGAGTTCATCTTTTTATGATTCTATCTCTTCAGTTTTTGTTGTTGATTGATCGCTGCCGGCTGCCATCTCTTCAATCTCTTCGTTCGGTTTCTTCGATCGTGTTGTTGATTTTGATTTTGTTTGTACAAAATTCTGGACTGGTAAGCCTACATGCCCGAATCGGCTTCGTTCGAGTTCGTCTTCGTTGTCGCGGTTTCTTTGGGCGGGGGTAGGAAAGATAGGGATTAGGGAGAGTGAAGGGGAGGCGGTGAAATTGGAGGTTAAGACTAGGTCACTAGGTGTGCTGAGGCATTGAGGTTTTTGTCGAGGGGGAATTTGTCAAATAGTACTCGAATTACCGAGAAGAAAAGGTCTCGCTTGTTTTAGCTAGGCATGTTGAGAATGAGAGAGGGAATGCAAATTTGCATTGCTTGTTTTAGTTATGTTTCGTTTTAGATCTCTTCTTGTGATGTGGCCTTGTTCTTTTGTGATGATTTTGATTTTGTTTTCGTTTTGTGCGGGTGATTACTAGATTTGTCTTTGATAAATGAACGATCTATTTCAGTTTTGTTTATGTTTTGAATCTCTTCTTGAGATGTGATCTTCTTCATTTGCGTTTGTACGTTTGATTTCGATTTCAATTACGTTGCGATTATTTTTATGTTTCACATGTTTTTTTATATCTTTGATTATATACTATTTACATTGATTGAATTAGGAGAATAAAAAAAGTTTGCATGACTTTAATATTTAAGGAGACATTTTTTCTTTTAAGGATAGCATACTAGCTTTGGACTAAACTCTATGGAGCGTCATGGTAACAAAAGAACGAAGACAATTTTTTCCTTTTTTAAATCAAGTGGGGAGGCATCTAAGGTTGACAATCTTTCTCCATCGTTGTTGAGGCTTCATCTCGTGAGGAAATGAGACCTTTAGAATCTCCAACTCCGAGAAGTTTATATTGATTCTAATTCTCTTGAAAAGATCCGGCTTGCGTACTCAATACGGCAATATTCCTTCAATGTGAGAGATGAGATTAGACGAGCATATATAAAGATGGGCCCTTATCAACCTAGGTTGCCGAATACCACGAACTCTATTCGGAAATCAATATCGTCGCTTTCAACCAAAATGGTTTGGAGAATTTCAATGGTTGGAGTATTCTCCTTCAAAGGACGCGGTATTTTGTTTCCGTGTTACCTTTTTGAAAATGGTAATACACCTCAATGCACATTAACTAATGGAGGACTTAAAAATTGGAAGAGAGTTAATCAAGGGTTAATTGTCCATTCTTGATACATATGGGAAGCATCAATTCGCCGCATAGAAATTTGTACAATCTGTTGAGAATTTGTCGAATGTTACTCGACACATTGACGGGGTGATAAATGCACAAACTTCAGAGGATGTTCGAAAAATCGGTTGCGGCTTAAGGTTACAAGTGAGGGTGTTCGATGGCTTAGTTTACAAGGATGCGCAGTTAGAGGTCATCGTGAAGGTTCAACTTCAGAAAATCGAGGAAATCTCATAGAAATGTTGAAGCTTATGGGTAGATTAAATGTTAACATTGAGGACGTTATACTCGACAATGCTCCAGGGAATGCAAAGTACACCTCGCCAAATATTCAAAAAGAGATTTTGCATATTATGGCTAACATGGTGAGAAAAAAAAATTCGTGAAGAAATTGGAGATAAAAAGTTTTGTCTATTAGTTGATGAAGCCAAGGATGCAGGAGGCAAAGAAGAAATGGCAATTGTGTTGAGATTCGTGGATGGTCAAGGCTCAATTAAAGAGCGTTTTTCGATATTGTCCAAGTCGAAAACACCGCATTGCTTCAACACTTAAGAAAAGTGTATGTAACTCTCTTGCTCGGTATAACTTACTTATAGATGACTTGCGTGGTCAAGGATATGATGGTGCTAGTAACATGCGTGGGGCATGGAATGGGTTGCAAGCTTTATTTCTCAAAGACTCGTCCATATGCATATTATGTGCATTGTTTTGCTCATCGACTACAACTAGCATTAGTTGCAGAACTTCTAAAAAGGAACTGTCGATTTGGTTACTCTTTTCAAAGTTGTCTTCTATTGTTAACCTTATAGGTTCTTCTCCAAAACGCCTTCATCGAGTTGCAAGCCTTTCAAGTGTAGAGATTGCACGTAAAGTAGCTAGTGGTGAACGTGAAGCTGGTAAAGGAGCTAATCAAATCGGAAGTTTACAACGAGCGGGAGAAACACGGTGGAGCTCTCATTTTGATTCTATTTGCGGTGTGATTGATATGTATTGGGCAACGATGCAAGTGCTTAAAAAATGGTTAGTGATGGATCTATCGATGATATTCGTGGTGAAGCAAAAGGTGTTTTAATGATGATGGAAACTTTTGACTTCGTATTCATGCTTTGCATGTAATGCATAGAATTTTGGGAATTACGATATGCTTTGCCGAAACTTGCAAGAAAAACTCTAGATATTGAATGCAATAGATTCAATTGCCACAACAAAAGTACTTCTTCTAAAATTACGAAATGAAAGCTTTGATCACCTTTTGATGTGTGTGAATTCGATTTGCATAGAGTATGAAATCGAAACACCCGATATGAATGCTTGGTACAATGAGGGCACGGGTCGTTCTTGTCAAGAAAAAGTCTCGTCACGAGTTGAGCATCATTACCACTTTGATATGTTCAATTCCGTGATTGACTATCAATTGGAAGAGTTGAATTACAGATTCAATGATGATGCATTGGAAATCTTAAGTTGAGTTGTGCTTTACAACCAAATGATCAGTTCAAATTATTTGATGTTGATCAAATATGTATTCTTGCAAGAAAGTTCTATCCTGCTGATTTTAGTGATCAAGAAATGCATCATTTGAGATTTCAATTGGAGCATTATGAGGTTGATGTACTTCACCACAAGTGTTTTGAGAATTTGTCATCAACTTCGAGTTATTGCAGAAATTAATTGAACAAATAAGTCGCATCACTACAACTTGGTTGAGAGATTGATTCGTCTTATTTTGACTCTACTGTATCCACGGCATCAACAGAGCGAGCATTTTCAAGCTATGAAGCGTATTAAGACCGATTTACGAAATAGAATGGAAGAATAATTCTGGCGATACTATGATCATTCATATTGAACGAGAATTCGCTCAAAATATCGATATAGATGAAGTAATTGATGAATTCGATTCTTTAAAGCAAAGGAGGGCACAACTTAAATAGGTTATTTTTCTTCATATTCTGATTTTTATATAATTTATTATTTAAGTATTATTTTTATTCTTTACCCACCAATATAATTTATATTTGATTCTATATTGTTTGTGTTTGCTGCTGATACACTTTTCATTGATCGAGTCATGTTTGTGACAAGTAGACAACAATTTTTAATTTAAGGTACTTCAGTTGAACTCATTATCTATTGATTTTGTTTCGATTTGATCTATTACAAGTGTTTGTGTTCAAATGTTTTTTTTTCTTTGCTTAATAGTTTGTGGCTTAATTTATGCGATAACCATGCTAATTTTATGTTTGTCATGGATGCATATATATATATATATATATATATATATATATATATATATATATATAGTGGTATAATTTATTTAAAGTATACATAATAATATATAAAAATAATAAATTAAAAAATATTTATAGCCCAGGGCTATAAAAAATCCTGGATTCGCCCCTGTTTGCACCCATGTTTGGCCGCGAGGGGATGCCAAATCTAATTGCTGCCTTCCTTGTTCGTGGTCAAATCTAACTGACGCCTTCATTTTTCAATCCAAATCTAGCTGCGAGATAGGCGCATGGTGTGGGCGACCAAAAATAAGGAAAGAGGATGGGGTGGTGAAAGTGGCGATAGAAAATGACAACGGTGGATGGAGGTGGTGGTCATGGGGCAAGGGAGATGGCGTGTGTTTGAGGTCGGACCAGGTAATTTAGTAAAAAGTTAAATAAAGTGGCGTGTATAAAGGCATTCGAATTGGGTGCGTGCAAATAGTAACTCCCTTTTATTATAACAAATCGGCAACCCGCGTTTTACGCACGTGCAAAACTAAGTATATCAATACATTAGATAAAAATGAAATTAATGTGAAAAATGGTGAAAAAAAACTTATTATATAATCTTCAAAGAACTTGAAGTCAAGGGTAATATAATTCAATTTCCTATAAAAAAAGAGTAATGAAAAGTATTTGAAGCTCATTTGATTTTTGCTATATCGATAGAGAACACAATGAAATCGGTCATGTTCTTGTTCGCAGAGCACTAATAGAACAGATTAATTGTACTTGGGATTATTTCCACTTGAAAACTATGTATCAAATTATTTCAATCATTTCTAAAAACCCTGAAAAACATAAAAAAATAATAACACGCAATTTATACAATTAAAACACGAACATGTAAAAAACTACCTAAAATGCTACAAACACCTAGTATAAACTCGACTCATGATCAATATGGTTCAAAGTATTTGGATGGACTTGCCACAAATAATTCATATTTATTTTTTTACAAAAAATATAGAATATTATTCTTTAATTACAAAATAGAGAATATTTTATTGATGAGAAAGAAACAAAATTGCCTTCATTTAGGCTAGTACCCAAACCTCTCACTTAAGCTTGGTTTGACACGACAATTTAGCTTATTAGCTAGTCGATGATCTAGATCATATGCTACTTGACAAAAAGACTTCTTACTATACCAATGAGAGCTACTCATTTGGTTGTTATAAAAAATAGAAAAAGAGAATATGTAACTGAAAATATATTTGTCCTATTGGTAGAATTATCTAATTAAAATCGGCTAATTAGTGTATTTTATTCTAAATTATAATTATAATTTGAATATTGGATAATTACTTTAGAATTATCCTACCCTATTTGGAATCGGCTAGGTAATTAGAATTCTCAAGGTAATTAGAATTCTCATTAGCTATTTAAGAGACTCATTTATCATTAATGTACTAATTAGTGTTTCATTCAGCTAAATTAAGAGACCCATTATCATTAGTGCAAAAAAAGAGACCAAACCAATAATTGGTGCGTTGAAGTAGTTCGGCACTCAAACGGCTTAGGAGGAGGTCTCGAGTTCGAGAATCCACAAATGCAAAAACTACCGTTGAGCCCGGAGGGCCGGAGTAATCAGTTAAGTCCGGTACCAAGTGATCTAGATAAAAAAAAATAAAATCGAACGTATATAAAAAAAATTCGAGCTCCCTAAACAATAAAAATATAAAATAAAAAGGATTGTATTTTTTTTTTTTTGGGTACAAAAAGGATTGATTGTATTTGGGCAGCTGCGAAGGAGCTTGATTGAACTTAGAGATGCTTACAATTTAAGATATCATAGGACTCCACCAACATTATAAATTTATAGATTATTATTAAGAGTTCCTGCACATATCCCAAAGTAGGTAGTACAACTGGCACCTTAATTGGTAGATAACATGATACATAAATTGACTAATTAATTAAAAACCGTAATTAACAATTAAAATTGAATCAAATAAAATGAAACAAAAAGAGCTTAATTTTCAGTCAAATTGAGTTTATCAAGTTAATTGGTTTAATTTGTTGGGATCATGATATCGATCGATTGATCAGACGGCCATCATCATCCTGACGAATTCTTCGTAGTTGACTTGACCATCACCGTCCAAATCAGCCTCTCTGATCATCTGTTCCACCTCTTCGTCCGTCAGTTTCTCGCCTAAGTTGATCATCACGTGCCTTAGCTGCATTTTTTCCAACAAAAATCAACATTGTCATTTCTCAATATCATATAACAATTGTTTCAATCATAACGGTTACATAGCCAAGTGAAAAAGTATTTTTTTTTAGCAATGTCATACTTGCTCCATTAAAGGCAGTTGTCTCAATTACAACCTCGCGAAGAATAATTACAAGCTTATCAGCACTCAATAAATAGACTTAATCGGTCATAATAGATCTATATAACTTAAGCAGATTGACACAGTTAAATTTATTTTTAATTAGTACACAATCTTCACATTTTTCTTGCAAAATCTACATTTTGCCTCTTGAAAATCTTTAATTTTTTTTTTTGTTGTTTATTCTTTTTAGGTTGAACGCAGGGTAGAGCAAAACTAACTTGAGACATTGATTAAGTGAGATTTAAAAGTTTTGAAAAGCACTATATTTTTTTTGAATAATGGAAACACCACATTAATTGCATTAAATCGAGCAAATTAAATGAAAAAGCTTGATCCATGTAGCGATCTAAACTAATTTGGGATTGAATCTTTCTTGTTGTTGTAGGTGTCATTTTTTTAACATCTTTTTATTTTGATTCAACTAATTCTATTAAAATTAGTTGAATGTCGTAACTTTATAATTCAAGAGAAATTAATTAAAAAAAATTAATGCAATTGTTATGATTATGTCCTATAATATATGCCTCACTTAAATCTTTGATGTCTTTCATGTTTTTTTTTTTTTTTTTTTTCGACTTCAATAGGAGTCAACCCACAACATCTTCAAATCTTTCCTTTCGGCTTTCTCCTCATTTTCACCATAAATGCTTTGGCTAAGATACCATTCATGTTGTCCACATATTGGGGGAGAGAAAAAAAGTTGGTTAATATTTGTCACAAATTAAAGCGAGTATTTTCTCAAAAAATTGAGGCTAGTATTGAGTTACCAATTATCATAATTTAATATTTCAGCTTTTGCATTAAGAAAACTAATGTACTAGTATAATATATACACTAATTAAGATGGCATATGATTAGGCAATCTAATGTACCTTGAATGATATGCTAGTTAGGTAAAATAAAATGTCATGAGAGCACGTCAGCCTGTGCAAGAGGATCACGTGAGACAGCTATCTTAATTAATTATTTAAAGGAAATGACTGGGTGACCTGTTTCCAAAACCTGAAATAAGCACCCACTTATTAGAGTTCATTGATTTGTGCTTCGATTTTTATATGCACACAAATGAGGTGTATTTATGGTGACGGGTTGAGTGGGGTTTCTTGACTATGTGTTGCGAATGAAGGGGTTCTGCACAAAATGGAGGATGTGGATTCGTGGATATGTATTTGTCAGTAAGGTACTCGGTGATGATCAATGGCAAGTCATGTGGGAGAATTGTGGCGCAGCGGGGGTTGAGACAAGGTGATCCATTATCGCCAACCCTATTTGTCATCATCGCCGACGTGTTGGGGCACATGTTTGACACTGCCAGACAGAATAGGGCTACAACCTGAATTTCCAAAAGTGTGTTTTGTTGGGTATTAACATGGAGGACACAGCGGTACAAGCTAAAGCAGCGGTTTTACAGTGTGCAAATGGCGAATGGCCACTCGAATACCTGGGTCTCAATTAAGAGGCTCTCATATAAAGAAAGCATTATGAGAGCCTATTGTTAAAAAAATTGGGCACCGAATTGAAGGGTGGAAATGCGGTTGGCTGTCAAAAGGAGGTAGAGTGACAATGTTGAAGTCAGTTCTATATGCTCTACCTACTTTCTACCTCTCTTTGTTTAAGATGCCCAGAGGCATAGTGAACAAGATTGAGTCCATGATAAGGAAGTTTCTATGGAGTAACCAACGAGTCCCATATCATGAGATTGGGTTACAAGGCCCCTGGAAATAGGGCTTGGGGGTGGATGACTTAGAAATCTCCAAAAAAGCCTTTGCAATGAAATGGCTATGACGTTTCGAAAAAGAGCCCAATGTTCTATGGATGGCCCTAATTAGAAGAAAATTCGGCGGCGATACGAATGGATGGGATTCAAGGGTCCCTAACCAGGCCAGCTCTTGGAGCCCATGGAGATATATCATTTCGTGTATGCCGGAGTTCTCAAAAGGTGCAACGTTGAGATTAGGGGACGGGAGCCACATTAAATCCTAGGAAGATGTATGGATCGGCAACGATAGCCTAAAAGAGACATTCCCTCTGGTCTTCACAACATCTAGGTACCTTAAGGCCTTGATTAAAGAAGTTGCAAAGGAGATTGGGGCAGGTGGAACAAACATAACATGAGATTTGGGGTTACGGAGACGATGCACCGACGCTGATTTAAACCAGAGAGTGCAACTATTCCAACGACTTGAAGGAGTGACGATGACACCATATCGCGAAGATAAGAGGGAATGGGGCATAACTAGTAACGACCCCTATACAGTTAGAAAAAAGACAAATGGTTCCTTACGCAAGATGGTCTCCCACCCTTCTTGGACGAGTAGGCGATATGGAAGTTGTTTAGCCCAAGCAAAGTTAAGTTCTTTTGCTGGACATTATTTCATAAGAAGATAAATACGTCGGACGTATTGCAAATGAGGCACCCTTACTGGTGTTTATCTTCCTCACGTTGTGTATTATGTAACCGGGAGAGTGAGACCGTCGATCATTTGTTCGTTGGATTTACATTCGCACAAGCGTTGTGGACGGCTATGTTGGCATACCTGAATGTACACCATTTTCTGCCAGGGTCTATAGCTGATTGTATGGTGGATACATTCTTCGGTGGGGTCAATGCGAGGAAGAAACTATTATAGCAGTGTGCGACCCAAGCTATGTGTTGGGCAATATGGGAAGAGCGAAATGAATGCATATTTTGGGAGAAATGCAAAACATGGGAAGATTGGTGGCCCCAAATTAGACATCTGGTAAGATGTTGGGTGGATATCCGTTGAGTGCAACTGGGATCTCATCTATGAGGGGGAGTAGAATGTGAAGTAGGGTATAAGGGGTCGATCAGCGCCAATATAGGCCTTCCAAGGTAGTTTGTACTAGGAGCAATCACTGATGTAATTTTGTTCTTCCACTTGTGTAACTCCCGGTTGTACGATTATGTGTTCAACTTAGTTGATTCGGTGAGACTATGGTACCACGATGGACTATTGACTCTGTCCATTCGTGAGGAACTTAAGGTATATTCCATAGGGATGATGTATTTTTCTCCTACTACATTGGTAGGTTTTTTTCGATTTATTTGATGGGGAACACAATGTTCCCCGCCATGTACATAAATCATTTTTGGCTATGGTAAAATAAAATCTCGTTCCTATCAAAAAAATAACTGAGTATCCATTTTGAGTATCCAAAGTCGGTTACTCTAGCACTATATACCCATAAATTGATTACCTCATTTGCTGATATGTATCCATTTTGGTCCTTGTCGAATACTTTAAAAGCTTCTTTCAGCTCCTCTTCAGCATCGGTTTCCTGTAAATGAAAAAGAAAGTTATATATAAATTAAATTTATTTACTTTATTAAAAAAAACAAAATTAAAAATATTTGGTACACATGCATCGAGATTTGTATCATCTTGATAAGTGTATATATATATATATATATATATATATATATATGGAGCTCAAATATATATACTCATGTTATGGGTACTACATATCTCAACACATTAAATGCAATGCTATGTAATTGGATTCCATAGTAGTAGAAGCATCCATACAATATGTATATATATAGGGTGTTTCTACCATTTGTTTCAAAAAAATACTCTGACATGGATACTTGATTTGAACCATTTGATCAAAAAAACAAAAGAGAAATGGTTGAAACATTTAATTTAAAGCATTAATGTACCACTTTTGACTTTATCTCTCTCTCTTTCTCTCTCAAAAGAAATGTTAATATTGACACATTTAATTAAGTCACAAAAGACTCTCTCTCTCTCTAAAAGGAAATTATTACGGTGACACGCTTAAGTCACACTAGACACACACACAGACTCTCTCTCTCACAAAAAGGAAATTAAAAAGGCAATTAATGTTTTCTTAATTTCTTAAAGGAAAAAGAAATGAAAAAAACACTCTCTCACAAAAAGGCAGAAAATGCAATTAATGGCAATTTAATATTTTTCATTTCAAAATACAAAAGGCAGAAAATATTATTATTTATAAATGTAATTTCACACACCACGCACTTATAAGGTGTCTGACTAATTTAATTAGTATGTCATACGGGCACTAGGTTCGTTAATCATGACTTACTATTTATTGAAAAATACAAGTGGTTTAATTTGACAAAAAAAGAACACCTGGATATGTGAAGTCATAATACAATTTTTTTTTAATATTTTACAAAGCTAGTTTAATTTAGTGCAACAAAATAAAATAGTTTACACATACTAGTTTAATTAAGAGCAACAAAAAAATATGTCTTCTTTGTATGTTGTTGGCTTAGATTTTTAAAAATAATATAAAATAAAAAAATATGTCTTCTTTGTATGTTGTTGGCTTAGAATTTTAAAAAGTCATATAAAATAATATGAGATTGTGCCGCGTGACACACACATATGGGACATTGATTTATCGAAGAACTTTAGAACTTTAGGAGTTTTCTTGAGTTTCCTATGTATAATTAAACTTAAATAAAATTTATGTGATGATAACTTATTTGTTTTTTTTTTTTTTTGGATTTCTCATATGGAGTTTGATGCCAACCACACCGATTAATTGACGATCGGGTATTGTCTAGCTCCATATGTACGGCGGCCATTTCAATCTATTTTTTATTTTAAAGAAATTAATTAAATGAATAACATTTGATTAAAAAAAATAAAGTTGACTAATCAAACGAATTACACGCTTTGCAATATTTCAATCACATTTAATATTGTATTCTTATTATTCTTATATATAGTTTAGTTAAGTGTGTCATGTGTGTCATTGTAGCAATTTATTCTTTATTTGAGAGAGAAAGTTGTGACTTAAGTGTGCCACTTTGAACATTTTTTTTTTCCTTAGAGAAAATCATCTATTTATGGAGAGATTGAGAGAAAGTCTATATGCTTTGTTCCTAACCTTCATTTTCTTGGCCATGAGATTCAAAAACTCTCCAAACTCAATGGTCCCATTCCCATCAACATCAACTTCGCTTATCATGTCATATAATTCCTGCTCCGTTGGATTTTGATCAAGCGAGCGAATCACAGTCGCCAGTTCTTCAACTGTAATACAACCTATAAAATCTCACAAATTATTAATCAGCGAAAATGAACTAGACATTTAATTATAATAAGACCAAAAAATGCACCAATGTTTTTTTTTTTTTTTACTTCAACAAAAGTCGAACCCGCAACATCTCCAAAGTCCAAACCTTACATTTTAACAAATGATATCTTGTCCATAAAATTGTTGCTTAGTAATTCGAGGATCAAAAATGCTAAGATCACTTTTTGTGATAGATGGCATCAAATGAAGCTCAATTTCACACAAGGATCACTTTTTGTGCTGTCAATTAGTGCGCCTTGGATCATGTGTGTCTTTGTAATTCGAGGATCCATGACAGAAGTGACGTATTTTGTGATTTTTATTTTATTTTTTAATATTTGTAGCTTTTAAAGATTTAACACCAACTATTCCACAGTAAAGGCACCAACACTTGAAAGATATGCATTGAAAAGTTGAACTTGGTGCCTCTTTCTCAAAGAGGCACACGTGAACAACCAATATTATACGTTTCAATTTCATTGCACCAAGAAAATGTTTGTCTAAATTTTTGTATGTAATTGTGGGTAAACTCTAGTCTAAAATGTCAAATTTAGCTAAAAAAACATGAAAAAACCAAAAAAGTGTTAAAAGCAAACCAAAAAAATAAAGGGAAAAAGAAAGGATAGACAAGTGAAAAATAAAAAATAAACATTAATGTAAAGCTATTAATAATAATTTCTAGTAATAATAAAAATAAATTGCCAATAATAGATTTGTTTGATCATTTATGTATACTTGTTTAGGAGAGAGCAAGCATTATCCCCAAAGAGACAAGAAAACTTAGAAAGAGAATTAGAGAGAGCATACCATCTCCATCTTTGTCAAAGAGACAAAACGCTTCTTGAAACTCAACAATCTGCTCTTCAGTCAGTACATCTGCCATGCCTAATATCAGATATCTTCAAAACCACAAAGAAACCAAAAGATTGTGCAGAGTAAGAGAAGGAGAAGGAGCGAAGGAAATAGGTGGGAAAAGAAAGAAATGAAGGTGTGACCAATGTAGCTAGTACAATACAACTATAATACTCCATCTTCATTGGGTGTGGGTCTTATATGCACAAGTCCATGGGGCCTCTAAACAATTACCCATTTTACAATCCAAGACCACTATTACAGTCAAACACGCCCAACGAAATTAATATAAAATGTCTTTCCTTTTTAAAATTGAAAAAGTAAAACAAAACTGGGTCCATGTACATAACAAGCCTTGAATGTAACGTAGGACTTGGAACTCTTTCAACAACCCTAGGAGACTAATTAATCATGTACATATATGTATTTTGTATTTTTTCTCTTCTTTATTTTTTTAAGTTTATATACAACTAAATTAATTAATTAATTAGGCTTTGTGAGGATTCGATCGCTAATTAAATTGTGAAGAATTTTTTATTTATTTATAAAAATTGTGAAGATTTGATATGGATAATATAAGTCTTTACATTAGTATTGATCATATGATCGCATTTCGAGTAACGATTAATAACGACCCTCATATATTTTCTCATATTAAGGAGATAACTTCATTAAACTTCAACCTCTTATAATGTCAATACTTAACAAATCAGTGGAGCTACATAGGGATGCAGGTGGGGCGAGTTTGGGGCGGGGAATGCAATCCCCATTCCTATTCCCACTTACGCGCGGGACGGGGATTCCCGCTTGAAATTCTTCACTGGAGAATTTTCGACCCTCATTCCCCACCTGGCAGGGAATCCCCACCCCCATGGGGATTCCCCACCCCATCACTTTTTTACATAATATCTAAAAAAATATCAAATACTTTATAGATATGAAATTAAAAATCATTAAAGGCTTTTTCTTCGCAATTATAGGTCGAATTTCAAACTTTATGTGAAACATTCACCATACAAAAAAAAGAAATATAAAATTTAATGATTTTGACGCAATTCCTACATGAAATATTCAAGATCCCCATGGAGAATCTCCATGGGGATTCCCCATGGTGGGGAGGGATAATACTGCCCCCGCCCCACCTCCGGTGGTGGGGATGAAATTGACATCGTCTCCGGCCCCGTGGGGGCTAGTTGGCAGGGAATCCCCACCTCATCAAAGTGAATCCCTGTGGAAAATAAATATTCCCCGCCCAACCTGCATCCCTCGATCTACCATTTGTTGGTTATGTGACATGACTGATGAATTTTTTTTCAGCAAAATATATATGTATAATTGTGTGTATCTTACATATTTTACACATAAATCATGATTTTCCACGTGTCTACATTTGGGATGGTCAAGCCACGATCCAAATGTGTGTGGGGAACACTAGATTACCTTGTTTATTTGTAATTTGATGAATAATTATTATTTTTTAACTGGAACAGCTGTAGGGTTGGATGTTTGGGAGACAATGGCATTCAAAGAAAAGAGTGTGAAGATTTGGGGAGATGCGTACCTTGTCTTCAAGGTTTTCTAAGTTTCGAAATTTTCAACTCTAATTGTACTCACTATATATATCAAGGCTCAAGTACCTTACTAATTTGCTTGAACCGGGTCTTTCTTCCTAAAAATGTATTTGAGCATGCAACCAATGGCGAAGACAAAGGGCACCTCGCTATAGTTAAACTTAAAGCAGTGCACCATCTCTCTGCATGTGACTTAATTAACAATAAATTGTTTGGCTTGCCATTGGATGCATGACATGGAGTAAGATGTTATGAGTTCAAATCTTGGTAGAGATAAATTATTTATTTTTTATAAAAAAAATTCATGGTCAAAAATTCACATCTCAACATAAATCCAACAAATTTTTATTACTGCGTGACACTTGTCGTCAATCAATCATTTTTTTTTCTTACATTTAATTTACTCAAAGTTCCTATGGAGTATGTAGCCGCCTCTCTTTTTTCTCAAAAAAACTTAAAATTTTTCTTTTTAATTCATTTTTATGATTTTTGTTCTTGAACCACCGTCGATTTGATCATCCTCTTCGATTGGCGATGGTTCCAATCAAATCTCTTTTGCATTTTGTTTATACAATGACTAACATATCTAATTGGATTAGTGAAGATTGGTCAATGTTTATTGCGGTGCATTTTCATCAATGATGTTGCCTGGATTTGTGCAGTGCTTGATTGATCTTGTTTTTAATTTTATTTTATAATTAGTTTTCTTCCATAGTTGGAATTCTTTGATTTGTCTTCTTCTTGTTCGGAAGTTTTGTTATTCGCTCTCTGCTCTCACCTGGTGTGACCGATCTCTCATCGGTCATCTTCGCTCACCGCTCTCTCTCTTTCATTGCTCTCTGCTCTCTGGTCGCTCTGTGCTTACCGCTCTGCTCACCGCTCTCTGCTCGTAGCTGCGATTGCAGCTGCGACGAGGCCGTCGGATCTCCCGTCGCCGACTGCCGGAGATTGGAGCCTCCGAAGCCCTAAGCCGTCGCCGACCTACGCCCCACCCTAAGCCGTCGCCAAACTCGTCAAGGTAACAATCAAAAAAAAAATTGTAACACCCTAATTCTCTTGAAATTGTATCTGCTCACATTTTCATGCTGGTTTGGCTTTCATGTGCATTTGTTGGTGTTCTTCACTTGATCTATTAAGTTAATGTTGTGTATTTTGTTTGGTTTAGAAGTTTTTGTTATGCTCTTCTTTTGCATGCTTAGTTGTTTTGTGGTTATGCTTGTTCTACCGAGTAACAATGAAATGTGAACTGCATTTTCTGTTGTGTGATCGGGTTTTGTAGTTATGTTCATTTTGCCATGTTTTAGTTGTTGCAATGCTACTTGTGAGTGACACGATTTTCCCTAATTGGATTTGTACAAGTTTTTACTGTTTATATATATGGTTTAGGGTTTAGGGTTTTATGGTTTGTGTTCTTATGGTGGTTATTGTTGGTGTTGTTTGTGTGCTTACTGCTACTTCCACTATTAAATTCACCTTCCTTACTAATTTCTATCTATTACAGGACTTTGAGAGTACTTAAGATCTTGCTGTTGGGAGAGTCATAGCTGGCTTGTACATCATTGATTTAGTTTCCTTTACTTTAGAGCTTCCTCAGTCATTTACGGTAAGTAATCATAATTGTTCATGGCATCATAGACTTGGTCATCCTTCAGCTGTTGTAACTAAAAAGTTAATTCCATTGATTCTAGGTCATGTTCCTATTAGTTCAGATTTTGATACTATGTAGGAATATGATTGATTGAAGAAACAAAAAACCATTTTTGGTGCATTGGGTTTCTATGTGATTACCTTGTTTTCTTATTTTTTTGAAGATTGGTCTTACATTATTAAGTTGGTTTGATTTGATTTGAAATGTAGATCGTTTATTTGAGTTTGTTTGAAAGCGTGCACAAATTTAGATGTCATCTTTGGAGATAGGTCTTGCAAATTGTTTAGGGAGCTTTGGTTGCCATTAAGCAACAAGCATTCACTGTTTTTATTTGCCAATCTTGAAAATTGTGCTATATTTTATTTTTTAATTTACATTCTTTGATATTGTTATGCCACATTTTTTCATGTTTTGCCCACTATATTTGATTCACTTGTGTGTATATGCATGTGTGTAGAGAAAGCTACCAATAGAGTAGGTATAGATGAATAATACCTATAATTATATAATTTCTACTACTAGGTAGGGTTCAAAAAACTAGGATTACTCTTTTAGTTAATGTTGCTATTTCACATAAAATTTCAAGATAATTGAATAAACCTATAACCTTAAGGAGGTATGAGTGAACAAGTAGTAGGAGCTTTGATACTATGTGGTATTTGTATGCCTCTTATAACTTATGATTTATTTATTTTTTTGAACTCCTCGTTGCTTTTATTTTTACGACCAATTATCATACTTTGTTTGGTATCAGTCATGTACCGAGCTAGGTATTAAGAAAGTTGTTTCCAACCCCCTTTATTCAATGGCTAGAAGCAAAGCTTTTTGTTCATGTAGTTAGGTAGGTCCTCAGATTCCCCCTTCTAATAAATTGTGTTAGTTGGACACACAAGTAGCCATGTACCGTCGGAAGTTATGAAACTAGTTGACTAATTTAATTGCACAATTACAATAGGAATGTCGTCTACAAGTCGAGACTGGATGTACAACCGTCTCGACAACGGTTTCGTTCGAATTGAATTCGCGGCGAAGGTTAAAGAATTCATATCATTTGCTAAGCAACATTGTCCTAGATACCAAAGTGAAAGGAAGATTAGATGTCAGTGCAATTATAAGAAATGTCGACTTTGTACCGCACGGACGTCGAAACGGTTGAGTACCACATATGTAGGTTTGGATTTGTTTCGGGATATCACTTTGTTGGTACGAACATGGTGAGAACGGAGATGAAGGCCCGCAAAACTTTTACCAAATGGATAACCATATTGATGATGCTTGATGTGGGAGGAGACGATCAGGACAACTTACCGCGAGATGCTACACAACGTGGCGGGTCCAAGTTTCAATTGGAATCACGTGGAAGAATCACCAAACCCCAAGCACGCCAACTATATGACATGATAGAGGCTAGTAGCGAACAATTGTGGCCGGGTTGCGAAACCATGACAACGTTGTCCGCAATGGCAAGATTACTTGCGATCATGTCAATTACATCATATATCGAACGAGGGTATAATGAAATCATAAAATTCATGAAGGATTGTTTGCCAAATGACAATTCATTGGTTGAAAATTTTTATGCCACTAAAAGACTAATGCGAGGTCAGTCTACACTGTTGAGAAAATAGATTGTTGTGAGGACCAATGTATGATTTATTGGGGAGTGGACTCGAGTTGACATCATGTAAATTGTGTGGGAAATCACGCTACATTGCACAAATGACGAGGTCGTGGCGGAACACCAAAAAACGGCCTTGCAAAAAAATGTACTACTTCCCTTTAGGCCCTCGGTTGCAACGATTGTATGCGTCGAGTCAACGACAAAACATATGCGATGGCATGGAGAACATTCCTCGCGAGAAGATGTTATGCAACACTTGTTCGATTCGATAGCTTGGAGACATTTTAATGATGTCAATAGAGACTTAGCATAGAGGTCAGAATGTTCGTTTAGGATTGTGCACTTATGGTTTTCAAGTATTTGGGATTTCGGGAAAATCGTACTCTTCATGGCCGTAATATTGACTCCTTACAACCTTCCACCGTCGATGTGCATGAGATTTGAGTTTATGTTCTTAACGGTTATCGTTCCTGGACCGACCAACCCAAAATAGAAAATCGACGTGTTCCTTCAGCCGCTTGTGAAAGAGTTGCAAGATTTATGGAACAATGGGGTGATTACATACGATGTGTCCACAAAGACGAATTTTCTCATGCGAGTGGCCCTTTTATGGACTGTTAGTGATTTCCCTGCGTATAGCATGTTGTCCGGTTGGAGCACACACGGTAAGATGGCTTGTCCATATTGTATGGAGGATACAAATGCATTTCAATTGCGAAATGGTGGAAAGACATCGTGGTTCGACTGTCACCGTCGTTTCTTGGCGAAGGCATCACCATTCAGGAAAGACAATTTTTTTCCTTAGATGCAAAATGGTCTTAAATGACGATCCGCCCGCTTTGCGTTCTGGTGATGAAATTTTGGCAGAAATTGAATCGTTAGGCTTGATGAAGGTGACAGAAATCGGAGCTGATAATGTGAATGGGCGGATAGCTAAGAATTCGGGATGGAGAAAAAAAAGCATTTTTTGGGACTTGCCGTATTGGAAGACAAACTTGATCCGCCACAACTTAGATGTCATGCACATCGAGAAAAATGTTTTTGACAACATATTCAACACTATTATGTGTGTAGGGCAAGAGTAAGGACAATGCAAAAGCGAGACAAGATATTCGTGAATATTGTCACCGACCTCTCTACACATTGATTCGGCGACAAATACTTACATCCTTGGATGCTATGCTCTTCATACATCAAAAAAACAAAAATTGTGCGAGTGGGTTGAAAAGTTGTGTTTTCCGATGGTTATGCTTCAAATCTTGGTCGATGTGTGGATCCAAAGAAATTGCGAATGTTCGGCATGAAGAGTCATGATTGTCATATTTTCATGCAACGGTTGATACCAATTGCATTCAGAGAACTCCTCATCCCAAACCCGGTTTGGGTTGCAATTAGCGAACTAAGCCTTTTTTCGATCCCTAAGCTGCGAAAAGTGTCGGTCTCAAATATATGGATGTCTTAGAGTCCGAAATACCAAAAATCATTTGCAAGTTGGAAAAAATATTCCTCAAAGCTTCTTCGACTCTATGGAACACATACCAATCCACTTGGCCTACGAGGCCGTCGCGGTCCGTTCAATTTCGATGGATGTATCCATTTGAGAGGTAATATCTTGAGCCCTTGAAATTATTTTCCCATTCAATAAGTTTTAAATCAACATTTCCTATACTCGACAGTACCTTAAACATTTGAAAAACAATGTTCGGAACAAAGCGAAGGTAGAGGGCTCCATGTGTAATGCTTATTTGGTCGAAGAAGTCACTTCCTTTTGTTCGACTACTCGAAGATCACGTCTCTACGTTGCATGACAAAGTGCAACGAAACGACGATGGCGGTGTCGGGCCCACACCGCATTTTGTGGGCAATTTCTCAATTTTCACTTATCCTGGTCGACCCATGGGCAAGTCGAAGGAGCGGTACTTAACAGAGCAGGAGTATAATGCCGCTCATTCGTACATACTGCTCAATTGTCCAGAGATCGCTCCTTACATCCAGTATGTCCGTCACTTTCATTCAATAATGCAGTACATTCATTATTCATCTTTTACTAAGACATCCTATGTACATGTTCGTTTCTTCTAGGATCTTCGTCGATGAAATCACTCAAGCAATGGGGGAGTCGCAAGTTGATAGTAGTCTAGAGCACAACTTTCCCATATGGTTTCAAACATATGTAAAGTTATTACTATTGTAGGTTATAGTTTCATAAATTTCTTTCATAAGTAATGTGTCTTATTACATTTCTAATTTTTTGTGAATAGGCTCGGAATTCTATCATAGACGAGACGCTCGTTGATCTTTCGGTTGGTCCTAGTCGATCTTGTCATGTCTACCCTGGTTACCTAGTGAATGTGTATAAGTTCCACTCCGCAACATATGACGTTAATAGATCGACGCAGAGCACTTAGGTGTTTTGGTGAAGGGTTCTAACTACGCCGATGTTTCCCATAACTATTATGGAGTGCGCAAGAGGTTGTGGAGATTGAATATACCTAGGCCTCAAGCGTGTGGTCTTGTTTAAGTGTGAATGGTATGACCCTACACCGAATCATGGTGTGAGGACTCACCCAACACTTCAATTGGTAGAGGTTCATCGAAGTCGACGATATAACAACTACGAGCCATTTGTCCTTGCAATGCAAGCCACTCAAGTGTACTACCTTTCGTACCCTTCTATGAGGAACGACCAACAAGAATGGCTAGCAGTTTGTTCTTTGTCAACCAAAATTCACTGACGAGGAAACGAGCAAAGACGATAATGACCAGGGCTCGGCAGAGATTGCATTCCAAGATGGGATGCCCACCACGTGCGTAGTCGACGATGCAATTCAGGATATCAACAATCTGGATGATCCAAATGGGACTCGAGTCATTGTTGAAGCGGGTCCAAGTGAAGAAGTCAATGACTTCATTGTTGATAGTGGAGATGATTCGGAAGAAGAATCATCAACTTCTACTCATGAGAGTGAATTTGAAATGGATGATAGCGAGTAATGTATGTCTATGTTATGTCAACGTTAGATCGATGTTACGTGAATTTTCTATACCTTTCTTATATGGAGTGTAACTTCTCGACGGTGCTTGGCAAAGATCAACCCATGTTTTCACATAAATTGGCCTCTCAAATTACCTTGTTTGTCTTCTTATATTTTGAGCTATGTTTTACCCTTTCTTGCTCAATGGGTAGATAAAGGGAAATATTCACAGAAAAAGGAGAAATGTTATCTTCTTTCGAAATATATTTTGCTTACCCAAAATTTGTTTTGTGAGATCCAACCATTTGTTATATTTTTAATTTGCTCGTCCTTTCCATAGCACACTTTTGAAGTTTCCAGGTTAATGTTTGATGTTGGAGGTTATTTTTTATATAACCGGCAAAACTACTTCCAAAAGCTATTACAATGTAGTCCCATTGGAGAAGGCCCAAATTGGCTATAAATATTTAATATGTTGCTTGATCTTTTATAGGTCTAATCCTTTTTTCCATTAATTAGAGATTAAACATTATGATATATAGACATGCATACTTTTGACGATATATTACTTAATTTCCTTTTATCAGCATGGATCTTGTGTTCTTAATTCCCATCAATTAGAGTTCATTACTTTTTTTTTTGTATGCATATGTTCTCTAAACTTTTATTGGTATTTTGTTAGGTTTCATGGCGGGCGTGATCACCCCCACGTCGAGGGATACCTTTAGGGGACATCGTCCGATCGTAGAGGTGCATCATAGACCTCTGAACCGAAATACTTGGACCGAAGGCGTCATGGTCGGCCACACGAGGGTCAAAGAGGTCGAGGTCGTGGGTCGATTCTGTATTATCGATTCCGACTTCTCGTTCTCTCGAGCACGAGTTACATCGGCGTCACCTTCGCCTTCCATACCGTCCGCATCGCTGTACCATCAACCTCGTCATCAAGGACTATACCAAATTGCCCGTTCCGTCACCGTCGCCGACATCGAGACATGACACTCTGTGTAACCGACGAGGCTGCACCCCCAGCCACCGCATCACCGGCAGCATCCCCATCTTACGACGGCAGAGCAGGCTTGCAGGTGACAGGCCCTCCGCGGGCACCTCAGAGGACAGGGACCGAGCCCCCTCGCGTGCAGCGGATCCCGATCACACTGATTGCCAATGATACGTAAGTTTGTATTTGATTCATATATGTACTTCTAAATATCTATGTAAATTATTAAAAAAGTTGTTAAGATGTTATGCATTTTCATGAAACACAGGGATTTGCATTCTTCTCATTCTTGTGCACGGAGGATGACAAAAGTTTTCAAAAATTGGATGATTCCAGAAGGGTATTGTTGGAAGTCGATGCCAGAATCATCATAAAGACCACTACCGGCGCCAATGGAAGGTACGGGACTAATAAATGTCTTAGGATTTATACTAGTTTTTCAATGTCTCGTAACAATTGCAATCGCCATTTTGTAGGTATATTTTAGATGGGATGGCGCGATTCCAGAGGATCTCATTCGTGCGGCGTACGAAATGCATGCGAGCAGTAAGGTACACCGCATTGATGCACAAGTTAAAGAAGAATCGTGTTCAGCCCGGTTTATGTTACTGAGATGAGGCATGGAGAAGATACTTGGAGTGCGGGAGAGCGAGGACTTCCTTGCAGTCTCACGCAAGCGTCAACGAATAGGAACACCGAGGTCGAAGGACTCGAGACTCGGACCATCGAAGCACGGTGGTGGTTCGGTGTCTTTTGTGACTACCAATGAAAGATTGGTAAGTTTTTTTTACACTCTAGTTTATTTTTTACATTTATACACTTGTTCACTACGCAATTGATTTGTGTTTGGCGAATATGAGTTCGCCGACGGTCCAACTAATAGACATATTTATCTTTGAATTTATAACCAGGTCTGTATGCGAGACTAATTCATCCGAGACGCCACCTACCGTGAATGAATTGTATTTGCATCTCCACACCGTAAATCACGACGGGATGACATTCATCGATACTAGATCAGAGCGGTTCTACGTAAGTATAGAAATGAAATATTAAATATTATTAAGTTTACTTTAAAGCATATCATGTAAGTTGTTAATTGTTGATCCATGCAGGATAGGCTCCAGAGGAGACGTCTGGAGCGACCTGAGCTACACCGGACCAACCGTGGATGATGAGGCGGTGTACCTCGATGTGGCGGGTGAGTGTCCCAAATGACGTGTCTACGGTCTCGGGTCTTTAGGGAGAAAGAAGAGGAGATATGCGAGATCCTGGTGCTAGCACGTCCCGGATACGGAGATGGTGCCACGTGCGAGTTCGATATCGTTGCCGATCAATTACGAAAGGTTATGACGTTTATGCATCGGCAATTCGGGATGACCATGGACGACGAGCAGGCTCATCTCGGCCACACCACCACCACCACCACCACCACCACCACCTCATGACCAAGCAATGCCACCGCCGCAAATAGATCCCGTCGATCCACCACAACAAGGGGACAATGTTGAGCGAGAGACGCAAGAGTGGCCTACGAGAGATGAGCACCTTGGTGATACATATGTATTTTTCTTGTTGTTTGTGTAACTTTTGAGATTATACTGCGAGATGTTACATTTGCTTGTCCGAGTATGAAGAATGTGATAAAATAAGAGTTCTCCCCTGTCACCATGCATACCATATGATATGTGTTGATAAATGCTAAATATTTTTCGATCTCTGGTGTGCGAGAGGTATGCCCGCATTTTGCCGTGGAGATGTTTGTGAAGGTATAGCCGAAAGTTCGATTTCCAGCTCATGAAAAACCCCCTAAGGAAAACTTGTACATATATGCATATATGAGGCCTGACAGCCAATGCACTTTACAACTCGTCTGGTTGTATATTTGTTATTGTGTTATTCCGTATTCTGTTGTCGATTTATCTAGTTCATTTTCTTTTTCATTCGTTGAATTTATTTGGAAGTTTCTTTGGAAGTTCCTTTTGGAAAATTTTTGACTCTTGTTATTAGCCTAGCCCTGGATTGCCTTCAACACATCATCGAAGGGTGGCTTGTTCTTTCAGGGATCGAGCTCTATTCCAGTTATTTCAGATATGTCTGTCATCATTAAATCAACTAAAAACTGATGGTAATATGTCAACTCTTATTTCCCAGTAGGAGATTGAGCATCTCTATGGTTTATCTAGTGGTTTTATTGCTTTTGAGCTCTTATGTTATTTTGTAGTTTTGTTTACTTCACTTTGTTAGTTAACACTTTTATGAAATAAATATGCAAAAGCAATGAGCGAGTGCAGAGGCGGCACTTTCTCTTGCGCATAAGTGCTTGTCATTTGACTTTGTGGGAACATCTTTAGATGAGAGTTCGAGAAGAGTTTGGTCTTTGTACATGGTATTTAAAAAAATAAAAAATGATCGCATTTCTATCTATCACATATTCACGTTGCTTTATTTATTGTTAATAAATTTATGATAACATCTTAACGCAGTATTTTTCACTTGATTTCTCTTGGAAACGTTCACGCTTTTCGATCATGTGTAGGTATCGTCGCTTGGAGGCCGGTTCGGAGGATCCTTCAAACACGCAAATCTTTTTTGACTACTATGCAATCGCAAAACCTCCTATCTCAAAGGAGGTTAGATCAGTCTCATATTTTGTATTAAAGTTTCTCAATTAATTCTTTTTTTTTTTTAATTCACTCGATTCACTTCATCAAACCTTCTCACTTCTATGACAAATTGAAGTCTTACTAAATTATGTTGTTGGTCTTCCGAGGCTTGGCCTTATTTCTCTTCCTGCCCTTTTTTACCCCATTATTGTTAACATTGTAAGAATTGTGATAAAATAAAAAATAAGAGGAAAATAGATTCTTAATCGCATAGACTTAATACCTTTTCCATTAAATCATTCATCCGAAATTTATTTCATATAAAAAACAGCTTCACAAATTGTTTCCTTTATTCATTTAAGAAAAAAGTGGTTTCTATGTTAAGATAAAAAGCTAGTCTCCTTATTTCATGTAATGCTATTAAAAACTTCGTAATCATCAAAGTACTTGTCAAGCATTTTGAATTGCACGATCATTCACTTTGTTCATGGATTCCAAAATCTTCTACGGGTTCTAGTGTATACAAGGCCATGGTTTGTCCTATCACTTGAAAAATCATTCGAGATAAAGAATTAGTTAGGGATTGGATTGGCTCTTTGTTAAGAGGATGTATTACTCTTTTATGTCCTACCTTCATCAATAATATATTACTACGAGTTTGGTAGATCGTAGGAAGATTATCGCCTTTTGTGAGTTTGCCTACATCAAATCGACTACAATTTTGTAATGTATAAAATTATGATTTTTACAAAATTTATTTCAGCAATTTTATAACTTGAATGATTTGTAAACAACGAACCTTTGCACTAGGAAGCTTTGATCCACTTGAATCTTGGTCATCCACCTTGCAAGCGTACCAATTTTACAAGATCAATCCAAAATCTTTTCGAACAAATAAATATACCTTGTGCACAAAGTCGGATGTCAATTGCTCTAGAAGAAATTTATTCTTTACTTGTAAGTTCGAGTCATAGATAGAGGAACTTCTCGTACATTTAGCAAATTCTCTTGCAATAAAGGGAGGTTATAGTCGCTGATTTTGGGACAGCCCTTGGCCCGACAAAATTTCTGCCATTTCAAGTTTGTATGAAACTTTTTGTGGCAATCTGTTTGGAGGAACCGAACCCCTTTGTTATGCCAATTGCAAATTTGCCATCCTTTTGCGTCAGGTAAATGTCTGTCTCAAGCCCATCGGCATGTTTCCAAAATATGAACTAATTAATAAGACACATGCGAGGATTTAACATTCCTTTCAAAATAAAGAAATCTGTGCTTACAGGTGATCAGGATTACATTCACACACGATGTTCAAGCGTTCAAAGTTTATGGCCAAGGTTTGGTGTCTTTTTGTCTTTGCAATATCATTATTTCATGGTTATCCTTTTCGTTGCTCCATGGGTGTTAGATTTACGTGCCAACTTTATCTCTGTCGAACTTCTTTAATTCTTAGGCACCGGATGAAGTTTAACTTTTTATTGTTCTCGGACATACATCACAACGCCAAGTGATCAATTGGAAATCTCAAGATTTTTATTTGGTTGATTTCGAATGAGATCGATTTTTACCTTGGTTGTTATTGATCTTACTTGCATTGATTCGGTGTTGATATATTGAAACATATGGAGGCGAGGTCAATTTTGAATAAAAGAAAGTGAAAGATATAGTTGCCTATCTAAAAGTTTTGACTTGATTTCTCAACGTTATTGATCTACATTATATCCAAGTGAAGTGAGCCATCAAATTTTTTTTAATGAGAAGCTTAAGCATTTACTTTCTTATCTTTTTGGGAGTTGGAGTCAAATGCACAGAGCTCTTTTTGAAACTATGATTATTTACGACAGCATCCGAAAAACTGATTTACATCATTGAAGTATGAAGAAGAGTCATTTGCTTAAAAGAAGCGCTTTAGTTGATGCAATATTTATTTTTGCTTCTAATTTTATTAACATATTTCGGAATTGGAGCCTTCTTGATCATGATAATTACCATGAGTATTGTCGTTTGCTTAGGGACTTCAAAGCTAATTACCAGGTAGTAAACTTTTCTTCATTTAATAAGTACAAATAGCTCATTTGATGTTAGAATAAAGCTAAATGCATTTCTATTTTTCTCTTACCTTTTTTCTATCTAAATACAATGTATATGCCTTGTTTAGTAGAAAATGAAATCATTACAGTATCCATTCATATGGCTGAGTCTAAGATGGACATGTGAAAATGTAATTTGGTATTTCTCAATGGTATTGCTGCTCATGGTTGGGACATCCTTCTCTTATTAGGCCATTGGCCATACTTTCCTTTGACCTATATATGATCCTTAATATATCAAATCCATGTGATTTTGTGGGATTTGTGTATTTGGTATTCGTGCTTGATTTCTGTTATGGGATTTGTGTATTTGGTTATTTGGATCACCTTTGGTTTTAGAGTTGTAACATATTGATCTTTCGGATTTTTAGCTTAAGCTAGTGAAAGAGTTGTTGCTTTATTTGATGGATTTTTAGCTTAAGCTGCAGTGAAGGAGTACATTGGGGTCAATGGATCTCATGGGTTGAGAAATCTTGCTTTGGTTCGGATTGTTCATCTCGCTCAGTTTAGTTGGAGATGCAATTACATCAACATAGGCTAATATATTTTCGGTTTGACTCTATAGTTCTATGGGTTGGTGATGTGGTGAGGTGGTTTGAGATTCTCGTAACCTTGTGACTTGATTTCTATTCAGGAATTGTGCAATTTGTTACTTGGGATCATTTTGGTTTTGGAGTGGTAACATTTTGATTTTGCTTGATTAGGATTTGCTTGGAAGAGTGATGCCAAGAGATCTTCTTGCTTCCAGGTTTTAACATATGGTTGTATCATTTGTTTGGTCTGACGATTAGTTTAGATATGTATCTGTTTTTGCATTACAATTAACTTAATTGTGAATAATGTTGCGGAACTTATATGAGGTTTTTTGTGTGGACATTCATGCTGAAACATTTGAAATGTTTGGAACATGAAAATACTTGAAAAAAAATTTCATTAGTTTGTTGTCTGATCTAGTACCTACCTCCATTAGGTTTATGTTCTTATGCAAATGGAGTGTCAATAACATGCTCTCTTTCATCAAACTTCACTTTGTGTAGTAAGGAGCTTTCGCACATTCGAATGTCTTGCTATCTTTTCAATTTACATTCGGGGAATTTGTTGCTAGGAAGAGCATGAGGGTTTGTAGTTGGTAGTGACCAAATCTGTTTATTGAAGTCCATTGTTAGTTGTGCTTCCTGGTCTTATGTATTTGCCAGGTTGGGAAAATTCATATAGTTTAGATCTCCATGTAAATTGCATTTTGCGATGGGGAATTCCCAACACAATGATCAGTTGATGAGGAAAAATGGTATACTCAAAAACATTCTTATCTTAATCAAAATGTGGACGGGCAAAGTTATTGTAATGGTAGTAGAAACCCAAACAATTGAACAGATTGATGGCACTAATTAGCATTTTTTAGTAAATTATTTAACTTGCACACTTTATCATCCGTTGTGGTAACATAATTTGAATATTTTCTTTGCCTTCTCACCTTAATGCTACTATTATATTGTTAACAAAATATTGTTGATCCATGCGAGCTAAGCACCAGAAAGGAGACGTGGAGAGCGACCCGGACTACACTACCGGACCAGTAGGTGGATGATGAGCGGTGTACTACAAGGTGGCGGATGAGTGTCCCAAAGGATGTGTCTGAGTCTCGGGTCGTTATGGAGAAATAAGAGAAGATACGTAGATCCCGATGCTAGCACATCCCTGGTGCTAGCACAACGAGGAATGAACAACTTTATGATACTTAGGTATTTTTATGGTTGTTGTAAAACAATGAGAATTGTAGTTTTTTATGGATACTTAGGTATATTAAACATTTATTATACATTTTGTGGTTTCTAGTAATTTTGTGTATTGTCATGAGGTTCAACGTTGTTGAAAGTAGTATATGATTGTCAAACTATTTCAATTTAGCATTTACAACTAAATTAATGATAGTTTATTACTATCGATTATGTGTGAATTGATATAGCAAGACCAGCCACAATTATGTGAACTTTTGAAGTTTAAGATTAGGGTTTAAGATGACATCATCATTAATTGGGCATCGATCACACATAAAAGTGTATATGTTGTGATTAGATGTGCCTTTATTAAATCACATTAAAAAAATGATTCAAGGCCGTCGGTAGTTAATTAATTTAATTATAGGCGAATTCTAAGGTGACGTGCATATACTTTTATTATAGGAAAATTAAATTAAGGGACTTTTTTTTTTATTAATGAGCCTAAAAAAACTAGCGACACATTTGATAGGAAAAGGGTGACATGTAAATTAATTAGGAAAATGATTTGGTGACATTTTTAGGGCGCACATTGGGCGCATGCCCATGCGGCGCCCCAGAAATGTTCTTTTTCAGCTATGGAGCCCACGAAAAAGCACATTTTTGGGGTGCCACATGGTCTGTGCGCCCAATGTGTGCGCCCCAAAAATATCAAAATATCACTCTTCAATTAATTAATATACTTTTGAAATATATACATTAATTTGCTAGCTAGTTGCTACACCGTTGTATCCGCATTGGCTTGCATAGGCACAAATCTTAATGCACGATTCAAGGGATTACAATAAGCTTGTATCAAATGTATGTGTGGAAAGTTTGTTATATATAAAATCATTTTCCTAATATGAACCTCAATCGATAGTCGACATAGCATTTAAAATACGCGCATGTGTATATATATATATATAGACACACACACAATCAAGCTTTGGAATAAGTCTCCTAAACCCCCTTCATCATTAATCACCGTCAGACCAATCAAATATAACTATACTCTCGTCACATTAAATTACTTCCTAAATTTGTATAATTGCTAGTATGTATATATATATATATATAATACGCATAAATATTTATTTGGATATCATTAATTTTCAGTATTTTATCAAAATCATAGATATGTTCAAAAACATAACTCTCTAAAAAAACTTAATTACCTTTTTAGCAAATTTAATTTCATATACTAATCTCTAGTTCTTGACATGAAATTAATAATCTCTAGAAAAAAAACTTCGAGCGTCACGCCTTTTGATAATATACATAACATTACAGATAAAATATAGATAGTACATATCTGATTAATTTTTAGTGCTCATTGATTTTTTTTTATTTTTTTTTTTGGGTTCACTTGTTAGTGTCTGCATGGACGGAATACAAAGCACGGGATTCCACGCCAAGATAATGTACTTGCGTAGCTATACATATATTAGGGAAAAAATTAACTTTCCATTCATCAATGGAAATAAAAGGAAAGTGGCATATATATAGTCTAGGTTTTTTTTAGCTCAGATATATGACAAGAGGCAAACAACATATATTGAACTCTTCCAAATTAAATGGAGGAGATGCTTATATATATACATTGATTAAATTATTCCATCATGCTCGATTTAGTGTACGTAAATGTGAGGCAACAATGATTACATGATAGTTTACATGATAGTTAAGAGGGGTGTTGAATGTTTAAAGGAGACGAGAGTGTGCATGGACGGCAATTTGTATAGGAGATGTCATAAAACGTGTTAACACTGTTGGAGATCGATGTTGAGATAGTCCTACATCGATTAGTTGAAAGTTTGAGAAAATGAACCAGACAAATCCTAAATCCTAAGTTAATTATTTGGTGCATTAAGAACTATAGCTAGATTGCCCGTCAACAAGCGCGTTCTAGTACGTTGTAGATTCTTATCCAAGACTTGTATCATTTGATGATGCCATTTGAATCGTGGACTAAAGGCCAAGAAGAGGAGAGGAATTGGAACGTGAACTTGCCGCTTTTGAGATCTAGACCATGTATGGGGGCTGACGCTTGCCCAGTGCCGGAAGGTCAAGGAAGTTGGTGACTTGATGACAGGGGAGCCGACGACCGAAGCCCCGGTGAACGGCGAGAAGAGCTACGGATAATAATGATCCACATAAAAGAGCTGCATAGCTTAATACCATCATACTCACATGCATCATTAACCACTGGGATTGGAGAGCGGGTACGAATATTGCGGATTGATGCATTTTAGTTAAAAGACCTGGCGGGCGATGGAGAATGAATTTCCTACTTCGATCCATACCCGTCGGGCTGGGTGTAATGAATAGAGATCTCTCGCCAGCAGTCTTCTCTTCCTATCACTTCACTTCGTTCGAGAGATCTGATCTCTTCGGACCTCACCGGGTCGAGCGAAGGGGAAGGAAGGGGTGGGTGGTCCGGGAACAACAACGGGAGAGGGTTCGTAGCCCCCCTCTTCGCCTTACCACTCGGCCATGCCGCCAAAACTATACAAAATATTAGACTAAATTGAAAAATAACTAAAATAATCTCTCCTCCTTTGCTTTGCCTTTGATTGGAGTCGAGCTACAAAGATAGTTATTAAATCGTTAGAACCACATAAAAACAGTCACCCTAGAGTAGCTATTAATACGAATAACAGAAACTTTGTTATAGCCATTTCTGTACATTCGCTCCCCGTATTCCTTTTGATTGCACTGGTGGAAAACTATATCGATAGCTAGGGTCACATCTGCAGCATTCCACCCACAGTAGCCAGCAAAAGATTCATGGTGTGCTATTATCCTACAATCTTTTCATCAAAATAAGTACCTCCAATATTGTCCATACAAATATTAATTAGTTTCACTACCAAATCGAAACCCCAACATAAATCAAAGAATGGTACAAAAATAAAAGACATTATCGCTCCAAAATCTTCACATGGAGAGATGGCACGTGTGACGGTGATGGATAAGGTTTTTTTTTTTTTTTTTTTTTTTTTTTTTTTTTTTGAGAAATATGGATTAGGTGGTTGGTTGCACAAAATACAAAACAAGTTACACATCTACGCTGTACCCAGTTTCTTGTCCGCCAACCTCACAACATACGCGGTACCACGGTCTTACTAGCTAATACGGCACAACAAACCCAAAAAAAAAAAAAAGCCCCTCAAATTAATTAAATAAATAAGCGTTACATGTAAGTAACGCGTTTGCCTCTCTGTCACACGCGCCGTTGACTAAGTACCATATTAAATGATACACTAAGTTCGAGGAAAATCAACTGACACCAGTTATTTGTAGTGTGAATAAATTTCTCTTTCACACGTGGAGACGGCAGGAGTGGGCCACGTCGGTCTGTGCCTTGACTTTAGACGAGTCATGGCCCACGCTGACTCGCTGTGTCTGTTCTCAAATTGGATCAACCAGGACGTGTGTTGGCTTGAAATTTGGAGGTTTTGGTTTGAATTGCCGGGCCATATATGGTTCAAATGGTTGGACTGAAGCGAGTCGAATTAGTAGCAGCTCGTGAAAGGGTCAAGGTGATGATGCATATTACTTTTAGGTGTATTTTCTTCTTAAAAAATGATAAAATAAAATACTTTGTGCATATATTTTATTTTTTTTGCCATTTATAGCTCTTTTTTTTGTCTCCTAAAATTGGGGCTCTACATCTGATAAAACACCGTAAATGATTAAAAAATTAAATGTGCGTTTTAAGTGTGCGCCAAAAGTGTGTTATTTTATCATTATTTTTTTTTCTTTTTAACCAAATTTCAAGTTATAATAGATGACATTGAGGCATTGCCGCATTGTCATGACTAAGACTTTTGAACGGAAATTTTTCATCAGAAAAAGTTCAAAGGGAGTTGGAAAGTTGTAAATGTTGACTGTTGAGTTTGTCAGTTAGTTGTTCACTTGTTCTCGGTAAAAAAAAAAAAAAACTAAAACATAAGTTGAGGCTGTTGAGCTGTATAAAGTTATGTATGTGGTTTATCTTATATATGACGGCAATCCTATGAGGTGATTGTGTTGAGGACAAATTAAAATAGCCTTATTTTTGAAAGCGGCATTATAAAAAGTATGCTTAATTCGTTAAAATATCATAACGTTTTTATAAATTTTGTTACTATATTCTAATCTTTTGAGATTTCTTATTATATCATCACCTTTATAGATTGTTAAATTTATATTCTAATTAAATTTTTAACTTAAAATTTGAAGACGTGACACTTTAATTATGAGTTTAAAAATTACTTCATTACCTATAATTATTAAAATAGTGAATGTTGGAGAGACAAGATTGCCATAGGATTGCAAGAGATTGATCTGTCGCTAACAATGGCAGACCTAGCTGTTGTTTGCCCTGGGCAAACTTGAAATTGTTTTTTATTAGTATTAATTAAGTAGTTAACTAAGTTTTCTTACTAAAGGCCAACCCTAAATAATTTTATAGTCCACCTCATTCAAAAAAAAGAAAAGAAAAGAGACAACCTGAACTTTTTTTTTTTTTTTTTTTTTTTTTTTTTGCAGGTGGCACGCGGAGGGGCTGAAGGAGGCTGTCAGTTATTAAATAACTTATTATTTTCGGTCCAAATTTTCCAAACAATAGCTGAAATTAACTTACATTGAGATATGTGCATGTATCTCCACTAAGATTTGACTTTAACAACTATGTAGCTAATGTATGTATAAAACCTATTAATTTTTTTTTTCTCTCCACTGCCCAATATACTTCTATTTAAGCATATCCAATTGGTCATAGGTGCAATTATAATTTTTATCTTGTTTGAATGACGTGGTAGTCATTTATTTTTATTATTTATTTTATTTTCTCTATAATATACATGAAAAATACTAGAATTCATATCGGGCACATGAGTCGTCATGCAGCCTCGATCTGCGTGTTATGTACCAAAATTTATGTATGTTTGCATTTTGAGTCATGCACGGACGACTCATGTACCTTATGTGACTGTGATTTGGGCGTTATCATTCTAGCTTATATAAATGCTTAATATAAGGGGGAAAAATGAAAGTGGAGTAGTTTTGTTATAGCTTAGGGTAACTAAAAAATCTTGGGTCCGCACCCGGTCGCTAATTTTGAAGATATAATTATTATATCAAGATTGCAATCATATCTATCTCTCTTAATTCTTTGGATCTTTTACAATGCTTAAAATAGATAATTAGGTTGATTTTTTGTAAAAGAAACGATAGAAGATAATCAATGGAATAAACATTTCAGTCGGGATTCATGGGAACTCATATAACATTGAGATATGAATGGGTAATTAAATCGCTATTGTACGTTGTGGGATTGATCAAGAAAAACAACATTCAAGTGCCCTCCACACCAAGAAATTGCTGCATTTCCATGTTCACTGGAGTCTAACGTATTTTCGTTTATTTTATTTTTATTTTGTGTTTCATAGGCATTTTCAATATACTACATTTAAAACCCATACACCGACCCCAATTTTTGCTTAGAGGAGCCCATTACTTCAATGTACCCCATTTTTAAATTCTTTTTACTAAGCATACCTTTTTTTTTTTTTTTTTTTTTTTTTTTTTTTTTTTTTTTTTTCAAAATTCCCCGAATACTCTTGTCTTCAACAAACAAAAAATCACCCCAACCTATTTCCAACATTCATACCCAAATCGAAACTTTCATAAAACTCAAAAACCCATCCTCTTCGACTTTCTTGGTCACTAAGGTCGTGGGATGATCCATTTTATTTGAACCCCGACGGATCTGTGGTCCGTGCACTAAATGACACGTGTCGAGTGTGCACAATAGTTTCCCGTATTTTTTTATTATTTGTAGAAGTGGTAAATGAGATATCTTCTCCACATAGATTTTGCATGCTTTAAAGGAAAATATTTTTTTTTCTTGTTTTTCTTAATTTAATTAATCTAATTAAATGAGAATTAAAATACCAAATAACTAAAAACTATAACTACTAACTTAATTAACCAAACTAACTAAACTAATTCAAACAATTTAATGCAAACTAAATTAAACAATATTCAAATTCAATATAATATAAATATCTTAAACAAACCCTCACTAAACAATGTAATATACTTGGATTGCTTTCAAACACTAGAACATAACATTATGACGCGCGCCGAACGCGTCAATAAAATATATTACCTAGACCAACTATTTTCTAAATAGTGGCAAATTGTCGATCTCACAGATATTGGTAATCTTTCTAAGGTTCTAAAATAAAGGGAAAACGGGGGTTTGAGAGCGAATGTTGAGAGAATTAAAAAAGACATGAAATTAGAAATACTTTGTAACGAAATCAACTAGAGAGGCAACCTAGACCCTCGGTATCTCAAACTTCCTCAATTGACATGTTCAATCCTATGGTCGTCGATCTATATAAAGCATGTAATTCAATGATATTCTAGAGTAGCTATAGACCTGGTAACGTACGCAGTTCGTCGCATTTCTTATTCTCGATAGCTAAGGTACGACAATGACTACTTCCCTAACCAAACATATAACCATATACTCAAGCGAATTGGGTTTAACATGATGACTGCAATGGGTTTGAAAAGGCACTACACTTAGATAACCAGATCGCACAAGTACGGATGCTTCCAATTTAGCCTAAATTCCTTACTTGATCGGTCCCAAAAGGGTCGAATAAATTGGTATGTTCAATTGTCACTTGTGTGGCCTTATTGCATAAGATCGGATGCGTACGATTCACTAGCAATAAAATCAAGGTTTAAATCAAAGTTTAATTTTAATTAATCATGCATTACCTAAGAGAATAAAATACCAATGAAAAGCAATTAAATTGAATTGAATTAGATCTCACATAGGTTTGATGCCAAAAGAGTTGTTTGATCCACCTCCGGTTTAGATTGATGAGATTAGCCAGACATGATGATGGAAAACCTCAAATTCTTGATTTTCTTTCGTAAACAAAGAGTTGGACAAATGACTTCTCAAGTTTCTATTCATATAAAACCTAAAAAATATATTCTAAAATGAAGTTACTAAAAATTCGGACTAAAAATTTGGTCTTCAATTCTGGGCTGTAGACGGGGCCGCGGGTGGGGACGTAAGTAAGGAAGCGACCTGGAATTCGTGAAATAGGGGCCACAACGCCATTATTCGGCACGAGCCACGACCTGGATAATTGTTTGTTTGTAACAAACATGAAAATGATGCTGCCAAGCTTGGATTCCATGCCACGGCCTAGAAATACGGCTTGAGCCACGGTTTAAAATTCTGTTTTCTTCTCTCCCTTGATCGCCATGACCAATTCTTCTAATATTCACACTAATTCTTCATTTTGAGTCATAACACATGTAAATCATACAAATGAGAGATTGTTACCACTAAATATAGATTTATGGTTCAAAATCATACTAAACACTATATATTATAATGTCTAATTATAAACTTATCAAACACCCCCAAACTTATATTTTGCACGTCGCAAGCAAAGGAATGCATGAAAACACCCTATTACTAAACAAACTAGACTCCTAATAACTTTATTAGCTAAATAACATCTAACCCACCCTATATACCCGATTCCAAGTTTAGCGGAGTTTCCTTTGGTTCCAATGCCACTAAATCAACCATCCCCTCAATGAGGTTCGGAGTTAAGATTTGTCTAGAAACAGAGTCCAAATATCAATAGAAGTCACACTTCAAAGAACTAGACTCAGTCAAGACAAAGACCGTCCACTACTCAAGAGTTTTCTGGGCCTATACACTCAAGCACGCAAGTTTATAATTTCGAAAAATTAGTGTTTCAACACTCAAGAAGGTACTATAAGCGAGAAATGAAACCACGCTCTCCACTAATGTAGATTTAGCACAGTTAGGAGTCAATAGGTCTTTAAAGTAGGTTGTAATAGGGTCGGGTTAGTGTGCTAAGGAAAAGATAAAAGGAAAATGCAAATATTGGAAAATGTCAAATCAACCTCACTATAAGCACTGATAGCTAACACACACAAGGAGTTTACATAGATAAATATAACACTCTCAGAATGTATTCCTCTCATTTTTCAAACCACCGATTCTTCAATTTGGCTCATTCTTTTTGAGTTTTTGGACTCAAAATGATAAATTTTTCATTGAATTCAAAGCCTAATTCATATTTCTTTTCTTTGAAGTTGGTGGGAATTTATTTCACTCAAAAATACCCCCAAACTTGAGGTTTTGTATGTTTCACTCCAAAACTTGCTCTTTCTCACTTTCGCTACGGTTGACTGGACTTTCCAACTAGGTAAAAAGAAATAAGGCTAATGGTTAAAGGTTTAATGATAGACAATAAAAAATATTGGGTTTAAACTGGCTCGAATGGGCTGATTAGCGGTAAAATGATGGGTAGGCTTAAGGCTAAGGGTTTAAATCTAAAAATGGCCTACATCTTTCCCCCTAAAAGTATTTCAATCATGGGATTTTGCCTCGAGCGGGTTACACCCTCGTCTTAGCACCCTAGCATATTATGTGAGATCTTTTATTTTATTATTTAATTTAATTTAATTCTCCTATTTCATTGTTGTCGCTTTTAAGGTATATGGTTTAGATATAGGGTATGTATGTGGCCAGTACATGCTTTTAGGTGGACAACCTATAGTTATTGGACCATTAGTATCCGTGTAATTGTGCTTTTGGACCAATAAAGTGACAAACACTCACCCGTTTGCCGTAAAACCCTTTCGGTTCTTGAGTGTGCAATAATTGAATCTAGGTTAAATCGGAAGCGGATGCGATCCGATTATTTAGGATTAGTGTTCCCAGAGATCCATATTACTGCGGTTAGTGTGTTAAACCCGATTGGCGGATGTCTAGGGTTATGCATTAATTAGGGAATTAGTTAGTGGCAGACGTCCTGGCTATCGAGATTAGAGGAATGAGGAATTTTTGGCGGATGTCGATTTTCTATAGCTAATCTAGGAGAACTTAAATTAATAACTTTTTGGGAGAGATTGAAGACCATGATTGCCATTGAATCTTGATCCTAATTTGTGGAACAATAGACCTAGGTGTTACTTAGGTGTTTTCTTGAAAACTATTTCAAAGTTATTTTAATTATTTTATTTATTTAGTTTAGTTAGTTAAATTATTAAATTATTTATTTAAAAACCCCCGATTTTCCCTTTTTGTTATTTTTGACCTAAGAAAGATTATCAATCTCTGTTGGATCGACCCTTTGCCACTATTCTACAAAATAGTTGGTTTAGGAACTTTATCCTATTGACGCGTTCGACGCGCGTCAAACACACACACACACACATATAAGTCATACAACAAAACGAGAAACCTATAACAAAGGTAGCAGCTCTCCACTGGCTCAGAGGTAGTCATCGATTTTTTCCTTGCTCGGTCTGCTACCCGATGGATCTACACCCACCGTCATAAAAAGGACGGTGAGTACATTACTGTAAAAAGTAAGATTGAGAGACATTTATCCACATTTCCAAACATAACAAGAAATACATTTCACAATACATACATTTATTATACAACAATAACTATAGATACACAAACATATTACCAAACAATATAACATCAATGAACTATTCCAATGAACCATACATATTAAATTGTGTACCCAACATATTAGCCCAACAATACCCTATTGATCACGTAGACCTTGTGTAGTCATTTATTTAGCACATCATATCGACCTCATTTAATAGTCCGCACAAATAGTATTTCGGTATTACCCTTTTTCGTTGTTGCTTATCAATATGCATTCTCCTTATTAGTTGTGAAACATGGCATATTGACCTCATATAACAGGTCCGCACACATAGTACTTAAGTATTACCCTTATTGGTCGCCGTTTATGCATAGGCATTCTTCTTATTAGTTGTGAAACACGACATATCAACCTCATATGATAGGTCCGCACACATAGTACTTCGGTATTACCATTATTGGTCGCCGTTTATGCATAGACATTCTCCTTATTAGTTGGGAAACACGGCATATCGACCTCATGTAATAGGTCCGCACACATAGTTCTACGTATTACCTTAATTGGTCATCGCTTGTACATTTTATCAACTTTATATGGTAGGTCTGCGACACTAACTAGTCAGTTATACCGACATCCCCGAGTCCCATACCCCGTGTGTCATGTATACCCCAAGCCACATCATGAAACCTAAACACGCATATTCTAATTTAACTACAATACACAATTAAGTAAACACACAAATCATGACATAAAAATTTGAGCAAGTATAACAATTTACACAACTATCAACAAGCAACAACATCAAGACATGAAATGGAGAGAAATATCTCAATCAGTTTACTTACTTCTACACCAATTTCCTAGCTAATCCGGCCTCCCGATACTTCAAAACACAAACCCGAACCTGTGAGACTTTTCCTTAGGCTCCTGGTACCATTAGACATGTTTTACAATGTATTTAGACCCTCAGTTAGGGTGTTAAACTTGTTTAAGGTGTTTAAGCTCTAGTTAGAAACTTGCAGATTTTGTACTGTCAAGGCGCATAACGCGCTAGATAGCATGATTAGCGCGCTAGCAAGCACGATTAGCGCGTTAATTGCAGAAAAACCCAAAATTTTGCATTTTGAATTCTGAGTTTTCTTCTTCATATGGCCATCTTCAAAGCCTTGGGTCCTTATTCTCCCTCATCAGAGACCCAATACATCCTCCAAAACAATAACAATAACACTTCAACAATTATTATCAAACTCATGAATTAAACTAAGTTAAGTGTAAATCAATTTACCAAGTTGTACACCACTCCTAGCTTGATCAACCTTTTCTAAAAACACCAGAATTTCCCTTCAATTCTCTGATTTTTTCTCCAAATCTTTTTCTCCAGTTTTTTTCCTTCCTAAGTTAGAAATGAAAAGAATTGCATGTACAATCATCCATTTATATTCATGTATAGATAAGTTTGAATTATGACCATTGATCTTAATGTACACACGTATCTCGAGGCTGATCTAATGACTTATATCTTGTTACAATTCCACTAACTCTCCACTATTTTCTCCTTGGTAACACCAATTGCAACTCAATTGGTCTCTTGATGTGTCAACACGTATCTTGAGGAACATCAAATAGTTATTGTTTTAATTTGCTAACTTATGTACATTTAATGTAAATCAACTATAGCCTTATCAAATTATCGGCTAAACAAAGTTGATATGTAACTATATTTGTGTTTCGATTCTATTACTCTGCACAACACGAGGACAACAACAAAAAATGAAGGTTCTTCATCGATGAGAAAAACTCAATAATAAAGCATAAAAAATGGTTTGTCGTTGTCAAGGTGGCTTTATTTTACAACTCATTCGACATTTCGTACCAAAATTGTGGAAATTATCAAGAAATCAAAAAATCTAAAACCAAACAACAACCAACATCAATAATAGTGAAAATGATGGTCAAAAAATTGAAAAAACATACCAAACAAGCGGAAACAAGGAAAGAACAGACTTACCAAGTCGATTTTATGTGGATTCACGCGTTTTTGGTCGGTCGGAGATAAGAGTGTGGAGTCGATTTTGGTGTTTTGAATGGGGCAAGTCGGTGAAGGAGAAGAGAGGATAGGGTTTGGGAAGAAAAAACCCTTTTATATGAAGGGTAACTTGGTCATTTCCTCTATGGACATAATTGGAACTCATAAACCTCTAAGCAATAATTAGGGTCCGTTTACCCTCTCTCATTAATTTTAGAAGATTTAATTTTTTACATTGTTTTCCACAAATAAAAGTAATACTTCCATTACTTCATTTCGTTCCCTAGCCATTGCATGATATCTAATTTAAGTTTGATCTAATTTTTGAGGTTCAAGATCAATTAACAACTGCATAGTCTGCCAAATTTACATGGATCCACTAATTAATCTCTTCCACTTTCCATTATAGCTTTCTTAATATGTCTCAATCTTTATTGACATTATGAAGCCAATATTCATATTTTTATTCAAGAGAACCGTATCCAACTATGGAACTCATAAGTGAGAATTAATTAAAATAGAATGGTACTCTATGGCAACATTGAAATTCTTGTAGAAATTTAAGGTACATTAAACGCCCTATATTATTAGTTATATTTTTTTTGCCAAAGTGATATGTATTGAGGTGTTCTTAGTCCAGCTGGACAAGCATTTATTACAAATAGATTTTACAGCAATAAGCATGAAGCAAATTCTGAAAACGCACACAATATAATGTGACCCCAACCCTAGCCCTAAGGTAGGGACAATCGCCATAACAATGGGGACAACTACCCAATAATGGGGACAACCATCAGACGTCGGTGAAAATTAATTCTAACTAAATAAAAAATACTAGAGCGTAACCCACATAAAGAAAGAAACATGAGATAGACAAGATCTTAGCTGCTTCAACGACGAACTCCACCGCCTAACACTGCCTCAGTTGCACAACTTCGCATAAAATGTAGACTCAAATCTATTTCGTCGGTTTCCTTCATGTAGATCAACCCCGAGGAAAAAACAACACGCACTATAAGGCTACTGGCCTAGCTAGTGATATAAAAAAGGGGAGAAAAGAAGAGAAAGGGAAAAAAAGAGGGACATAAGACGAGGAGTTGGGGGGTAAGGTGATAAAGAAGGGCGGCCTGTGAACGGGAGGGGATGAACGAGAAGACGATGAAAGGGATACGCGGTGGGATATAGAAAATGGGTGGGAGGTAGGCGAGGAGCGGGATGACAGAAAATGGCAGAGAGGTGAAGAAGGAAAGAAAGAAGATGGGAAGGGAAAAAGAGAATGAGACCTTGGATTCTTAGGAGAGGAGGGGGTCAATGACGAAGGTAAGCCGCAGCAGCACCGGCCCCCTCAAACCAGATTTGGTTCTTGCGGCGGCTAGGGTTTTTTTGGAGAATGAGAGATGGGGCCTTAGAATCTTTGTAAATTTATACACACATTATTATTTATATTTATGATTGTCAAATATGCATTTGACGCTTTATATCAAGAGAAAGTTCGACTAGTATGAAAGCCTTTCGAAATGATGCATAAATAGTTGCAATTGATGCAATGTCAGATTAATATGTCATGGTGTATGTAACATTCCCTATCTCGATCAGGGCAATGCCCGACTTGAAACCCTAATTAAGCTCCGGTTTACCAGTCGGAATAAATTAGAGAAAGAGTACAAGCGTCATTCATACCTGATAATCATAATACAATATATCTATATAAAATAAATAATTGAAAATGCAGCGAAATATAAAGCTTTTTCACTCAAACATAAGATATACCAAAACCCGACATTAACCTCGATAATAAAGTCATATCTCAACCCTGTTTGTTACAAAACAATAATTTAATACATTATATATACAATAGGGAAATCAATTCTCAGTAAAAAAGACTATAAACTTCTAATATTCTCCGTTCCTAAGTCAAAGCACATGTCGATAACCTGAAATGTTAATTGGGCAATGAGCGCTCCATCTTGCTCAATAACTGATCATCGCAAACACATTAATTATCAACTAATAACAAGAAATTAAGGAATAAAAATATGCATCCAAAACATATATTCCGAGATTAAAAATGATATAACAATACATAACGGAATGCAAGTTCAAAGGTTAACTGCAATCGTACTCGTGACTTGTAAATTTGACATCGTACTCTCAGTAACTCGATAATACAACCACAAAACCCGCATTTCGACCAATAAGGGATTATGTTAGTTTATTCATGCTTGACTGAGCTACTAAACCCAAATGGACAGTGAACGACTAAGGCAAAACTCCGGCCTACTGAGGATGTAAGGGCAAAATCCATTTCTAGGCTAACCTTTTCCTTTTATTAGGATAAATGGCAGAATTCATTTTTCGGCTAACCTTCACATCCCTCGATCCCAGTCCATATTATTGACACTTTCGAGGATTTTCACATTTAAAAACTAATACAGTCAAGTCGCGGTACATTGCCCCATTCCCAGTCCAGAATGCTATATGAACTAAATATACTAATTATGTCGCATAGTTGATAAGAATACGAGTCCTACTTACCTGTGCCGAGCTTTCCTAACTTTATACCGACTTACATGATTCTCGAAGTCATCAGTCCTTTTAACTGGGATTAAAACTTTAACTTTCAAATTATCATCAATTTGAGTCCAATACTCATTAATTAGAACCACTAAACTGGTCCTAATCAAATTTTAAACTAATTTGTCAATTTTAGGTCAATCGACCATTTTAGTTTTTCGAGGTAAAAATCCCGGTATAACGTCTCGATATAATTCTAAATTTTCCAGCATTTTGTCTATTTTTTTTTATTAGGAAAGGGGTTTGAGCCTGAACCAGGCCGAGCTGGGTAACTGAGCCGAACCGGCCCGGGTTTAGGGGCCCAATCCCTTTCTTCCTCATCGCCTCCCTTTTTCAGCACATCGTCACATTTTTCATTTTTTCCCAGTATCTATTTGACAAGAGAAACGACCCCCCTGTGTCGTCCCCCTCCTTGGACTCGAGCCTCCCAATCTCCCAACTCCTTCATCAACAGTCAACACAACAAATAACAACACTAACGACAACAACATCAACACAACAACACAACCAATAACAACTTAACAACCTCACATTCTTTCCATCGTTATCGATCTCTCTTTCCCCTGGTTTCAATTTCTCTGTCGATTTCTCTGGGTTTCAAAATGAGGTGGTGTTCGTTTCCATTTTGGGATAAATATAAGATCTCCTCGAGATTCGTATGCACGAATCTCGAGGCAGATTTGGTGAATTTAATTTTATTTATCTCACATTTTAATCTTTCTTGAGATACGTTTTATGTATCTCGAGGTCGATCTCTATGGTTATTAGCAAATTAATTAAAACCTCCATCACCTCATGACCGACTTATTATGATCAAATATTCATTGATCTCATTAAGATACATATCACGTATCTCGATGTTTATCTAGAACATATATTTTGCCATACATGCTTATGTACCACTTGATTGTCATGCCTAATACATCAACGCATCGTCCCATGCCTCATTGCACTATTCATTTCCTCGATGCTTGTACACACGTATCTCGAGGCAATCCACTTGTTTAAATAATTCAAATCAAACTATAGGTTATTTATATTTATATATATCAATTATATATAAATATATATAATTATGTATCTTCTCACCTATAAATTCATTGGGCGCACCAACGAGTACACTCGGGCATGTACACTATGATAAATCCCACGTATGTCACTCTCGACCCCGCGTCTCATTGGGCTCCCATCAATTTATTAATTATTTTCAATATATATTTATACATACATGCATACGCCTATATTAATGCGTTTATCATTTCGTCAAGCGTGCCAACGAGTACACTCGGACGTGCACGTTACACCACGACCTATGTGAGTCACCCTTGACCTATACACGGTGTTAGATGTCCCATAATTTTATAATTATTCAATTATAGACCAATTAATCCAATTATTTTTTATAATTAATAATATAATTCATACAAACACCAAACGACACGCAAATCCACCCGCACGCTAATCAAGACAAGCTGAGCTTAACCACGATCTAACTTGGGTTAATTAACTTTCGAATTAATGTTAATCACCTACTTAATGTAACAGGTCGTTACTGTCTCCCCAATTTAAGACAATTTCGTCCTCGAAATTAAAGGAAATGTACAAATTACCAGTAGTTCCGAAGAGAAAAGGAAATTGCTCTTCCATGTATAACTCTCGTTCCCAAGTTATCTTTTTCTTTTTCATGGCACAACTATTTTTACTGTAATTTGAATCTACAAAGCCCTTTCATAGATGAGACTTTCAAGAGTATACTGAATTTGTCTTTTGAATTCTCTAACAATCTATGATGCTTGACTCCTCAACATATTTATTTTAACCTTTTTGTAGTTATAAATCACCTAATCGGCTATACCTTCTATGTGTAGCTCTTAATTATCTTATTTTTCATAAAAGCTATACTTCCAAACTTAGTTCTGTACATCAGCGTACAATAAGATTGAACATATTAAACTTTATCATTCGACAATGTAATCCACTCGATAACCTTTATTATCAAAGGGCTCACACAAATAAATCTATTTTCTTTAAGCTATCATACATTTCCAAGACACAAGCTCATAAATTTAAGTTCTGAATGGATAATGAATGCTTAGGGTGATTCAGGGTTACTGATGATAAAGGGCGAAGTTTATTTCTTGCCTAACCTTTTCCTCATCTAGGCCCAATCTGCCTTACCACATCGACTTCCAAGTCTTTCAGATAATCTTTTGATAATGATAAGAAAATGTAGACTTCGATCAATCTATCAACTACAATTCATACATCATTGTGCTGACACTAAGATCTTGCTAATCTTGTTTCATAATTTACAATTATATTTTTTTACCATTAGATATACACAAGAATTTATCTTACCCTCCAGATTCTCAATATTAAGTCTTAACTTACTGAATAGATCTCATATCTTTTTATGAATTTCATAATATAGTTCATCATCTCAAACAATTCACACTTTTCATCGTATAATTCAATACAATATGACATTACTTGTACAATCATATAAAGAGATTCATGAGATTATCGAAATAATTCTTGTCTAATATCATTTCTGAAATGAGATTTTCATTTCAACAACTAATGCATACAACACAATTTCATTAGATAGTTTAATCTGGATACTAATCATTAATAACCAAATCCTAGTATATCAAATAGTTCCAATTAGACTTTTTAACCATCACCTAGTTAATTATACACTTAGTTCATCTCCAATCAGAACTTCAAAGAATAGATATGTAATTATCAATTCCAATAACTCAGTTGATGATGTGCCTACAAGAATTCATTCCATCATCATTATTACACATCTTTTTCAAAAGATAGTATTGAGAAGTTCCTATTATAATTACATTTGATGTTCTTTTCTCTACTTCAAGTATTGATCACATCAACACTTTGTGTGGGTGATTTCTCAAAGTGAATTCATTATATTCATGAATTCAGGTTACTCATTTCACCTCTAATTTCTTTCACTTTGACAACTATACTCTTCAAACTCTCATAGCTTAAAGACCTTCAAATCATATTGCACCAACTCTTTGGTTTTCATACTTCTCATTTGTCTTCTAGTGTTTTCTTTAAGACTCTAATCTTAGGGATAGTTAAAAGTCTCCCCGAAACCCTTTTCAGTTGGGTAAATCAGTATTTCAAACCCTAAGATGAATGAATGAACTTGCGCAACCTATTCAATTGAATGGATTCACAAATAAGTTGGGATTTACACCAATATTTTTTAACCCTAAGTCTCAGCTCTAGGATTTATCTTCGCAATTCATTCCATTCATCGTTTGAAATACATTTCAAGCTTTTATTCTATAAGTGAAGCCTTAAATTGTTTCGTACAACTACCAAAATAGTTATTTCACAATAGTTCTTCTCAACCTTTCTTGAACTATATAATAGTATAAACTACAATCTCTCGCTTCATTGTGTCAACACACAACTATCTGAAATAAAGTATTAGGCTAAAGCTTTAACTTTCTCCATATTCCATGTATAAACAAACAATTATTATAGTCAAACTACATTTCAATTTCCTCTCAAGGCATTTTTGCATCATTTCGGCCGATCTCAATTCCACTTTTAGGTTAATTGAACATACAACATAACGATACCACAAATCTTCATAGTTGTTTATATCATTCAATCATTCTTAAATAACACTAACTTTTTAATTTTTTGTTAAATATAAGACAAATTTCTAATTGTCTCAATCTTGGTCAAATCCATTGACTTGCAGTTCACATTTAACACATATCCGAGTGATTTATATTTGAAGGTTAGTATTTGCACTTGCAATCCTTGACATAAACCAATTGATCGTTAGAGTTCATATGATTATGCGATATTGCTTGTGCCTTTTCGAAGTCTTCAACCTTTTTAAATTATCATTGATAACACAATGATACTTTTATATCAATAGAGATCAATAACTATACGTTTTCTATTTATGAACATAGCATGAGCTCTAATGAATTTTCATGGTTTCCACTACGATTTTCAACAACATAAACAAGCCATTGCCTAACATCATATCCATATAGTTCTAATTCTTATCTTGAATGATAACCATATCTCAATCAAACTTTGAGAACAACTGGTTTCATGTAATAGACTAAATAAGTTATCGATTCTGGGTAATGAATATTCATTTCTGATTTAGTGAGTAGTTTTTTAGGCCATTTATCCATATTTCAAAATAACAATGAACAGGTAACTAAAACCATATAAGACAAAATATAGAGCCGAAACAAACATATGCAAAGAGTTACCAATGTATACTAACTGAATAAATGGAACTAAGGAAAACCCAAGTAAAAAGTCATACAAGTTTATGTTCAATGAGCTGTGAGTTTCATCGCATCAGCTCGGTGAACATTGTCGGCCATGAGTTACATCACATCAATCGACATCTTCATTGGCATAAGTCATGAGTTACATCACATTAGCTTAGCCTAAATATATAGTTGTGAGTTACATCACATATGCTATTTGGCACTTCTACAAGAGGTCATGAGTTACATCATATTAGCTTAGCCTAAATATATAGCTGTGAGTTGCATCACATAAGCTATTTGGCACTTCTACAAGTAGTCGTGAGTTACATCACATCAGTTAGTGGAGTCCGACAACCCCAAGGACTATAACCCCATATGCCATCTTGATCTCATGTATAAATCAACCTAAACTCAAAGAGTATTTTATCTATAACGTATAGACTAAATATGGGCTTTTATACCCTAGGAGTTGTGTCATCTGATCCCTATATCACTTAATCTCATTAACATCCACAAATAGATCAAATGACTTAATGTCATCCTAGCATCCACTAATTCCTCTTTGTTGACGCTAATTGTGCACACATCTATCTAGCATCTTGGTGAAGTGAGGATCTCGAGGCTTATCTACAGCTAAGTTTATTATCAATTGATTTAAGCTTCCTAATTTGATTAAGCTTATACCATAGGCCAATAACAATATAATTCGATTACAATAGTGTATAAAGAATTATTTGTCAAACTTACCATGTCACTCTTTACCCGATCTCGCGCTCACATGTATCCTTAGGCGAGGGGCCACTTGCGTCTCGACGCCTATAAACAAGTGGAGAACATGATTTAGTAATCTACACACATAAACATCACTAGAAAAACATCACAAAGATATAAAATATACGTCGGCCACGTGTCAAGGTCAGTGCGCTTATCTCTCAGCGGGTCCACATCATGGGTCGGTGATCTTAATTAAGGATAAAATGAATGTTAGAAATTTAGGCCATTATAGTGATGGTCACGTTGGTGGAGATTTAGACCATCGTGATACTTACCATGCCTAAAGAGCTAGCCAAGCACACAGTGTCAGCATGGACAAAGGTGGTCACCAAGTTCACGAGCTCGAGCAATGTATTTCGGTTTAGTTAAAATTGGTCGGGAGGATTGAGGTTTTGTTTTTCTTTGAGAAGGGCTATATTTATTTGTTATATATATATATATATATATATATATATCTATTCTATAAGGTGCTTCTATGGTGGGAACTAAAAAAGTACCCATGCATTGGGATCCTAAATAATGGCTATTAGATTTGCATTAACAGTGTAGATTACACCTTGGTTTGATTCTTTCAAAGTGGGTAACCTGTTTGACCAGTCACATTGTAATTAATGGCGTAATTAATGCGTTAAAACATGAATTCTTGTTTTATACTCATTTAATTGCATGCATTAAAGCACACCATGAAAACTCTGTGCAAGTTTCAATGTGATCCGAAAGTAATATGTATAGGTCGAAAAATTTGGGCACAATTAAGCACAATTAACTTAATTGACGATATTATTATTGCTTAACAAATTAACTTAATAGATGATATTATTACTAGTTCAAGAAAAATCGATGAAATTATTATTTGAATAAAATAAATGTTGCTATTAGCTATTTTATTCTAGAAAACTTATGGATGAGAATTAAAAAATCTCATTTCGGTATTATGAGATTTTGATAAGAATTTAATACGAATTTCTTAGATCGATTAAATTATGTATTTTTTAAGCGATTATCTATTTATTCAAAAATAACTTAATTGACGATATTATTATAACTTCAAAAACAAATCGATGATACCGCCATTTGACCAAAAAAATGTTAATAAAAAATTATTCGACCAAAAGATGATATTATTTTCTTTACTTGAGCAGGAATTGAACCCACGATCATCCTAACTTTACTTTTGGCAAGCGATGGCTCGTCCATTACACAAAAAAAATATTTTATATAGTTAAAATACTATTAATTATAGAAAGTAAAAGATATAAACGACTACGCATGTATTATTATTGGGCGTTATTACTTAAAAATCTTCAGTAGTGGAGAGGGATGAGGTGTCACATGCTAAAAAATAATGTTCTAGAGGTACTTAGTTTGACTTATGTTGGAGTCATCTTCCCAAAAGAAATTTGGTGTAATTTGTACTAAATATTTTATTTTCTTTTGAAAAATAATATGTACAACAATACTTTTTTTTGGCACTGAACAATAGAAAATATGATATATTACAACACATCTAATCAATTGCGAAAATAATAACATCATTTTTTGTCAAATAAAATAATCATCATTTTTTGTTATGTATATTGGATCATTCAAAAAATATGTTTAGTTGGAAAATAATACTAGCCATATGATATTTTATCTCAAAAAGCTACCTGACGTTTTTTTGAATCAAGTTATATTATATTTACTTTAAAAAAATGTCTCATTGGTTGTGCATTTTTAGAAATAAAGTGACATATTTTTTGATAATTACATTTGCTACATAATTGTTTGAGTCTCTTGATGGACATCGTGATGTGTATACATGTGCTTCAATAATATCTAAAGGACTTTGTTTTATTGTATCAAGTAAAAGAGAGAGAAAGTCATGATTTTCTTTTTGTGAGAAGTCAATTAAGTGGGTCCTACCTCAAGGGTTCATTAATGCTATGTTTCTTATTTTTTTTAGAATTAATGCTATGTTACCTAATAAGCAAGTGAAGAAATTCAGTTCGCATAAAATGGGTATCTTTTTTATACCAAAAAACTACTCTATTAAAATTAGAAGAGAAAGAACCAATATCCAATAATGAAGTGTTTAAAGCAATTATGATTAGAGGAATACTTGAATATTGAAACTTAAGCAATCTGAATTGAAAGATAGAGTGAAAGGTACCCTCTTATTATCAAGATTAGAAATTTAGAATGATACAATCTACATTAACTTTTTTTCCATTAAAAAATTAAAGAAAAATCACAGTTTTTTAAATGAAATACTTGACTCAAGAAGTTGAGGGGACCGAGCCGGAGTGAGTGAGGGAGTTGAGGGACTGATCTGGCCCAACTTTAACTCTAGGGACTGAGTTAGTAACTTAGTGAGATTACAGAGACCAAACTGGCCCTTTCGCCTGTGTAGAATTGAAAATACGTTTTGAAAGACCCAACAAGCTCGAAATATTGGTAGTAAAGTATAAGAAAATATTTGGGTAACATATTTTTTTCGATTAATTATGGTATACAAACACTAATGTTCATCAAAATGCATGCATTTATTAGTCACTAATTATGCTATATTTTAGTGTGATATTACTATGAATTACAAGACTTTTATCTCCATTTTATACGCTAAAACCTTTGTTTTTATATTTTTTTGGGTAAATACAAGTTATTGCACAAAAATAAGTGATTTCCACCAAAACTCAGTCAAAATGCAAGAGATAGTTGATAAGTCGTTAATTATGTAATTATATATAGTTTATTTATATATTTCTTTATGGTTGAATCTTCAAAATATTAGCCTAATTGTCCTTATTTGTTATTTTCAGGGTTATTGGAGTGCGGGATTGAATTCGGGGCAAAAAACTATGTGAACTAGTTTATTTACATGAAGTGGATCAACTACTGTTGGATCCGCCTCGAGATACATACTACTAGAGAAATGATGAAGTTATGAGGAGAACTAGAATGACGCAGTTAGGGCCACACTTAAGCCACTCGACATCAAAACCGTTACATTTAGTCTCGAGATACATACGCACCATCTTCCACTTTTCAAACGAGTCTCCTGTGCGTCTTTTCTTCTCGTTAGCTACCACTGATTCTTCCTCAGGATATGTGCAATGAGGTCTCCCAAAAATTCGTCGAGCTTCCCATCCATGTCTTCTCACGAACCAGCTGCTGCCGATGATCCTTGAGATGCGTATAGTGCTCCCTTCCACAATTTTGCGCGACTCTTATATGCCTCCTCTCCTCCAGCTGCGTCTCACTTGTCCAACACGTTCCAGCCAAGCTCTTTCTTCCAATCCCTGCACGCCACGTGTTGTCACCGCAGTAGCTTCTCCAATCACAGCTTGAAACGTGTGCGAGACCCTAAAATGAACTCAAAACATCTACCAAATTATCATTGATGCATGTGTCAATAATGATACCCCCAATCTCGAATTCTCTCTCTTACGGAGAGCAAATTAGAAGGTGTTTTTCAGACAGTGGACTTAAGTATTCATTGGAGAACACACGACGGCTACACATTGTTTGATTCTTTTTTTTTTCTCAAATACCATTGTTCTCCCTTTTGATTTTAATGGAGTTTTCAAGCAATATGTCTGGCTAACTTCGTCGATCTAGACTGGAGGTGGTGCAAACTACCCTTGTGGCATAAACATATGTGAGATCTGCTTTGATTTATTTAAATTGCTTTTCACTAACATTTATTCCCTTTGATATAGATTGAATAATTAGGGTTAAATTTATATTTAAATCCTAATTCTTTTGCCAGTGAGTCGTAAGCCTCCGTCCTTGTGCAATAAGACCACACTAGTGGCAATTAACCCTACTAATTAGTTCGTCCCTTTTGAAACTGGTTACCTTAGGTATCTAGGCTAAATCGGACACACTAATGATCCAATTTTCTTGGTGTAGTGCCTTCACAAAGCCTATTGTGGTCAACACACTAAACCAAATTCGCTTAAGTCCAGGGTTGTGTATTTGGCTATAGAAGTGGTCATCGTCATACCTTGACCATCGAGATTGGGAAGTGCGAGGACCAGCGTACGTTACCAGGTCTATAACTACTCTAAATTACCTTTGATTTGCATGCTTTATCTAGATTGACGACCATGTGTTTAATTATGCCAAAATGAGGAAGTTTGTGATACCAAATGTTTAGGTTACTTTTCTTGATTGATTTCTCTACATAGTATTTTTATTCCCTATTTTCGGTGAGCTTCTGAGAACACTCTTACGAACTCCTCTATTTACTTTTTAGTTCATTAGCCTAGGTTGGAAACTTGGTCTTCGTGGATTGACCCCGTGCTTACCACTACTGCCGTTCTTGTGGCCATTGGTAATTTAATCGGGATTATATATATTTTGACGCATTCGACAAGCGTCAAATTTTGTCACCGTTGTCGGAGACCAAGTCTTTTTTGACTTAAATTTTTCTTTTTCTTTTTAGTGTGCCCACCTTTATGTCTTACAGTCTTCGTCGATCGCAGTCTACTGGATCCCTACTCCCTTTTGATCTGGAGATCGAAAAGACTTGCCATCGGAACTCGAAAGAAACAAGGTAGAGGAACCAATCCTCAAAAGTTCAACTGAGGGACGAGCAACCCCCTATAATAGTTAACCACATTGGAAATCCACCACTTGAGGGGGCGGGAGGAACACCTATATGTTCCTCCCTGATAGTTTGTAGCACCTGTTGTGCCATACGCACCAGTTGCACAGCAAAGGCCTGTGGTACCTCAGTATCAACCACTCAATCAAAGGGTGGTTAACCGCGCTCCTCAAAGGCCACAAGCTAACCCTTGGGCACAACCTCAGGCCGAACATCGCATTAGAATTGGGATGACGAATGATGAGATACATGATCTCCTAGCTCATCAACCACACTGCATCGCATTCCCAGCTCATAGGGGCAATTTTAAGCTCAGATCCAGTTTTATAAACCTTCTCCCTATCTTTCATGGATTGGATTGTGAGGATCCAGTGACCTTCTTCAAGGACTTCCATTTTAAGTGTAGGACCATGATTCCCCTAAGAGGCAATATAGATGAAGTCAAACTCTCTATTTTTTCTTTTTGCCTTAAGGACAAAGCCCAAGACTGGCTCTTCTATCTCCCCCTAGGTTCCATCACAAATTGGAACGATATGATTTATGCATTCCTCAAAGAGTTTTTCCCTGAGTCTAGATCTTCCCAACTTACTAGAGAGATATGCAGTATCAAAATGAAACGGAGCGAGTCTTTTGGCGACTATTTGGGTCATTATAAGTGCTTGCTTGCGCAATGCCCCCAACATGGCCAAAATAACCTTTCTATTGTTTGTTTCTTCTATATGGGACTTACACCCTTTGAGAAACGCATGATTGACAGTGCTTGTGGAGGCGACTATAGATGCAAGACAATGCAAGAGATGTTTGTTTCGTATGACACTATAGCAAGTCAATAACGTCATGACATTGATGACGAGGAAGAGGGATCCTCACGAAATCTTTTTGATGGAGTAGGATCAAGTCCTACTAACAGCAAGCTTGATAAACTCACTGATCTCATGGAGTGACTCCTCACATCCGGGAAGCTCAAGTTAAAGCTTGCGATTTCTGCTCAGCCACTAACTATCCCACTGATTCTCATCCCACCTTGTTTAACAATGAACAAGCGAATGCTATAGGTGGCATATTCCAAAGACCACCATAGAATCAATATGGTAACAATTTCAGTAGCAATTATAATCATGATGTCAAAAGCCCCTATCAGAGTTATGGACCTCAGAACCAGAATCATCTCCAATATGTTCCCAAAGGACAACCTCCTCCTCAACAGTCTCAACCCGCTCAGAATTCGGGGTCCTTAGAAGAAATGATGAGGACACTTATTGCTAATCAAGACAAATTCTCTAAAGACTTAACCCAAATTAAAAATGAAACAACTGCGAGTCATGCTACAAGCATTAAAAATCTCGAGGTTCAAGTAGGGCAACCGACCCTTCGGGTAGGGCATATGGATGAGAAAGGCAAACTGCCATCTCAACCACTTCAGAATCCTAATATGAATGTCAACACCATCACACTTCGTAGCGGCAAAGAGTTGGATGAGACTCCGAAAGAACCCAAGCCTAAAGAGGCCACCCTTAAATCCATGGAAGTCGAGCAAGAGTTCGAAGTTCAACCGTCCCCTACTGAAATGGTAATCTTGGATAAGGAAGCACAACCTTCTATCAAAATCCTACCCCCCGTTCCCTCGACGCCTCATTAAGAATAAAAAGGCAGGATAAGAGAAGGAAATTCTTGAAATCCTAAGGAAAGTGGCAATAAACATCCAACTCCTTGATGCCTAAGCACATATGCCTCGCTATGCTAAGTTGCTCAAAGACCTATGTACCAAAAAAGATCGACTCAAAGGCAACGAGAAACTCACCGTAGGTGAAAATGTCTCAGCCATCCTGCGCAAGAAGTTGCCCACCAAGTGTGAGGACCCAGACATGTTCACTATCCTTTGCACAACTGGTAAAGTTGAGATCCTGAAAGCTATGTGCAACCTCGGTGCCACGATCAATGTCATGCCATTATCCATGTATGCGACATTGAAGCCTGGCCCTCTGAAGTATACTAGAGTTGTCATACATTTGGCAGACCGGTCCATCGTCTGTCCCGTGGGTGTCTTGGAAGACATTCTTATGAAAGTTAAGAGCTCGTTTTCCCTGTTGACTTCTATATCATTGATATGAAGAATCAACCATGCCCCCATTTCTTCCAGTCTTGCTTGGTAGGCCTTTCCTTAAGACTGCCAAGACTAAGATTGATGTTCATAGTGGTTCTCTTACCATGGAGTTTGATGGTGAACTTATTAAGTTCAACATCTGTGATGCGATGCACCATCCTTGCAATTCCTCTTATGTGGTGCTTGCCTTGGGTAGTATGGACTCACTTATCCAAAAGGCATTTCTTGTGAAAGGCGATGATATGAAAGTGGTGTTAGAGAATCATCTCGACACATTTTTTTTACGAAAGCAACCCTTCGTCCTCGATATTGAGATCGAGGAGCTGATCTCTGAGTTGGACTCTGTACCACTCCATTTTCCCACCCTAGCATATCTTGACTTACCGACTTCGAACTCTACACTTCTCCCCTCTATGGAGCGAGCCCCCACACTGGAGCTTAAACCACTACCTAGTCATTTCAAATAAGTGTTTTTAGATGAGAATGATACTTTACTTGTGATAATCTTAACTAAAATCACATTTCTAGAGAAAAAGAATCTCATAAATATGCTTCGAGAGTTCAAACAAGCTATAGGGTAAACGATTGCTGATATCAAATGTATTAGCCCTTCCACATGCATGCATTAGATACATATGGAAGAAGGGTCTAAACTTCACGAGAAACACATCGACGACTAAACCCTCCAATGATGAAAGTGATTAAAAAAGAGATTATGAAGCTCCTTGACGTTGGGATGATCTACACGATCTCCGATAGTAGGTGGGTTAGTTCTGTTCAGGTGGTTCCTACGAAAACGAGGACCTCAGTGGTCAAGAACTTACGGGGTGAGTTAGTCCCAACTTGCATAAAAAACAGGTGGCGGGTTTGCATCGATTACAGGAAACTTAATGCTTCTACTTAGAAAGTCCACTTCCATTGCCTTTCATCGATCATATGTTAGAGCGTTTAACAGGCAGGTTGCGTTACTGCTGCTTGGATGGATACTCTGGTTTTCACCCAATTTTTGTAGCACCTGAGGATCATGAGAATATCGCTTTCACCCGTCCTTTCGGTACTTTTGCTTACCAGCGCATGCCCTTTGGGCTGTGCAATGCACCTGCTACCTTTCAAAGGTGTATGATAAGCATTTTCTCTGACTTCGTTGAGCACTTCATCAAATTATTCATGGATGATTTCACCGTTTATGGAAATTCATTCGATCTTTGTCTTAGTCACCTAACTAAGGTCCTTTATAGATGTATCGAGAAGAACTTGGTCCTCGATTATGAGAAATGACACTTCATGGTGGATCAGGGTCTTATCTTGGGTCATTGTTTTCGCTAGGGGTGTGGAGGTAGACTCGGAAAAATTGAAGTAATTCAAAAATTGGCTTACCCCACAACGGTGCGAGAAATCCGATCATTCCTTGGCCATACCGATTTTTATCGGCGTTTCATTAAGGATTTCTCCAAAATTGCACAACCCCTATGTCGTTTTTTTCAGAAAGACATGCCTTTTGATCTCGATAAGGCATGTAAAAGTGCATTTGATGCACTCAAAGACTCTCTTGTCTTTGCTCTTGTGATCCGAGCTCCCATCCGGGAGCTACCTTTCGAGATCATGTGCGATGCGAGTAACCACGCTGTGGGAGCTGTGCTTGGACAATGAGTCGGGCGTGCTTCACATGTCATATACGACACCTCTCGAACCTTTGATCCTGGCCAATTGAATTACACCACTACCGAGAAGGAGCTTATACCTATCGTCTTCGCATTGATCAAATTTCGTCTTTATATCTTAGGTACTAAGGTGGTCATCTATTATGACCATGCAGTCTTAAAATACTTAATGGCCAAAAAGGAAGCTCAACCTCATCTCATTCGATGGATACTATTGTTACAAGAGTTTGATATCGAGATTAAAGACAAAAGTGGTGTTGAGAATCTAGTTGCTGATCATCTCGGTCGCATCGAGAATGGTTAAGCACCTGTCTCGCTTCGAGATGATTTTCTTGATGAACATCTCTTAGCCGTCATTGACGTACTCCCATGGTTTGCGGATTTTGTTAATTGCCTCGTTTCACGAGAGTATTCACCTCACCTTACACGAGTCCAAAAGAATAAAACCCAAAACGACTCTAAATACTATGTTTAAGATGACCCTTACTTGTGGAAGTTTTGCTCATATTAGGTAATTCGTGGATGTGTCTCCCAAACTGAGACACAATCTATCTTGGCATTCTGTCATTCATACGCTTGCAACGGTCATTTCGGTCGACGTAGGACAGCTATGAAGGTCTAGGAGAGTGTTTTTTGTTGCCCCACCATTTTTATGACTCCTATCTATATGCCAGGACCTGTGCCAGATGTCAATCGATCAATACCTTGGGTCACCGGGATCAAATGCCACTGACCTTAATACAATTCTGCGAAATTTTTGATGTTTCGGGGATCGATTTCATGGGGCCATTTCCACCGTCCCATATTTTTCTCTATATCTTATTGACGGTGGATTATATGTCCAAATGGGTGAAGCTAAAGCCACCCGAACTAATAATTTATCAGTGGTATGCAATTTCTTGAAATCACAAATTTTTTCTACTTTTGGAGCTCCACGTGCTTTGATTAATGATCGAGGTACCCATTTCTGCAACTGCATGGTTGAAAATCTCTTATGCAAGTATAATGATACATACCGTACTTTTATGCCCTACCATCCTTAGACGAGTGGCCCAGCGAAGGTGTCAAATAGAGAGATTAAATTCATTTTGGAGAAGATCGTAAATCTGTTACGGAAGGATTGGAGTTACGCCTTGACGATGTAATGTGGGCTTATAAAACGACTTACGAAACACCAATCGGAATGTCACCGTATCGTTTAGTCTTCGGTAAATCATGCATTTTGCCGATCGAGTTAGAGCATAAATCATTATGGGTTGTCAAACAACTAAGCATGGAACTCGATGCAGCCAATAAAGTGAGAAAGTTGGAACTCCAAGAATTGGAGGAGATTCAGAACGATGCCTACGAGTCCGCTTGAATCTATAAAGATAAAACCAAGGCGTTCCACGATCGCGACTTATCTCAAAAAACTTTTGTAGTTGGTTAAAAGGTGTGGCGGCCCCTGTCGCCCTGGGGTGAAGTGTCTCCGTGTACTCCTTGCCAGCTGGCCTAACTACACGTGTCTAACACCTGCCCGTCCTATTTATGTCTCGTAAATCGTGTCCATGTGCTTATTATCCGATAAATTAGTAGATTATCCTTATATTCTTTATCCATTCTCTGTGGGAATCTAACTGTTTCAACTGTTACTTATTTGGCAATTTATTGAGATTCTAAGCACACTAGTGGGTCGTATCTTACAAGCTAACATATTCAGCAGAAGTCTTAATGAATACTATTTAAACAAGGTAATTTAGTATGATAAACATTGTTCAAAGGAAAATCCTATTGTGGAAAACCCTGGAAAGTACTCTGGATATAAGTTTCATCACCACAAACATGGTATATATACATGTACGGTGTCATCTCAAGTCTCCCGATACCCAAAATATAAAAAATATCAAAAATAAACATGTATAAGTAGTTCCTCGACAGCGGGAAATCAGATGTAGTCGCCTAAGATCCCCTTTCCCTTACTGGTACTAAGATCTGCACTCAATCATCACAAAAAGACAGATGACGAGTACAATAAGTAAAATCCCAAGGAACTCCTCTGAGCATTCATATAATAAAGTAAAGGAAATACAAGGAATGCTGTCAAGTAAACATGCAGAATATAAAATAGATAACTGTAAATGGCTCATCGCATGAATAAACAACAGACAAGCTAACAAATGTGTGTGCTCGCTTCAGATGGACTAGGCTGTACTTCGGGTCACCAAGTTCCCACCAGTGGTCACGTCCAACTGGCCTGACACTTGGTCCCTCATGACGCTGGCCAAATCCGTTGGGTCATCAACACGTGCACCAAGGGCAAGCTCAGGTCGCCATTCACTGAGGGCCCGGTCACACGTGTTATAGTCCAGAGCATCAGGAACACACAACCTGAAAATTCGGGGGAGTAACCACAACGCACGTCCAAGTAACCGAATAGAATAATGAGCAACAAGGACTGATAAAAATGAAATGTAAGCAGAATAAATACTCAAAGTCTTTTAGTTGGGTTTTACAAACCTTACACCACTCTCCGACCACCCCAGACTCCTGTATCCGACCCGACAAGCTCCTCGACACCGAGCCTAGGTCCACTAAATCCCTGAAGTCCATTTTTTTTACAAGTTTAGGTTGTTTACAAGTATATTTATATATATATATATATATATATATATATATATATATATATTGAAAATCCCTAAAACAGCCCTTTATAATCCATATTCCTCGATCATTAGCGTGCTAATATGGTCTACCTAGCGCGCTAGATTTGAGTTAGCGCGCTAAGGGGGTGTACCTAGTGCGCTACTGTTCTTCATTTCGAAGATTAGTTGCACACCCAAGACGATTAGCGCGCTAATCTTACCAATTAGCACGCTAATCTTACCAATTAGCACGCTAATCTTACCAATTAGCGCGCTAATTGCCTTTTGGGACATAATTCTGAATTCGAGAATTCTGTCCTAGCCCTCTCAAATAGCTACTCTAACTGGTTTTACACCCTCTCTTCATCAAAATCACTTCAATACGTCAATTAGAACACTCCAGATCATTCAATTAACTTAATTTCCTCCAAATTCATGCATACACCACGTTTTCCAATTTTATCAACACCAGCAAATCTAGTTAAACCAGTGAACAATTCTCTATAGATATGGTCTAACAACATATAATTCATCAATTTACACCTAAAATCCAGCGATCTAATCATCAATTCTCGAAATTCACTAAACATGTCAAAAATTGGTTTATTGGAAAGTGGAGAAGATGAGTAAGATGATTACCTTGGTTTGAGCTCTTGATGTGGTCTCTAATGTCTGAATTCCCAGCTTGAATTCTCTCATTTTCTCCCTGGTTTTCTCAGATTGCATGGGAGAAGTGTGAGTGGGTTAATCAAAAACTCCACTAAGTCCTATATTTATATATTTGTGGGAATCACTTGTGCATGCGTGTCCCGAGGCATATCTTGTGGTTCACAAGCATGCTGTCCTACACCTCTTGATGACTCCAATAACCCACTCACCTCCTAGTACTAACCACCATGATGATCTAGATGTCCATCTCAATGTCACTTTTATTCAAGGCAAACTATAGGCTTTCATTTATTCAATTAATGTCACATTACCTTAAGCCTTATCCAACCATATGGTTAGTATTTTATTTATCAAATTTAACCAACTCATGGTCACACTAACCTTCGGCTACCCGTACCTGGTGCCCCGCGTCTCGACACGCACTTCGAAGCACCATGGCCTATTGTTCCAATTTAAATTTTTTGCTACCATATGGTTACATTACCCATTTCAATTTGATTTCATAATCATTTTTCATGAATTTATCGAGTTTCTCTAGTGTACCCATACTAATCCTCTCGATACCCGCATTGACACGCACTTCGAGGCAGCTACCCGTCACACAACCTCGCACGCTCTCGTTATTCAACATACACACATGCAATATATTTAAAAAATAATTTAATTTGCATCGCAATAAGCCATCCAACACACAATTTTAACTAGTGTACCTAGGTCGACGTGTGTCCTAGCCTAACCACGGTGTCCACGTGGATCTGAGCTGGCGTACATGTTTGTAATTACGATATAAATAATAGCATTAATAAAACGGGTCGTTACAAAAGGTCTTGCTTTATAATTCCCGATTGACTCTCCATCTTGGGAAGTTAAGGTCACGATGGCTCGTACCTTTTGTTGTTACTAATGTTTTTGGACATGGTGCAGTTGAGATCAGGAGCATGGATACAGGGAAAGTTCTCAAAGCGAATAGGCACTGACTGAAGCCGTTCTATGAGAACTTCCCACAGATAAGATTGAGAGTGAGACTCTAGCAGTTGTAAAGTACATTAACTGAGAGAGAGTCTGATTGAGTCGCACCAACGACATTAAAAATACATTCTTAGGAGGCACCCCAAGCTTCTATCCCATGTCTATTTGATTTCCTATGTTAATGTTTTTTGTGGTATTCTTATCATGATCTCTTTGGTGACTTTTTACAGGTGTTGTGACCTCTTCATAGTGCATCGGATTGTGAGAGCTCGATATCGCTCCTGCAGTTCATCACGTTGTTCTATACCTACAATTAGTCATACTGAGATTTGGTAAGGTTACCCATCTTTATTTTGTTTACTTTTTGTTCATAGATATAGGGATCAGTGTTAGTTTTATGCATGTACTTGTATTATTTCATTACTTTTACATCTATCATGTTCTTTCACCATCTCGCGTGTTTACATGTGCACCTCTTGACTTGTTTTGAACCTTAAGGATAAGATTCGAAATAAGTTTGAGGTTACTTTAGGATTTATGGATTGAGTTGGATGGTTTGCTTTGCGAAAGACTGTACGTGAGATCATTTAAAATTTTCAATTATATGCGGTTGACGGATGGTAATGGTGGTGTTTAGTATCCTTTATTCTTTTATTTCTTCAATTTCTTTTCCCTTCATACTTTTCTTTCTCATTTCATTAGGAGTCGATACACTTTCATGCATGTACTTAGTATAGTTTTCATTTTTATTATTTTTAGAGTCACCCAAAACTTAGTTTCATGCCTTTGGTTATGGATGAGTAAAATATGGTTGCCTTTTTGACTTGAAACTTAGGGAAAACTAGGAGAAACACTAACTCGAGCCCGTATACCAGCATTTTTATGATATCGTGATTAGGGACTTAGTAAGTTGGTTAAGCCTTGTGCTAGATACCAAAGAGGGCAGATGGTCAAAACTGTGCCAGTCAGTTTTGTAAGGTGCTAAAACGAGGTTGTAACCTACTCGAGGCTGAATTCCTATGACTGAAACACTTTTTGGAAAATGATTTAGGCAATTTTTGAATGAAAACCCTTAGCCTTAAGCCTACCTAAAGTAATTTCCTTAGTTAACCCCCTTTGAGCCAACCCAACCTTTATTTCTTTCATACATAATCTTAAACCCATAGACAAAGCCTGATATATCCCTTTACCTAATTGGAAACTAGTCTTAGACTTGAAATCATTAGAAAGAGATATGAGGAGAAAAAAACTTGAGAAAAAAATGGTTATATACCAAAAATAAGGGAAAAGTCATTATTAGAGAGTCCTAGTTAAAACGACATCCACAAGGAATGGAGCAGGAAGCTGGGTTGCTGGAAAAAGGTGAGGACTGCATATATTAAAAGAAAAATGAATTAAAGTGCAGTGTAAGTCACATTCATGTTATTTGAAAATCATTTGATAATCTAAGTTTTAGTTTTTCAATGTTTCGTACATCCTTTATATCATTTCCTTGGTACCCTATCCTAGCCATGTCACAACCTATTAAAGTCATAGTGATTCCTATTTGTTCTATGTCTACAATAGTGGAGAGTGTTGTTGCATTTCTTGCCTATGGTACTTTTTAAGCGTTGATGCGTTGCTTTCACAGAGATTGTAAACTTGCGTGCTTGAATGTATAGACCAAGAAAACTAGTGATTAGTTGACGACCTTTGTCTTGACCGAATCTATGTCTTTAAAGTGTGATATTAATTGTGTTTGGGTTGCGGTTCTTCACATATCATAACTTCGAAATTTCTTGAGTGGCTTGTTAACTTGGCGACTATGTAAACCAAAGGGACTCCATAAATTTTGAATCGGGTATAATATTAGTTGAGTTAGTGCATAACTATATTATGAGTCTAGTTTACTTGTGTTTTATCGTTTACACCTTTGCTCGGGACGTGCAAAGTCCTAAGTTTGGGGGTATTTGATAAGTTGTTAATTATGTTATTATATATAGTTTATTTATATATTTTTTTATGGTTGAGTCTTGAAAATATTAGCCTAATTGTCCTTATTTGTTATTTTCAGGGTTATTGGAGTGCGCGGTTGAATCTGAGGCGAAAAACTATGCGAAATTGTATATTTATATGCAGTGGATCAGCCCCGAGACACGCACTGCAGAGTTGATGAAGCAATGAGGAGAACCTGAATGACGCAACTAAGGACACACTTAAGCCACTCGACATCAGAGCTGTTACATTTAGTCTCAAGATACGTACGCACCATCTCCCACGTTTCAAACGAGTCTCCTGTGCTTCTCTTTTTCTCACTAGCTACCACTGATTCTTCCTCGGGATGTCTATTGTGAGGTATTTCTGAAATTCACCGAGCTTCCCATCCGTGGCTTTTCCCGAACCAGCTGTTGCTGATGATCCTTGAGATGCATGTAGCGCTCTCTCCTATAATTTTGGCGAGTCTTGTAGGCCTCCTCTCCTCCAGATACCTGCCACATGGCAGTGTCTCTCTTGTCCAGCACGTTCCAGCCAAGCTCCTTCTTCCAATCCCTGTATGCCACATGTCGTCACTGCAGCAACTCCTCTTATCACAGCTTGACACATGTTCGAGACCATGCAATGAACTCAAAACAGCTACCAGATTTTCCTCAGTGTACGTGTCAATAATGATACCCCAATTTCGAATTGTTTCTATTCAAGAGAGCAAATTAGAATGTGTTTTTTAGATGAGAACTTTGGTATTCATTGGAGAACATAAGACGGCTACACATTGTTCGATTCTCTCTTTTTCTCAAAAACAATTGTTCTCCCTTTTGACTTTAATGGAGTTTTCAAGCAACATGTCCAGCTAACTTCATCGATCTAGACCGAAGGTGGAGTAAACTATCATTTTGGCATAAACAAATGTGATATCTACTTTGATTTATTTAAATTACTTTTCATTGGTATTTATTCCCATTGATATAGATTGAATAATTAAGGTAAAATTTATATTTAAATCCTGATTCTTTCGCTAGTGAGTCGTAAGCATCCGTCCTTGTGCAATAAGACCACAAAAGCAGCAATTGACCCTACTAATTGCTTCGCCCATTTTGGACCAGGTTGATTATCTCAGGGATCTAGGCTAAATTAGAGACGTTAGTGATCCAGTTGTCTAGGTGTAGTGCCTTCATAAAGCCCATTGCGATCAACACATTAAACCCAATTCACTTGAGTCCAGGGTTGTGTGTTTAGCTAGAAAAGTGGTCATTGTCGTACCTTGACCATCGAGATTGAGAAGTGCGAGGACCCGTGTACGTTACCGGGTCTATAGCTACTCTAAATTACCTTTGATCTCTCGGTGGAAGGGAGAAGGTTTCTTTTAGGTGTTATTAGTAAGTCTTTATTTATTTGTTTTCTATGTCGATGAGTGGTTAAGTTTCACATTCTAGACCAATGTGATTCAATTCTAGGATTTAAGGATTCATGAGGTTTTGTGCTTTTGGTTCTAATATTATTTAATTCTAGTTTTTGTATTCTTGATTACATTGCTTTATAAAATTTATACGGTGATTGTTTTTAATGTAAATGACATGCACTCCGGTTTGGGCATAAGCTATTGTTAGTGATCTTAACACCGCTCAGTAAGGGGGATCACGTTAAGTGGTAAGTAAGGCCTTGTTTATCGGCAATAGATGTGCCTTTGTGTCGTTGAGATAAGAGATGGTAGCAGTTCTTGTTAGTTTCTACTCATGGTAGGTGTTATCACGGAGTTTAATGCTGCTATTTCATTGAAAATCTAAGGCATATCCGACAGGTTTTACGGTCTACTTAGTATGTGGTTGTATTGCACGTTCCTTCCATTGACATGAGCAGAACGAGGTGGCGAGAGTCACTATAAGCCTATCTATGGAAACTAGTACCAAAAAACTTTTTAAAACGGAAGAACAAATCCAATCTTTTGAATTTCAACTCACATAGTGTTCTAGATTTTTATAGTTATTAAATTCCATTTTCTAGGTATTTCAGTTTATTGTCTACGTATTTGATTTTTAGTATAGTTTAGTTTTATTTTAAAAAAACACTCATTTTTGCTTAAACTAAAAAGGAACATCTCAATCTTTATGGGTTCGACCTTGTACTCACTGCACTATAAATCTGAGGTAGTTGGTGAATTCAAGACTATTATTGGTGCCTTCGACGGGGCATACCAATTTTTGGTGTCGTTGTTAGGGATTGGTACTAAATATTTTTTATTTTTTAAATTAGTTTAGTTTTGTTTTGTTTTATGGTCCCAAGTCACATATATTCACTTTCCGTAGACGATTTGGTTCCACTTGATCCAGAAGTTGACCAGACATATAAAAAGAGGAACATTGATATCAAAAAAAGGAAAGATCACATGTGACTATAGATCTTCCAGTTGCGCAAGATGTTAGGCAGAACAACCATCAAAATGCGAGGCATGAATTGAGGCAGGATAGAGAGCTTACATTTAGGGAGGCGAATCAAAATCGTGGAGGGTCGTTACCCTTATGCATCGAGTATATCACTACAAAAAAAAAACAAATCGAAACGGAATTAGAAACGGAAATAAGTTCCGTTTCTAAATTGCATCGTTTCTACAAAAAAAGTTAGCGACGGAATTGAGACGAAAACATTCTCGCTAATTTTGTCCAAAATCTTTCAACATGTTCATTCTATGCTATACCATATATTCAAGATGATCTTAATTTTGGCCTTATGCCGAACTATTTTCTTTTATGATGCCAAGCTATCGGTTAAATTTGGAGATTTTTTTTTCTCTAGAGCTTGTGTAGCACTTGCTTCAATGAGAAACACCGAGGTATATATTCATCTTATAGTTTTCCAGTTACTTCATTTACTTTTATAGTTATTCACTTGAACAAGATCCTTTTCTTTTTAAATGCCAGGGTGTATTGGCTAGGTACTTGTTTTATTGTAGTGATGAATTCTGTCATGTATATGGTATTGCTAAATACGCTTTGCAGCGATGAACCTTCTTGAGTTATATAATGTCTGTAGGCTTTTTGTATTGCTTATGTTGTTTTTTCTTATTGTCGATGTTTTAGATTTACTAGGTGTATCAATGAACATTTGCATCTACAGTCGTGAGCTTACTTGCAAAAGTTGTGGAGCATCTTGTAACAGGTGAAACCATGCAAATGACAAGCACTTCGAGCGGTGTAGGTAGGAACTTTTCTCTTTTTGTTCCATGTTAGACACTGTTCTAGTGCGCTTTTGCTAGGTCTCAACTCTCAAATGAGAAAGCGTTCTCGTTTCTAAAAGATTTATATTAAGCTGAGAAGTCTCAATGCTTGCTTATGATTATGGGAAAAATCTGGTTTGTAACTTCGTACCTTAGTTTCAAGTTTCATTTTATGTTGGTTCTTGAGTCATGAAAATATAAGTTGCCTAGAATAAATAAATTCATGGGATTGGCGCACATTATGAAGACCCATTAACATGGAGTTCTTTGCATAATTGGGTATTTTCATGCTTTCGGGGATTGGCATATCACTCATCATTGACGACGTCTTTGGATTTCACGGGGACAACAGACTTCCCTCGGAAAGCCTTCCTTGTTGGATATACGCCATGTAATGTTGCCTTACTTTATTAATCATATTTTAAAAAGAGAGCTAGTTGTGGAGTCACGGGCTCAAAAAGGTTAAAATTGGAGTACAAGTAAATGGTTCTAATTTGAGTGTCTTTGAGGCGAAACTTGAAACAAATTGTTGTGCTTAGTTCCTTTGATTGCATAGAATTTGAGACCTTAACTTATTTATTTATGTACTTTTCTGGGATAACTTTAACAATAATCTCGGTGATAGCGAGTTGACCAACACTTCCTGTTTTGTTTTACACCAATTCTTTTCTAATCATACTCCCTTCTTACAAGCTTCTTCTTTTGAGTTGCTTGTTCAAAACAAATTCTGCGTTAAAAATCGAACTGCGTGCTCGAGAGTTTTTATTTTGTGTAGCTTCTTCTTTGCAGATTAAGTTGGTAGAGGTGGAGAAGTTTTCAATCCAGGAAAATCGAACCGTGCTCGAGAGTTAGCGGCAAGTCATGGAATATATGGGGAGAAGCACGAACGGGTATTATATTTATATGATTTCCATCATTTCCTTAAGCTTCCTATTCTTCTTGTTTATGTAATTGTTTGGTAGTTGGGTTTTAGACTCTTCATTTGATTAGTTCTTCTTCAATTGTAAGTTGGTAACCGATCAATTGCTTCAACAATTATTCTCTTCAAGATATTATTTGTCTGCAGGCACGAACGTTTACTATGTCTCATGCTAATAGCGGTTGTGCAAACGACTTTTGATTTTGGTTTGCGGTTCTCCTTGATTGTTGGTAGCCAGGCTATTTGGAAATTGAAGAATTCATGTATGAGTTAAATTGTGCTATATTTTATTAATGTCTTTTTACTCTTTCGGTTGGGTATTTTTTTATCACACTATCATAGTTGTTTTGGTCGTGTGCAATGCTACAACAACATAATATTTGAGATGGTTACGTATTTCACTTCTGTAATTAATAAGGGTGCGTGTGAGAAGAATCGGGTTAGACGGCTTGTCTTGACCGTCAATAGACTTTAGGGAACAACCATTACTTCGGCTTGCTTTCCAAGGTTTAATTTTGATTTTGCTTGTATTTCTTTTTTTATTTGAAGCTAAATAAATTGTCATAGAAAGATGTCTATTATGAAACGAATGCGGCAAGCACCAAAGAGGCACTTCTAGGCTTCTTAAAGACCTTGGGTGAAAGAAGGAATAAAAAAGGTAAAGTTTTGAGCTCATGTCTGCATTATGTCAATCCTTTAATTTATAATGCCATTTGAAATTGTTGTCCTTCAAGTGGGAAACTATATTCCAATTTGATGAGACGGGATGATGTAATTTGCATACAAGAAGGAATGGAATGGAAAGCAAGATAAAATGCTTCTCCCATACAAGCAACTTTGTAGTGAGAAAAAGGTAAAGTTTTCTATGTTAACCTTCAAGCCTATTAAAAATAGCATATTATGAAAGAGAAAAAAAGAAAAGAAAAAAATGAACTCACTCTAATGCGATACATGAAGGTGGAAGCGGAGATTGTACAAATTGAAGCGAGATGATGTACCGATTGCAATATCTAATGAAGTGTCTAAGTCCCAAATCAGCATGCTTGTTATTGGAGCTTCGTCGGGTGGCGATTTCACAAGGTAAGAGTAAGAGATATGATATCGTTAACAGTTTGATCTATTTGCATAGTTCCATTACTCCGATTAATTGGATAGAATAGCAATGTGGATTTACCATTTAGTTCTCTTTCCTTCGTTTCATCTCATGGTTTTTACATGCGTTGGACCTTATATGCCCTCATAGCATTGTTCCTTGTTTCCAATTTTTCCTAGTTCTATTTGAGGTTTTAAACCACATCTTGTGAAAACAAGGTCTCTAAGTGATACATCGACATCCATGGTTTTGGTTTGTGATTTCTAAAAGTTGTAAACAAGTCTTAATTTTATTTTATTTTTATAAGAATAAACTAGTCGACTCTAATTAATTAATTTGCAATTTAGGTTTTATTTTCTTTGTTGTCGAGCATAAATATTTTTCTTTTAATTTTAATTCTTAAACGTAATCATGCATGATAGCTTGTGTATGTTGCGGTCTTAAATATTGATCATGAAACATCAAGATTATATATATAAGCATCACAAACCATTGCTATGTTATAGTTTGGAGCGAGAGATAATTTGCTAAATAACACCATGTTCCTTACGGATAATGATGAATTTCTTTTTCTTTATTACTTTATTTATCTTTGTGTTTATATTCCATAATATTGTTTATATTCCTATTATTGTTTGTATAATTTAGTTATTTTTTTCTTTTTGATCTTTTTCGGGTGTTTTGTATTTAAGTCAAGTATTATTTGAAGCACAATCAACTTTATATAATCTCGGAACACTTCATTTTTTTATTTTTTTTTCATTTAGAACAATTTTTGCTTTTACTTTTGTAGAAAGATACGATATAGAAACTTTTTAGATTGTTTTTGTTGTTTAGGTGTACAAGTACATTGAGAAAAGATAATGTTAAGGATATGTTAAGTTTATATAAATTGTGTAATATCAATATATTATTTAGCCTATATATGTAAGACGTTAAAAACTAAACAAAAATGAAAATTAGAGACGGAAATAGCAACGGAATCTTTGGATTAGTTGCTATTTCCGTCTAATTTTTTTTGAAATTAAATCGGGATTGACACACAAACAGTCTTATTTTCATGGGAAAGAGAATGAGGACCCTTAGAAGTTCCTCACTAAATTTTAGATGGTGGTAGTATGCATGAAGCCTCCTACAATTGATGTTGACTTAGTGAGACTAAAGGAATTTCCCTTTTGTTTCAAAGATGATGTACAAGATTGGTTATTTCACTTGCCGGCTGGTTCAATCAGGAATTGGAATGAGCTACATCAGAAATTTCAAGGTGATTACTTGCTAGTTAAAAGGATTACTAAACTTGGGAGGCAAATATCTCACATTGTTATGAAAGATGATGAATTATTGTCATAATATTGGGAAGGGTTCAAGAGATTGTGTAAGGTGCGTCTTCAAAACGGTCTCAGTGAGAAGTATTTGATGGAAAGTTTCTATGAAGGGCTGACGTATAACGAAAAGAGACTGCTTGATACAATGTGTAATGGGAGTTTTACAGATATCACACCTATAAAGGCTATGATGTACATTGAGAAAGTAGCTAATCAAGCCAAACAAGTATGGTCCAACTAATGAAAGGACGACAACAACATCTTCAGGGGAAAGTCGATTTGAAAGTCATATGTCAGAACTTAAATATATGGTGAAACAAATGATGGTCATAACATGGACAACGAAAGCATGTGGTATATATTCAAAGCCGAGTATTTTTACTAACCAGTGTCTTTAACTTTTTGAGGATACTGGGGAAGTCAATGCGGCTTGCCAATTTTCAGGGCCACCTACAGGATAGTACGGGCAGTAGAGTAACTATTATGGAGGAAGGGGTATGAATCGTAACTTCAACTATGCGGCTAGGAATCCCAACCACCAGATCTTTGTGCCTAGAGGACAGTCGATGCCAGTAGAGCCTTAGAATCAGCAACCCCATCTACATGGTCCTACCTTGGAAGGAATGATGAAATAATTGATTTTGTCTTATCAACAATATGAAGTTATGACCAAAGCCTCAATTAAAGAATTGCAGGCTAGGATGTCAAATATGTCAGCTCAGATAGGTCAAGCCAACGACCAAGGGAAGCTACCATAATAGCCTGTCTTGAACCATAATGCTCACGTGAATGCAACTTCACAAGTTAATGCCATTTCGGGTTGAAACTGCGGTATGGCTTAAGATAGGAGTTGCTAGAGTAGAAGAACATGAGAAAAAAGGAAAAGAAGGAAAACGAAAAGAACAACTCTAGGAAAAGATGGATGAATACTATCAAGCACATAGTACCATTTTCTCATAGGCTATATCTAGAAAGGTTTGCCAACATGTTCATGAATCGCAAACAATTAGAAGACTAAAAAGAAGAAGCCATGAAAACTAAATAAGTAGTTAAGAAATTTGAACAAGTGAAGTCATAAATTGAAGTTTCTTGTAAACCCTTTGAAATAACAAGGCTATTTGAATAAAAGAAGGAGAACTTCTACACAGGCAACACAAGCCCACCAAAAAAATGTGAGGATCCATATATTTTTAATATTTGCATGTCATTGAAACGAATGATACACACATGTCCAATCATGCCTCTGTTGTGTTAGGATGACCATTCATGAAATTGCATACAAAGGACTTTTATGACCATTCTTTTACTTGTTTAGCAAATATTGGTAGTAGGGCGAGCGTCAATTTGGTTATGAGTAGGATTTATCCGGTTTGTAATCCTCAAGCCGAGTTTGGAAAATATATTTTAAATCCAAACTTGACTCATATTTCAAATATTTATTTCTACTTAATTATAGGATAATGCTAAGGTGATCCACTATGGACACTCAATACAAGCACGCGCCTTGATTTTTTAATTTTTGATAATTTTTGTGGTTGAGGAGGGTGATGGTGTAGAAAGCGAAGATAAGATTATAAAAAATAAAAAAACCATAGTGTGTTCTGGTAGTGAGTGTTCATAGTGGGCCACCTTAGCATTATCCTTAATTATATACTATAATATAAGATAAAAGTGCTTTAAAACATTAAACAATGGGTATGTAACCGTATATAACTTATGTTTGCCCCTCGCTCCTCAGTAATAACTGTTGATGCACCTAATGGAGCGACAATAAAAATAAGCATGATAAAAGAAGCCCGACTATTTCTTTACATTGCTTGTATGCCAAAAGTATAATGTTAGCGATGAAACCTGCCCAACTTGCAATTCTGAGTAACTCTCTATTTATGTGAATCCAGAATTTAGACTAGAATTAGATTTATGGTAACTATTAGGTCATTAAAATGTGAAGTCTTTGAATTATTTCGTTATTCCAAATGAATTGTGAAATTCGAGAATTTTATAAACTTCATGTGACGGCCCTAGTTCCCCACAAACTGAACTCCGCTCGACCTAAGCCCACGTGGACCCCCGAGTCAACCCTTACGAGGTCAACGTAGGTCTAGTCAGTGGAAGCAATTAATACGTTAAATAACTCAACAATAAAGTAAAAGAGTCGGACGACCTAAATTTGGAACCCTGAAAACATATGTAATCATGTATATGTGGTGTCAAGTGTTATAAACAAGTAAAATGATATACAAGTCATATGTATCTCTCAACCCAAAATGATATACATCCTCGGGCTCTACCCAACACGATGGAGATCTACATGGGTAGAGATTGTTGTGGATCACACAGAGAAGATTCAACATATCAGACTACGTCTTAAGGGTGGGCAGGAGAGACAGAAGAAATACTATGATAAATACCACGAGGTTAGAGATTTGGAATAAAAGAAAAGCTCACGCTGAGATTTATTGGTCCATTCAGATTGAAGAAAAAAATAGGCAAGGCCGCTTACGAGTTGGAGTTCCCACCTCAGTTAGCCAGGACTGCGACGACCCCTCTCCTAATCTAGGGCACCGCCCGGCCTAATCCCGTAATTAAGCCCTAATCATATCCACGCAGGACTTAACTACGTATTAGTCAGCCTTTACAACCTAGACGCCTCTTTTCTCGTATTCATGATAAGTAATACACTAGTCCTACCAGTTTATAAAATTTAAAGTTAATTAAAACTTTTTATTAAATTAATTAATTAGCGGAAGTCTTATTGATTATGCGGAAGCAATTAGTAACTTATGCGGAAGCCATTTATAAAACCCTATGTGTGGAAAACCATGAAACGACATCACATATATAAAGTTCTCAAAATGCATTGAAAACAGTAAAATAATCTAAGTCAAGTCGGGGAACTAACGCTCAACCCAATATACAACCCCAAATAGTATCGAAAGACGTATATAACATATACGATCAAAATATCAAAAGAAGACCTACAATCGATGCGTGACGCGCCGCGGGCTCAGGGATAATCGCCGATCTTCTCTTTGCCCGCCTCATTGGTAGACGGATCTGCACCCACCGTCATAAAAAGGACGGTGAGTACAAGAATAAAACAAGTAATCCCCGATGACAATTTAATTTGCATTGCCAAATATTCAAATGGTATTTAAAAGCATATAAATGGGAAAACCGGAAAATAAACCATATGCGAGTAAATACCAGAGTTAAACAAGTGATACTGACACTAGGCTAAGTAGGGGTGATTTAGGTCCGGTCGGCAGTGAAACGTGTCACTCCGACTCAATAATCAAATAGCACGAGGGACTCTAACCCAAGTGTTACCAGGGACTCTAACCCCGGTGTTACCAGGGACTCTAACCCCGGTGTGTAGACCACCTCAGGGACTCTAACCCCGAGTGTCATACAGTGTCAAGTAACATGTGCCGACATCCCCAGGGACTCTAACCCCGTGAGTCGCGCACACCTCGATCGAGTACGGGACCTAAATGCGAAAACTACTTTTAAATTTCAAGAAATACCAAGTATGGATTGTCAAGGCATAGGCACATCTACATACCTAAACAAATAAAGAATACAAGTCCTCTTAAACATTTTTAAGATATTCACTAGCCTAATAGCATGCTATTTATGATTAAATTCACATTTAAAACAACAAGAATAGACATAGCATGAGATAGAATCAACAAATCAAATCAAATGAATGGATATCATGCAGACTAGACTCATCAAGTGAGCATAGACACAAAAAACACATGATATAAGAATACAAAGGCAAAATAGTCAAAAGGACTATGCAAGGACAACAATTAATAGAAATGAAATGCCAAGTAAAGTTGCCATTGGGTATACTCACAACAACAAAGTAAAGTCCTAGCTTTACTGGCCTCCCGTAACTCCAAATCTTGTATTCGCTCTCCCGTGCCCTTTTTCCTAGGTTCCCGAGTTTAATGTCTCATTAGTTCAAATATAGTGGGTTTAAGCTCAATTTAAACATCACCGACATTCCCACATATGTTCTTTTCATAGAACTTTATCAATTTCTATTTATTTTATCGACATATAATTTTCCCCAATTTCTCCCAATTTTTTCAGAATTTTTTCCAAATTTTCTTTCATTTTTCTTCCTTTTTTTTTTTTTTTTTTAATTTCTGTTTGGGTCGGGTCGACCCAAACGGTCTGTTTCGACCCGACCCGGGACCGGAAGCGTAAGTCCAGGCTCGGCCCATGGGCGGCTGGCCCGTTCGGGGCCCGAAAGTAATGGGGTGCACACGCGCGCACGCTCGCGCGCGTGTGCACCTTCGTCCTCCCGATCGACTTGTTCGATCGGGAGCAAGAACAATTTTTTTTTATTTTCTATTCTCCTCTTCTCCGGTGATGGGTTGGGGTTGCTCTCCACCCCAACCCCGGTGGAATACAACCTCGGCACCGTTCGGCCATGGGGTTCGGCCTCCATGGCCGAACCCCTCTCGGCCACCCCACCGCCAACCACCAAACCCACAACAAACGCAACGACTCACCGTGATTTTGATCTCCTCTCCTTCCCGGCGCGTCTCTTCTTCTCCTCCTCCTCTCCTTTTTTTCTTCCTCGCTCTCGGCCTCCCCGTGTGTCTCTGTGTGTTTTGTGTGTGTGTGTGTGTGGTGTAAGTGGGTAGGTGCGGTGGTGGCACGTGGTGGGAAAATGGGACAAGTGTTGATGTAGTTGTGACAAATGTGATGTTGTTGGGTGGGTTGACAGCTAATTGTGACACCGCTAAGACACTCGCCCGTGTTTCCGGGAGTTTCGACGCCCGGTTTCGCGTCCGAACCGTGATATCCGCGTATCGCCGCGTCGCTAGTCACTCAATATATGTACATTCCATATTATTTGCTTGACGAATTTTTATTCACTTTGTGTGTTTTCGTTTCCCAGACCTAATAGTCGGTCCCGTCAACTATCCGGTAGCCGCGTCGACACGCATATCGAGGCGTATCCCCGCTCTCGTCTCGACGCCTACAACTGTACAAACCGACTTAGTAAGTCTACACAATACATATTACTAGGCACACATTAATACAAAAATACGATATACCTCGGCCACGTGCCTCGGTCGGTGCACGTATCACAGTGTAGGTCCCACGTCAAGGGTCGGTGATCCTGATTAAGGAATTAAAACGGGGTTAGAGATTTGGGCCGTGACAAATATTCCCAACAAAATGAAAATTTCGTCCTCGAAATTAAGTTTGAGTTACGGTTATACCCGACTCGTTTCTTAATCATGAAATGATCGATGTACCTCGGTGCAAGCTTGCCTTTCACCCCAAATCTCTGAAGACCATTCCGAGAGGAAACCTTTAAATAGATAAAGGCTCCCTCGGAATACCCGAGATCACCGCGATACTTATCTGCATATCTCTTTTGTCTCTCCTGTGCTCCTCTGAGTCTCTGACGGATCAGTTTGACCTTTTCCGTGTGGTCAACAACAATTTCAGGCCCCACTATCTCCCGGCCCTCCGCTCGGCCCAACACGATGGCGAGCGACACGGCCTCGCCATACAAAGCCTCAAATGGCGCCATCTCAATGCTAGCCTGATAACTGTTGTTATAAGCGAACTCACACAACGGTAGGTACTCCGCCCAAGATCCGCCAAACTCCAACACGCATGCCCGCAACATGTCCTCGAGGACCTGAACCAATCTCTCGCCGCCCGTCTGGCCCGAGGGTAGAAAGTCATCGAATCGTAGGCGCGCACCGCATCGCTCTTGCATACTCCGCCACATCCTGGACGTATACGTAGCATCTCGATCTGACGTGATCGTTAATGGTACCCCGTGCAGCCTGATAATCTCTCTCTCGAACAGTACGCTCAGCTGATCGAACGTGTAATGCGATGCCACTGGCAGGAAATGAGAAGAATTCGTCAGTCTGTTAACTATAACCCAGATTGAATCATGTCTCATCGCGGTCCTCGGCAGTCCTCTGACAAAATCCATAGAGATGTCTTCCCACTTCGATCGAGGAATGGGAAACGCTTGTAGTAATCCCCCGGGTCTGCGACGACCAAAATCAGGTGTACGCTAAGCCTAACAGGTGTCAATCCTAATATGCCTAACATGCGACCAACAATAAAAGAAACAGTGGATCTAGAGTCAAACAATGCATATAAGTCTCTACCATAAACGGAAACCGTACCCTCGATGAGGCTGCGTGTCGTTCCAAAGATCTTTCTGTGCAACCATGTGAACTCTCTCTCCCCTCTTGTGGGTATGTGTTGCCGGTGTGTGCACTCCCTAGACATGTGTCCCACCTGACCACATCTCCAGCAAGTGATTTGACGACGCTGCTCTGCCTGTTGCTGCTGTCGCGGTGCCGGTGGAACTGGCAATGCCTGTCTGGTGGAAGGTGGTAAGGGAACTCTGCCATATGTCTGTGTGGGTGCAGGGTGAGGTGCGTAGGGCACTGCTGAAATAGGGACAACAATTGCCCCACCCCTCTGTGTACCCCTATCCCCTCTCCTCTGTCCCTTACCCCTCCGCCTCCTGTCGTAGTCTGAACCCTGATCGTAACCCCTCCGTCGTGCTTTCTCCTCCTCTCTGCCCAACTCATAAGTCTCTTGGGCGAGTGCTCTTTCATAGATCTCCTGCAGAGTGCGGGCCCCGGTGCCAACGACGTGTCTAGCTATATTTGGCCTTAGTCCATCTCCAAAGTAGAAGGCGTCATCTCGCGTCATCCTTCACCAAGTCTCCCGAATCGCCGCCTCATGTAACCATATCGGTTGCGGTACATCATCACTGTTTCCCCCTCGGCCTGTCTCAAGCTCATAAACTTCTTCTTCAACCTCTGCAACATCGAAGCCGGAAAATACTGCTTGTAGAACTCCAATTTGAAGTCTGCCCATGATGTGAAACTGCCTCGGCTCGCCACTGTAGTGCGCCACCAAACATCAACACCCTTATCCAGGGTATAGTATGAAAGAACTGGCTGGAGTTTGTCCTCAATACCCAGTAGTAGATGCAGCTTCTACTGCGATAGGATCCACTTCTCGATCTTGTCGTGGCCCTTCTCTCCCGAAAAATACACCGGCCAGACTCTAATGAACTCCTTCACTAGCTTGGCGTCCCTCGACAAGCCAGTGATCTCAGATATAACGGGTGTAGGCGTGTCTACTACTGCTTCTATTATTGGTACTGTGACGACCGGTAGTGCGAGTGGACGCGGTGCCGCTGGCTCTGCGGGTAGTACTGATGCTCGTGCCTCTGCGGTAGTAGTAGTGGCTGGTGCAGTAGGAGTCTCTGTGGTCGGGGGTGCTGTAGTAGTAGCTGTAGTGACGGGGGCGGTCGAAACCAATGCAGTCATCTGTGCCGACATGTAGGCGATGAACTCGGCGATTTGTCTCTCCTGAGCGGTCTTCCGGTCAGACAACTTCAGAAAATCATCAACTGATACGGTGGAAGGTTGACTACCGCTAGCTCCAATGTCTCCGGCATCGCGCGAATCCGCCATCGGTGTCTGCATGTTGACAATTGTACGCGAATCAGCTACTATGAGACGTATCTTGTATTCCTATACATATAGCAATTAACATGTATATAAAGAAAACACCCCGGCTCACCTTCACTCAATTCCCAACAAAATAGTTCCTAGGCAAGGATCATCTGGTTTCGACTTCTAAGGTTTGTGTTTTATACGAGTTCGTGCTTTTCTTATTTATCCCCAAGGTTCTAATACCTATGCTCTGATACCAACTGTGACGTTGGTATCACAATGTCTTAAGCCAAGATATTCTCAAAAATTTTAGGCTCTGATACCAACTATGATGTCCTTTCTCCTAATCTAGGGCACCGCCCGGCCTAATCCCGTAATTAAGCCCTAATCATATTCACGCAGGACTTAACTACGTATTAGTCAGCCTTTACAACCTAGACGCCTCTTTTCTCGTATTCATGATAAGTAATACACTAGTCCTACCAGTTTATAAAATTTAAAGTTAATTATAACGTTTTATTAAATTAATTAATTAGCGGAAGTCTTATTGATTATGCGGAAGCAATTAGTAACTTATGCGGAAGCCGTTTATAAAACTTTAAGTGTGGAAAACTTGGAAATGACATCACATATATAAAGTTCTCAAAATGCATTGAAAACAGTAAAATAGTCTAAGTCAAGTCGGGGAACTAACGCTCAACCCAATATACAACCCCAAATAGTATTTGAAAGACGTATATAACATATACGATCAAAATATCAAAAGAAGACCTACAATCGATGCAGTGACGCGCCGCGGGCTCAGGGGTAATTGCCGATCTTCTCTTTGCCCTACCTTGATTGTAGAGACGCACCGCACCCACCGTCATAAAAAGGACGGTGAGCGTACAAGAATAAAACAGTAATCCCCGATGACAAGTTTAATTTGCATTTCCAAATATTCAAATGGTATTTAAAAGCATATAAATGGGAAAACTGGAAAATAAACCATATACGAGTAAATACCAGAGTTAAACAAGTGATACTGACACTAGGCTAAGTAGTGGTGATTTAGGTCCGGTCGGCAGTGAAACGTGTCACTCCGACTCAATAATCAAATAGCACGAGGGACTCTAACCCAAGTGTTACCAGGGACTCTAACCCCGGTGTTACCAGAGACTCTAACCCCAGTGTGTAGACCACCTCAGGGACTCTAACCCCGAGTGTCATACAATGTCAAATAACATGTGTCGACATCCCCAGGGACTCTAACCCCGTGAGTCGCGCACACCTCGATCGAGTACGGGACCTAAATGCGAAAACTACTTTTAAATTTCAAGAAATACCAAGTATGGATTGTCAAGGCATATACACATCTACATACCTAAACAAATAAAGAATACAAGTCCTCTTAAACATTTTTAAGATATTCACTAGCCTAATAGCATGCTATTTATGATTAAATTCACATTTAAAACAACAAGAATAGACATAGCATGAGATAGAATCAACGAAACAAATCAAATGAATGGATATCATGCAGACTAGACTCATCAAGTGAGCATAGACACAAAGAACACATGATATAAGAATACAAAGGCAAAATAGTCAAAAGGACTATGCAAGACAACAATTAATAGAAATGAAATGGCAAGTAAAGTTGCCATTGGGTATACTCACAACAACAAAGTAAAGTCCAAGCTTTACTGGCCTCCCGTAACTCCAAATCTTGTATTCGCTCTCCCGTACCCTTTTTCCTAGGTTCCTGAGTTTAGTGTCTCATTAGTTCAAATATAGTGGGTTTAAGCTCAATTTAAACATCATCGACATTCCCACATATGTTCTTTTCATAGAACTTTATCAATTTCTATTTATTTTATCGACATATAATTTTCCCCGATTTTTCCCAATTTTCCCGAAATTTTTTCCAAATTTTTTTCATTTTTTTTTTTTTTTTTTTTTTTTTTTTTTTTAATTTATGTTTGGGTCGGGTCGACCCAAGCCGGGTCGGACCAGGCCCCGGCTGGCCCGTTCTGGGGTTGGCCCGTTGGGCCCGTAATAAGGGGTGCACACGCGCGCACGCTCGCGCGCGTGTGCACCTTCTTCCTCCCGATCGACTGGTTCGATCGGGAGCAAGAACAATTTTTTTTTATTTTGTCTTCTCCTCCTCTCCGGTGATGGGTTAGGGTTGCTCTCCACCCCAACCCCGGTGGAATACAACATCGGCATCGTTCGGCCATGGGGTTCGGCCTCCATGACCGAACCCTTCTCGGCCACCCCACCGCCAACCACCAAACCCACGACAAACGCAACGACTCACCGCGATTTTGATCTCCTCTCCTTCCCGGCGCGTCCCTTCTTCTCCTCCTCCTCTCTTCTTCTTCTTCCTCGCTCTCGCCTCCCTGTGTGTCTCTGTGTGTTTTGTGTGTGTGTGTGTGTGGTATAAGTGGGTAGGTGGGGTGGTGGCACGTGGTGGGAAAATGGGACAAGTGTTGATGTAGTTGTGACAAGTGTGATGTTGTTGGGTGTGTTGACAGCTAATTGTGACACCGCTAAGACACTCGCCCTTGTTTCCGGGCGTTTCGACGCCCGGTTTCGCGTCAGAACCGTGATATCAGCGTACTGTCGCGTCGCTAGTCACTCAATATATATATTCCATATTATTTGCTTGACGAATTTTTATTCACTTTGTGTGTTTTCGTTTCCCCGACCTAATAGTCGGTCCCGTTAACTACCCGGTACCCCGCGTCGACACGCATATCGAGGCGTATCCCCGCTCTCGTCTCGACGCCTACAACTGTACAAACCGACTTAGTAAGTCTACACATTACATAACACTAGGCACACATCAATACAAAAACACGATATACCTCGGCCACGTGCCTCGGTCGGTGCACGTATCACAGTGTAGGTCCCACGTCAAGGGTCGGTGATCCTGATTAAGGAATTAAAACGGGGTTAGAGATTTTGGCCGTGACAGGGACCCACCCAGTTTTTCACATATCGATGTTCCAACTGGATAGGTCGAGAGGGGATTAATGGCTAAAAATAGATCTTGAGTCTAGATAGACTTAAGAAAGAACATCACTAATGAGGGGCAACCTATTCAGATATTAGACCGAAATGTGAAGAGATTGAAGAACAAGGACATCCCGTCAGTCCTTGTCAAGTGGCAACATCACATGGACGAGGAGCTGACTTGGGAACTAGAGTCCTATATATGTGCGAGCACTTTCCTTACCTATTTTAATTCTGGACTGTAACTTGGACCTATTGTGACGTGGCGTACTTGGTCAACAATCGCGAGTCGACACTAAGGTATATTATTTTTTTTGATGATTGTATTATGTATCTACCCTAATGTACACAAGTTATTTAGATCATTTAAAGTTATACATGTTGATTTCCGAGTAAGTCTCGCTTCAAGACGCATGTGACGCGCGTGTATACGAGTAGATGCATGTATTAAGGAAATTTGCGCTAGTACAGAGTCTACTTATTAACCAATAGTCTAAGGTTATGAAGTCTCATTATTTAATAAGTATGGAATTTACCTAATTAGATTATATACTCAAAGTATGAACGTTGAAAAATTAACCCTAAATAAACTCACCAATTAATTAATCCAATTTGCCTATTCTCTTTAGTCATTTTTCTAAGTCACAAAGTATGGACAATTTCCTAGCCACATATTAGGGTGAGGTGTGTTGGGACTCTATAGACCACACAATAGAAAATTAAGCCCCAAGTTTCCTATTTGTTGAACTTATTTTTAGTTCCCACTTGAACAACAAGAGAAAGAGAGAGAACGAGAGGCAAGAAAGGGAAAAAGATGGAAAGTGAGAATCGATGGTTTTGGTGTGAAAATCTTTAGAGTTCCTAAAGATCAAAGAGAAGTTAATACTAGAGAGCATGGATCTGGGTTGGTGGAACTCATAGAGGCCGATAAAGTGAGAGCTTGGAAGACAAATTTGTCAAAGCTTTAGGTATGTTCTTCTCCAAATCTTTTCATATTTGACTCAATCCTTCTTGGTTTGCTATTTCTTACTTGTTTGGACTTGAAGGGGATAAGATCAACGCTTATTTACAATGAGTCTCATAGTTGGAACTAAGATTTGTTGTTATGTATATGCTTTTATTTGAAAATGGACTTAAACGGTAGAAAAACATCTTGTTGGGATTGAGATTTATGTTGTGTTTTGAAATTAATAGTTGGGTGAGGAAGAAAATGAATAGTAACACCATTGAATGTAAATTTAGTATTCATTGCTTAGGTTTAAGCCTATAGAGTACAATATGAGGAAACGATATTTTAATCATGTTGGGACTGTTATGGATGTATTTAGGTTAGTTCAGAAGACTTTTCTGGGCTTTAATGAAGTTTTTGGGCGAATTTGAAAGGTATAGCCAAGACTAAATCCGGTTCTACAACTTGTGCTTTCTCGAGTAGGTTTTTGAGCATGCTCAATAATAGCAAGACAATGATAAGTTTTATGGTTGCTCAAAGTAGTTTCTAGTTTGCTTAATAGTATTAAGGCTGCTTAAAGTTCTTGAGTTTACTCAATCAGTTTAAGAATACTTTAATTAAGTTTCGAGTTTGCTCAAAGTCCAATTGATATCAACGAGAGCATGTTTAAAACAATAAATAAACCAAACTTAGTAATATCTAACATGCCTAAACTACTTTAAATTGATAAAAGGAACCTAGCTGACTAGTGTCGGGTTTCGGGGATTGGCTTGGATACATGTAAGAGCTGCGAGAGGCTATTTATGCTTGATCCGAGGTAAGTAAAACTAGCTAGGAAATGTGTAGTAATAAATTGAACTTTATATTTTATTGCTAATGAACCAATTTACCTTTCTTGGAATTCCCACTCCGATATGAGTGTCCGAAGGCCAAGTGAGTTTAGACTACTTGGACTACTTGGGCACCTTTCTAGTTGCTTCTTTTGACACTCATTTCTTGTAGTACTTTCATTTTTCTGTCTTATTATCATGTATTACTTATAGCTTTCTTTCGATCCGCATGATTTTAGACTGCTTTATTTCTTTTGAAGTACTGTTTAAATCCTATTGGATATTACTTACTGGACGTTTTATTTTTGTATTGATGACTTGAGCGCAGATCTACAGTTGAGCAAGGGCAATGCACCGATACTAAGTGATATACTTTGAGGAAATCAGAGCGGCCTTCCTCTTGCTATTTTGTAGCTTTTTTGGCTTTTGTATTACCTATATATGATGTTTTGAACACATGGGATATATTTTTGGTTGCGAGACATACTGATACATGCAAATTGTTCTAGTTACATGCTCTACACTTGATATGCATGTTATCTATATATATATATATTTCCAAGGTTCCACGTCATAGATTATCCTGACTATACTGTTTGAGTTGTTTAGGGATGTTTAAGTTTATTTCCATTGTTAATTCATTCAAACTTATAAAATCTAAAAACTCAACTTTAAATCACTAACTAACCTAAAATAAAGAAAAGGAAGGCTGACTAGGCTTGCGTTGACCTCGTGAGACTGACTCGGGGGTCCACGAGGGGTTAGGCCGGGCGGGGCCTAGTTTTTGTGGAACTAGGGCCGTCACTTTTGATTAGACGACTAATTAAATATTTTGAATTTTAATTAGAATTTAAGTATCAGAAGTGGGACCCGGACATCACGGACTAGAGATCATAAGGTAAAATATTATTTTTCGTTGACGAATGCCTAGTGTGTACTCTATGGTATTTTGTCGCAATGTCGGGTTGTGTCGAGATGTATCCTCAATTTGTCATAATGAGGTTTGTAAGTGTGTGTCTGAAGGATACAAGTGAAAATAAAATTATTAGTTGCTCGATAACTTGTAAACAAATGTTAAATATCAAGTATCAAGTAGGGTTTTACCTCGATTTACGTGCCAGTTGAGATTGGTGGAAATAAAAAATGAGAACAAAGTTGGTATAAGACTTTGCCTCGAATTACATGTTAGTTGGCAGTAGTTGAGGTTGAGATTAGGTCCAAATTAATGTTTGATTAAGTATGACAACAAAATTGGCCTTGATGATTTCTATATGTCGTGGACAAAGTTAAGATTTTGAGGTTTTTGTGTAACCAAAACTAGTGTTATTAACGTTTTATGGAGTTAGATTGTTTTGTCGAGAAATTGATTCAATTTGGTCAAAAATCATATCCAAAACGAGCACCGAAAATCAAAACACTTCAAAATAGGGATTTCAGGAATTAATAAATAAAAAGAAATCAAGTTGCTAACAAGTAGTTGAGGGTATATATATACACACACACACACACATATATATATATATATATATATATTAGCATAAAAAGAATTTGTTTCATTTCAGCAAAACAAACTTTTGTTTGTTCTCTAAACCCTATCAATTCGGTCTTTCGCTCCGCAAAGTTTCGACGTTCGATTTTCATCCGGTTTCCTGCAAAACTGTAGATCATCGTGAGATGGTCGGTTCGAGCTAAATTTCTGCAGTGGAAACAAGGTATTTGACTCGAAATTTTGTAAATTATCAACATAGGGAATTTTTCCTCAATTCAATTTAAGTTTTGACAATTATTTGATTTCTTTTGTGGGGTTTTGATTGAAATTGATTAGAATTTTTGTGAATTGATGTATTGGGTTGATTTCTATCAATTTAGAATAAGTCCCACTAACATGGGTTAGGACTTTTGGTGAATTAATTGATACGACTTAGTTGATAACTATTTTGAAGCAGTTTTTATAGTTAAAATTACTTTATATTGAGAGTCTAGATGAATTTGAATTATTGATTTTTGTTCAAATTGACTCCATGTGTTGTGAAAATATTTTAAATGTGGTATTGAGTGACTTCCTGGTGTTAGACGTCGAGTTTTGTGGATTTAATTACGAAAATATTGATTTGGAGAGGTTTTGTTAGTTCTAAATTAATAAAGTTTTCCTTATCAACATGTTGTATAAGAAAATTCATAACTTCTTCATTTATGATCCGATTTGAGTGTTTTTGAAGTATATGGAAAGTAAGAAAGGAGTTTTACAAGTCTTTTTTTTGTCATTATGAGAAATAGTGATGCTTTCAAGATTAAGAAATTACCTCAAGTTAGCTAGTTGAAAACTAATTGAAGTTGTTATAAATAATTATTTTGGAAACAATTATTAAGCATACTTTGGTCGTTGTTTTCGTTTGGTTTCATTATTTGATTTCACATATAGATTGACTCTTTTATGACTGGATATGTGAAGACTCTCTCGGAGCCACTTTAAAGGTGATCCAACGTTCTGAGAACCCCGAGAATTTAGCTATTGTTGGTTGGTTGTAACTAAACCCTACAGTGGTTTTTACTTTTTATATAATTTATTTTTGTACCTGCATTTGTGTTTAGTCTGCATTGCATTTTGCATTCTTGATTGGTCATGCATACATGACATCCGAATAGAGTCGCCCCTTTTTCGGTTTTAAGAGTGTGAGGGGTTCTATTCCAGACTAGATGTACTACACACGTCTAAGGCGGGTAATGTCGATTTCGAGGTGGCATGCATTGAACTCATAGGACTACTCTAGGTTCATAGTGAGAGGGCCCGCTTGTTATGAGCTTAGAACATGAAATGAGGGATATACTCTGTTATATAAATTTGTTATTATTTGGAAATGCAATTACATGTCTCCGTGTATTCAGACTAACATTTGCAAGAGTACAAAGCAATGTACGAATTTACTTACATTACATCTTCAAGTTGTTTTTGATGATGTCAGATTCTCTGTGAAGACAAGGAAGACCAAACATGACTCGAAGATATTGTTGATAAAGTTTTAATTTTCTTGTTGTAATCATGTTATAAATTATCGTTTTGGGTTTCGGGGTGAGTTTAGGTCGTGAAACACAGGTGAAAATGTTATGAGAGTCTCCTAAATTGGTTTAGAATCAAGTCGAGAGGTTTATATTTAGTTTTTGTTTATTTTAGGATTGTTAGTTGTAATTATGGTATCAGAGACTTTAAGTTAGTTTATAAGTTTGAATTCGATATATATTCTGAACTGGGGAGTTATGAGTCCTTTTAGGCCTCTTCCTAATTCTACTGTTTATTAGGTGAAGTAGACATATGTTGTAAGCAGTTCCGTATCAATATAATTGATGAAAGTTATTAGTCATAAACTAATGAGAAATTGGTTGAAAGGGAAGTTCAAATGATCCAAGTACGCAAGTACTAAACATGGACTCCTGTAAAATTGAAAATATTGAACTATTACAATATTGAAATGCTCAAGAAGATGTTAGAACATACTTAAATTAAGTCTCAAATGATCGAGAATCATTTGATAAACTAGAAAATAAAATTGGGACTTTTGGGAAGCATATGATATCGACATCTTGGATTTTAGAATGAGGTTAGTACCAGTAAAATTAGTAACACGCGAAGACCTATTCTACAAATTATTAGTTTAATTCATAACCAATTAAAGATGTCTTCAGAAAATAGTCTCAATAAGGTAAAAGGAGACAAGTGGTTTCGAAAATAGAAACTGATTAGACAAACTGAATTTTGACTTAAAAAATCACAATGGGATTGTGAAAGGATCAATTAAGTTGTTTAAGTCGATTTCTACGAAAAACAAAATACTTTGAAGCAAAAGTATTATCTCATTTTCATAGAACCATTGATTAAAGCAACCATATAACTTCTAAGAAGAAGTGAATGATGTTGATCGTTTCTTACTCAAGTTGCTTAGTTATAAGTGATGTCGAGGAAAACGATTCTATAAGTTGAACAAAGCACTGATAAAACAAATGGAAATACTTAGGTTAGGAGTGATCTTTGCTAACATCGGGTTAGTCATTGTTATGAAACGAAAATCCACAAAATTTCTAACTTGAAAACAAGAGGTGTTGTGATAAGATCGACGTGTTAGAAGTTAAAATATTGGAGAAATGATATGATAGTAGCTAGGATTAGCTATTAAATAAAATATAAGTGATTGTGTTTTGAAACTCTAAGTACTCAATAGTCACTTCTAACCAATTTAAATTCATGATGCCTATCACTATGACTTAAAACGTAACAAATGAAGAGATATATATACTGATTGAGAATCAGTAAGTGATTTTTATAGGAAGTCAGTGAGAAATTCTATATGCGGAGAATTTCCATTGATAAGACTTAAATGATTGAAATAACATCCGCTAAGAGTTAAGTTAATCAAGATATTGGAAATCCTAATTCCTCTATCTCTTCAGTTGAGCTGTAATGCAAAGAAGAAATCATTAAATATTGAATTGATGAATAATAAGATACTTTTATATCTTATATAGTATCAAAAAGTGCCAAATTTATTTTTGAGAAAAAGAAAAGTGGGGAAATGTGAGGCAAATGGAAACAACTTAAAGCAATAACAAACAATAGAATTGTTTGAGTTGCAAAATTTATCTTTTTTGAATAAAGATTAGCTAAGGAAGACTTCAGTCGATTGAATAATTATAAGAAGCAGTATCATCCTTAGTTATATTTTTGAAAAGAGAAGAGATATAAAAATTGTCTTTCTAACTTAAGATTAAAAAGTTGTAAGTGGTTTAGGTGTTGACCGAAGTTTGGATAAGTCTTTGAAGGGAGCAAGAACGAAATAAATAGCTAAGATGGACAAAAACTGAACGTAATAGACTCTGTGTATACAAAATATGAGACGTTGAGATGAATAGTGACTGCTTGAAGTAATAGGAACAGATTCATTTAGTTAAGGTAAGACACTAGAGTAGTTATGTATGACCAAAAGTAGTATACAACTGATTTCGGTAACTATATTGTATATTAGTTCAAATGTTCTAATACACTGCGTAATCGGTCAGTGGTGAAGTTTGAAGCACTATGTATTTTAATTGGAGTTTATGTAAGACTCATATATGATAATGAAGATATAAATGAAATGAAAATGGAAAGAGACGCATGAATTACAGCTCAATTATTCAGTACTATTTTTTGGTTAGAAGTTCTGAATAGTGTACAGTGCATCTGACTTGATATGTTTGAAGAATTGAATATTTCTTCACTGTAATTTGAAAAAAGTCTGAATTATGTATCGAGTAGAGATGAAAAAGAGATAGAATATTTATAACTTGTATGTCATACAAGTAAAAAGTTGTATTATAAGAGTTTAATTATGAAATATGTCGATATCTCTATTTAAATTCATATATCTACTCAAACTAGGAAATTGTCTCTATTCAAGTAATGAAAGAAGTTTGTTGAATAGTTAATGAACGAGACATGTGACAATTTGAAATCTCAGTAATTGGATGAATAGTAGAAATCGAAGAAGTTATCAAAACAATTTGGAAGAGATTGGTGGTTATACATGACGCGCGCCGGACGCGTCAATAAAATAAAATTTCCTAAACCATCTATTTTGTAGTATAGTGGCAAATGGTCGATCCTATATAGATTGGTGGTCTTTCTAAGGTTAAAAACAACGAAAAGGAAAAATTGGTGGGTTTTAAAATAAATTAATTTAACTAACTAATCTAACTAAACTAAATAAATAAAATAATTAAAATAACTTTCAAAACAATTAATGAACACCTAAGTAACACCTAGGTCTATGGTTCCACAAATCAGGATCAAGATTCAATGGCAATCATGGTCTTCAATCTTTTCCAAAAAGTTATTAATTTAAATTCTCCTAGATTAGCTATAGAAAATCGACATCCGCCAGAAATTCCTCATTCCTCTAATCTCGATAGCCAGGAAGTTCGGAACTAACTACTTCCCTAATTAATGCATAACTTAGACATCCGCCAATCGGGTTTAACACACTAACCACAGTAATATAGATATGTGGGAACACTAATCCTAAATAATCGGATCGCAGCCGCTTCCGGATCGCATCTGCTTCCGATTTAACCTAGATTCAATTGTTGCACACTCAAGAACCGAAAGGTTTTTACGGCAAACGGGTGAGTGTTCGTCACATTATTGGTCCAAAAGTACAATTACACGGATACTATCAGTCCAAATAACTATAGGTAGTCCATCTAAAAGCATGCACTAACCATATACATACCCTAGATCTAAACCATAATCATTAAAAGCAATAACAACGAAATAGGAGAATTAAATTAAATTAAATAATAAAATAAAAGATCTTACATAATATGCCATGAATCCATAATCCCGACTTGTTTCCTCTCCGACCTAGGCAATCGTCGAGAGAAGTCGATGCTAAAAATATAGTAGTTGGTGTTCCAAAATATAATACCTAAGGTTCATAATATATAAAACTACTAAAAATTGGTCCCGGGGAGGTGAGAGAAACTAATTTTAGGGGTTGGTGGAGTGACTCATGCGCCGAGGAGCATCTTGGGGTTGATTTTGGGCTTGAAATCACGTTTTGTCCACGTGTCGCAGACGCATTGGTCGTTTGGTGTAGAGCAGCTGACGTGGCACTCTCCCATTGGTCTAGACCGTTGCATTAACGTGTTTGGGAGGTTGTAGTCGAGCCACGTGTCCACGGGGAGAGTGGTTCGTTTGGTTCACTCAACGAAAATAATGTATGGGACGACTGCAACATGCGCATCCCGAGGCGTGATAGAAGGTTCTGAAGTGCGGGAGCTGCTGTGCGTAATTTGTTGATTTGTTGGAGCGTGTTGCTGTGCTGGGGCATGACGTGGCGTGGACTGATTGATGTAAAACCAATAGAGTGACTTGTTTGACTTGGTGGAGAGCCAATTGAGGGCTGCCACGTGGCATGCTAGGCTGCTGATCACCTATTCTACCCACCGCGTAACGCGTAACACGAGGCAAACAATTTGGTGTCCGATCACTGCATGTAAATACTCTATTTTGAGTATTTTTCTGCCACAATTCTACCGCACACTCCGTTTCACCTGGAAACGACTAAAAATATAATTAAATATATATTTTAGAGACTTTACATAATTAAATATCTTAAAATAAAGTACTACACACATATAAATACTGACTTATCAATACATAAGAAAAGAGGTTCATTGTGAACTCATGAGTAGTTGATGATTTGACGAAGTTAGAAAAGTCGTTAATTTTCTAACTTGTGAAAGAAAAATTTAAGTGGATTGATTGATGAGTTGGAATTGATAATTGCTTTCTAGTCCACTACTTAAATAATATTTTGAGTAGACATTTAGAGAACGAGTGAGAGTTGCACAATGGGTCATGTTTCATTTCGATCGGATTGTAATTTGAGATTTTTTGTTATGGGATAACAGATGTAATTCGAGATCTGTAGTCATAGGATGACTTATATAATTCTAGGTTTTGTTGAGAAACGTCGGAATGGTGACAAATCAGATTAACACACGACTCTACTTTAGTATATAATTTTGTGCTCAAATATTATTTACATTACTTTATATATTTAGACTAATCATAGTCTAAAAATTGATTAGCTAACAATTTTGATGAGAAGAGGACCGTTGATGAGAAAGTAAAATGGGATTTGTATACCAAAGTCTGGTGGATTAGAAAGGAATTATCAACAGTTTGTGTAATAATATTCAGTAAAAAATGAGAATTGTTTTATGAAAAGCAAGATAGATTAAATTTTGCTAAGTATTGATTCTTGTATGGGATTCAAGGAATGAAATGTGAAGTAAAGTAAGTTTATCAGATATTCCATAAAGTTGATTATTTAACTCGTCTGAAATTCACAAATTGGTAGGATTGGCAAAGTAACGAATATGACTTTTCATTAAACCAAGGATTTGGCAATGAAAAGTTGAAATGTTTATAATCTCTACCATCGAGTTGTTGATTGCAATGAAAGTGATTGAGTCCGCTTAACGGTTTCATCTTGGAAATGTTTTTTAGAGGTTTGGATTAAAAAATTTGTATATAAAAGATCATTTTCTCATATCTTTTGGTTGATTAACCTATATGTTAAGATTTTGAGGACGAAATTTTTAATTAGTTAGGAAGAATTGTGAAATCTGAGAATTTTATAAACTTGATTAGACGACTAATTAAGTATTTTTAGATTTTAATTGGAATTTAGGTATCTGAAGTGGGACCCACATATTACGAACCAGAGATTATAAGGTAATTTTTTTTTCCATCGATGAATGCCTAGTGTGTGTTATATGATATTTTGTCGCGAAGTCGATGTGTGTTGAGGTGTATCCTCAATTTTTCATAATCGGGGTTGTAAGTGTGTGTTTGAAGGGCACGAGTGAAAATAAAATTATTAGTTGCTCGAAAACTAGTAAACAAGTGTTATGTATCATATGATGGTTTTATCTCGATTTACGTGTAATACGGGATCAATGAAAATAAAAAATGAGAACGAAGTTGGTACAAGATTTTGCCTCAAGTTACATGTTAGTTGGTAGTGGTCGAGGGTTGAGTCCAAATTGGTGCAAGTTCGAGCTAAGTTTTTGCAGTGGAAACGAGACATTCGACTCAAAATTTGGTAAATTCTCAATTCAGAGCATATTCCTTCAATTCAGTTTGAATTCTCGCAATTATTTGGTTTCTTTTACGGGGTTTGATGAAAATTGATAGGAATTCTCGTGAATTGATGTATTGGGTTGATTTGCGCCAAATTGGAACAAATCTCAATGACATGAGTTAGGGTTTTGGTGAATTGATTTAAGGCGACTTAGATGGTAACTGTTTTGAAGCTATTTTATAGTTAAAATTAATTTATATTGTGATTCTGGACGAATCGGATTATTGATTTTTGTCAAAATTGACTCCATGTGTTGTGGAAATATTTAAATATGGTATTGAGTGACTTCTTGGTGTTCGATGTGGAGTTTTGAGTATTTAGTTACGAAAATATTGATTTGGAGAAGTTTTGTTAGTTCTAAATTGATAAAGTTAACCTAATAAACATGTTGTATTAGAAAATTCATAACTTCTCCATTTTTATTCGATTTGAGTGTTCTTAGAGTCTATTGAAAGTAAGAAAGGAGTTCTATAAGTTCTTTTTTGGTCAATATGAGAAACAATGATGTTTTCAAGGTTAAAAAGTTACCTTAGGAAAGGAGTTCTACAAGCTAATTGAAGTTATTATAAATAATTATTTTGGAAATAGTTATTAATCATCTTTTGGCCAACATTTTTATGGGATTTTGTTATTTGGTTTCACTTGAAGATTGACCCCTATTATGACTGAGTATGTAGGGAAGCTATTGGAGCCACTTTCAAGGTGATCCGATGTTCCGAGGACCCCAAGAATTTAGCTTAAAGTTGGTTAGTTGTTAGTAAACCATATACTGGTCTTTACTTTTTATCGAATTTATCTTTCTACATGTATTTCTTATTTAGTCTGCATTATATTTTGCATTCTCGATTGGTCATGCGTACATGACATCCGGATAGAGTTTTCCTTGCTTTGGTCGTAAAAGTGTGAGGTACTCCACTCCAAACTATACGTACTGCAGGCGTCTAAGGCGGGTAATGTCGACTTCGGGGTAGCATGCATTGAACTCATAGGAATGTTCTAGGTTCATCATGAGAGGGCCCGCTTGTTATGAGCTTAGAACTAGAAATGAGGGATTCATGTTGTTATTTAAATTTGCTGTTATTTGGAAATGCGATTACATGTCTCAATGTATTCAGACTAACATTTGCATAAGTACAAAGCAATGTAGGAGTTTACTTACGTGACGTCTTCGAGTTGTTTTTGTTGATATCAGGTTCTCTATGAAGACTATGAATTTTCTTGTTGTAAATCATTTTATAAATTATTGTTTTGGGTTCAGGGGTGAGTGTAGGCCATGAAACACCAGTGAAAAGTTAAGAGAGTCTCCTAAATTGGTTTAGAAACAAGTTGAGAGGTTTTTGTTTAGTTTAGGTTTATTTTTAGATTGTAAGTTGTAATTAAGGTATCAAAGACTCTAAGTTAGTTTATAAGTTTAAATTTGCTATATATTGTAATCTGCTGGGAATTGTGAGTCCTTTTAGGCTTCTCTCTAATTTTGCTGTTTATTAGGTAAAGTTTTTTGGGATGCCACTCTTAGGGGAGGTGATGTCGAAATTTTTATAAAATTTGAAAAATATTTCGTATAATTTTCTAATTTGCTCCAATTGAATGAATTGAAAAAAAAAGGTTTGTTGAGGACCTTAGTTTAGTTTTGGAGCATTATTAATGACTGAAATGAAAAGGTATACTTGAGGTTTTAAAGTTAATTGTATGGTGTAGGTGCCTAATTAGGGTAATTAGGCTATGTCAGGACTTAATGAGACGGGTTCTAACATGAATCAAATAAAACCAGATAAAAAAACAAAAAACTATTCTGGAAATAAAAATTCCTATACCAGTACATGTGCTCCCGATTGTGAAATGCTCCATTTTTTTTTTTATTATTATTATTATCAAGTTGGTGAAGGCTATGTTGTCAAAACTTAATCTATATATAACATAAACATTAATTACAATATGGTATACCAGAAAATATAAACATAATAATGGAACGATCAATGTATCATTTCAATGTTAAATTTGATTAAAATATTTACTTATATATTACTTATGTACTTGATATGTTTTTATGACATATTTATCAACATTGTTGTTCCACGTTGTAATTTTTTTTTCTTTTTGAGTAAAACAAAAATGCACTACCATACATTGTTTACTTTGCAAAATATTGATAAAAGAAAAAAACTACGTACCTTATCACGCATATATAAAAATGTATTGCAATTTGATATCTTTGATTTTGCAATAATTTAGATTTTGGTTCATATTATAAATTAGTATTAAAGTTTATAGCTAGATTGTTATAGTAGTTTATGGCTAGATAGTTTATAGCTAGATAGTTGTAGTAGTTTAAATCTTGGTTGATATTATAAACGTACAATAATATTAGAACATATTTTTTATTATTTTAAAATAATAAATAAAATCTAAACACTACTTTCTACAACTATCTCAGTTAAGATTATATTATGGGTATCTTATAGTAGTTTAATTATTTAAAAGAAGCTTTACAATTGAAAATAATTTTTAATAATCTTGCTAAATTCAGAAAATTTAATTACTCAATGATTATATTAATACTTGAGTTCGAGTAATAAGGTAGATTTTGGCTTCCCATTTAGGTTTGGATTGAATCAAATGTGCCTATTTAGGCTTGATAATTGAAAAAAAAAAATTGTTCTTGTTATGAAGTAATTTGAACAAAAGCGAGGGAAGTAAAGATAGTGAACTAGAAGGAGAACACGAGAATATATTAGTGTGACGGCCCCAGTCCCCACAAACTGGGCCCTGCCCAGCTTAGACCTACATGGACCCTCGAGTCAGCCTTCGAAAGGTCAACGCAAGCCTAGCCACCCTTCATTTCAATTATTTTAAGTCATTTAGTGATTTCAATTGAGTTATTTTAGATGTGCAAGTTTTACAATTAATGCGCATATTACTAATTTGAACAAATCTATAACTTGTAATAATAAAGTCGAGACAACCTATAGGGAGTAACCCTACAAAATATGTATATATAGATGGCATGTATATCTGGTGATAAGTATGAAATCAAAAGCAATATACATGTGTCTATCAATACTTCTCAAAACCCAAAATATCCCAAGTGTGTCAAAATCATCGTATATATAATACAAAAGATATCACCAACAAAAAGTGAGTAGGAGAGGGTCGCTACGATATCCTCAGAGTATATCACCAAGTACCATTGCCTTGCCCTTGCTCGACTGTGGATCTTCACTCAAGTCATCGTGATGAGTCCAGTAAGTAAAAGCCAATAGGATTTAAACAATACTTCAAGATAAATAAAGCAGTCTGAAGATCATGCGGTATGTAAATAAAGCTGTAAAGAGAGTAAGTGCATGAAAATAAGAATGGGAAACAAAAATAAAGTGATAGAGTGTCGAAAGAATAAAAAAGGAGGTGCCCAAGTGGTTCGGGTCCACCGAATGTTGGTGCCACAGCTTAAGAACTTTAGAGTCGCAGCAACGCCGAGCAAACTCATGTCAAGGGAACGCGACAGCGCCTGCTAAATCACAAGACTACCATGGATGTAGGGTATCTATGGCGCCTCGGATACTCACCTCCTGTCTACGACATACCAATCCTAAGACTACTATGGATGTAGGGTATCTACTATGCATTTCCTATATGGTTTTACTTACCTTGAAAACACAAAATACAAAGCTACCTCTGCTCCCACACGCCTCCAACTCACCTCGGATACCCACCTCTAACCTACTAGGTCACTAGTTCTATTTTAAATAATTTAGGTGTGTTATAGGTCATCAAGTTTGGTTTAGGACTTATGTTTCCAAAATTAGTCTGTTACGTAAACTTAGTACAATTAAATAATTTACATTGAGTCTAGCCCCATCACTTAATATTTCTGAGACAATTAAAACAAGTAAGAATTGTCATTTACATTATTGATGTCCCAATTCTTGGGGCATGTACCCTACGTCAATCTACAAATACTGTTTAACTTATAATTTTAGTAAATAAAATAGAAGTTTTTGTTTGTTGTTTTTATTATAAGTGATTGCATGTTTACCTTATAATAAGACTATGGGTATTTGTCGAAATATCCTAAATGTCCCTTGTGACGGCCTCAGTTACCCACAAACAGGGCTCCGCCCGACTTAAGCCCACGTGGACCCCCCGAGCCAGCCTCATAAGGTCAACGCAGGCCTAGTCAGCCTTTAGATCCATCCATATAAGTAAATCTATATGTTTACGTCGAGTTATTAGTATTTTTCAAGTTTTACAAGTTAGCAGAAGCAATTAATACATTAAATAACTCAACAATAATGTAAAGGAGTCGGACAACCTAAATGTGGAACCGTGTAAACATATCTATATCAAACCTATATATCAAGTGCAAAGTGTATACAACAGGGATATACAAGTCATAATCATATCTCAAAACCCATAAAGTGCCTCAAGAGTGATAACACAACATATATATGTAATAAAAACAGTTAAAAACCTAAAATAGTGAGTAAGGAAGGCCGCTTCGATGTCCTTAGAGTAGATCACCTAATATCGGCGCCTTTCCCTTGCTCGACTACGACTCTGCACTCATTCAAACATAAGAATGAATAGTTTAGTAAGTAAAAGCCAGTAGGATATAAACAATACTTCAAGATAAATAAAGCAGTTTAAAACTCATGTAGATAGAAAGAAATATATAAGGAATTCATGATAATAAGACTGAGTAATGAAAGTACAACAAGAAATGAGTGCCAAAAGAAGCAATAGAGAGGTGCCCAAGTAGTTCAAGACCACCGAGTGCAAGTGCCAGGGGGTCGGGGTCATAGATTCGCGGCAACGCCAAATGGACATGGGTTCTAGGACGTGGCAGCGCCTGCCGTACTAGACCGTAGCGAATAAAGGATACCAAAAGTGCCTTGAATAAATCACATCTCATGCCGACCAAACAATCTAGTGAAGCGAGGTCATGGCTCCAGTAGCTAGCCGACAACCACTCCAATCAGAGACACCATCTTGACTCACTTGGCCCACGTACACTCATATTGAAGTGTGAATTCTAAGAAAGGTAAGATAATGCAATAGCAATAAAATATAAAGCTCATTGAATTACTGTACATTTCCATCTGATTTTACGTTATTCAGATCCATGCTAATACGCTCTCTCGCGGCTCCAACACAACCCTGAACTAACCTGCGATTTCCAACTCTAGATCCATAAGTTCCTGACATCATTTTAGTACATTTTGGTTTGTTAGAGCTTGTTTCTCTTACTAATCTTCTATTAAGTATAATTTAGTCCATAATATGATTTGCTTTTTATTTTATTGTCCTTATATTATATATAGGTGTAGAGGTTATACAAATACACCTAATATGTATAACCACTCCAATAGATCTCTACAAACTTATTTTAGGAATCTTATCATTTATTACTATTATTAACTTAACACTAGATTAATCTTTGGTCACATAAAAATTCGCTTTTACTTAGGTACAATAGTAAATTATTTGATTAGCTTACTTAGGCACATCAAACTAGCTTATATACCCATTTTTGTCTTAAAATCAACCTAGGCTTTTTCTTTCAATTAAATTCATGCCCTCTAATTTATTTAAATGATTCAAGTGTAATTATTCCATTAACTTATTAAAAGTCATTAATTTATACAAGTAAATTAATTCATTTGTCTTTAGGCCTAATTGTCTTTATTTCACAACTTATGCATATTAGATAAATAGAATTAGCTTACTTTATTTATTTGACTTAGGTACTTAAGTATTTCTAATTAATACCTACGTTATTAGCTAAATCAATGTTGTACTCAAATTCTCAATTCTCAAATAATTTAATCTTAACTATTGAATATGCCATCCATATATGCATCATTTTTTTTATTAATACACATTAATTTGGATCAACCTTAAACACTCAAGAAAACCATTCGTGAATTTAGTTGATCAATATAAATATGTGTGTGTTGTTGATTAATTAAAGGGGATGCAAGTAAGATTAGAAAGATGAGAGTATGAAGAAGTAGCTTGCATGAATAAGATCATCATTAAAATGAAACAAATCAATAAGATTCAAAAGCATGGATAAGAGTTCAAATTGGAGAAATTATTATGGAGAAGGTGTAGAATATGCCTTGAGACCATATGAATTTTTAAATTCCTTGTTGTCTTCAAGCTTTCTCCAACTCCATTAATGGTGGGATTCATTCCAATTTTCTTTCTAGAGCTCTTAGAAATGAATTTGAGTTAAGTCCCTAATGACTTCTACCCCTTTATATATTTATTTGAAAATTCATTAGTGATGGATAAATTAAGCTAATCTAGCTTAATTAAGTCTAAATCCAAGCTCTCCATCTCATTTCTACATATGCAAAGTGTCCTACTAAGTGTAAAATGACAATTTTGTCCTTAGTTCATCCATGTATTTTCCATGCAACCAATACATTTACATTGATTAAGTGACCTTATTTTCAACATATTTACCAAGCATACCATAGGCCTTTGAGTTTAAATTAGTTCATCAATATGAATGATGGAGAATTTTACATTAATTTCAATCTTCCATAGTACGCCTCTCGGGGTACATCATATGCCTTTTTTCATTCACTATAATCATAAGTTATTTAGATGTGTATTGTAATAATATAATAATGTGGTAATTTAAATAAAAATCCCAACTTAAGTTATTCTTTCAATTAAATAGCATTATAGTCCTATAACTATTTTTGTCCTATCTTATGGCATACTCGTACCGAGTACCCATAATATACAGGCACACCAACTATCGAACCTTACTTGTATTTTGACGCAATCGGACCAATAATTAACTGAAATTTGACATTTTTGAGTATAAAATAAATATTGCACATAGTAAAATATTCGGGTCGTTATAACCTTCTCAACTAATAAGAATTTCGTCCTCGAAATTGAAATAACTTAAAGTAGAACTTACCGAAATCAAAATAGGTCAGGGAAATGCTCGCGTATATAGGACTCCAACTCCCAAGTCAGTTCCTCATCCCCGTGATGCTGCCACTTAATAAGTACTAAGGGGATTTCCCTATTCCTCATTACTTTCACCTTACGCTCTAATATCTGAATCGATTGCTCCTTGTTGGCGATTTCCTCTTTAAGGTTTATCTAGCTCAAATCCACCATTGGTCGCCTGCCTCCTCTTGACTTATCCAATCTAAGCATCAAGATATGAAACATAGGGTGAATTTCGGCTGACTGTGGTGGTAGCTCCAACTCATATGCAACCTCACCGACTCTCATCTTAATCCTAAATGGACTGATGAACCTTGGTGCGAGCTTTCCTTTGATTCCAAATCTCTGGTTACCCTTTAGATGTGATACCTTCAAATACACATAGGATCCCTCGTCATACTCTAAATCACCGTGGTAATTGTCGTAGCATTTTTTGTCTCTCATGCGCACCCTTCAGACGTAATATGATTTGTCCTATCTTCTCTGTGTGATCCACTACAATCTCTGGCCCAATAGCTGCCACATCCTCGTGGTCTGCCCAATATGATGGAGATCTGCACGGCTTGCCGTAGAGTGCCTCAAATGGTGCCATCCCAATACTGGCTTGATAACTGTTACTGTAAGCAAACTTACACAGATGAAGATACTCCATCCATGAATCACCGTACTCTAGTACACACATCCTTAACATGTCCTCAAGCACCTGGATCAGTCGTTCCGACTGTCCATCAGTCTGTGGATGGTTGGTTGTACTCATATCCAACTGCGTGCCAAACTGTGCCTGCATGCCCTGCCAAATCGTGACCTAAACTGTGGACCCCTATCGACATAATTGATAGCGGGACCCCGTGAAGTCGGACTATCTATTGCTCATACAAACTGACCAACCTATCTACTCGATGTGTAGTAGAGATCGGTAGGAAGTGCGCGAATTTAGTCAACCTGTCCATAATCACCCATATACTGTCGTGTCCGTGCTAAGACCGAGGTAATCTATTAACGATGTCCATTGCAATATGCTCCCACTTCTACAGAGGAATGAGAAGTGGTTGTAGTAGTCCACCAGGTCTCCGATGCTCAACCTTAATTCGTTGGCATATGTCACACGCTCTAACATAATTAAAAACGTCGGTTGTTATCCCACGCCACCAAAAGAGACGTTGCATGTCTATGTACATCTTTGTCTGACTCGGATGAACCATAAAATGTGAGCGATGAGCCTCCAGAAGTATGTCCTCTCGAATCTCAGCCACTGATGGAATCTATAAAAGTTCTCTCAATCTCTGGCATGAGTCTGTCAACTGACTCCACTCTGGGTGATCCGAACTTTTAGCCATCTCACTGAACCTCTGATAGTGCTCGTCAGATTGTTGCCCCTAAAGTACACTTTTAACCAACACTGTCTCAGTCCTCATCTGATCATAAATCACAGCCTCAACAGCAGCTGGAATCTTTATTGTGCAAATTGTGTCGGTTGCCTCGAGTAACGCGTACTCATGTGTCATATGACATATCACAATCTCTGAGTCCAACCCCCTCCTGCTCAAAGCATCCGCCACTACATTGGCCTTCCCTGGATGGTACTCCTATGAAAAATCATAATTTTTCAGGAACTCCAACCATCTCCTCTATCACATGTTCAATTCCTTCTTGGTAAAGTGGTATTTTAGACTCTTATGATCAGTGTAAAGAGTGAACCTCTCACCGTACAAGTAATGACACCAGATCTTCAGTGCAAATACTACAGGAGCAAGCTATAAGTCATGTGTTGGGTAGTTCTTCTCATGAACTTGAGCTATCAGGATCCGTAAGCTATCACACTGCTGTCCTGCATCAAAACACAGTCCAAACCGACTTTCGAAGCATCAGTGTTCACATCGAAGCCATTCCCTATCTTTAGTAGCACTGACATCGGTGTTGTAGTCAGTCATTCCTTCAAAGTCCCGAATGCTTGCTTATAGCTGTCATTCCACTAGAAACTTATTTCCTTCTTTGTTAATCGTGTCATCGGCGCAACAATTCTTGAGAAATCTTGCACGAAACACCAGTAATATCCTGCCAATCCTAAAAAGCTGCGGATGTCTGTCACTAATGTCGGTGAAGGCCAATCAATCATTGCTCTAATCTTAGCAGGGTTTACTGATAATCTGCTAGCTCTGATAATATGTCCTTGAAATTCAAACTTTGTAAGCCAAAACTCGCACTTGCTGAATTTGGCATGCAGTCGATGCTCCTTCAGAGTCAGCAATATCGCCCTGAGGTGCCCATCAAGATCCTCACGAGTCCTAGAATAGATGAGAATGTTGTCGATGAACATTATCATGAATCTATCCAAATACTCTCTTAATACTTGGTGCATTAGATCCATGAGCATCGTCGGGGCATTGGTCAGCCCAAAGGGCATGAGAGTGAACTGGAAATGCCCATATCTGGTGTCGAAAGTGGTCTTCTCCATATCCTCGTCTCTAATCTTGAGCTGGTGGTAGTTGGATCTCAAGTCAATCTTGGAGAACCACTGTGCTCCTTTGAGTTGATCAAACAAGTCATCAATGCAAGGAAGTGAGTGTTTGTTCCTCACGGTGACTCTGTTCAGTTGTCTATAGTCTATGCAAAGTCGTAAACTTCCATCATTTTTCTTGACGAATAGTATTGGCGCACCCCATGGCGACATACTCGGGTGAACGAATCCTAGTCGTAACAACTCATCAAGCTGGGTCCTCAACTCCTCGAGCTCTCTTGATGTCATCCTGTATGGCGGAATCGATATTGGTTTGCTCCTTAGGACCTAGTCTATAATGAAGTCGATCTCTCTCATCGAGGGTAATTTAGGTAGATCATCGCGAAAAACGTCCAGATATTCACATGCAACTGGTACCTCCTCAATCCCAGTCTCTACTCTTTCTATTGTACTCATGACGTTGGCCAAAGTCTCACATCGATACTCGTAGCCACTCGGCCCATAGTAATCGGTAAGGTAGTCGAAGTCCCCTGGAAGCTGAACTCTACCTAATATGGAAGCCAAAATGTAACGAACTTGCTGAAACACTCTAACTATGCGTGGCATGCGACTAACCAATCCATGCCTAGTAAGGCATCAAACTCTAGAAACTCCAATACCCTCAAGTCTGCGGGCATATCCTGGTCCTCTATCGCAACTAAGTAGTCACCACATAATAAGTTCGGGTATATCTTGTCCCTAGCAGCCGTGGTGAGGATCAAAGGTCTCTCTAGTATAATGGGTTTCAGTCCCAACTCGTCAACCATACGACTAGAAATGAAAGACACCCTAGATCCCGAATCGATCAAAATATGCATAAATGGACGACAAATGTAAATCATACCCTCAATCAAGTTACGCGTGGTGGCTGGATCCGGTGCATCGATGACATGAACCTGCTCTCGTGTCTCTGCTGCGACCGTCCTCTACCCAGTCGTGGACAAGTACTCACAAAGTGTCTTGTCTGTTCATACTCAAAGCAAGCTCTGTGTGGCCTTAGCCCTGGTGGATGTCTCTATCCTTGTCACTAAGTGGACCTCTATCCATGTCCTTGACCATATCTCTGATTATGCCCCTGTCCACTGTCCTGACCTCTACCACGAATTACTGCCCCGCCTTTACTCTACCTCCGCTATTTGTCCGCTGATACTGCTGCTGAGGTATTGGCGTCCCGACTGCTGCGGTACGCTAGCGTAGGCACGTGTTGGCATAGAAGGTACTGTCGTTATGCGTGTGATGGTGATGCCACATACCCTACATTCTGAGCCTTGACATCTCTTGGCCTGAACGGTCAGTGCCTCTTCCTCCTCCTATCATCCCCTGATCTGTACTCTGATCGTGTTATGGTTGGTGTTGCTATGACCTCATCGGGGTGTGTGCTCAAGTATGTCTCTTTAGCCAGGCTCCTCTCATATGCAACCTATAAGCTCCCTGGCTCTGTAGTCACTACAGTGCCCCCAATGACTCTCTACAGCCCCTTCATGAAGTAGTGTGCCTGGTCGGCGTCTGTGTCGGCTATACCCAGCATACTTCAACAACTGCAAATACCTGCCCATATATCCTGCATCACCAACTCCCTTGTGTACTGTCGGATGCTCAGAAATTTGTCCATCTTCAACTTCAGAACCGAAGGCGGAAAGTACTTTTGAATAAACCGCCTCTTAAACTCTACCCAATCCTTGGGCTTACCCTAGGTAGCCACCATACTATGCCACCATGCATTAGCCTCTCCAAACATTAGCTCTGATGATATACTCGGTCTCATGTGTTCTAGTGTGGCCAAGATGTCGTGTATCTTCTCGTGGCTTTTCACAAATCTCTCTACCACCTCGAGATTCGTGCCTCTATAAATCTCAACCATTTTATGTCTTTGAAACTCTAGCGACTGTCTTGCCTCAGCTTGTTGCCCCAGTGATGGTCTCGCTAGGCGTAGTCGGCGTAGTCTTTGACGGAGTAGGAGGTGTAAGTAATACTATCGTGTCTGTGGCGGTACTATCTCAGCTATTACGGGTCTTGACGGTATGATGGGAGCCACTAGAATGGCCTGTACAATGGGCGCACTCTCTTCAGGAGCAAGGGACGCTACTGTCGTAACTAGAGACGGTGATGGTGCAGACTGTGCCCTCAATAGCTTGAGGATCTCCTTAAGCTGATGGCCGTGAGATGTGACTAACTGGGACATCTCATCTAGCCTCCCCTGTACATCTGCGCTACCGCCACTATCGCTAGCCTCAGGATGATCGACCATCGCGATTTGCAAAGAAGGTGGATTCTCGATTATTTTATAGCTACCTGTAAAAATATAATACAATACGACAAATAACATATATAAATTCAAGTTTTAATTTCCCTAACTCACCTCACGTCCAAACTAAGACTTTAAGTCAAGATCATCGGGTTCCATTCTAAGTTCCAACCGTGTCCTAACTCTATTATTGATTTGTGTCTTATGCTGGTTGTAGGTTGTTCTTAAGTTTAAACCTAGCTCTTATCTAACCTGACACTCTGATACCAACTGTGACGACCCCAGTTACCTACAAACTGGGCCCCGCCCGGCCTAAGCCTTTGTGGACCCCCCGAGCCAGCCTCATAAGGTCAACACAGGCCTAGTAGGCCTTTAGATCCATCCATATAAGTAAATTTATAATTTTAAGTCGAGTTATAAGTATTTTGCAAGTTTTACAAGTTAGCATAAGCAATTGATACATTAAATAACTCAACAATAATGTAAAGGAGCCAGACAACCTATATGTGGAACCCTGTAAACATATATATACCAAACATGTATATCAAGTGTAAAGTGTATACAAAGTGATATACAAGTCATAATCATCTCTCAAAACCCATAAAGTACCCCAAGAGTGATAAAACAACATATATATATATATATGTAATACAAACAGTCAAAAACCTACAAATGTGAGTAAGGGAGGGCCGTTCGATGTCCTCAGAGTAGATCACCTAATATCGGCGCCTTTCCCTTGCTCGAATGCTGATCTGCACTCATTCAAACACAAGAATGAAGAGTCCAGTAAGTAAAAGCTAGTATGATCTAAACAATACTTCAAGATAAATAAAGCAGTTTAAAACTCATGTGGATAGAAAGAAAGATAAAAGGAATGCATGATAATAAGATTGAGTAATGAAAGTACAACGAGAAATGAGTGCCAAAAGAAGCAATAGAGGTGCCCGAGTAGTCCAAGACCACCGAGTGCGGGTGTAACATGATCGGGGTCATAGAGTCGCGACAACGCCATGCAGAGTCATGTCCTAGGACGTGGCAGCGCCTGCCGTACCTAGACCATCGCGAATGAGGGATATCTACAGTGCCCTTGATATAACACATCTTATCCCGACCAAACAATACAGTGAATCGGGGTCATGGCTCTGGTAGCTAGCTGGCAACCACTCCAATCAGAGACATCTTCTTGACTCACTTGGCCCTTGTACACTCATATTAGAGTAAGAATTCCAATAAAGGATATATAATGCAATAGCAATAAAATGTAAAGCTCGTTGAATTACTATACATATCCTAGCTGGTTTTATGTACCTCGGATCCACGCTAATACGCTCTCTCGTGGCTCCAACACGACCTCAAACTAACCCCCAATTTCCAACTCTAGCTCGCTAAGTCCCTGACATCATTTTAGTTGGTTTTGGTTTGTTAGAGTTTGTTTCTCTTACTAATCCTCTATTAAGTATAATTCAGTCCATAGTACGCGTTGCTTTTTATTATTGTCCTTATATTATATATAGGTGTAGAGGTTATACAAGTACACTTAATATATGTATGTATCTAAGATATATAAATATTTATAACCACTTAATGCATCAATAGATCTCTGCAAACTTATTTTAGGAATCTTATCATTTATTACTATTGTTATTTTAACACTAAATTAATCTTTGGTCACATAAAAATGCACTTTTACTTAGGTACAATAGTAAATTATTTGATTAGTTTACTTAGGCACATCAAACTAGCTTATATACCCATTTTTGTCTTAAAATCAACTTAGGCTTTTTCTTTCAATTAAATTCAAGCCCTCTAATATATTTAAATAATTCAAGTGTAATTATTTCATTAACTTATTAAAATTCATTAATTTATACAAGTAAATTAATTCATTTGTCTTTAGGCCTAATTTTCTTTATTTCACAACTTAGGCATATTAGATAAATAGAATTAGCTTACTTTATTTATATGACTTAGGTTGCGTATTTCTAATTGATACTTAAGTTATTAGCTAAATCAATGTTGTACTCAAATTTCCAATTCTCAAATAATTTAATCTTAGCTATTGAATATGTCATCCATCTATGCATCATTTCTTTTATTAATACACATTAATTTGGATCAACCTTAAACACTCAAGAAAGCCATGCATGAATTTAGTTAATCAATATACATATGTGTTTGTTGTTGATTAATTAAAGGGGATATAAGCAAGATTAGGAAGATGAGAGTATGAAGAAGTAGCTTGCGTGAATAAGATCATCATTAAAAAGAAATAAATCAATAAGAATCAAAAGCACGGATAAGAATTCAAATAGGAGAAGTTATTATGGAGAAGGTGTAGAGCATGCCTTGAGACCATATGAATTTTTAAATTTCTTGTTGTCTTCAAGCTTTCTCCAACTCCAATGGTGGGGTTCCTTCTACTTTTCTTTCTAGAGCTCTTAGAAATGAATTTGAGTTAAGTCCCTAATGACTTCTACCCCTTTATATATTTATTTGAAAATTCATTAGTGATGGATTAATTAAGCTAACCTAGCATAATTAAGTCTAAATTCACGCTCTCCATCTCATTTTTATATATGCCAAGTGTCCTACAAAGTGTAAAATGATAATTTTGCCCTTAGTTCATCCATGTATTTTCCATGCAACCAATACATTTACATAAATTAAGTGACCTTATTTTTCAACATATTTACCAAGCATTCCATAGGCCTTTGAATTTAAATTGGTTCCTTAATATGAATGAAGGAGAATTTTACATTAATTTCGATCTTTCATAGTACGCCTCTCGAGGTACATTATATGCCTTATTTCATTTCTACACTATAATCATAAGTTATTTAGATGTGCATTGTAATAATATAGTAATGTGGTAATTTAAATAAAAACTCCAACTTAGGTTATTCTCTTAATTAAATAGCATTATAGTCCTATAACTATTTTTGTCCTATCTTATCGTCTACTCGTAGCCGAGTACCTATAATATACACGCATACCAACCATCGGACCAATAATTAACTGAAATTTGACATTTTTGAGTATAAAATAAATAATGCACACACTAAACAAACATAATGTACCTTGGTGTTGACATTTTTGAGTACGTCACGTTATATAAAGTCCTCGTCAGAGTCCCGCGGTGACACGTGGCACAAGTTAAAATATTCGGGTCGTTACATCCCTAGTCCATCATTATACTGGGAACTATAATGAATTAAGACTAGTGTGAATCTTGATTGATGGTCATGTGATGATCATGCTTATAAGGATACGAATCGAGATCATGAGTACTTGTTAGAGAACAAGATACTGGATGACTTGCTATGAGAACACCACACGGATTAAGTCATAAGTGTTACTCATGATAGGTATATTATTTAGTCCTTCGACTTGAGATTACCATAAAGTTCAATATTAGGAGCATTGTAATTTGACACAATCAAACGTTGTCTTTAACCGAACGATTATAAAGATCGTGATTGGCTACCATGTGAATAATATGCGTAGGTGTGTAATCAAGATAGAATTTGTCACTCTCATATAGAGAGAGATATCAGCGGATCCCTCGATATGATAGACTAGTAATTGCCAAGTCCATGTGAATTGATATGATCAATGACACTTGGATGTTTTCAGTTTACCTAAAGATCGAGACTAGTATGATTGAACATTAAGGGTGACTCTTCATGCCTTATGTTTAAACAAAGGATATTGCACGACAAAAGGATATGATGTGTTATTTAATAAGTTGTATTGATTTTGATATTATGCTACTTGGGTAGTCATATTGCTTTACTAGAGACCGCTTATGACTTGTGTGCCAAAATGGTTTTAGTTCACTATCAACGTCGCATGAACCTATTGGGTGGCACACAAAGAATGACTTAGCGCAATTTCAATTCGTCCAGAGTAATGAGTTTTATATAATAAAATTCATGACTTCAAAAGCTCTTACGATTTGTTATATATAATTTATTAATAGGGGTGTTTGTGTAATTTGCTTAAACTACCTAAGTACAATAGTTGTATTAAGAATAGGTTTTTCTAAATGTGCTTATCTACATATATAAATATAGGTTGAAACCATAAATGCAATAATATTTTCATTTTTGTTATTTTCGAGTTCTTTGAATTTTGGGAGAGAAAGAAAAAACGTTTTCAATCTCTGTTAGGGCTAGCACTCCAAATTGTAGTCACCATTCACGTGTGGATTTTCGATAGTGGACGCGCAATTGAATGTCTTGAAAATCGAACAATTAGATAAGGAAATAACGGATTAAGGTATGGTTTTCTTTTACAAATCTAGTTTAATAGAACTTATTTTCGATCCTGTTGGGGCTTTTCAAAATTGATTTGTCTTTTTTGTTGCATATGAATCCCAAAACCCAACACCAATTACATGTACAAATGGTCTTGCAAAGTCCATTCTAAGAGAATGAGATCAAATGTCTATCCAATGACATTAATTTTCTTCCTTGTTTAAGATTTATAATTTTAATATATCAAGAATTACAATTAATAGTGGATGGAGTGCCCAATGAGTGCAAGCTTGGATTTTAAATGTAGTCATTCCAATAATAATCTCACTTATCTAATGAGTACACATAAATTAAAATGGCAACCCAAATTGGAAATGTATCTATTTCTCGAAAAAATTACACTTATGTATATATATTATATAAATATATATATTTTTATATATCAAGGGCATCAAAGTTGCTTTCCCTTGATTGCAGCGTTGCTGTCGTTAAGGACAGTAACTTTGCAGCCATTAATTAGGGGCAGCAATTTTGTTGCCATAAATGGCAACATATTGATGCCTATAATAGGGCCATCGAGCCCCTCCGAAATCTTCATTTGTTTTTCTATAAAAAACCCCCAAATATGAACTCACTTTTTATGCTATAAAATCTCACGAAGAACCCTCTGTAATCCATAGCCACAATCCATTTAAGGATTTACAAAAGGTCAAAGTTACCCAGTTTCTTAGCTTCTCTTAGTGTCGCATCCACTTCACAAGAGCCACAAAATCACCATCAACACTAAAGAACCCCAAGTTTTCTCCTCCTCTCTCACCGTTCACTTATTCACTTCACACAAAAGAGAGAAAATGAAATTACAAGTGAGTGGTCTATACTTATTTCTCCATCTATTCTAAGTGGCCTTATAACCACCACTCATTGGCTTCCATAATTTAGACAAACAAATTATTTAGTCCTTTATTTAAAAAGTTAAAGCTTTATCTTCTCCAACATTATAAAACTTTGACACCTAATAATTCATTATTTAATTTCGCATTTCAATTCCTCTTAATTTATCAAATCACAATCACATCCTTATGACTTTTTTTGAGAAATGGATGCATTTCCAATTTGGGTTGCCATTTTAACTTCTATAGACTCGTTAGATAAGTGAGATTATTATTGGAATGACTACATTTAAAATCCAAGCTTGCACTCATTGTGCACTCCATCCACCATTAATTGTAATTCTGGCCATGTTAAAATTATAAATCTTGAACAAGGAAGAAAATTAATGTCATTGGATAGACATTTGATCTCATTCTCTTACAAAAGACTTTGCAAGAACATTTGTGCATGTCATTGGGACATCCATAATGTCAATGAAAATTTTTATTTATTTTAATTGCCTCAGAAATATTAAGTAACGGTGCTAGACTCAATGTAAATTATTTAATAGTACTAAGTTTACATAACGGACTAGTTTTGGAAACATAAGTCCTAAGCCAAACTTGATGACCTCTAACACACCTAAATTATTTTAAATTGATACTAGGGACCAAGTAAGCTAGAGGTGGGTAAATGAGGCGAGTTGAAGCTGCGGTATCTTGGTATTTTGTGTTTCGAGGTAAGTAAAACCATATAGGAAATACACAGTAGTTCAACATCATTTGATGTTTTTCGTTATTTTATTGTTCCTATTTATGGATTTCCACTCCTTATTAAGTGTCCGAGGGCCATGTGAGTTAGGAAGGTGACTTGCGGGTTATGGTGACGGATCGCGATCGGAACCACATTCGGGGTCACTGTATTGGTACGTCGGGGACGGGAGGTGAGTATCCGGGGCGCTGTATATACCATACGTCCACGGTAGTCTTGGGATTCAGCAGGCGCTGTCGCATTCCTTTGACATGGCGCTGTAGATACCATACTACTCTAAAGGTCCCGAGCTGTAGCACCCGCATTCATTGGACCTGGACCACTTGGGCGCATCTCATTTGATTCTTTCTACACTCTATCACTTTGTTTGTTATTTCACATTCTCATTTACATGCACTTATTTTCTTTACATCTTTATTTACATACCGCATGATCTTCGAACTGCTTTATTTATCTTGAAGTATTGTTTAGATCCTATTGGCTTTTACTTATTGGACTCATCAAGATGACTTGAGTGCAGATCCAGAGTCGAGCAAAGGGAAAAGCGCCGGTACTTGGTGTCATATTATGAGGATATCAGAGTGGCCCTATCCTTCTCACTTTTGTGTTATATCTTTTGTATAATATATATGACGTTTTTGACACACTTAGGATATTTTGGGTTGTGAGATGTACTGATAGACATATGTATATTGCTTTTGATTTCATACTTGTCACTAGATATACATGCTATATATACATAATTTGTAGGTTTCATCACTTTAGGTTGTCCCGACCTTATTATTACGAGTTATAGATTTGTTCAAGTTAGTAATCTGCTGCATTATTTGTCAAACTTGCAAATCTAAAATAACTCAATTGAAATCAATAAATGACTTAAAATAATGGAAATGAAGGCTGACTAGGCTAGCGTTGACCTTGCAAGGGCTGAGTCAGGGGTCCACGTAGGTCTAGGTCGAGCGAGGTCTAATTTGTGGGGACTGGGGCTATCATAGTTGGTATCACAACCTAAGGTTTTACACTTAGCTCTTGACTAACCCACATCCGGTATAAGACCTAAATAAGAAGTAGAGTTAGGACGTGGTTTGAACTTAGAGTGGAATCCTATGATCCTAACTCAGAGTAATTCGGAAGTGAAGAGAGTTTGGGAAATTAAAACTTGATCCTAAAAATGATAATTGTTGCATTGTACTATAATATACCAGTAGCTATTCGTTGATCGAGACTCGCATGTTATTGCAGATCGGGATGACATATCAATTTGGGTCGAATGATGATAATGGGGCCATAAAACCTCAATTTGCGAGTATAGAGGAGGTACAATCCTTGATTCAGATGGTCACATCCCAGGATCAATGATTAGACGAGATCCTGAGGACACCTAGGACACATACCATAGCTACACCATCACCATCTTCATTAACCGTGCCCACTGCTTATGAGGAGAGCGCGCCTACCATATAGGCCACTCTAGTGGCTCATATTGTACCGACACCACCTATTATAGCTGAGATAATACCAGTTCAAACCAAGATAGTACCACCCACATGACCTACACTGGCAAAAACTACACCGACTACGCCCACAGAGACGAGTACTAGGGTAATAGCCGAGGCGAGACAAAATTATGAGTTTCAAAGGCACCACCCAACTGAGTTTTATGATGGTACGAATCTTGACGCTGCAAAAAAGTGTATGAAGAGCCACGAGAAGATGCACGACATCTCGCCACCCCGGAGCATATGAGAGCGACTATATCATCATGGTTGATGTTTAGAGAGGTCGACGCTTGGTAACGCAACATGGTAGCTACTAAGGGTAAGCCCAAAGATTAGGCTATGAAATTCAAGAATTTCATAAACTTAATTAGGATGCTAACTAAGTATTTTCTGACTTAATTTGGGGTTTATATATCAGAGGTAGGACCCACACATTACGGACCGGAGATCATAAATTTAAAATATTATTTTTGTGATTCGCATTACTAATTGATGTATTATACTCTATTCAATACGAAATAGGGTCAAGTTGAAGTGTATAGGCGGTATCCACGAGTTCTAGAGCACATTGGGGAATTTTCTTTTTTGGAATTTAACTTAGGCATAAAAATAAGAAAGAATCATGAAATTAAATAGAATAAATAATAAATGTCGAGGGTGACACGCGTGGGATGTACACTAATGTGCACGCCCAAAGATGGTCGTTGGCGCGCGTGGCAAATTTATAGCCGTGAAGATACATAGGTATATATATATGAATATATATAAATAAATCCTATAGTTTAAATCAAACCTAAATGTTAAATCTTGGATTCCCCTCGAGATACACATAGCTTGAATCGAGGAAGTAAATGGTTTGGTGATGTTGGAGAGTTATCTACACCTCGAAATACGTGCAACCACATCTCAAGAAAAATCAAATGGTGCATGGAGGTGATTGTATGTTTTGTAATAAAACCATAAGATCTAACTTGAGATACGGATACGTATCTCGAGAAGATCAATCTAATTGATCTCATTTAAGTTAGTTAACAGGTGATGGGTTAGTTAATAACCACAAGATTGACCTCGAGATATGCAACACGTATTTCGAGAAAGATCAAAATATATAATTAATTAAAATGAATCATTGGATCTGCCTCGAGATTTGAACAATGCAAATCTCGAGGAAATCTAATAGATATATTTAAACAACATACAACGCTTCCTCAGTTTTATTGTTGTTAATTGTTGTCTTTGTTGTTGTGTTGTGGGTTGTTATTGATGAAGTTGTTGATATTGTTTATTGTTGTTGGGTTGTTGTTAATGGCGGATGGGAGTTGGGCGAGACTCGGCTCGGTCTAAGGGAGACGATGACAAGTGAATGGTTTCCCCTACCCATACCCAACCTGGGGTTGGGGTTGGGAGCCCAACCCCAACGAAGAAAAGAAACTTGGAATTGTGTTTTAAAACAGAGCCGGGATCTAGGAGGACTTGAACCCCCAAACTAGATCGAACCGGGTCAAGTTTTGGCGGCCTTAAATCCCGAGGCAACCATGGACACCACCATGACGCATCACACGTCACCCAGCCTTGCCATGTCAAGGCATCTTTATCTATGACGCTTGCGATCTAACTGGTTGTTTACACATTTTACGAAAAACCCTAGCTTAGCTAACTATTCTTCATGTAATTATTAGTGGTTTAATTAGCCAGTTAGTCAATCTATCAAGTTATAATATAATTTTACAGCATAAGTCTTTTAGATTGAGTAAATGATGCAATTTAACTGTCTTAAATCGTGAAAAAACCAGAAAAATGATACCACGTATATAACAAAGGCGAAATAAGTACATCAAGAGATCCATATACATGTATTCAGCGTTTTATAGTCCCTAAAACCTAACAAAAGTAGATATATACATACTATAATCAAACACAAGCTCACGTAGAATAAATTCTCAAAGGTAATCGCCTAAAACCTCCTTGCCCTTACTCATGGAAGGATCTGCACTCGGTCATCCTAACAAAATAGATGACAAGTCCAATGAGTAAACTCCCAAGAGAAAAATATTAAGCTTTCAATAATAGAGAAACTAATAATAATGTTAAATAAACATGCTGAAATAAACAAGTAACTGTAAGATCATTGCATGTGAAAATAACACTAATGAAAACCAAATGGCCGTGTCGTGCGTAGGAGACTAGACCATACTTCGTCAATCTGAATGATCTCAGCGGCCCGTACCACACTAGCTCACATCCGAAGTACTAACGGAGGATCGGTCTGTATCACAACCCGCCAAACACGTGCATCGATGAGGTCAACATCTCGAGTTGTCATTCACCGAGGGCACGAGTGACTCATTCTATGGTCTAGCATACTAGGGCCCGTACAACACATCATCCGAATAAGCCCCGGCGAATAAAACTACCGACCGTTATACCAAATCAAATTAAGTAGTGACAGAACATGGATTATGAACAGCAAAGAATACAAGATAGCACAGTTGATACAATTAAATACTCAAGATGTTTTTCTTAAGGAATTTACATACCTTAAATCCCACTTCGAAGCCCCGAAAACACCTCAGTCTGACCCTGCTACTCTCCCGACTACCGTATCATAGCCCTCAAGTCCCCTGGGATCCATTTCCAGTGTTTTAAAGTGACTTAAGGTGTTAAAATTAAGTTTATAGTTCTATTTCCCAAAAAAAAACATCTTAAAGACTAAATAAAGTTTCAACTTTCAATTTGGGATCAATGTTGCGGCGAAAATGAGATCATTATAAATTTCAAATCATCGAAGAAACTTAACAATAAAGTTTTTGCTCTATGTCTTAGCTTTCTTAAAAGGTTCGGTTTGCAAAATTTTAATTTAAAACGATAGAGATATCGAACTTCTACCAAAACAACTCAAACTGGAATTCAAATCCGATATGCAATCTTATAAAAATCATTTCATCAAATTTATAGATCCAAAAATTGTAATTTTTGGTCATAAGGTAGCTAATAAACCTAACAACAACATATTAAAAGATGAGCCCAATCCAATAAGAATTGAGAGAGTAATGCCTTGTCAAAATTCATTTATAAAAATCATGTAATAGCATTTCAACTGCCTGATTTCAGAGTATTTTTAGCTTGAAAGAATTTGAATTTCAAAATATGTCGGGGACAAGAAGTTGTTTATCTCTAAGTAAGGTTTTCAACGGCGTATCATCCGCCATATTTGGAGTTTGTATGAGAGAGTTATGCTCAAATTACAAAGCATAGGTCAAAAACTTAACATGCATGTATCAAGAAACTTCAAGAAAACATTCCATTTGAAAAAACCAGTTTCAAATCCTTGAATTTGTAAACATAATGAACTCTTCATTCATAAAGTGACTCAAAAAATCAGTGGGAAAACTTAGAAATTTGGTTTTAAATCAAAACCCAAATTTTGAAGCTCATTTTCATGGAAAAGGGATGGGAATATGATCACTTTGGTTTTGATATTCCTAGCTTAATTCCTCTAGTAGATGGCATACATTCCTGTAGTTCTTGTTGAATTTTCGAGCACTCAAGCCCAAGAACAAACTTTGTTATTGTTGCATGAAGAGTTTTCCCACTAATTTAGCTATATATAGGTTATGTTAGAATCAATTGCGTTCACGTATCTCGTAGTCAATCTAATGGTCCTTGTTAACTCATACTCCACTAACTTTCATCTTGTTGACACCAATCCTCAACTCAAATCTTCTATCCCGAGGCAAATCTATGACATCAATTTTTCTACCTAACTATGGCATTTGTAATCAATTGATTCAATTAATTTAATTTAGACACTTTTTATACATATGTAAGCTATTTAGGGTCTTAAATTGGTGTACTACAACTTCCCCTAGTACCTAATTACTCAACACCCATTGCCCTGCATCTTAGCACGTATCTCGAGACACGTTAATCTTTGACGTATCCGATTATTATGACTTAGCCTAAAGTTTGATTATCTATTTTATGCCATATTCACCCTTTTCTAGTCATTTTATTTAAGTTAACATTATAAGACTTAGTATACCCCTATTGCGCCAACTCAATACCCACGTCGACAAGCTTTATGAGGCATTTACTCATGACACAATCTGACATGGTATGGCAATATAAATACATACATGGGATGAGTTATGAAATACATAGTAATTAACATCACAATTATGCATCCAATAGACGAAAATAACGATTTAAGCCTAGTCAAACATGTCCTAGCCTATCCGAGGCGTCCACGTCGGCCTGAGCTAGTGCCCGAGTGTGAAATTAAATGAAATAACGTCATCAATAAATATTGGGCTGTTACACCGGTTCATCTGAACCAAACCAATCCAAATCTGGGATCAAACCGTCCTTAAAAATAAATAAAAAGAAAGAAAAGCTAGAAATTCGGGAAAATTCCAGAAAACAAGAAAAAAATTAGAAAAAAAAACTATATTTGAGCCAAATAAATAGAAATGGGGGATTTCTATGAAAAATAGAAAATTTTAGAATTTTCTCGAGTATTTATGCTGGGTTTTTTCATGTAATACGTGCTATGATACTCAAAAATATTTGAAATTTGAGAAATTATTTAAAAGCCTAGTCAATGTTAATTTTCAATTTCGAACCACAATTTCCAGTCAAAATTGGACTTCAGATATCCGATGAGTTGATTTGAAGTGATTTTGTGTTTTTAGGATTTGAGAATACCAAAGCTACTCAGAAATTGGTCCAAAAAAAAATGGCGAAAATAGCGAGGGGTAAAGGCGATTACAAATTTGTTAGAGTTTAGTGATAGATTTGCGAGGACTTTCAATTTTGACTGTTTGACCCAATTGCGATGAATTTTGCGAAGGTCGTGCGACGGATTTTAGCGAGGGAACTTAATTCCATTGCTAAATTTTGGGCGGGAGCTTTCCCTCCCGCCAATTTGGGCATAATTAGCGAGGGAATTAGCGACCGAGAAAGCACCCTCACTAAATCCTTTGCTAATTTCATAGGAAAAACACCAAGCCGACACGTGTCTCTTGATCTCATCGTGCTTTCATCATCTCATGACATCCAATAGAACAATGTGAATCGAAATACGGGTTTCGATTGTTGTAAATTGAATTGGAACTTGCTAAGAACTAGAGAAGGAAAATAGAAGACTAAGAACTTCTACTACTACAAACTACTACTACAAAGGAGAAGAGAAGAAATGAGATAGTTGGAATGTGAAGTTTTCATTCAACTTGGTGTGTGAATTACAATGGGGTTGGCACCCTTTATATATGTCATTTGGTGATGATGATAATTGTACTTATACAATGTGTACAAGTTATACATACACCACAAGTCATACAACACATCACAAGCAACATAGACAATACATGGAAGAGTTGGTGTACATTGGAGAGGATTACAAGTTACATGACAATACATAGACAAGTGGAGGTACTATTAAGTGAGAAATACAAGTTACATGACTACACAATATGTTGGTGTACATGCATGGTCATCCATATTCCACAACATCGATATCCCCATTTTTTCCTCTCTTTTTTCATTGTTCGTTGAGATGGAAGAAGAACAATGAGGAACAGTTGAGCAATTGATTAATGAGGTGAGGTTTTGATCCTCAACTCTTGATGTGTTGTATTGTTGTTATGTTGATTAATGAGGTGAAGTTTTCATTGTTCTCTGTCACCCACCGCCCTCCCCTCCCTACAGCCACCGCCCTTTGCCCAAGCCCCATCTCACTGCCACCTCCTCTGCTCCTTAATCACACCGCCACCTCCCCTGGTCCCCAACCCCACCCCACCGCCACCGCACCTGGTCCCAAGCCCCACCCCACCGCCACCTCCTCTGCTCCCCAGCCCCACTGCCACCTTCCCTAATTCCCAAGCCCACCCCACTCCACCTCCCCTGGTTCTCAACCACCCCCACCACCTCCCCTGGTTCCCAACCCCAACCCACCGCCACCTTCTCTTGTTCTTGTTTTAATGTGATGAGAATAACACTTTTATAGAGTACTTAGTAGTATATATAGAGCTCAATATTGTTAGACTGTTAAATGTTAATTAATGAGATTATCAATCATATATATATATATACACACACTCAGAACTTCAATTTTTTTTCCTTCATTTCAATGTATATGTATCTTTTCAATTTTTACAGTTGGTAATCTTTACTTACGAGTTACAAGTCCTACTCGATAGTATTACTTTGTGTACGTAGTGGCCTCCTTGTTTAATCATAGGTCTATCCATGTAGTGTACCGTACTCTAACTGTATAATTTGGGATTGAGACTTTGTTGTTGTTGTTGTTTTTGTGTTCTTGTAGTTGTCGTTACATTAAAAAAAACGTATACATTAGTACTACAAAGGAAAGTATAATAATTTCTTATGAGAAAATGTATATGGTTCTCAACAATATTGATGCCATTTGGTCTCTTTCACATTTGATGCGTTGGTGGATGGAAGGGGTGTGTGTGTGTGTTTTTTTTTAAGGGAATTCTTGTTTGATCGAGGCATTGATTTTTGTTTCAATTTGCTTAAATTTTTCTTTGTAGATTCGGTTTTTAATTAGTTTTTTTAGCTATTTTCTTAATTAAGTTGCATCACCCCACGCTGCCGTTGTCGCTGCCCGCGCCGCCCTCGCCAGCTACCCCTACCTTTGTCGTTGTCGAAGATGAACTAAAATAGTTTTGGTATGTATATGTATTTATAATTATTTTATTTATTTCTTAAATTTCATTAAAATTGTTCCTATTGTTGCTTTGTGGTGTTTGATTTTTTATTATTTATCAAAATCATTATTTTGTGTGGCTTTTTTAATAAAAGGACTTTGCAAACATTATGAAATTGTGGAGCGTTTTTATAGACGAAACTTAGTTGGTACCTTTGTCAAATTGAATTACTTGGGAATTACTTTGTCAGATCAATTGTTCCAAGTAATCAATAAATTGACTTGGAAATATCATACTTTGTTGGTACCTTTTACTTTTGGCGGTGATCAATTTGAGTTTATTGATCTTCAACTCACTATTGACCTCAACAATACAATAGAGGAAGTAGAAATTAGATTATGTGGTACATAGAGTAGTATTGGCTTATTATTTGGTTTGCATCACAAATGTCGTGAATGAATAATAAACACTCATATATATGATTTTTTTTGCATTTAAAAGTTAAACATGTGCCTCCGTGTTAACGAATATTATTAACTCTATAAAACATAAATTGGAGAAATGAAATTGGACTTTAATGGTCGTTTCAAGGATCATGAAGAAGATGGATGCTATGACATTTTATCAAGCTACCATCAATCTGTTTTAACATCCAAAGCCAAAGTTCATCTTCTTTCACCCACTTGAATGAACCCAATCTATTTTCAAACTTCAATCATTAAATTTCTTTGTTTTAAGTGTTTTGTTTTGTTTCTTTGTAATTTTGATTGTTTGTTCTCATTGACAAAACTTGATAATTTGTTCTTATTGGTAGAATTTAACCGTTCATTTTTTATTTTTTTTGGATGATTGGTAGAATTTAATCGTTTTGTCCATTCCTCTTTTAAGTCACATTTACAAGTAGAAAAGACACAACATATTATGTATTGTTTGAAGGAGAATTTGCATTATAGGCCATTTGGAATTTGACTTTGTTATTCTTGTCTATGTTTATTTTTCTTTCTTTTTTTGAGAAATTTGGCCATGTTTTTTTTTTTTTTTTCATGCAATAACCTTGTATGTGTTGGAAACGTAATATATCAAGGTTTTTTTTGTTCCTATATCTAACTAGAACCTAATTTGAATTGTTAACTTCTTATTATTATGAAAATCATCTTACATTATTTGGTCTAATGTACAAGTGTTATGTTAGCTTGTATGTGTTGGAATGGAATTTGAGGTTTTCATGCAATAAGCTTGTATGTGTTGGAATGATAATTGAGGTTTTTTTGTTCCTATATCTAACTAGAACCTAATTTGAATTGTTTGCTTCTTATTATTATGAAAATCATCCTACATTATTTGGTCCAATGTACAAGTGTTATATTAGCTTGTATATTTGTTGGAATGGTAATTGAGGTTTTCATTCAATAAGCTTGTATGTGTTGGAATGGTAATTGAGATTTTGTGAATGGTTACATTCCTTGATTATTTGATCCAATGTACAAGTGTTATATTAGCTTCTTATTATTATGAAAATCATCCTACAATGATATCAAGTAGGTAGTCATCTTTTAAGGCTTCTCTTTCAAAAGCTGCCTTTTTGTACAACATATACATAGCTATATTATGCTTTATTAAATTGTGTTTTAACATATTTGTGTGTGTAGCATTAAAGTGACTCATTTTCATCCTTTTCATGTTATATACATTCTATTTTGTGAATGGAGGAAGCATTGATGGAGCGACTTAATATCTCCTTCGTAAGCAATACTTTCTTCGGACCGTTGCCATCACATCCAACTGCAGCACCGACATTGGCACCGGTGCCACCACCATCATCTTTGCGACCACCTCCAATACCAACATCGACACCGGTGGCACCACTTTCAGCACCTCCTCTGACATCAACACATGATTTGGGCGACGAGAATGAGTCATCCCATTTGGATGAACTTGATGACTTGTAGTCATGTATATGGTGACTTTTTGTTGTATTGTGTTTTGTTTTGCTATTTCGATACTTTGTTTAGGTCTTTCTTATATTATGTAGAACATTTTAATTTTAAAACTGTTTTTAGGCTTCTTACGAGTTTTTTAAAATCGTTTTACTGATTTAAAAAAAACGTTTTTTTTTTTTTTTTTTTTTTTTTTTTTGTAATTACCTACGGGTTTAGCGAGGGTAATCTCTCGCTATTTGTTAGGAAATTACGTCACTCAACCAGGTTTGCAACAGAAATAGTAACGAGAATCCCTTGCACTCGTAAATTTGCAACAAATTTAGCAACGACTTTCCCTTGCAAATTAGCAAAAGCGTCAATCCATTGCTATTTGAGGATCAAATTGGGTACGTCGAATGGCGACGAGTTGTGCCTCACTAATTCCTCGCTATTTTGCTATGGGTTTGACACCCCATGCAAATCCAAATTAACGAGGATTAAGTAAGCAAATAGCAAGGGCTTTCTCCCTTGCTATTTTGGCCATTTTCTGTTGTGGTCGAAAACTTCAGAAATTTGAATAGGAAGCTTATCAAGATTTCACAATGGTTTTAGGTAACGTCGAGGATCCCGAAATCATTCGGAATGAAGCTTGGGGAATAAGTTCAAAGTATGTGAAAGCCAGGAAACGTTGTGTAAGGCTTTACAACCAACTTTGAGTTGGTTAGGTGGTAAGTAAACATTACAGTGATCTTTAGTATTTATTGAATATCTTTGTACCTGTAATCGCACCACAGTCTGCACAGTGCATTTCATCATTGTTGTTCATGCATACACAGAGAGATTGAGGGGGATAAGCTTGTTTTCGAGTCAGGGTTGGTTGAAACTAGATTTCAGTCTTACCTCTAACATCGTTTAGTGTGACTAGCGAAGTGAATTACATATCATGTTGTCGCATATAGCTATTCTTATCTCTATATTTCATGATCTTTTAATACTGTCTATGTATTATTTTTGAAAGTCAACATCTGATTATAGTTAGGAGACAACAACAAAGTGAATTAGATGCCATGTTGTCGCATATGTCTTATTGTTTATTTGAAAATGCAATTACATATCTCTATGTATCAGACTAACAATTGCAGGAGTACAGATCAATGTAGGAATTTACTTACCCGACATCTTTGAGTAAAGCGTCACATTATGTATGAAGACAAGGGACAAATGAACAAGACTCGAAGATTGTGGTGATTGTTTTTAAAATTTAAAGTAAATTCTTGCTTTAAATTGTATATATATATATATATATATTTGGAATTGTTGGGGTGAGTGGAGGACGTGAAGTTTCATTAAATGGTTATGAGAGTCTCATAAACTAGTTTAAAATATGTTGAAAGGTTTATGTTTCAATTTTGGCCTATTTGGGATAGTAAAGTAGTGATTAAGCTAGCGGAGGCTCTAAGTTAGTTTATAAATTTTAATTTGCTAAATATCGTGAATTGCGGTGAGTTATGAGTCCTTCTAGGCCTTTTCCTAATTCTGCTGTCTATTAGGTAGAAGTTTTTCGGCATGCCACTTTTGGGGGGGTGCTGCAGAGATTTTTACAAAATACGGAGAATAATTCGTAAGATTTCCTAATTTTCTCCAATTGAATAAATCATGAATTGAGTTTCATTGAGAATATAAATTTAGTTTTGGAGCCTTATAATGGATTAAAATAATTATTATTTTGATGTCAAAGTTGAAAGAATGGATTAGGCTAACTAGATTATCAGAGTATTAAGATAATCTAGGCCAGTCATTTGTCTTAATGACGATAGGGCTGATATGGGTAAAGTTTAAAAGGAAGTTCACCCAAAAGTAATTTCGCCTTCGGTTCTGAAGATGAAAAGGATTGAGTTCCAGAGCATCAGACATTATATTGGGGAGTCGGTGATGCCGTACATGGGGAGATTCCTACCATTAGTAGAGTATGTTGGGGATATTGCCGATATAGATGTCCAACAGGCACAACATTTCATGGACGGTCTACTAAGGGACATCGGAGGTATTGCTGTGAGCACAAAGCCAGAAAGCCTACATAGAGCTTAAGGGAAGAGTTTGGTCAGAGAGACTTATCTAAGCACTCAACCTGAGGATGTTACAGCTCCACTGGCACCATTACAGTCGAAGTACATATCAGATCCAAAGAGGAAAAATAACATGCAATCAGGCCCAGAGAGTTTCGACCACAGGGTATGGGATCAGTAGCTTCACCTGCACAGCTAACGCGCACCGCACACAGAGTTACGATACCCTACCACAGGAACCAGCACAGTAAGTACCACAAGCATCAGTATCAATAGTGTAAGGGTATACACATAGGCAGTGGACAGAGATATAGACAGGGCCAGGGGCAGAGATATGGTTAGGGACAGGGACATAGGTCCACTAAGACACAAGGACAGAGGATTCCACTAAGATTAGGGCCACGCAGGGCGTATTTTGAGCGCGTCCAGATAAGTCATTTTGTTAGTACTTGTCCTCGACTGGGCAATGGACATCCATAGAAAAGCAGAGAGCGAGTTCGTATTGTCTCCGTACCAGACCCAGTTGCCACACGTAACTTGATTGAGGGTATAATTTATTTTCGCAGTTGACTTATGCATATTATGATTGGTTCGGGGTCTACAATGTCATTTATTTCTAATCGTATGGTTGATGAGTTAAAATTGATACCTAATAGGCTAGAGCAACCCTTGATCCTCAGCACGGTTGTTTGAGACAAGATATACCTGAACCTACTATGTGTTGACCACTCAGTTGAAATAGAGGGCCAAGTGATGCCAGCGGATTTGTGGGTGTTGAAGTTCCTAGAGTTTGACGCCTTACTAGGCATGGATTGGTTAGCTGCATACCACACACAACTATAGTGTTTCGGCAAGGTTGTTACGTTACCCGTCTACCCATTTTGGTATCTAGCACAAGGCTTAACCATCATACTAAGTCCCTAATTATGAAATCATAAAAATGTTGAGCTACGGACTCGAGTGAGTATTTCTCCTACTTTTTCCTAAGTTTCAAGTCAAAAAGGCAAGCATAATGTACTCGTCCAACAACCAAAGGCATGAAACAAAGTTTCAAGGATGACTCTAAACAATATAATAATGAAAATTATACTAAATACATACATGAAAGTGTATCAACTCCTAACGAAGTGAGATAGATGAGTATGGAGGAAAAGAAATGGAAGAAATGAATGAATAAGAGATATCAAACACCACCAATAAAGAAATGGAAGAAATGAATGAATAAGAGTCCAACAACCACATATAGTCGCATATAATTGAAAAAAATTTAAACGATCTCACCTGCGGTCTTTCGCAAAGCAATCCATCCTACTCAATCCACAAATCATAAAGTACCCCCAAACTTATTCCGAACCTTGTCCTCAAGGTTCAAAACAAGTCAAGGAATCCATGCAACAAAAAGACAAAGAATAGTGGTGAAAAAGAATATGGATAAAATAAGAAGATGATACAAGTGCACGCATAACAAAAGTCTCCAAAAACTAGTGAATGCTCAAATCTCGCATGTCTAGGTGACTAAGGAAACTATGAAATAAAATTATCATAAAAAGAGCAAGAACTAATCAGCATAGGAGTTAATTCAAATGATTCCTATCAAATCTTGCGAGCCCGAGTCTTTCAACTACGGGTGAAGTCAACAAGATGATGGAATGAGGTTTAGGGTTTTGGGTCTACTTAAAGACCCGCCACTAATGTGGCGACTTAAGTTGGATATGTCCCAACCAAGTCTCAAAACACCTAAATCTCTAATAATATGTTAATTCCTAAAAAAGAATATGCTCAAATTACTCCAAAAACAATGTAATCCATAGTCAAACCTAGCAAAACTCGGGGGTGGTCTAGTGCCATCGGTGCTCATCAAACATTCATTACACCCGCAAAAATCCACGAGACCAAGTTAGGACTTTATTAAACATAAACAAAAAAATTAAAACTAAATTAAAACTGAAATAAATGCAATAAAAATAAAAACAAAGTCGGGCCGCCTCCCAACGACGAGCGCTTTCTTTTAAGTCTTTGGCTAGACTTGCTTTGATTTATCACGTGATGCCCTCTCCTTTCGAGATATCAACAACAAATGGCGCATCAACATATTTGGGCAATGCATCATGCACGCCCTCCTTCGTAATTGGGAGCTCATTCGGGACCTCTAACACAAAAGAATACGTCGAGTCATGGTCATCCAACACAAAGGTGTCGGCAAGTAGTGTAGAAAATCCGCGAACGCTCCTTTACGTCCACCCCTTGCAAGGTCTAACAAATATGCATGGGAGGGTGGGTGGTTTCACCAACACCGAGAGGTTGGTCTTCCTTGTTCTCTTTCGGGGCTCCTCCGACCTCTTTGAAATGACTTCAATTTCTTTCTCGCCTTCATCATCGTCATATTGTGCAATAGTAATGTCTCGGCTCATGTGAAGAAACGTCTAGTGTTTCCTCCGGTTCGCTCAAATGCTCGTCCACAATTGAGAACTTATCAAACTCAACACTTTTAGATGTATCAAGCATTCACAGCCTCATCTCGAGTCAAAAATCGGTTGCAAAGACAACTCTTCCTCATCCATTAAATGCTCAAGTATAGCGGTAACTTGAGTTTCGAATTTTGCAACTTTGATTTCATATCTGCATATCCTCCCCGCTGAGGGGGCTGAGTGGTGCTTTGAGAAAGCCAATCGGAGATCATATTTCTCTCAATGTCTCGCAATGGTTCTCCGTTCATGTTGATGACTTTGTTGAAAAGTTGGTTCTCTGAAGATCAAGTCATTCATCATGTCTCGTATAGGCCTCTTTTCATGTTGAGGAATCTGTGGACTTCGCTTAGACATATAGAAGTTGGGTTGTGGTGATGCATAAGTGGAACCATGATGATTCTTATACTTCGAATAAGGACAAGCATACGTGGGATGAAAGCACTCCCCACAATTTCCACAAACCCTGACCTGTTGCACAAAAGATTGCGAGTTAGAAAATTGATGTTCATTATTTGACATACCTACCCCATTCACAGCATGATAGTATGAGTCTTCGAATCGACCATAATTATGGGTGTAGGAGGCCATTATGGAATTGCCTGCAAAAATGTTAGAAACAAGGAACTAGATACAAAATAATGAAAAAATCCAAAGAAAAATAAAAATAAAAAATAAAAAAATAAAAACCAAAGAAAGAAAAAAAAAAACAATCCCAAGAACAACGGCGCCAAAAATGACGCATGGCCGAACGCGTCAATAATATTTAAAATAACCTAGTTTCGGCAAGGTTGTTACGTTTCGGCTTCCAGATCTGACAGAGTTCAATTTTCAAGGGATTGCGACTACATTACCAATTACAGAGGCATAGTGGCTACGAGCATAGCTGTTAAGACTTTTGCTTGCATCATGAGTACGACAGAGAGAGTTGAGATTAGGATTGAGGAGGTACCTGTTGTATGTGAGTATTCAGACGTTTTCTCGTAGATCTATAATGGTTATCATCGCCTAGAGAGATTGATTTCATCATTGATTTGGTCTGGGGGACCAAACTAATATCGATTCCACTGTACAGGATGGCTCAAAAGGAGTTAGAGAAGCTGAGGACCCAGCTAGATGAGTTGTTAGAGTTAGGATTTATCCGTCCGAGCATGTCACCATAGGGCTTGTCAAAAAGAAAGATGACAGTTTGAGACTTTGCATTAACTACTGACGGCTCAACAGAGTTACGGTGATGAACAAATATCTACTCCTACGCATTGATGACTTTTTCGATCAGTTGATACGGGTACAGTGGTTCTCGTAGATTGATTTGAGATCGGGATACCACCAGTTGAGGATTCGAGATGAGGATAGGGAGAAGATTGCTTTCTGCACGAGATATGGGCACTACCAGTTCATTGTCATGTCTTTTGGGATGACGAATGCCCCGACGATGTTCATGGATCTTATGCACCAAATATTGAGAAAGTTTTTGGATAAATTTGTGAGAGTGTTCATCGACGACATTCTCATTTATTCCAGCACCCGTAAGTATCACGAGCGACACCTCTGGACATTCCTATAGACTTTGAGAGAGCAGAGAATGTACGCTAAATTATAGCAGACACATTGAGCTAGAGAGGAGCAGACCTATAGATAGTGACTTGGCACATGACACATGAATATGGGTTACTTGAGGCAGTTGATTTGATGAATTCAATTGATATATTGACCAATACCATAGTGTTTAATTGTGACAGATAAAGACTCATACAATGTCTATACAAAGTGTGCTTAAAGGTCAGTGGGCAGATGAGTAGTACCAAAAGTTTAGCGAGTTAGCTCAAAGTCCTGATCACTCAGACTGGAGTCAGTCGACATACTCATGCCTGAGATTTAGAGGGAGACTGAGGATTCCATTTGTGGCTGAGATTTACGATCAGATACTTCAGGAGGCTCACCGCTCAAGTTTTACGATTCATTCAGGTCCGACCAAAATGTATGTGAATATGCGTCATATATTATGGTGGTCGGGGATGAAGATCGATGTTATGATTACATTCAAGTGTGTGAGATGTGCCAGCGAGTTAAGGCTAAACATCGGAGACCCGGATGATCATTACAACCACTTCCCATTCCTCTGTGAAGTAGGAGCATATTGCCATGGATTTTGTTAATGGATTACCTCGACCTCAACGCGACCATGATAGCATCTAGGTGATAGTGGGTAGGCTTACTAAATCCGCGCACTTCTTACTAGTATCGACATAGCATAAATAGTGGATAAGTTAGCTAGTTTGTATGAGCTGGAGATCATTAGATTATACAGATTTCCATTATCAATTATGTCTGATAGAGGATCGCAGTTTACATCACACATTTGGCACAACATGTAGGCACAGTTTGGCACCAGATTGGAATTGAGTACGACTTATCACCCACCAATTGATGTGTAGTAGGAGCAGTTGATTGAGGTGTTAGAGGATATGTTTCGTATGTTTGTGTTGAAGTATGGTGGTTCTTAAAAGGAGTACCTTCATTTGTGTGAATTTGCTTATAATAACAGTTATCAGACCAGTATTGGGATTGCACCATTTGAGGCACTTTACGGCAAGCCATGCAGTTCTCCATCGCGTTGGGCAGAGCCCGAGGATATGCTAGTTATTAGGCCAGAGATTGTGGTGGATCACACAAAAAAGATATGAAAGATCAGACTACGTCTGAAAGGTGCGCGGGAGAGACAAAATATTACTACAAGTACCACAGTGAGTTAGAGTATGATGAGGGAGCCTATGTGTATTTGAAGGTCTCGCCTCTTAAGGGACACAAGAGATTTGGAATCAAAGGAAAGTTTACGCTAATTCATTGGTTCTTTCAAGGACAAGAGGAGAGTCGGTAAGGTTGCATATGAGTTAGATTTACTGCCTCAGTTAGCCGAGATCCACTTTGTATTTCATATTTCGATGCTTCAACTAGATAGGTCGAGAGGAGGTGTACGACCAATGGTGGATCTGAGTCAGAAAGATATGACAGAGGAAATTACTTACAAGGAACAACCTATTCTGATATTGGATTGCCAGGTGAAGATACTAGGGAATAAGGACATCCCGTCAGTCCTCGTCATATGGCAACATCACAAAGACGATGAGCTGACTTAAGAACTAGAGTCTTATATGCGCGAACACTTTCCATACCTATTTTGATTTCGGTAAGTTTCGTTCTAAATTTATTCAATTTCGAGGACGAAATTCTTATTATCTAGGAAGACTGTAACGGCCCTAAGACTTTAACTCATGCCAAGTGACATTTCAGGACTGTGACCTGGACCTATTTTGATGTGGCATACTCGGTTAACCTTCGAGAGTCAACATCGATGTATTTTACTTTTTTGCGATGTGTATTAACTATCTAAAATAAATGCACATAATTTAATAATTTTATTTTGATCCATGGTTTATGCGAGAGAGTTTTCTTGAGATGCACACGTGTGAATGAGATTAGTTTGACGAGTCTCAAAAACTTTAAACAAATATTTAATAGCTCAATTTATGGATTAATGACCAAATTAAGGTAAGGACTAAGTTGAGTGATTGGCGTAATTTGAAAAAAAAATCATATGGGTGTGATTATGATTTAATAAATTGAGAGGATTTGTAAGTCAATTTATGAATAAGAAATATGAAATTAAATAATGAATTATTAGGATTCAAAATCTTATAATGTTGGAGAAGATAAAACTTGAGTTTTCTAAATAAAAGACTAAATAATTTGTTTGTCTAAGTCATGGAAGCCAATGAGTGGTGGTAATAAAGCCACTTGGAATAGATGGAGAAATAAGTATAGACCACTCACTTGTAGTTTCATTTTCTCTCTTTTGTGTGAAGTGAATAAGTTGACAGTGAGAAAGGAAGGGAAAACTTAAGAAGTGGGTGCAACACTAAGAGAAGCTAGGAAACTAGATAACTCATCTTCCTCTTTAACCTCTTGTAAATCCTTAACTTAATTGTGGTTATATATTGTAGTGGGTTCTTTGTGAAATTTCATAGAGTAAAAAGTGAGTTCATATTTGGGGGTTTTATTGTAGAAAAATAAATGAGGATTTTGGAGGGGCTCGATGGTCCCATTATACGCGTCGATATGCTGCCATTTATGGCAGAAAATTTTTACTGCCATTAAAATAAAATAATTAAATTATGTGCATTTATTTTAGATAGGTAAACACACATTACAAAAAATCTTCAGTGTCGACTCCCGAGGGTTGACCGAGTACGCAACATCATGACAGGTCCAAGTCACAGTCTTGAAATGTCACATGGCACGGGTTAAAATTTTATGGTCGTTACAATTAGAGAAATATGAGAACTTTCATTCCATCATGGTATGTGTCATTACATGAATGCGGCCTCTTTATATAGGCCCTTGGTAAGATCAAAGGGCACAAGTCACATTTCCAAACATAATTGTAATAATAACTTACATAAAGTAAGTAGGTGTTACATGAAGTTAGTGAAATATAAAGAGTTGTATATATAGTAAGAGTCATCCACATCTAATTACATTTACAACATTCCCATTTGGATGACACTTGTTAAGAGAATATATATATATGTCTCGTTAAAATCTTTACTAGAAAAAAACGCAGTAGAAAAAATCTAGTAAAGGAAAAAGAGTATATTGTTTTCATTAATCTTGACGGAATACAATATTGATAGGATAGCATCATTAAAAAAAATCTCGCCAAAAAAACCTAGTGGAATAAAACCAAAACGAAGAGTTGTGAAGAGTATATTGTTCTCATCAATTTCAAAGTCTTCGAATTGGTGAAGAGTTGCATCTCGCAAATAAGTTTAATGAAATTTTAGTATCTGGTCTTTTACGCCTTAAGCATTTTGTTGGTTCTTATGCATTTTGTTGCACAGTGACATCATTTCCTATCTGAATCTTTAATGTTGGAACATATAATTTTTTTCACTCTTTTATATTAGTAATTGCATCAAGTAATTGACTCATAACTTGTTGCTAATGAATGATCATTCGGACTTCAAGTTCATATTAATTTATACATGGATTATAAAGCAATAAGTTTGATGCGGCTAAAGTAATTTCACGTCATTCCTTTTGAATTGGATTATATATATCCCTTTAATAGTGGAAAAATTACTTAAAGAAATTGACAATTAATAAGATATGTTGTAAATAAATCTCCTATTATGGGCTCAAGGCATCTTATAATATGATTAATAGAGAGTTAAATCAATATAGGTCTCCCATTGATTTGCCTTAAGATAATCACTAGCTGATAAAAAATGTGGTTCCATAAAGATGTTCATGTGAATTTACAATATTTTTGCATTATTGATGATTCTAGATGATTATAAATATCATTCCACATTATGAATGTCATTAGATCATTTGATTAATGACGACATTTGTTTCAATGTGCTTTATAAATTCCAGAAGCTAAAGCTGAGAATTTTATCCTCATATTAAATCATAATCATAGAGAGAGATTTTCTATTATTCAAAATAATTTTTTTTTAGACAAGACATTAACAATATAATTGTTGTACCAAATGCTGCCTGAATTTTAGCCTCCACTAAGTTCAAATTCGAGAAATATTCTCTTTTTTATTATCGTGTGCATGTACAACAGTAAGCAAGACAAAAATTCATCATCTTTATTTAACTCACGACTTGAACACATCTCAAAGTTTCAATTTTAATAAGCTATTTTCAATAATAAAATTCATAATTTTTTTTGCCTTTGATTTGAAGGCTTGGTAAAAGTCACTAAAATATTTAGGCATATGGAAAAATATAATCAATATGGCTTAATGGCCTTTCATATGTGACATAACTTATCACAATTTAGAGCATGACCATAGTCGACGACTTTACTCATTTATATTTCATGTGGTGCACCACTTTTAGTGGAATTATTAATATGCAATTTACTAGATCCTTTCACTTTTTTCACGTCCATAATTTTATCATTGAGACCATGGTCATTTTATCATGCAACATATGCTTCAAGAAACTTGACCTTTAGGACGAGAGTGATATTATACATATAATATCTCATTATTTTACTCAACTACCATGAGGCAAGAAATCAATTCATAATATTTATATTGAATTGATAGACGCGCTCAATATTTTTTTGCAATAATATTTGAAGCGTACCACATGATTTTTTCTATCATTGCCACATCGGTCACGTTTTTGCATACCCTCAACCAAGAGGTAATTAAAATTTAAGAGTTATAATTCATATTTGACTGATATAAGTATTGTAGCTTGAGACCCAACCACTCATTTTGAGCTTTTTGGAACATCACCAATTTTGGTTTTTATATTCATAGCTTCATAAGGTGAAAGGACAATATAAAGTGAAATATTCACTTTTCAAATCTCTATATATAGATATATTGACCAAAGATATAGGTGCTTGTCGCACCATCATGCATAGATGCTTTATGGAATAAATTTAGCATTTATAACAAAGTAGTTCTTGTTAATAATATTTTGGCAACATATTTGATCAAGTATAATATTTTAGAAAAACAAAAACAACATAAACTATATTCTTTTTTATGTAAAATACGTAATATACGATTAAACACATGATCACAACTTGATTATTTTTTATATACAAAATATAATACTTCTAAGTGTTGGTGGGAGAACCTCCAGGTTGGGTGGCGAGATGAAGTCTACTTAACAACCATGCCTCCTTGAACAACATAATTCGTCTTCCTTTCAATGTTTAGCTTTACCGGGGATAAAGCTTACCCATTATCAACTCAAACTTATAGTATTATTTGTATTATAAAAATAAAAAATAGAACATTGTTAATCGTTAATAATTTTATGAGAAAACTATGTCACTTATTGGTTTTTGATTTATGATGTAGAAGATCATACAAAGACACTACTACAGAGAATACTTTCATAATCGGTGTGACATATTGCGTCGTGCATAGATAATATATACATGATATTTTATAAAATATTTTATGATACGTGGCGTTGTTAGCACCAGATGAATTTGTCCATAGATAAAGCCAATAACCCTGTATTTTCTGGTTTCTTGCCTATATATTGTTAATATATCTTTTTTATTTAAAGTAATGTATGCACATGTGAATGATGCATTTAATAAAATATATAAATTACACATATGTTAAAATGAATAAATTACTCATATGTTAAAATGTTGTGTAAATAGTTGAAAGTTAATTTTTCCTCTCCTTCTGTAGAGAGGTTGTGATTCTCCTTTACTTTGTCGAGAGGCTAAATGAATACTCAGTTTCAAAAACTCTTCTTTGAAGAAGATAGAGATGATGAGTTGATTCTCAACTTCAGTGGTGAAGAAGAGAATGAGGCGTTTGCAAATCTTGATCTTGTAGGCATATTTCACACAGATAAGATTATCAACTTTCCAGCAATGAAGAATAGGATTGCGAATCTGTGGCACCCTATTCAAGGCATGACCGAATGTCCACCTCAGAGATTTATCTTCCAAATCATCAAGTAGATCTCAACAATGTGTTAAAAAGGGTCCATAATGTAACGACCTAAGTTTCTAATAGCAAATTTGTACGTAATTAAGGGACACCGAACCGTGATGTGGCCGAGAGCGGGTACACGGTCCCAATACTCGGCATGAGAATCGAGAAATATATTACTTTTGAGTGATGGATGCCCAAAGTAGTGTATGTGTGTACGCTATACGCAAATGTTTTATTTGTTTTGAGTAGTTTTTAATTCGATGCGCAAGCAGAGAAAGGCCTCGAGATGCGTGTCAGCATGGGACTGGGGTAGAGAATGTGGTGTAAAGTCTTAAATTAGTTAATGTGATTGAAAATAGTTAATTTGATGTGTCTATATTTGTTTTGTATTAATGTGATCTAAGTTAATAAAATTAAAACAATATACATCGAGATACGTGTGAACAACATCACAAGGCAAATTGAGTTAAAGTGTGTGTTAAAAGAGATGAGTTAGTGGGTAAGTTAGTGGATTGTTGGATAAGAATAGTCATTAGGTTTTTCTAGAGATGGGTGTACACATGAGGATCAATGGTCTCAAATTCACCTCACTATTATATATAAGGATGAAATGGGTTTTGCCTTGCAAATCACTTTCATTTCAATCAAAAGAAGAAGAAAAAGATCTAGAGAGAGAGATCAATAGATTTGTGAGGAAATTATGATGAATTGGGAGGTGGGGATCAAGGACTAGAAGGAACTACTACTAGGTAAGCTAACCAACATCATCATTTTGTTTAAAGTTGTCAAAAAATATAAGTTTTGGTACAGTTCTAATTTTTTAGCAATTTTAGTGGGCAAATGACTTTGTTTTCAAAATCTAATTCCATATTTGGATTCCTTGTAAAATTCCACTAATGCTACTATAGAAAAAATTCTGGATTTGGATTTGCTTTCATTAAGTTATGAATTTCTGAAGTTGTAAGAAAAAATTAGAAATGTTGCATGTTGTATTATGAACTAGCCTCTGTCATTTGGTCATAACTTCCTCAATTTAAATTTAAATGAACCGATTCTAGTGGCATTTGAAAGCTAACTCAAAAGGAAAAAACTGTTGCCTGCTAAAATATTTTGAAATTCAAATATTTTCACGTCTAAAAATCTTCTACAACTTTGACGATGAATCTAGAATTTATGGTTTTACTATTTTGCTAATGTTATATTGTTTGAGAACAACTCCCTCAATTTTTATCGGATTAGGCTCATCTTTTAGTATGATGTTCTAGAATATGTTTTTAGGCTTCAGTAAAAAATCATGAGTTTTGAACTTATGGTTTAGGAGAAATGATTACTAAGTTGTTGGTCAGAATCTGAAGCTGTTTTGAGTCATTGTGGTAAAACTTCCATATCTCCTTCAATTCTTATCGAAACTACGCAAACCTTATAATTCTGGAAAGCTAAGAAATAGGTCTAAACATTTCCCTCTAGACTACAATACGTAATTTTAATGCTTTGGTAATTGAAATCAACTCACAAGTTGTTGCACCAAAACTGTCGTTATCTATTAAAGTAGATTTCAACATAAACAAAGTATTAAGGGGGTTGATTGTGAAACATTAGAATTTATAACCAACCAACCTAAAACAAGTTAAATCAAATTTATTAGGATACCACGTGAGCTTAAAGAGGACTTACAGGGTGTGGAACGCGAGTTTGGAGTGGTCGAAAACCAGTATATGCTAGGAATTGCGTGCATTTAAGGTAAGTAAGCATGTTGAGGCAATTATCTCCATTTCATTCCATTATTGAGTTGATATTCAATCATTTGAGTTGTTTTAATGATGATCTTATATTTCTAATGTCATACCTTGTTTATATTTTCATGTCTATGATTTCTTTGGTTATGATTATCATGTGATGACTTGTAGCATGACATTCTTTGTTTTATTTTCGATATATGATTGGATTCCTTTGGTGTTGTTATTTTTCAAGCCATCAACTTGTCTTCTAAATAGCATGTTGTAACTTGTTTGATTGTCTTATTGGTGTATGTACACACCCATACCATTATACTTGTTGCGTGACACTTGTTTGTATAGTCTACAACATGAACAATTTCGATAGGCATGACCTGAGGAGCCCACCTATATATGCACCTTAACCTTATGAGTTGCACGATACCTAGGGTTAAAGTCCCTATAGTTATCAGCACTCTACACAGCTGATATAGTTCCATTTTATGAAATGCGCTGCTCACGGGGTTAGAGTCCCTAGGGTATCGACATTACTCACAAGTGTTGTTATTAGCGTTGCACACGGGGTTAGAGAACCTAGAGATTTCGCCTGACCTAAAATTAGATTTGCATGTTTTATATGTTTATTATTCATTGTAGAAGCTTCGCAACTATTTGTATACCTTCCTTTCGGCTTGTCTTTCTTCATAGCTATTGTATGCATTCAGTTATCGTTCTTTGTATATCTTGGAAATATGGATGAATAGCCTTCAGGTTTTACTTTGTGCTTTACCGTACTCACCATCTTTTTCATGACGAAGGGTGCAGGTACTTCGAGTAGTAGAACAGGGAAGGAGAAGATCGACAACTAATTCTGAGCCATCGGTTAATAGTTCTTGCTACTTTTATAGGTGATCATTTTGTGTATTTATTACTTACGTCTTTTTGTATAACGGGTTGTATATTGGGCTGAGAGACTTGACTTCCCTACTGGTGCATGTATTACTTTGGTTAGTTTTATATAATCGTCTATTTACCTGGTTTCCACAATAGGTGTTTTTATAAATGTTTTCGCTAATTTTATTAAATCTTCCGCTGATAATATTAAGATGATAATGACTTTGTACTTAACTCTGAAAATCATATTTAATATGGAAAATGAATAATACATATGTTGAACACGTGTAATGAGGTGAATGAAACGAGAATGCTGACTAATACGTTGTTAAGTCCTACATGGCATGGGTTATGGCTTAATGACGAGATTAGGTTGGGTGGTTCCGGTTTTGGGAACCGAGCCATCACACCGGACATTTAATGGGTTTGTCCTTCTAGGCAGACTCGAGGAAGGGGTCAATCCTAGGGATATTCATTTATCTCATATCTTAATATGGGTATTGATCTATGATATTCCATTGGGTTATTTTTCTAAAGCAGTCGGGAAACAACTCTAGGATTTTATTGGTTATTTCAAGAGTATGATGAACGAAATGGTGTTAGCAGCTGGAAAGATTTCATGTGGATCAGGGTTCTTATAGATGTAAACAAGCCACTGAAAAGAGCCAAGAAAATCAAACTGAAGGGAGGGAGGTTAGCGGGTGTGATGACCCAGTCCCCCACGAATTGGGCCCCGCCTGGCCTAAACCTGCGTGGACCCCCGAGTCAGCCTTCGCAAGGTCAACGCAAGCCTAGTAAGCTTTCCATTTACATTATCATTGTTGATTCAATGATTTATAGTTGAGTTATTAGGCTTTGCAAGTTTTAATATCAAGCAGCGGAATTGACGTATCAATTTAAATAACTCAAAGAAGATAGATGAGTCGAAACGACCTATATGTGTGGAACCATACAATATATAGATAATCATGCATATCTGGTGAACGAGTATAGGGATATACAATATACATGAATCTATCACTCAAAACCCCAAAATATCCCAAATGTTCTCAAAATATGATATAAGTCATACATAAGCCAAAAACCTACAAAAGTAGCAAAAGGAGGGTCGCTCTAATGTCCTCAGAGTAAATCACCAGTCTACGTCACCTTTCTCTTGCTCGATTTGGGATATGCAATTGTCACCAAGGGAGACAATTAGAGTGAGTAAAGCTAGAAAGATATCGATAGTAATGCATGAGTGATATAAAATAGTCCGAGAATCATACGAGCAGTAAATAAAGTGAATGAAATATAAAATGCATGATAATAAGACCGGAAGAATATGAACTTCGAGAAACGAGTGTTACGAAAACTAAAAGAGAGGTGTCAAAGTAGCACAAACCACCAAATGCGGGTGCCACAACGTTGAGGTCATAGAGTCACGGCAGGGCCCGGTAGACCTGGGTCATAGAATGCGGCAGTGATTGCATAACCTAGACGTCGCGAATGAGAGATATCAACGATGCCCTGAGTAACAACAAATCATTTCGACCAAATCTAGTGAATCGAGGTCATGTCCCTAGTTGCAAGCCGACAACCACACTCTGGAGACACATTCCTGTCACACTTGGCCTTCGGACACTCATAATAGGAATGTGATTATATGGAAAAGCCAGTTCACAATTTAAAGAATGAAGAAACAAAAATGAATTACTATGGATATCCTTGCTGGTTTACTTACCTCACGCTACGAAAATACGTACTCCCGCGGTTCCCACACGCCTCCAAATTAGTTCTCGATACCCGACTTTGATCAATTAGGTTCTTGGTATCCATTTAGTTCATTTAATTGTGTTAAAGACTGTAATTCAAAATTAACCTTAAATTTTATTTCAAACTTAGTGATTGTATTTGTGATTGGTCGATTTAAAGTTGGATAAGTCAATACTGACTGAATTGTGTTTGGTCGCTGATATAACTTGCAATTGACTGTATTCTTTCTTCGGAAAACCATTTAGACCAAGGCTACAACATCACTAGTTAGACCATAACTAACTGAGTTGGGACAATCTAGTGTAATGGTTTACAGGCAGATGAGTCTCCTACAAAAGTCCCATATGGCTCGGCCATAGGAGGCTGAGCCACGACCTACGATAATTCTAACTGACTATGTCACCCTTTAGGCTGAACCATGATTGTAACAACCACATTCAACTGTCTCAAGACATGATGAACCCAATTTGGTTGAGCCCTAATTCGCTTAAACACGTTTTGCAACAACCTCATTCGACTGTACTGAAGAATGGCTGAGCTACAACTGACTGAACTACGGTCAACTGAGCCATGACTGACTGCTGAAGTATGGCTGACCTATGAATAACTAGATTGGTATGCATTCCCACCTCAAATTAGTGAACTTATATCCTTAAATGTAACCCATTAGAGTAATGAAACTTGCTCCATTTCAAGAAAAAAGAACTAATTATTACAAGTTTTTTACTTGATTTACTTGATTCTTTACTAATCATTTATAGATGAAGAACGAATGTGATATTTATTAGTGTTCTATAACAATTGCATGGTAGAAGAACGGTCTTCAGGCATGACCATTTTATATTTGGGTATGTGCGCGCATACACATGGTAGAATCATTTATTTTAAATTTGCCGATGTATATTTTTTTAGATATGAAATGGGCAAACATGACTTGAAAATTTTAATTAAATCCTAGTATAAAGCATGTTTTATTACTTAAAACTCTTAAGTAAATGTTTACTTAGTAGGAATAATCCAAAGGAAAAAAAAATTCATGTATCAAGCCAATAATAAAACAACCCATTAGAATCAATTTTACGAACCAAGCCAAAAAAGCACACAAAAGGCTTATATCATTATTATTTTTATAATCGAAGTGTATCCACACAAAACATATTTTATGTTTATTACTTTTTTTTTAGTTCGGCTATACTCACCCCATTGTTTACTTAGTGCAACCCAACGCCCCTTTTTTACCTATATATCATATATGCCCTGATGAAAATAACTTATTTGCCCCAACAACTACCTGATTTCCCTGCTTGTCCCCAACCATCTCACGATCAATTGCACCCCACCCTACTCAAAAATTTCTTCGTTGTCGTTCGACTCCGGGAGCACGTCCATTTTTCAGAGCAAAAGACAAAACTGAGTGTTGGTGTCAACTTGTTCACGTTTATTGGCTTAGAATCCGTAGAGATGTCTTTGTTTGGGTTTGTAATGTTTGTTTTTGATTCATATTTTAGGGTTTCTACATAATCGTGATTTGAAATATGTTTGTTTGTTGAAATGGCCGAGGAACATAGTATGGAAGACAATATATCGCAAGGAGAAGTAATATTACATTTTATTTTCCATTTTCTCAGCGTAGAACCGTCTTTTTGGTTTTGAGGTAGTTCGGTGGTATAGGGCCGAAGTTGGAACCTTTTGTTAGTGTAAATGGTACTGAGCAAAAGTATGTACCTTCGGTCATATCCCACCAAAATATATTAGTTGTTGTTCGAATTTTGAAAAAATTTGGTTCGGAGGTATGGTACCTAATATTATTCGTAAATTTCTACTCTTACCAACCGAGTAATATAGTTTATGTCGGCACCTGACCACCGAACCTGAATTTCTTTATTTTAATTCGGACAACTTCAGTTTCTAAGTGAGGTAATCGAGACTTGATGGTTAAGTCAGTTCATACATACCGATTAAGCAGTGGGACAGTCGGACTGTACCAACCTAAGCAGGTTTTTTTTACATATTTTTAGATGTTTTACGATGTTGAACTGAATGAATCTTATATTATTTTGTAGTCATTACCATCTTATAGTTGATATCATGACTTTTCTAGTAATTTTGTTCCGGAAGGGCCATTCTGAATGAGGGAAGAAGCCATTACTTGACTTCAAAGAATTGCTCTCAATCTTCAGTTTGTGTTGGTCACCAAGAAATTTGTCGGTGGAGGGGGTAGTCGTAGGGGAAGGGTTTCTTTAGCTTGTGAGAGGGGTGGATTATAAAGGTGCTTGCCCAAAATTAGGCAAAGCGAGAACTCAACAAGTGGAGAAAGATTCAAAGAAAAAGAAACCAAAGTCAAAACTCCTTGCCAAGATGGGGTTGAAAGAAGAAGAAAATTCAAGATACAAGACTGGACAAAGAAATGTAATTTTCCTTTTTCCATTAAACTGAAAGAACTCCCTAATTCATTATGACATGTTAATCTTGTGAGTGGCCAGCACAACCATGACACTGGCATCTACTTGGAAGGCCACTCATACATAGGTAAATTAAATCCAGATAAGAAAGTGGTCTTGCAATAGATGACTAAGGGTAGTGTGAAGCCCCGTGAGATTCTAACTACTTTGAAGGAAATAGACAAACTGAATTCTTCAACCATTCACACAATCTACAATAAGAGGCAAAAGCAACGCCGATTGGATTCGCGGGAAGATCATAAATGCAGCAGCTCATACGCTTAATTGAGTCACATAAGTACATGTATTGGCATAGAAAAGACACAAAGAATATGGTTGGTGACTTGTTCGTGCTCATCCGGAATTCATTATGTTGTTACGGTGCTTCCCGAATGTTCTCTTGATGGATTATACTTACAAGTGGAATAGGTATCGCATGCCTCTTTTGGAAATTGTTGGGTTGCATCTACAAGTATTACATTCTCAGTTGGTTTTATATTCTTATCAAATAAGAGCAACGAGAGCTACATTTGGGCATTGTAGATTGTCAATGGATTGTAAGATCGGTCGAGGGCACCAACTGTCATTGTTACCGATAAAGAGTTGGGGCTAATCAGTACACTCAAATAAGTCTTTCTGAATAGTAGACATTTTCTATGTATTTGGCACATCAACAAAAATGTTTTGACCAAAACCTAGAAGATGTGGGCAAGGGATGAGGATTTCAGTAATTTCATTAAGAGATGGAACTCATTGATGTACGCCAAATCCGAGGGGAAATTTGAATTTGCACTACAGGAAATTCAAAATGAGTATGGTAGTAAGCGTGGTTTGCTTGCTTACTTGAATGACACAAGGGTGAGCCCTCACAAGGAATGTTGTTTCTCCACATAGACGGATGAAGTTAAGCACCTCAGTATCACAACTACTCAGAAGGTTGAATATATACACTCCGCCCTTAAACGTCATATAGAGAACTTAGCTACTAATTTTGAAACTTTATAAAAAATCATTCATGGCATGCTTGGCAACCAACACACGGCCATTAAGGTGTCATTTCAGCAAAGCTTGAATGTTGTTCGACATGATTTCACTGATCATATATACCAACTTTTAAGGGAATTTGTATCGCAGAAGGCCTTACGGTTAATTAAAGGTGAGTTCCAAATGTCAGAGAGGATAGGAATTGATGAGAAGATATGTGGTTGTCACTTACGCATGACGCACAGGCTTCCTTGTGCACACGAGATTAGAGTTTATTTACTGGTTGGCTCATCGATTCCGCTTGAGGATGTCGACATGTATTGGCAGAAGTTGAGCCTTATTCTTGATGCATTTGGTCGGTCACAATACTACTTTATTAGGGGTGGGCGGCGGTTTCGAAAAACCGCCTAAACGCTTAAACCAAACCAAACCGCGCGGTTTGGTCGGTTTTTAAATTTCGCGGTTTGGTCGCGGTTTGGAAAATGACCAAACCGCGATTCTGCGGTTTGGTCGCGGTTTCGTTTTGGGAAAACCGCGTTTAACCAAACCGAGGGCAATTTGGTAAATACAAACCAAAAAGCCAAAAACCCTAAACTCAATAACTCAAACGCTAGACCTCACGCTCTCGTTCATCCTCTTCTCCTCTTCGGCTCTTCCTCTCCGTCTCGACAATCTCCTCTTCCGTCTCCAACTCTCACCGCCGGTCGTAGTCTCCAACTCCCGCGCTCGACGATCGTCGGCCGACCGCCTCCTCTCCACCCCCACGCGCGACCGTCGACCGGATCCTCCCCCATCTCCAACCTCATCTCCAACTCTCGTTCTCCGGTCGCGCCTCCCTCCCCCCCGCGCGGCTCGACCCGGTCGCGCCTCTCCTCCTCGATCCGTCTCCAACTCTCGTTCATCAAAATCGGCGGCTCGCGCCGACCGTCTCCAACTCCCTCACCGCAACTCTCCAACTCCCACGCTCGACCGGTCGACCGCCTCCCTCCCACCCCCGCGCGCTCGACCGTCGACCGCCTCTCCACCCCCGATCCTCCCCATCTCCAACTCTCGTTCATCCAAAATCAGCGGCTCGGCGCTCGACCGTCTCCAACTCCCTCACCGGTCGACCGTCTCCAACTCCCACGCGCTCGACCGGTCGACCGCCTCCCCTCCCACAAGATGCCCCACGCGCTCGACCGTCGACCGCCTCTCCACCCCCGATCCTCCCCCCATCTCCAACTCCTCATGAAAACCGATCCGCCGCTCCTCCTCCCCCGTCTCCAACTCCTCACTGGGGTCGGGCGATCACACTTTCATGCTGAGATTCGGCAGGTGATTGAAAAGTTTAAAGGTTGTAATGAGGAGGATGCACGCTCTAGGATCATCTAACAGATTAGGGAGATTAGTGTTTCCTCATTTACACCCACCGTCGTTCCTCGAGAGAAAGTTAAAACAAAGGGGAGGCAACCTATTGCAAAAGGAAAGGGGAAAAATGAAAGCTCAAAACGAAAAGGAAAGAAGGCAAGTAAGGAGCCAAAGAAGACTGCAATGTACTTCCATAAAGAGAGACCCATCTGGATTTGAGTATGTACTCACAGAGGAGGAGTCCGCTTCTGCTAAGAAGAATTTATTCAGACCTTTGAGGTATTCGTCTGCAGCATCCGTGAAATGGAAGAATTCTTCGTCTACAACATCAGTTGATATAACATCGTTTAAGGTTCCATCAGTTAAGATTCATCCATCAGTTGAGATAGCATCATCTGAGGTTCCATCAGTTGAGCTTCCATCAGTTGAGTTAGCATTAGTTGAGATTCGTCCATTAGTTGAGCTTTGTCCATCGGTAGTGGGTCGTCCAACAAAAGTTCATAGGACACGTGGTTTATTTAAAGGCACGTCTGCCTCTTCTTCCAGAACATCATCACACTATTCGGATATGGGAGCCCCATATTGATGGGATCTTTAATGTTGATGGCGATGGTCACTGTGGGTTTCGAGTAGTGGCAAAGTGTTTAGGTTTGCCTGACAAAGATGGGTGAAGGAGTGTAAGGAAAGAGGACTTTGCCAAGTTACTTGTTGGGATCCAATGTAATAATAATGAGGCATCAGTGGAGAATTGGATGTCGCTTCTTGATATGGGACTCATTATATCTACCTCATTGAATGTGATGGTAGTTCTCATATCCATTACTTTGTGTTTGACATTCCCTCCACTCAAAAGCAAGCCACCTTCAGAATTTATCAGTCGTGTAATATTTGGAATCTCCATTGTGGACGCCATTCACTTTATTAGGGTAATTATCTCATCATTATCTATGTCATTTATTCATTCCACTTTTTGATGTTATTTTCCTTGTTATACCAACTTTTAATTATGTTGTTTCTATGTATGCTCGTTATTTAACAGGTAAGGTTGAGACCGGTTTGCCCATTACCTCCAATTTTTGCATTATGGGGCACATATGTGGATAAAAGTTTGCGCCAGTTGGTATAAGGCTTAATCACATTAGAAACCCCATCAACGAAGGATGGAGATCAATTAGGGACACCATCAGTAGTTTACTTGGATGAACTATAGGACTCATTGACCTTTTTGTAGCAGATGATAGTTGTTGAAAATATTTTGAAGTTTTTTGTTTGTAAATGTCATTTGGATTAAATACGCTTACTTACTTGAACAATGTTATGTGCTCGAAGTTCAAGTTTTTAGTTTTTTGAATGAAGACTTGAGCAATGTATGTGTTGTAGATGGTCATGATAATGTTGTGTGAGCCTCGTTCCCATGGTTACTTGCTATTAATGTTCATGTCATGTATGTTCTTTTTTGAAATGTGAATTAATTATCTACATTTTCATATTGTAAACTGTTGTGATGCACGTTCGGTACCACATGGCTGAACAACACCACTTGCACTCGATGCCCCAGGGCCGACTGAATGGAACCACACTCAATACCCCAAGGCTGAACCATGTAGTTGTAAAAATTAATTTAAGGTGCACTTATAAATATTTCGAGGTGCACCTCTTGTTCAGGTAGAACTAACCAAGTCCAAATTTTGGGTTAGGGTGCACTTATAGATTTGGTAGGCTGCACCCGAATTCAGTAATTATATGTCGAGACCAAGACTTACACTCAGTATCATAATACCGAAGCAGATATAAAATGTGTGAACTTATTTGGTTCGATGTTCGATAACCGAATGTTTATAATTTCAATCGGTTACTAGGTACCGAATTGGTTGTTTAACATAGTGGTTTGATTTGCACTAAGAGTTTCATTGGGATGCACCCTTGGTTCGTTCATATGAAACCAACCATTGGCACCTCAACTCGGTGTATGGGGACCGAGCTAGGCACTTCGCGTTCAGTAATACAACACCGAGTCTACAGATCATACTTACATAATCAAATATCAATCTAGAATCATACTAACAGCAAGCCATAAAACACCATAGTATCAAATAGCCATCTATGTCTGACAATACAGAATCAAATACCAATCTATACAACAATACAATATTAAATACTAAACCATACAACACAGTATCAAATATCAAATCATACAACACAGTATCAAATAGCCATCATTCAACACAGTTTGTAATAATGAATACAATCACTTGTTTTCTTTCTTGCCATGTCGAACTTATTTTGAACCCCAAGCATGTAACGACTCGTTATCTTAAGCTAGTGATTAGTGTTAATTCACATCTTAATTAACCCGAGTTAGGCTCGTGGTTAAGTCCGACGTACCTTGATTAGCGTGTGCATAGGTTTGCGTGTGATTTGTGTTTGTTTGGAATGTTTGTTGAATTTATAAGTTGTAGTATAAAAAGAGAATTTATATACAAGCCTATAATCAGAAAATAAATAATTAAACAATAAACAGCCAGTACACCAAGTGCGACGAGGGGTCGTGAAATGAATGTACACACCCGAGAACATTCGTAGGCATGTCCGGTGAATTTATTGGCAAGAAATACACAAAGTGTATATATATTTATATATATTTGATATATAAATATATATAATAAAACTATAAGTTTGGTTTGAATTATATGGATCGTTGGATCACCTCGATGTGAATGTAAGTGTTGATGGTGTTAAGTTTTGTGTCACTTTAAGATGTGTCACTTTAACACTTCAATCACTTGATCAGCCTCGAGATAACGTGATATGTATCTCGAGAAAAATTCATATATTTAAATCAAAAGCTTCAAACTTATCCTCATTTCATTCGATCAATTGAAATGGAGAGAAAACCAGTATTCTGGTCTTGAGGGAAGTTGATCTAAAGAATTGTTTGAGTGTGAATTGAGGAGATCAAACACAAACTAGATCAGTGATCATCATCTTGTTAAGTAAAGTTTTAAGTTTCAAGTTGAATTCCTAGGTGGGTGATGATTTCTTTGTGAATTGTTGTTGTTGATGATTCTAAATGAGTTTATACCTCATTAAAGGTCATCCCTAATGTTTTAGGAGAGTGTTGGTTGTTGTTTTGGTGATTTATGGATTGATTAGTGGCTGATGCCCTGCTCACTGTCGAGACAATGCAGGTGGAGCGCGCTCCACCTAGTAGAGGAGCGTGCACCCTTCATCAGTTGGGATGAACCCGGTTGGTAGAGCGCGCTCCATCAAGTGAGGGAGAACGCTCCCTCCCCAGAAAACATCAATTATGTTGTGTTTTAGTTGGAATTTCCTAAGGTTTTAGGGACTGACTTAAAGGTTCTAAACATAAAGTATCAGGCTTATATTAACCACAAAAAGTTTATCACAGGTTTTGGATCATCGGGAAAGCGTGAGTGACTGAGAAAGTTAGGAATTTTGTAACGGAAATCTAAACCTAGGTATGTACGGATTCACTTATCTATCAATGTTGCCTAGATATGTTAGTATATGTAGTTCATATAGTTTATGGACTGAATGGGGGATTATATACATTGTGTTGTAAATGAAAACATGTGTCTAATGTGATCTGCGAGAGTAACTCCTGAAATTGGGAATAGATTATATAGGAGATGGGTTATCTTCCCGGCCTATATGTAACTCCTACTCAGTTAGATAGGTTGCGTGGATTACATATTCACTGGAGGGTTAGGGATAGAACCATTGGACATTAATGGATTGGCTAGACGGCACATTGGCCAATTTTTGGTCTAGCAATCGTATTAATGGCGTCAATGGGTAATCGACCCCAGTTTTAAAAATAAAATGGGAATCACGGTGTAGTAGTCATTGACGGTTTGACATGCATCCGTTATATATTGGATTATATGTTGTTCGTAATCCCGTTAGCTATCTATGGTGCATGTTATTATGGCATATCGTTCTAGATTATTATATGGAATTTTGATGGGTTTGTGAATCCCTACTTACTGAGCAAGTTGGAGCGCTCATCCCAATTAACATTTCATGAAAACTGACGAGCGCTACGACTACGAGACCGAGAAGATTTAAGAGTCTTAATCTTCTCTTCGATGTAATGAATATTCACTTGTCTTATATATTTGTATTAAATTACAGTTTTGTAATATCACAAATGATGGGAGGTTTCGTATAACCGAGGTTTTATATAATCGAGGTTTTATTCCGGTTGGATTGGGTTTTGTATATCTTGTATAATATCGCGAAAAAGTTTTTTATTTCTGTTGCATTTATATTTGTTTTACATCGATATTTCATATGAAATTGTGTTTATCAGGAAATAGAAGGAGAGGCTACTGGCTCTAGTTAAGTTTGGCTGAGTTACTGGGGCTTAATTAGGATTTCAGGACGAGTATCGCCCTAATCGGGATAGGAGATGCTACAGAACATCACTGGTAATGTCGTGTTGGGATGTTCTAATTGTTCATGTATTGTCGTGTTGGGATGATCTAATTGTTCTTGTCCACGCAAATGTAGTGGTTGTAGTTGTAGTGGCATTCGTTTTCCAGACTCAACGGTAAGCTCTTTTTCAGGTAAATGAAACCAGGCCAACGCAGTATCTAGTGTTAATCTGAATCGTTACAAATAATAAAGCACTTGAGCAGAACAATTAGTACGCCATATATTTGAATGAAGTAACAAAATTCTATATGTAGTATATAGATTTTACCTCCACCAGATCGACAACGGAATCACCAATGGAGCTGTCGCCGTAGTATATAGGGTTCTCAACAATAATATGTAATTGTTCAATGAACCAATCAAGATAACTTGCTTTGCAATCCCACTCTAACTCGACCTTCTCTCCCCGACTTTCGGGTGTGAGCACATGATTATGCACCTCTCCCACATCTCAAGTTGAAAGTTGTACTTGACAATATACTTAAGGGCGGAAGGTCCTCGATTAGCTCGAATCGGCTTGTAAGAAGGGTCCGGAATCCCTTGCGCGTGGCCAAATCATCATAGGACTGTCCCGGGTGGTAAGGTTCAATCACATCCATGTACCTATTGCAACTAGTGTGGAATGCGAAGACGGGAATGGCATTGGACCTTAACTCAGAGTAGGGTCCCAAGTCACCTATTCCAAGTAGGCACTAAGTATATCATATTTCACAATATCAACATGAGATAAATATGAGAAATTGAAAATGTAAGTCGAACCTCATTTGTTCGTAAGGCATCCAAGCTTCTGCGAGTAGTATGAATGTAATCATTGCCCGAGCCCTGATGTAGTTTAAGGAGCCACATACAAACACAAGGGAGAATATCCTTGTACTTTGCACTTGACCACGCAACTCCCAGATTGAAATGATCGTGGATCCACCCCAGCATTACGGTAAACAATATTGGATCAGTTAACAATAGTGGATTGAACTACTAGTCACAAAAATAAGTCCCAAATCATTTTACCTCAAGCAATGTTAAGTAGCCGGCAATCTGAGAGACTTCAACCCGTGATGACGCACCGAGCTAACAATATAAGTATGCAAGAGCAGTTGCACCCCATGCGTACAACCCAACATCGTTCAAATTTCTTAAGAATTTTAGAAGTGCAATGAGGACCCTTTATCCGGCCTTGTCTGCAAACAGTGTGGACGACAACAAGTAAAGTAAGTAGGCACGGCTGTGCACTCCATTTTTGGGTAATCGATTTTATCTTTCTTCTTTGGACACTATCGGCTATATAACCAATATTTTCTAACAGTGAGAGTTGTTAACTTATCAAGCTCCTCCTCAAGACCTTGGACACTCATAGCAAACTTATGAGCAGTTTGAGGCATTCCTTGTGATCAAGTTCATCCTCCACCGAGACAACTTTTTCAGTCATCGAAATCTTCAGGACCATGCTTACGTCTTCCAAAGTAATCGGTATTTCACCAAAAGAAAGGTGAAATGTGTTTGTTTCAGGATGTCACCTCTCAAAAAAAGCCGATATCAAGATCTTGTGGCCCTTAGGGTAGGAACGGTCCGTGAGTGCACTTAGTCCAGACTTTTAAATGATCATCTGCAAGGCACCATTATCTGTGTGGCAAGTCTGCAAATCTCAATTTGCTTATTGGGCACCGCGGTTTATGCACTTCAATAATGGTCGATGCTAAAAGATCATTAAGTAAATAAATTAGTAATACAATTCGATCACTACTTACGACATAAATACAATACCGAATTGGAAACAAAGTGTTACCTCATTTCGCTAAATCGCTGAAACCACATGGTCCTTGATGCTTGGTAACAAGGATTGGTCAGATGGCCCACCTAGAAAAGGAGTCGACATGTCTTCTTCCGACGGCATAACCATCTTCTTCCCACGAACCTTCTTAGCAACATCCTTCTTGTTACTAACTATCTTGCCACTGATTTTTTTGGCACTAACTGCCTTGCCACCAATTGTCTAGTCACTAACTGTCTTGCCCCTGACTCTTTTGGCATTTTCTGTCTTGGCACTATTTGTGTTGGCAATGACTCTCTTGCCACGATTGGTTTTATCACCTTTCCTACCAGCACCCTCGCCATCACCCTCACCATCAGATTCACCAACATCATCACCATCCTCATTGGCATCATTTTCATTGCCAACATTCTCATCGCCATCGTCTTCACCATCGTCATCACTATCATCCCCGCCTTCGTCTTCTTTACTAGTCTCACCCCCACTAACACTACTGCTAGACTCAGTCTGAACTCTATCAACATCCTAGTTTTCCTCTCCACTATACTCTGCTTGTTCCGAATCAGACTCTCTATCTTTTAAACAAGCCATTGTAAGTTCTTTTTCCGGGGCATCGCCTACACGTGAATTATCCTCCTCAACTTCTTCTGCCCTTACATTACGAGCACGCTTGACAACATGTTGCTCCATGCTTTCCTCTTCCTATAAGATGTTGTTTGGGCGGTCCTATAACCACCCTCACGGGAAGCAACTCCCTCCCATCGTCTACTCCCGCTGGCTAACAGTGGTCATATTCTGGGTCATGCCTCACTGAAAGATTAAACACCTGCAATTTCATCATGACATATATGTAAATGAAATGAGAAACGGATTAAAATTGTATTTTAATATATGTACAATACCAGTGTACCGAGGTGAATTAGGCCCTCGGTACTATGATGGAAAGTATATGGTCTTGTACTCGGTTCCATATTACAGAACTAAGTCCTTTCCCTTTGCCTAATCACTTCAGACTCATATATCGACTTTTATGAATACATCTCAGTGTTTACTAACTGAGTGTGTTATGATATAATCGGTTACCTCCAACTGAACAATAACTTTAAGAATTCAAACAAATGGTTCGGTACCCTTTAACCGAAGCAACCACTTACACTTGAGAGTTACTAAATGAATGAATGACTACACACTCGGTACCCTTACGCCAAACGAGTGCAAATTCAGCTTTCTAATTCAGTACCTAGTGACATAATAATAAAGTGTACCCTCAGCCCTGAACCACCTAACATTAACGAACACAAAACCTAACCCAAAAATCGTTGGAAATTCCTACGAAAGTGCAATATAAGTGAAATACAATAACACTACCATCATATAAATATTTATTTCATCAAATTTAAAAGGAAACACACCGCAATAATCCATCCTTGCTACTCAATTCTTCGGATAGTTCAGATCTACCCAAAACGAGACCAAAATACCAAAATCGAATAAACCGACGACGATGACGACAATGCTAACTTTGAGAATGACGCCGACGACGATGCTAACTTTGAGAATGACGCATTCGGACAGATCTGAAGATTAGGGTGGCAAGAAATTTGGATTTCTTTGGTTTTACTTTAGGTGCAATGGAATGTGTTGGAAAGGGATGGAGGGTATTTCAGGGCTTTTACACAAAAAATTAGGGTGCCCTTATAAATCGAAATTCAAACTGGGGGTGCACTCGGATTTGAGGTGCACTAAGTAAACACTGGGGTGTGTATAGCTAGACTTTTTTTTTTTTTTTTAAGTGTGGCAGTTACCAAAAATTTTGAGGGGTGGAAAGGAAGTGCATGTGCTATCAATATATTGACATAAACATGCAACCTTCCTATATGCATAGTAACAAACCGAAAATAGTGATCCCAAATGAAAATTTCAAGTTGGACACAAAAACCAATAAATTAATCGAATAATAATTCAAATTAAAATCATACCTTCCAAGCTTGTATCTCGTTAAAGCCTTCTTGATCTTGATCAAAACCTCATTCAAGTAGAGCGAATTCGTGCTAATAACATGTTGTGAAATAACTTGAACAAAAGCGAGGAAAGTAAAGATAGTAAACTAGAAGGAAAACAAGAGAATAGATGAGAAATGAGAGAGCTTTCATTCCATGATAGTATGTATCATTATATGAGTGTGACCCCTTTATATAGGCCATAGTAAGACCAAAGGGCATAAGCTACATTTCCATACATAATTGTAATATAAAGAGTTAAGGCTTTTCAAGAACCAAGAGAACAGAGGACAACAGTAGAGCTGTTCCCCCAGAAACCCGCGTGAAGGAAAAATCACCAAATCTGCTTTGGACCGGCGACCCTCGACTTGCTCCGGCTATTCGCGTGGTCATCGGTCCCCTTCCATACTTCCCTTTTTTTTTCTATTTTGCAGATATCTTCTCTACTCATCCATTTTCCCTCTCCCCTTCCTCTGTGAACCTCGCGTCTCACCTTCTCTTCACCTACTCCACTACGCCTCCCCTCGTTCCTCACCCTTTTGAGCAGTAGCTACTGGTTAGCTTTGTTGTTGGTTTCCGACGTGGTCGCCACCGACGACCGTTTTGCTCAAGGCTTGATCTAGGCAAAGAAAACGGTGAGTATGGGTCTTGAGTCCCTCCGCATCCTGTGAAAAGTCACATATAAGGAAAAATCAGTGGCGACGAGCCGTTCGTGGCAGTGAGCGGTCAGTGGAGCGGCAGTCGGCAGTGACCTTGGAGCGGCAACATGTCCACTCGAGTTCCAGTTTTCTTCTCTTTGGGTTAAGTTTTTAGTGTTTTTGTTATTTAGGTAGATTTAGTTACCGCCTAGCGGATGTTGTCCCCGTCGTCGGGTGGTTGTCCCTGTTGTTGGGGTGGTTGTCCCTACCTTATGGTTGGGGTTGGGGTTGCACTATTGTGTTCGCCGTTTTCGAAATTTGTTTCGCGCTTCATTGTTGTTATATCTATTTGTAATAGATGTTTGTCCAATTGAACTAGAAACACCTCAATACAAATCACTTTGACAAAAAAAAAAAAAAAAAAAGTTTAATATAAAGAGTTGTATAGGAAGAGTCATCCACATCTAATTACATTTACAACAGTCCTTGAGATTTTATCTAATGTCCGAGTTGTTTTTGTTGTTTCCAAGTCGAGATCTTAAAATTCGAAATATCCTACGGTGACATGAGTTTTATGCATTATTGTTGTATGATTAAGTATAGTTCTAGCATCTCTATGAAGAAACTTGAGTTTTCTATCATTTAAAATGAACTTCTATAAACTTCCGTACACTGGCGAATTTTTGTCAAACTTTCATCATCGAAGTTAACTTCCTTGAATTAATTCCGAATTTTAAGTGAGCGAAGTCATAGGCGAAGTCGAAGTTTCGAACCTTGGATGAAAGAAATTGGTTCAAAAGTCCATTGATAAGATCCTACACAAACAATTGAAAAACAAAAGTGAACTACTAAAGTTGTATTGATAATGGAGAAGAAATCTCAAAAGAGAGGCTGGACTCTCCTCAACTAGTCACCGAATAGTACTCAAATTCTAAACACTCCTCATATCCCCTCACAAGGCCCTACCCCACTTATTTATAGACCTTGACAATAGGAAATGACTAATATAACTACCGCCCCCTATAAAAGCTTTACTCGAGAGTTTAACATCCATCTATCCTTCGCCTTTCAGATTTCTTCCCAGAGCATTGATTGTATTTCATCAAACAATGAGTTTGAGACTGATCAGCATGCTCCAAAACAAGGGAGTTTTCACAACAAAAAACCGCGTTCATTTCCAAATCCTATCTCCTTAATTAAACATGAATTTTTGAAATCTCTCTTCATGTTAATTCTACATCTCTATGAAATTCTCAAGACTACAGACATGGAAATCATCTACTCCACATACCAAGTTTTCTTTTCTTTTCTTTTTTTTTTTTGAATAAGAAACTATTGGAACAAGACTTGTTCTTGTGTGTTTAAAAGAAAACATTAGTCCTACATTAGAAAACCAAAAACCACTTTTTCACTTTATATATGAAAGTAACCCAACTAACTTTGTTTTAAGGCAAAGGGTTGAAGTGAATGACCCAATGGGGTACACAGGTCAATAGGATGACCCATATACATTTTAAGTCAAAGATGGGCGTTGGGCCCTTTGGGCTTTGGCTTGGTTGCCTATAAAACATAATTTCATTTTTACTACTTAGTTTTTTCAATTTCGAGATTAATTAAGCAGTAATTAATTTTCGATTTTAATTAACTGTTTTACAGTTATTACAGTAGGAATATGTTAAACAGTTGTGACTGTTAAACCCCAACAGATTTATTGATTTCGAAATTAAAGGGATGCGTTGTTTGAAGACATCTCTTTAAAATCTATTTAAGTCTTACACAAACACATATTACTTAATTTTAATTTTTCAAAATATAATTATTGTGAGAGAAAATAAGAGTACCGTTGGGTAGACTTCCAAATTTGGTGATCTTTGAATTTGGAAGAACACTCTAGTTGAATCTTGGAGACATATTTCTGAAGAGGTTTCATCACCAAATCGTGGAAACAATTATGTCTTAGGACATTGCGTAATCGCAACCTCCGGTTAGAATTTTGTTTATTTATTTAGTTATGCTTCTAAGTTATTGTTATTTCATTTGTTTATAGTATTAAGATATCATTACAGATTGATTGGAATAATAGAAACAACTTTTATATTAGTAAAGAGAATTTACAAATACAAAAGCAATGACACAAAGCCAAAAGGTACATGGGAGAAAAAAATTTAACAAGAAAAAGCACAAAAAGAGAAATGAAAGCTACAATCAATCAATTCAGTCATCCTCCACATTCTCGGCAAAATCTTACTCCCCGAATATCCTTCTCCAATTTCTTATCCAATCTTTGCTAGAGAACCGGCAGGTGAATGTGCTAAAGGTCAAGCGTGCAATTTTATAGTAGATGCTTTGCTAGTATCGTCATTAATGGGAAAAAAAAAATCTAATCATCTTTAATGCTAAATCAATGTACTTTCAAATTATATACCTTGTCCATTTTTCTACATAATAATATTCATTATTTGATTCGTGATTTCTCACCTCTAAATTTATACATTATACATCTGAAATACATGCCTCATCATTTAAAAAATTCAGTCTGTATTTGGGTGATAGTATTTGGATCATCAGTTCAAAGAAATGAAGTTTAATCATATTGATGACTGGACCTCAACAAAAGAGAGTAGATTTTAAGTTCATACTAAGCATAATTAAATGAAGTTTCAGAGACCGAAGGAGAAAAATCTAATCTGATGAAAAGTCTTCCTTCCGGTTAACTATGCAAATTCACAATTACGAATAGAGAAACTAAAACAATCAAAACAAGGCTACTTAAAAAAAAAAAAAAAAAAAGGCTTCGAAGCCAATGTAAAGAGAATTGAAGACAAAACTCACCTGGAGTGGAGAGTTTCCAATCGCGGGCTTCACACCCGTAACAGCACAACCAATTATCAACCCATGCCGACGAACCCCTCGATACCACTTCGGACCGGTCCTTTTCAATTTAACATCCTTAAAACCAGCCCTTTCAAACCATTCAATATACTCCTCTTCCTTAGGGAAAAGCATCCACATATCCGCAAAGAAGCGAGACAACCAAAATGTTGGATGAACTGGACCAATTACATGCCTTGCCTCCTAATTTCAACACCCTGTAGGCCTCATTGATTCCCCTCTGAGGGTCTGGCCAGTACTCAATGCTAACGATTAAAAGCCAACAATGACATCTCAATTAGGTAACTGTACAAAAGTTGAACATCCCATTCTAACCATTACTTCCACTCTTCTTCAAAATCCCCACTTCAAGTTTAGAATTCAAAATCCACCAAGTTACATATAAAGAGAGTTAAAACCTCTTGACAGAGACAAATTTGACAAGTACCCAATAAAACCTGGATGAACTTTTGATTGCCAACTAAGGACTAACACCCATTAAATAAATAGACAAAAAATAGCTCCACTCTTTTGAGATTGAAACAGTTATTGCCCAGCGTCCCCTAAGCGTTTTAGGGCAAAACGGTGTAGAATAGGCGGATGGAGTCCTTCTAAATAATTTAAAAAAAAATAAAGGGGTAGTTACAATTAAGTATAATGATACGAAAACCTACCCAACAACAAATTTTTAGCATAATTTATGTTGCCTAGGGAACCAAAGGCTTATTAGTATTCTAAAAAAGTCATCCTTGAGGATAGTAGGCTAAAAGTTGTGGCAAAAGTTGTTCAGATCCGTTTGTTTGATTTTGTCCGAACCTGTTTTAAACGGGTTCGGGCAATATTTTTGTAAAAAATATACAAGTTTGGATAATTTTTTGTGTCTGTTTAAAAATATGGGACCGAATCTGGACAAAAATTTCAAAAAAACGGGTACCCGTTTATGATTAATTTGAAGGGCATATAGGTAATTTCACACTCCATGTCATCAAATGATTCCAAAATCCAAACGGACCAAACCCTATGTGTAATGTGTATCAGTGATTCAGTGTATAGCTTTTAATTTTTTAAGCCTTTTGGAAATTAAAAAATTGTGATGTTATGTATTTATTTTTTTGTGATTGAATGTTAGGTGACTTGTAGATTTGTAGTTGAGGTTTTTTTTAAAAAAAATTGATAAATAAAATATTTAATCATATTTAAAAATAAAAATCGGACAAACGGGAGCCGTATGTTTTACAAAAATACGGGTCTGGACAAAAAAAATGCCCGTTTTAAAAACGGGAACGGGTCCGGACACTAAATTTAATCATTATAAGAAAGAGGTGTCCGGTCCCGTTTATGTACGGTCCCTTTTTTTTACCAGCCCTATCTAAAAGTGTATATTGAATACACTCCTTGAGGGTAGCTTAATAGTTTGGTATGTGGTTACGTAGTTGTGCAAGAGGTTGGAGGTTCGAGTCTCAATTGGGACAACTTAAAGGATGACAATTTGTGATTTCTTTCTAATCAAAAAAATTGAGTAACGATGACTAATAAACAACTACCGTTTCTTAAAATCTATAAACAAACAAAAATTATTCGGGACCTATAAATAAATATTTTTTTGCCCACCTAGGCATGGCCTAGGCACCGCCCGCCTCTGGTCAAAAAATCACCCTGACACCTTGCGATCCTTGGTTGAAATAAGAATAACAATTACAAAAAAAAAAAAAAAAAAGGGTTGAGAACTTGAAATTAATTACCTCCCAGCAGAGACATATCTATCTGCATAATCAGTGGGAAAAGGGAGGTCCTCAGCATCACCTTCAATGATACTACACTCCATCAAGGCCTCCTTCTGCTTTGCCTTTGCAAGTTGGTGTGGTGACTGATCAAGAATAGTAACATTCTTGGCATCCACATGTTTCACCACACCCAAAGTAGTAAACCCAGTTCCACCACCCACATCAACCACTACAAGATCAGGGTCATTGAGCTCCAAAGGCTCAAGTGCTTCATCTCTCATGTCCTCAGTCCAATACCCAAAGCCTTTTATAACATGGTCGTACACAATTGAAAGGAACATGTAGAACCAAAATGCCTCCTTTTTGTGCTGGATGAACCTGGGTTGAGTTGCTGCCCTTGTAGCAGAGACGCCCATTTTGGGAAAACACTTGGAATCTGAAATACCCACAAAATTTGAAGGAACCTTTATAGCCTTGAAGAGGCCTTAATTGAGAAGAGAGAGTGGACAAAATATTTGTTTTCGATGAGTGATGGGTACCTTGAAAACCCATTTTCAATGATCTTGGAAATTGGTGGTGCTTGTTGTGATGTGATCAAACATTTACTCACCTCACATCACCAGCATGGAGAAAACAAGATCAGAGTGAACTATCACCATCAGAAGATGAAATTGGGAAATGCGTGTGCAGAAGAGTATGGGCGTTCCAGTGCCTAATAGTGTATGCATGATCCTGCAATTACTCTAACGCCTACTGCCCTATACAGAAAACTGAACGCCCTCGAAAGTAATATCCAAAAAAAATACAGAAAACTGAACAAGTATGACTTTGGCTGCCTAACTCCTCAACAACATGAGTTGATTTTGTACCAATCATTGTCTTAGTATTAGTAGTTGGGAGTTGGGCCTACTAATCACTGACTTAGGTCGACTTTATTTTTTTTATTTTTTGTTTTTACTTGATTAGCATTCGAACTAACCACCTCCCTAATCCTTGCTTGAGATGCTTTGGCTGCTCACTTAGGTCTTTGTAGGTCTTTAAATTTGAGTTTGTTGTAAATGAGAGATGTGGATGACTCTTCTTATCCAATTATTTATATTCCACTTACTATGTAACACTCACTTACTTTATGTAAGTTATTATTCCAGTATAGAAATGTAACTTGTGTCATTTGGTCTTACCAAGAGCCTATATAAAGGGATCACATCCATGTAATGAGATACACTAAGATGGAATGGAAGCTCACACATTTCTCTCTTCTATTCTCTTGTTCAAGTTCTAGTTCATTGTTTTTACTTTCTTCACTTTTGTTCAAGTTATTTCACATCGCGTTATCAACATGAAACTCTACATGAAAGACTTCAAACAAGAAGTCTTTCTTATGATACAAAACTTGGAAGGTATAGTTTTTAATTACATTCGATTTATTGGTTCCAATGAGTATGTCGACTCTTACCATATGATTCACGAGGAATATGATCTTTAAAGTTTTGGATTTTTTTTATATGTGCTTTCTCCAGATATCAATTCAATCTCTTTAAAATTTTGAACTGTTTTTTTTTTTTTTTTTTTTTTTTTTTTTTTTTTTTTAAGTTGGAGAATCAACTATGACCATTTAAGTATAGGACGACTAAAGCGAAAATGCGGTCTATATTTTAATTGCTTAGACCATGCTTGCATGTTTTTATTGGGTTCATTATTCATAAAAGTCTAAATTAACTCGTGCTGAATTAATTAATTTCTTAAGATCATAACTTGCTTAATTTTGTAAAAGTCTAAAGAAGCTAAGTTTATGCATTCCGTGAGTTTTTTTAATTAACTCTTTACTAAGTGAAAATTAAAAGATTCAAGACCTTTCACTGGCTTTTACCACTTTAATTCATATATAGTACGTTATTGTCCACGAAACATCATTGATTTTTTTCACTAATTGGCTTATTTTATAAATTTAGCTGTTTCAAAATGTTTTAAACTCATGCATCCAAATATCTACTTTGATGAATCAATTTAGATATATTTGCATGTGATGCACAACGTACTAATTAACGATGAAAAATTAGTGATTCTACCATGCGTATGCACCTAGTTAATAAAGTTCTATCCTCGAGTTTGTTCTTCTCCCAAGTGACTCTTATAGGACATTCAATGATCGATAAAGACTTGAGAGTATATACGTCAAATATTTTATAAATAATCAAATATATATTATATATGCATGACGCATTATATATATAAAAATATCATACCGATTGCGAAAGTATATTCTCGTAGTCATGTTTTTGTACGATCTTCTACATTAGAGATCAAAAATCAATAAGCGACAAAGTTTGTCTCGTAAATTATTAACGATTAGTTATGTTATATTCTTGATTTTTATAATACAAATAATACTATAAGTTTAGCTAGATTGATAGTGGGTAAGTCTAGTCCTCACTAAAGCTAAACAATAAAAGGGAGACGGGTTATCTCTTTCGAGGAGGCATAGTTGTTAAGTAAACTTTCCTCTCGCCACCTAACCTGAAGGTTGTCCAACCAACTCATATAAGTAGTATATTTTGTGCATAAAATAATCAAGTTTTTGACATTTATTTAATCATATATTATGTATTTACATAAAAAGGGAGAAAACTATTTACATTATCTCTATTTTCAAAATATTATACTTGACTGAATTTGTTGCCATAATATTATTGAAAAAAAAATACTTGTCAAGGCAACTAGATGCTAAAATTATATATATAAAGCATCTATGCAAAGTTGTGCGTATAGCACTAGTAGATTCTGGATGAGGTGAGGTGGTAGATGGATTTCAACACGAACATTTCAATAGGAAGAGTTGCAGGAAAAAAAAAAAAAAAAAAAAACCCTAGCCCAATTCATCATTTGAATACAAAGTTTACATTCTCCATCTTAATATTGTTTTATGATGAATTTGTTTGATTATTAGTCAAAATTTAACAGTTAGACAGTTCAATTAGGTTCCTCTTTCAATGCTAACCTGTGCTTGACCTTCATCTCTTGACCAAAAAAAAAAAAAAAAAGATTAAAAACTGTGCTTCATCAGATTATAGAAACACTTCAACCTGCAGGCCAAGGTAGTCCAAGGGTGGCGTGTTCGATACAAGAGATAAGCCTTAAGGTTAAGGGTTCGAAACCTATCAATTAGCACAAGTACCAACAATCATTTTTAGTTCTAAGGACTTCTTACATGAGCAAATATCACAAAGGCACAAGAAAGGCACGCTACGATGCTGTGCCTTCATTGTTCAAAAGAGTTGGTTCTTACAGTTCTGCAGTGAATAGAAAGGCATCCAACTCAGATGGGCATACCCTTTGGAACAATCTGGTCTTTTAACCACATGTAGATGGGAACAAGCACATAGTATGTCGCCGCCATGGCTCCTAGAGTGAAGCGCACAAAGAAAACAAATGGATTTACAGGCTTCTGCACATCTTCAACCTTCGGACCAAGCTGCATTATCTCCAAAATTTCAAATTTTCATGAGATTGAAAAAAAAAAAAAAAAAAAGAGCTGTGTACTTCTCAAACATTTTAAATTAATAAATCTAGCAGAAATGCAACTTTTAAGCCATTTGAGAAGATGTTAATATGTAATGAATAAGTCACTATGAAATCATGAATTACCATCGAACTGCAGAAGCATACATTATTTACTAAGACTGGTAGTAATAGCCATCGACAACTACATATAATAGACATCACTAAATTGTTCTTTCCATCAGTAATCACATAAAACCTCATTCAAGCGTTGAAACTATGTTAAAATATTAAAATGGACATGACGAGCAAACTGCACTTCAATCTATAACTGCAGAGAGAAAAATCCCATCATCATCGAACAATGTCAAAGTTTTTAATGCAAAAGTACATTTTCGGGATGGATAAAGTGTTTTTAACTTTTCTCATATGACGAACAAATTGCTTGGAGTACAGACAGACAACAAACAAGGAAGACAATTGTAAAATAACTTATAATTACATCTCAAAAAGGGTGTTTGGAATCTTTCCCATTTTCATTTTCACCTCTATCACTAAGAATAAACAGACAGCACCTATTAATAATTCACCAGGCAAACGAAACCTCAATTTATAGATGTAATCACTGGCTCATGATCCTAGGTGTTGTGATCAACAATACTAAACCAACCAATATCTCATATCACAGCCAATGGGCATGCTAATCAAATAGGAGCAAGCAAAAATCAATCACAAAAGAGAAACACAAGACAAAAATGGAAAACCCTCCAATACAAAGGGAAAAAAGTATGGTCTGAACTCCTAGTCAAATCTATTGTCAATGAAGAGCAAACAAATATCAAGCAATATATAAACTTGGGATTGACAACGAAGAAATTAAATAAATATCTCTCTTGCAAAACCCAGTCCTTGAATTAATTACAACAAGGAATGAGGAATAACCCTTGGAATTTTTCCAAAGTACATTCGCTATTAATTAACCAGAATCACTGGGCAAATAAAACTCCCTGAGTATTTGTTTGGTTCGGTATCTTGACGAGTATCAAAATAATATGGATTGGATTAGGATAAAAGATTCAGTCTACTGGCTGAGCTCACTACTGTTTCATTCTTGCTTTCTTTAAGTTACCTGCCATTGATGGAAGTTGTAGCGGATGGGTGTAAAGAGTGTCTTCAAAGAGAAGAATGGTGTGCTTGACTATAAACCAATTTTGATACCTATGGGGACCAACACCAAACTCTCAACTGAAAGAGGCAAGGACTTGAGTGATGCAGGTGATAACTCCACAAGTTTGGCACGTCCTCAACTCTACACAAGGTTGAGAATTTGAGTCTCCTATTGTGACAAAGTGTGATTTGTTATTCGGGGTGAGCGGGTTTCTTATAAGATAAAGGGTATGTATTAGCTCCAGCTCATGGGTAGTTTAATCTACTAACTCTCACTTGATTGGATATATCATCAATATGGGCCTGGCAAGTTTCATACAAAAGCCAAAGAAGCCTCCTTCGAAAGCAGTTAGAAGAAAAGAATATTAAATGCATTACGGGAACAACTAATCTTCACATCGTTTAAATGAAAGGAGGTGCATGTAAGGTGATAGGATACATCGATGCTGACTATGCAAGAGATGAAGATGCAAGGAGATCAACCACTAAACATGTGCTCAATGTTGAACTAATAGAAGATACAAGTGATGCCTGTCAACCGCTTAAGCTGGTACAGAGTCTTGTATAGAGCAGCAGATACGGCAATATAGGGAGTACTAGATCAATACGATTGTGAGGAACCTACATCGAGATGCTGCTCAAGAATTCAGTATTCCATGCAAGAAAGAAGCATTTACATTGTAGAGCCCATTATCACTTTGTAAAAGAGATGAAGCCTAGCGATCATGATAGATGATCAAATAGCTACATATTGGAAAAAGGGTTGAAGGATCAAAATTGCAAAATCGCAGACTGATAGAATCGTTGGGGGATTGCCTATTTCCCGAGTCTATACAAGGAAGAAGAGGTCCACCAATGCGACTCTGCTTCCAGGTCCTTCCACGGCCAAGGCAGTGGGGTCCACTGAATAATGGTTTGTTAAGTGTATTGTTTGTGTCAGTGTGTGTGTCACATAGTAGGGTAAAGCATAAGCAGTAGGTTAGTGCGTCAGGTGTAAGAGTACTTAAAAGGAGTACTGTTCATGAGGTAGGTCATTCAATATATTTCTCTTGTAAAGGTGAGGTTGTCTCTAGTGAGAAGAGGGTTTGTCCTCTTTCTCTGGTTTAGGTGTCTGGCTCTTGCTTCACCCCATCTTTGTGATTGTAATCACCAATTGAGGGTGTTTCCCACCCCTATCAATAAAATCTCGAGGCATCGTCCTCTTTTCTTCAAATCCGAGTCCATACTCCTTTCATTGGTATCAGAGCATCATTTCCATGGCGCCGAAGGTCGATTCTCGGATGGATCTGTTGGAATCCGAGATGAGGAAGACGGAAGAATCCATGGCAGAGCTTCGATCCACAATCGACTCATAGCGTTCATCCATGGATAGTATGTTCCAGTCGTTGTCGAGGATGTTGGAGCCGCTCATGCAGCAGCAGAAGGCAATGGGAGGGGGATCGCCCCAAATCGGAGAGACCAGTGCAACTAAGGTTCTAGATTCACCAGATCTAGGTATTTCGGGTGATAATTCGACAGATGAGGCCTCAGATCTGAACACTACACCGTACAAATCTGGCACCAGAGGTCAGAAAAATCAAGATGTCAACGTGTGATGGTGATGATCTACTAGTATGGTTAAATCAGGCTGAGAGTTACTTTGCGTTGCAAGAGATGACGGAAGTTTCAAAGCTCCGAGCCGCCCGGATCTGTTTGATTGGTGCAACTCAAATTTGGCTACATACGGAAGAGTTAAATAGCCTTTTTGAGAGTTGTTCTGAGCTTCATACACAGTTGTGCCGAAGGTTCACGGATGCTGATCCTCGATCATTACACCAACAATTCTTTGGAATCAAACAAGACACCACTGTGGCTAAATACCGTAAGCGCTTCGAGCTTCTGACACTGCATGTTAAGGGTTTGTCTGAGCCATTTAAGATTGCGGTCTTCATTAACGGGTTGAAAGACAGAATCCGGTTGGAGATGATGGTCGAACCTCCAGCGTCACTGCGAGCGGTGGTGGAGCGAGCATCTCAGATTGAGAAGAAGCTGGATGAAAAAGATGGGCTTGGGCTGTCAACGGCTATAGGGCCCAAAAGTCTTAGCCACTCTAGTCGTTCTGAATCTCGGGCACCCACATGGGCTTCTCACACATTCACTGGGTCCAGTAAGACCCAAATATCTCCACCAGCCAAGTCCAACTCTTCTGTGGGCTCATCATCAAAGCCCAGCCCATCGAGCTCTTCTACCACCAGCCCAGGGTCCTCAAACCCAGTCACCCCAAATGTTTCGCCACCAAAATTTAAGCGCCTTACTGAAATAGAAACCCGAGCCCGAAGGAAACAAGGGCTCTGCTATAGGTGTGACGACAGGTGACATGCCGGCCACTGTTGCCGCCCAAAGACGCTAAGTGTAATGTTGGTGGAGGATGAACCCGGGCAAGAACAGCTGGAGTCAAGATTCGAGAGCCTTGAGGAGCAGTCGAAGTTGATGACTCTCGAACTATCTGTGCACGCCTTCGTGGGTGCCCCAGCTCCGCATACCATCAAGGTTAAGGGTCGGGTACGGGACCGTGAGGTAGTTATTCTTATCAACTGCGGTGCTCCCCATAATTTTATTTCTCCTTCCTTGGTCGCAGCTTTGCAATTTCCCTTGTCTCCGACCCATGTCTGGGGTGTGTTTGTAGGTGGTGGTGCTCGGCTTCAAGGGTCTGGCATTTGTAGAAACCACATGGTGGAATTCCAAGGTTATCAGTTACAAGCTGATTTTTATCCCGTTGCAATGCCTGGGTCTGACTTGATTTTGGGTATGTCCTGGTTGAAGTCCATTAGCGTTACCACGACAAATTGGCCCCAACTCTCTCTCACTTTCATGTACAAGGGTGAGTGGATTACTGTCACAGGTGATCCTTCTTTACATGGAGCTTTGGTGTCCTGTAAGACTATTCAGCACTCGTCGACTCGGATTCGGGGTGTTTCTTGATTGAGTGTTACAATGTGGAGTCATCTCTGGACAGTGTTCTCCTCGACACCCCTCCTCCTCTCATTCAGAGTGTGCTTGACGAATTTGTAGCTTTGTTTCAGCCTCCTACTGTTCTGCCCCCTTCACGAGAATGTGACCATTCTATTGTTCTCCAAAAGTGGACCAATCCGGTTCGTGTGCGACCCTATCGTTACCCCCATATCCACAAAGCTGAGATCGAGAAGATAGTGACTGAGATGTTATCAGCGGGGCTTATTCAACCAAGTAACAGTCCGTTCTCCAGCCCCGTATTGCTAGTGAAGAAGAAAGATGGCAGTTGGAGGCTATGTGTCGACTATAGAGCTTTGAACAAAGTCACCATACCCGATCGTTTCCCCATTCCAAATATTGATGAGCTGTTGGATGAACTCCATGAAGCTTGTGTCTTCTCAATGTTGGATCTTCAATCGGGGTACCATCAAATCCGGGTGAAAGCAACCGATGTCCACAAAATAGCATTCAGGACTCACGACAGCCACTATGAGTTCCTCGTAATGCCTTTTGGTTTATCCAATGCTCCAGCTACTTTTCAATCTTTGATGAACAATATTTTCAAAGGGCTACTTCGGCGATGTGTGCTTGTTTTTTTTTATGATATCCTCGTGTACAGCTTCGTCCATGAGTGATCACTGCATTCACCTACGTAAGGTGCTCTCTACTTAGTGTGAATTCCCTTTTTATTAACTTGAAGAAGTGTTGTTTTGCTAGGACCAGCTTGGAGTACTTGGGCCATATCATCACCAAAGATGGCGTGCAGGCCGATCCAGATAAAGTAAAGGCAATGGATGCTAGGCCCATGCCAACTACCCTTAAGGAGCTTCGGGGATTCTTAGGCTTAACCGGATACTATAGACGTTTTGTCAAAGACTATGGCAAGTTGGCTGCCCTTTGACACAGCTGTTAAGGAAGGACTCTTTCGAATGGCGAGAGGAGGCAACTTGTGCTGTGAATCAGTTGAAACAAGCGATGAAAGAAGTACGAGTGCTTTCCTTACTCGATTTTCATGCCCTCTTTGTCGTTGAAACTGATGCCAGTGTGTGGGGCGGTTTTGTCCCAGGCAGAGCGACCTATAGCTTTTTTCAGTCAAGCACTATCCCCTCGGGCGCGTAATAAGTCGACTTACGAGAGGGAACTCATGGCCATCACGTTGGCAATTCAAAAATGGCATCACTACCTCCTCAGCCGCAAGTTTTTGGTGCGCACTGACCAGCGCAGTCTCAAGTTTCTATTAGAACAAAGGGAAGTAGCACTTGAATATCAGCGTTGGTTACTCAAGCTAATGGGATTTTCTTTCGACATTCAATATCGCCCAGGGGTCTCCAATGTGGCTGCTGATGCCCTTTCCCGTTTTCCTTTTGCTGGAGAACTTCTGGCCGTCTCCCTATCTTCTTTCGCACATTGGGCAGTCATTGAAGAGGAGATTAGTGTTGATACATACTTGGGGCTATCCGCACTACTTTGTTGGTTGGCCGAGACGTCAAATCGGGATGGTCACTTATTAGAGGTCAGCTACGTTACAAGGGGAAGGTTGTGCTTTCTGCTTCATCATTAGGTTGAATTTTTTCGGTTGGGATTCGAAAAGATGTCCAACGTTTCGTTGCGGCTTGTGATGTCTGTCAAAGGAACAAATACGAGACTCTCTCTCCGGCGGGACTTCTTCAACCTCTTCCAATCCCTTCCACAATATGGGAGGATATTTCGATGGATTTTATCGACGGTCTTCCTTCATCCCGCGGCTTTACCTCCATTTTCGTCATTGTGGATCGTCTTCGTAAATTTGGGCATTTTCTCCCCCGAAACATCCGTATACAGCCAAGTCAGTGGCTGATGTCTTCTTGCGGGAAGTGGTTCGTTTACATGGTTTCCCTCGCACCATCATTTCGGATAGGAACAAGATTTTTGTGAGTCATTTCTGGTCCGAACTCTTCCGTTTACAACATACACATTTGCGCCACAGTTCGACATACCATCCGCAATCAGACGGTCAAACGTAAGTTGTGAACAGATGCATTGAGACCTTTCTTCGTTGTTTCATTCATCAACGCCCTCGGGAATGGTCGTATTGGCTACATTGGGCCGAGTTTTTCTACAACACTTCCTTCCATTCAGCTTTACAATGCTCCCCATTTAAGGTGGTGCACGGCCGCGATCCACCTCCTTTAGTTTGCATGAGTACTGCCCCGTTGTTTCGGACTTGTCCTCGTTGTTGGCGGAGCGGGACCTGGCCTTGCGTGAATTGCGTGACCAACTCATACTAGCTCATAACCGAATGAAGCAATATGCTGACCAGCATCGTCGAGATATTTCCTTTGACGTGGGCGAGGTGGCTTACCTGAAACTGCGCCCTTATCATCAACAATCAGTAGCCCGTCGTACCAACACCAAACTTAGTACGAGATTCTATGGTCCTTTCTAGGTTTTGGAGCGACGGGCCCAGTGGCGTACCGACTAGATTTGCCCTCAGGATCCTCTATCCATCCTGTTTTTCACGTATCTCAGCTGCGTAAGGTGATTGGCTCTCGTTCTGTCTCTGAGTCCTTGCCATTGGTTACCCCTGACTCACTCGCGGTTGAATTAGCGCCAGCCGCTGTTTTAGCTTATCGAACTTCTTCTGCTGGCGTTGAAGTTCTCATCAGGTGGGCTGATCTTCCAAAATTCGTTGCCTCATGGGAGTTAGTTCGCCATGTCCGACGCGCTTTTCCTTCTTTCCACCTTGAGGACAAGGTGGCTGTCCAGGGCGGGGGTAATGATAGAATCACTTGGGGATTGCCTATTTCCCGAGTCTATACAAGGAAGAAGAGGTCCACCAAAGCGACTATGCTTCCAGGTCCTTCCACAGCCAAGGCAGTGGGGTCCACTGAATAATGGTTTGTTAAAGTGTATTGTTTGTGTCAGTGTGTGCGTCACATAGTAGGGTAAAGCATGAGCAGTAGGTTAGTGCGTCAGGTTTAAGAGTACTTAAAAGGAGTACTATTCATGAAGTAGGTCATTCAATATATTTCTCTTGTAAAGGTGAGGTTGTGTCTCTGGTGAGAAGAGGGGTTGTCCTCTTTCTCGGGTTTAGGCGTCTAAGTTCTTGCTTTACCCATCTCAGTGATTGCAATCACCAATTGAGGGTGTTTCCCACCCCTATCAATAAAATCTCGAGGCATCGTCCTCTTTTTCTTCAAATCCGAGTCCAGGCTCCTTTCACAGACCTAGCTTGGAATGATATGTATAGAGGATACAAATGAAAGAGTTATTGTTGAGGACTGTTAAGAATCAAGACAAAATCTAAATGGTTCTAGATCTAGTTATACTAAGCCACTCTCCCCCACTCTTGAATAATCCACAAATTAAAAGTATTATTTTTCTCAAGAAACACACTTAATCTAAACAATTACTAGCAACAACAACATAGCCTCAGTCTCAAATTAATTGGGGTCAGCTACATGGATCAAACTCTTCCATTGTGCTCAATTAAGTGCAATTCATGGTGAGCTTCTAAGCAATTACTAGCACGTTGAAAAATCTAGATGTCTCCCTAAGATCAGTGAACAACTATAAATAGGATGGTTGTGCTCGCTTTGGCGATTCGAGTTGAGTTGTGTGAGCATGAGAACAATGTGTGGAAGTGGAAGTCCTTTAAAAGGAAAAGAGAATTCTCTCAAGAATGGAGTGTGAGTGATACCCAATAGTGATAGAATTAAGTGAATCAAGCATCTTTGGAATTTTTATTACACATAAATGCTCTTTGATTAACTACAAGCATTTCTCTACAAGAAGTAGTTTCAAGCAGTCTAAACCTGCGTCCATCTCTTTCAATCATTTATTGAGTATCAATTATTTTAATCCAACAGCAGAATGGGGATCTTTCTTTTGTTCATGGAGCACCTTAAGCACTATTGCATGCCAAAGAAGATATATTTCGGCTAATCAGAAACTAAAAGTGTTTTTCTCTTGGTTTATATTTGATATTAACATTAATGAATAAAGTAAAAAACATGAAAACTGGGTACATTCTCAAAATAATTTTTGTAGCCTGCGCCATGAAAGATGAAGAGAAAACACACCTGTAGGGGAGACTCCCCAGACGCAGGCTTCACACCTGAAACGGAGCAACCCATGATCAAGCCATGCCTGCGAACCCCTCGATACCATTGCGGACCAATTCTTTTCAGTTGAACATCTTTGAATCCAGCCTTTTGGAACCACTCAACATACTCTTCCTCTTTGGGGAAAAGCATCCACACATCAGCAAAGAAGCGAGACAACCAAAACGTCGGATAAACCGGACCAATTAGACAAGCTTTTCCTCCTAATTTCAACACCCGGTATGCCTCCTTGATTCCTCTCTGTGGATCTGGCCAGTACTCAATACTAACAAAACCCAACAATGACATTTCAAATTAGACCCCATTCTACCTTGCATTCCACTATGATCCTAAAATCCCAACAGATAACATATAAGCAAAAAAGGGTTCCACCCATTTTAGATAGAAACCGAAAAGTCGGAAAATTGGAAAATAAAAAAACCGACAAGAACCTGAAAAAATTAGCTCATTACTCTGACTAAGAGGTCATAGGTTCAATTCTTGTTAGCTACATTATATTCTCTAGGTTTCTTTTGGGTTATGGGGTTGGGGCGCCTGACTAACTCTCATGGGATTAGTCGAATCAAAGGAAGGAGGGATTGAAAAAACCTCCAACATTCACGATTATCAAAAGAGAAAAAATTTAAAGTTACCTTCCAGCAGAGACATATCTATCAGCATAATCAGTTGAAAAAGGGAGGTCCTCGGCATCACCTTCAATGATCTTGCACTCCTTCAGGGGCTCCTTCTGCTTCGCCTTTGCGAGTTGATGTGGTGACTGATCAAGAATTGTGACATTATTAGCATCCACATTTTTGACAATACCCAAAGTAGTAAAACCAGTGCCACCACCCACATCAACCACAATGAGATTAGGGTCAGAGAGGTCTGCAGGTTCAAGAGCATCATCTCTCATGTCCTCAGTCCAGTGCCCAGGATTGATAACATGGTCATACACAATTGAGAGGAACCTATAGAACCAAAATGCCTCTTTTTTGTGCTGTATGAACCTGGGTTGAGAAACTGGCCTAGATGCAGAAACACTGCATCTGGGCATTGCAATTCTTGCTATATTCCTTGAAACCATACCCATTTTGGGAAAAAACTTTCCATTGAAATCTGAAATACCCAGAAAGCCTAGCCCATTTGGAGATACCCCTCCATGGAGTCTCAGATTTTGAGCTCCATATAACACTGAATAAGCCATTAGAGAGACAACAGAGAAAACCCCACAAAGGGAACACAAATTTGGGTTCAGTAAATGATGGATATCTTCAAAATAATCAAAATCTGCTATATTTGACAGTGATTGTGAAAATCCTTCATTAAGTACGCCTTAGTGAGGAAGATTAGAGAACAGTAATTGCTCACCAATTATGGGGGCTTTTAGTTCCTTCTTTGTTAACGTTATAGAGAGAAGAGATCAAGCGATCGAATTGGTGATACCAACCAGAGCAAGAATGAAAGGCCACCACTGTTTGATGAAAGCAGAGTTACACTGATGAGTAATAAACGCGTGCTGTACTTTCAAGAAAATCGAAGTTCCCTTTCCAAGTGGCTCGCAAAATGTGGTTGCAAGTGGAGCCAGGCGATGCGGGGATTGAAGTTCCGTCCACCTGACCCGTAATCGCAAGATTCGCAACGAACAAATCGCGAGAGCGGAGCTCTACCAACAAAGCTATATCCCCTAAGCCAAGTGGAGCATGCATCAAGGAGTCAAAATGCGTCTTTTGTTCTTTTCGCTATGCACCCAGGATTCAACCTACTTGGAGAGAATGAACAGTAAATTAATAGCAATAAATAGCACGATAAAATAATTGAAATTTAAAATAAAGTAAGTTTTATAAATAAATTTTAATTAATTTTTTTCGTGGGTTTACTTAACTCAAGTAAATCACAAATTGTCCTCAAAACGTCTCAGTTCACGTCTCGAGATGCGCACTCGACACCCGACTATAGTATCTTAAGTCTCTGGTGTCCAATTATACTACTTTAATTATTTTAGAGTCAAATTAAGTGAATTTATAATGTGGGACTACAAATTTAAAATTTTATTCCAAAAAGTTTAATTTTTGCACATTTTTTGGGTCATACCGGGGTGCCAAGCGCCCGAAAAAAGCCACATAACTCATTTTTCTAGCTTTTTCTAATTTTTATATTTTTCTGATTTTTTCTAGGACTTTCCAAAATTTCCAGCTATTCTATCTATTTTTTATGTAATTTTTTGTAATTTATTTTCATTTAAATTTATTTTTATTTAATTTCTTAATAGATTTTTAATTTATTTATGGGTTAGGCCCGAACCGGGCCTGGTTCGGCCCAACCGCTTGGACCCGGGTCGACCCGCTTAGGTCCAATTGGATCCAGGTCGGTCCGACCTGACCCATCCAAGCCAGGGTCGGCCCGGCCCATCCGAGCTTGGGCCGGGTCGACCCGACCCATGACCCGCATGGGGGTGCCAAGCTCACCAATAAAGCCATTAACTTTTCTACAAAATCAACAACAAATTAACCACTTACATCGGTCTAAGGAGGTCGCCAGCGAGAGCCACCAATAGGAAAAACTTCGTGAGAGAGGCGATGAGATCGCGGAGGTGTGAAGAGAGCTTAGAGAGGGAAAGCTTGGTAATGGAGGAAAATGAGAGGGGTGTGAGGAGGAAGAAGATGAAAATCGTTGGGGAGGGAGAGTGATGTGTGGGTTTTATTAGAAGATGAGAGAGAAAAATGAGGGTAGGTATGAGTGATATGATGTGAAGTGATGGGATGGGTGATGTGACATCTAAACCTCTGACTACCCTATACACCCACGTTACGCGCACCTTGCGTTGTCGTACACTCTCGTCGCTACATGCGCACAACGCGACCAATTGAAATTCTTAACTATTACGACGCGAATTAAATAATAATATAACAAATTAACACGCATCACACAAAAATAACTATTTATACCTTCATTGGCGTGCCCTAAACTTGTCGGCGGTGTCCACGTTGGTCCGAGCTACGGATCCTAATCTGTAATTAATAAATTAATTAAGATTAAATAATGCGAGTCGTTACTATCTTCCCAACTAAAAGAAATTTCGTCCCGAAATTCAACTTAAGTAAAAGTTTACCTTGAAACAACTAGGGTATCGCTCCCACATGGTAGACTCTCGCTCCCGAGTAAGTCTTTCGTTCTTATGATACTGCCAGCGAATGAGACTAATGGTATTTCCTTCCTCCGAGAGTTTGTACCCTGCGATCCACTATCTCAATGGGGCGTTCCTCGTACATTACATATGGTCGAACCTCGATCCTGGTCATATAAACCATCGGTCTCGGTCCTAATCGGGCCAGCTGTAACATCGAAATATGGAAAACATTATGAGCCTCTGCCAATCGGCTCGGCAATCTTAACTAATAGGCAACCTCCCCAAATCATTTCTCAATCTGAAATGGCCCGATAAATCTTGGTGCTAGTTTCCCTTGATCCCAAATATTTGATGTCCCTTTAACTGGGAAAGCTTCAAATAGACCCAATTATCTACCTCGTAGCTCAGCCCATCACAGTACTTATCCGCATATTTCTTTGATCCCAAATATCGATGTCCATTTGACGAATCAATCTCACCTTCTATGTATGGTCCATAACAATCGCGGGCCCCACGGCTGCTGTATCCTCGGGTTTTGCCCAACAAATCGGTGATCTACACGGTCTACCGTGCAACGCCTCAAACGGTGGCATCCCAATACTGGCCTGATAACTATTTTTGTAGCAAACTCACAGAGCGGTAAGTACTCCTCCCAAGACCCACCAAACCGCAACACACATGCCCTGAGCATATGCTCGAGTATCTGTATCAATCTCCCGGTTGTTCGTCTGTCTGAGGATGGAATGCGGTGTTAAACTATAACCTAATACCAAAGTACTCATGTATAGCCCGCCGCAATGATGATGTAAGACGACTGTCGCTGTCTGAAACAATTGAAATCGGTACTCCGTGCAACCATATAATCTCTCTCTCAAATAATGTGCTCAATTGTGTGAAAGTATATTTCATAAAACTGGTAGAAATGAGCTGATTTCGTCGATCACTCATATCGCATCGTGCTTTCTGGAAGTCTGCGACAATCCACAAACGAAATCCATCATAATGTGTTCTCATTTCCACTGAGGGATAGGCAGTGGCTGCAATAACCCTCCAAACCTCCTATGATCAACCTTAACCTGCTGGCACACCTCACAACCCCTAACATAGGCGCCAACATCCACCTTCATCCCTGACCATCAAAATAACTATCACATATCGTGATACATTTTGGTCCTACCAGGATGCACTGTATAGCAGGACTTGTGAGCCTCCTAAAGTATCTCATCACGTATCCCTGCCACTACTGGAATCCATAACCTCATTCGGTGCCTCAAACACTGATCCATAGACTCACTCCAATCTGGATGATCGGGACTATGTGCCATCTCACTAAACCTCGAGTACATCTCGTCAGCCTTCTGACACTCTAACACTCATGGAATAAAAACAGACGGTACCTTAATATGTCCACAAATATACGTATCTGCTGTAGCAGGAACCTATGTCAAACTTAATGTTGTCGTCGCCTCAAGTAAACCATACTCTTGCATCATATGACAGACAACTGTTTTGGAATCCAGTCCTCTCCTGCTCAATGCATCTACTACGACATTTGCCTTCCCAGGCTGATATTCAATGGAGAAGTCATAGTCGTTCAGCAACTCTAGCCAACGTCGTTGTTTCATGTTCAGATCTTTCTGAGTGAATAGATACTTTAAACTCTTATGATATGTAAAAAATTGTGAACCTCTCACCGTAAGGGTAACGTCTCAATACCTTTAGTGCAAATACGACTACTGCAAGCTCTAAAATGTACACTAAATAATTCCTTTCATGGGTCCTCAACTGTCAAGATAGGTAGGCGATAACGCTCTCTCCCTGCATTAGTACACAACCCAAACCTGTGCCGCAAGCATCTGTATGAACAATCAATCCCTTGCCTGGCTCAGGCAATACTAGTAATGGTGCGGTAGTCAGCCTCATCTTCAACTGTGCAAAGGAGTCTTTGCACTCCCTTGACCAATCAAAAGGTACGCCTTTCTTGGTCAATCTGGTCATCGGCGTGGCAATGTTTGAGAAGTTCTTCACAAATTGTCGGTACTATCCTGTCAGTTCAAGAAAACTCCTGATATCCGTCACTATCTCTGGTGTCGCCAATCGATGACTGCATGAATCTTACTTGAGTCAACTGAAATACCTGTCACTGATAACATGTCCCTATAACTTGACCTCTGACAGCCAAAACTCGCACTTACTGAACTTAGCATACAATTTGTGCTCTCTCAATGCCATCAATATATGTTTGATATGTTACCCGTGATCCTGATGAGTTTTGTTGTAGATCAATCTGTCATCAATGAAGACTATGACGAGTCTGTCCAAGTACGGCTTCAATACTCTGTGCATCAAGTCCATGAACATGGTCGTCGCGTTTGTCAATCTAAACGGCATCACTGTGAACTCAAATAACTCATATCTGGTGCTGAATGCAGTCTTGGTATGTCCCCATCTCGAATCCTGAGCCGATGATAACTCGATCTCAAGTCGATCTTAGAGAAAAAATGGGTTTCGGCCAACTAGTCAAACAAATCATCGATCTTGGACAAAGGGTAACTAATCCGTATCGTCACCTGGTTCAACTTATTGTAGTCAATGCACATCCTTAAGCTCTCATCCTTCTTCTTAACTAACAAAATCGATGCTCCCCATGGCGACGTGCTCGGGTGTATAAGCCCCTTCTTCTTCAAGTCTTCAGGTTGAGTCTTCAACTCATCCTGCTTCTTCCGTGCCATCCGGAACGATATGCTAGTTATCGGCTGTGTGCCCGACACTAACTCAATAACGAACTCAATCTTTCTATGTGGGGGCAATCTGGTAAATTTTCTTAAAAGACATAAAAAAACTAACTGACAATTGGGACACCCTAAAGTCTAACCTCTGATGTCTCGGTGACTTTACTATTCCTGCAAACACCTCCATCTCTAAAGTCGTCGCCAATCTACCCCTAGTGGTCGGTGGTACACTAGCATCACTAGTGAAACTGAACCATGGTATGTCGGGGATATGAAAATTCATTGTCTTATGAAAACAATCAACCTGGGCGTGATACGAAGCTAGCCAATCCATGCCCAAAAGCTCATCAAACTCTAAGTAAACCTTCCCCCATCTCGTTGAGAATCAGGAGTATGCTAAATCTAATCGGTGTTAACCCTAACTCTCCTCCCATGCGTCCAGAAATAAATGATATAGTGGAACTAGAATCAATAAGTGTATGCATAAAACGACCACAAATCGAAATCATACCTTCGACGAGCTGTCTGGTGGTCTCGCGGTCTGATTGTGCTACCGCGTGTGCCCGCTTTCTAGCCGAACTGGCGGTGCCGCAAATGGTACTACTGAAACTCTCGAACAATCCTTCTTAATGTATCCAAGCTGACTGCATTTGAAATAAGTAACATGTCTGTGTCCTGACCCATGACCCTGACCATTGTTTGACCTCTAACCCTATGGTCCTCGGTCCCTGCCTCCCTGGTCTTGAGTCGGTCTACATCTCTGTTGTTGTGTATAACCATCATTTACGTCTGCACTGGTTGTCCGGGTATTATAGCATGGGCACTTACTGCCTGATGTTCATCATGCCTAGGCCTATGTCCTCGTCTATCTCTGTAATCCATGATCTTTTTCCTTTTCTGTCGGACCGACACCGCGCTCGAAGGACCCTGATGTCAGCTGTGGTATAGGCATCACGACGCGATATAGAAGATATGTCTAATGGGCTAAGGCCTTCTCATAGATCTCTGCTAGTGTACGAGCCTCAATCGATACTACTACACTTGTTATCTTATCTCTGAGTCACACTCCAAAATAGTGGACCCGATCACGATCAGTAGAAGCCAAATCCCCAACGAACTATAAAAGGTATTGGTACCTTTCCATATATTGAATAACTATGCGGGTACCCTGCGTAAAACATAAAAACTCTTTTCTCATACGCAACTGTATATCCCTTGGTATGTACTGGTCATAAAAGACATGTCTAAAACTAGTCCAGGAGTCGGCTCTCCATGGGTCTCGATATGAGCAGTCTACCAAACTCCGGCCTCTCCTCAGAGCATATATCCAGATATCCTAGCCCGGATGCTGTCGTGAATCCTCAAAAGGTTATGTAACTTCTCATGCGCGAGAACCAATCTCGAAGCTGCCTCGGGGTCTCCACCACCAGTAAAATATCTCGGCTGAAATCTAGCAAACTCCTTTGTCAGCTTAGCCTCAGCTAACAAATAGGTCTCAAATGTGATCTCTGTGGGGTTAGTGTAAGTGTTGCTACAGGCGTGGATGTCGGTGTGCTAACCTCGTACGAATCTCTAAAATAGTAGCCGGCATGGTACTCTCTGCCATGACTGTAGTAACTGGTGTACTCTGTACAATCGGGATGATTGTCGTCTCAATGACGATCGGTGTAATGGTGACGGTAAGCGTCGTGATAGCTGCTATCTAGGCACGGATCAAAGCCATCATATGCTCGAACTGTCGATCGTGTGTCGCGATCCGATCGAGTACACTCTGATCGGTCCTAATGGGTGTGGTACCACTCGTCCGTCCACCATCCTATGCTGGTGGAGTTGGTTGTCCGTCCATGTCGTATCTACAATAGTGAAGATATGTCCATATCAGCCTCGTATACGCGTATATACTATTACAATCAAAATATATAACGTCTAGGCCTGGTACTACCCGCCTCACATTATCTTCCCTAAGGTTCTAATTTAGGATCTTCGGGTTTCCACGTCTAAGTTTGTTTTGTTAAGTCTTATTCAATTTCATTAAACTTTTCCCATAGGTTCGCTTGAACCTAGACTCTGATACCAACTGTGACGGCCCCAAACTTCGAGGCAAACTGAGTACCGCCACGTTGCCGAACATGTCACCCAGCATGCCACATCACCGTACACTTGTCCTTCACGGCCCGCGACCTAAACCTTCATTTCTATTTCCTTTGCATTAACTTATTATTTATCACGTATTTATGAATATTTACAATAAGTTAACTAAGTTAAGTTGTTCACGATTTATGAAAACATTATAAGTCAAATATCTTAGCGGAAGTCTTTGAAGAATACAAATATCGTAAAATAAAAAGTTTGAATTTTATAAACAACCTTATAATGTGGAAACTCGACATGAGATGTCACGTATATCAAAAAGCGACAAAAGTAGAAAATATGGTCATATACATGTATAAGGTATACAAGTCCTCCCAAAGATCCCATAAAAACAGTAAATAAGTACATACAAACACCTACGCAAAAAGCTAATGGGGCTCTCCTAGCTCGTAGGTAGTCGCCTAAGACCCCCTTGCCCGGCTCGTCGTAGGATTTGCGATTTGTCACAAAAAATAATGACAAATCTCAATGAGTAAATCCAAAGAATGTTAGCTAATATTCACGAAATCTAATAAAACGGCTACAATTCATGCAATTTAAATAAGGAACAGAAAATAAGGTACTCGCATGAAAATAAGCCGCAGAGAAGTTAAAACTGGACACGAGTGTAGCGTGACAGAAAACCCTAGTCGACATTCGGGAATCAACTTAGCTAAACCGAGAAGAACCCATGATGATCATCTCGCCAAACATCTCACAGTCGAATGAGAGGAACCCATGAACGGTAGAATCCAGTCCAAACATCTCTCGAGAGGAGCCCCTAATAGAGACTTAAGCCCCCGTCAAACATCTCTCAACCTAATGCGTTTCGCAAGAAATAGTCACTGCGTAGCCCCAATATGGGCAACTACTCGAACAGCGCGGGGTAGCTAGCTCCGAGATGTGAGTCTGTGCCGTACTTGATCTCGTCGACAAACACACATAGATACGTGGGAGTGAATGAACAGTAAATAGATAGCAATAAATAACACGATGAAATAATTTAAATTTAAAATAAATCAAGTGCTATAAATGAATTTTAACTAATTTTCTCGTGGGTTTGCTTACCTTAAGCAAATCGCAAATCGCCCTCAAAACGTCTCACTCATGCCTCGAAATGCGCACCTGACACCCGACTATAGTCTCATAAGTCCTTGGTGTCCGATTATACCACTTCAATTAGTTTAGAGTCACATTTAAGTGAATTTATAATATGGGACCACAAATTTGAAATTTTATTCCAAAACGTTTAGCTTTGGCACACGATTTGGGTTATACTGGGGTGCCAAATGGCCGAAAAAGCCTCGAAAGTCATTTTTCTAGCTTTTTCTAATTTTACATATTTTTTTCTGATTTTTTTCTAGAATTGTCCATAATTTCTAGCTATTTTATTTTTTTGTTTATTTTTATATAATTTTTTGTAATTTATTTTCATTTAAAATCATTTTTATTTAATTTTTTAATAAGTTTTTAATTTATTTATAGGTTAGGTGCAAATCAGGCCCGGTTCGGCCCAACCACTTGGACTCAGGTCGGTCCGACCCGACCCATCGAAGCCTGGGTCGGCTCGGCCCATCTGAGCTTGGGGCGGGTCTACTCGGCCCATGACCCGCATAGGGGTACCAAGCTTGGCCTGCTTGGCTACCCCCTCCTTCCTTCATTACGTCTCTGGAGAGAATTCTCTCCAAATACGTTTTGAATTTTTTTTTTCTTTTTTTCTTTTCCAAACAACTAACAACAACAATAATCAACAACAACACTACAATGTACCACACCAACCTTACCATTAAAGCCATCAACTTTTCTACAAAATCAACAACGAATTAACCACTTACCTCGGTCTAGGAGGTCGCCGACGAGAGCCACCAAGAGGAAAAACTTCGCGAGAGATGCGACAAGACCGTGGAGGTGTATGAATAGCTTGGTGATGGAGGAAAATGAGAGGGGTGTAAGGAGGAATAAGATGAAAATCATCGAGGGGAGTGATGTGTGGATTTAGTTAGGAGATGAAAGAGAAAAGTGAGAGGTAGGTATGTGTGATGTAATGTGATGTGATGGGATGGATGATGTGACATTTAAACCCCTGAGTACCCACGTTACACGCACCATGCGACATCGTACACTCTCGTCACTACACGCGCACAACACGACCAATTGAAATTCTTAACTATTCCGACGCGAATTAAATAATAATACAACAAATTAACACGCATCACACAAAAATAACTATTTATACCTTGGTTGGCGTGCCCTAAACTTGTCAGCGGTGTTCACGTGGGTCCGAGCTACAAGTCCTAATCTGTAAATAATAAATTAATTAAGATTAAATAATGCGGGTCGTTACATGTTATGTTGATTGAGTTACAAACTATCATATCCAATTAAATATAGTATAAGATTTCTAAATATAACATGACAAATATATTTCAATGATGTTCTAGATATAATTGTATAAATCCTTATGATACAATATATACTAGGATTGATTTAATGGGAAAAATTGTGTTTTATGGTCGGAGGTCTTGAGTTTCGTTAATTCCATACAATTACACAAGTTTTTAATAAACAAAAATTACATAAATTTATAAAAAATGGGGGATTTTATGCGAGGAATCCCCGCGTGGCGAGAGTAGTCCCTGTCCCTACCTTGCGTTGAATGGAAAAGCGAGATTTTGCCCTCCCCATTGCTCTGCTGGGAACAAAAAGTAGGGAATTGATGCACCGGATCCCATCAGAACTCGCAGTTAAACGTGCTTGAGTGAGAGTAGTATCAGGATGGATGATAAGTCTGTAAATGTGCATTAATTAAGTATGTATTTGATGTGTTCTACATGATTAAATATCCAATTTACGGTACTTATCTCTGACTTTTTGTATTTTCAAGTCGAAAATAGGCAATTTAAAGAAAAATAGCATAATCCAATTAAAAATCAAGTAAAGAAGCCAAACTTTGGCTCAACAATTCCCAGCGACATGGAGTGTGAAAAAATTGTTGGAAATCACAGATACAAAACTTGAGAATTTGCCAAGAATGACAGTGGATGAGTTGCGTACCAACGATTCTAAGTGTCCTAGAGTGAAAATCAGGTAGAGCCGCAACATAAATGGCTACCAATTCCCAGTGTCATGGAGTTGTACATATGATGTTGGACATTGCTGGAACGAATGTGAGATTTCTAGAAAACAGAGTATGTCATCGCCTCACCTTAGCGATCTACATTGCCTTCACATGGTGAACGTACGTACACTGGAACATTTTCATGATTAGAAGTTACAAATTTGCAGTTTTGGAAGATTTTGGATGATGATGACATGGTAACAACATGGTCAATCACATATCCATGAATATATGAAAAATATGAAGATATTAATGAAGATTTGCATGGTTTGCTTCGTGAATATATGCGTGAATTAAAGAAAGATTATATCGTGAAGATATACCAAAATATGTGATGGAAAGCAAGAATCTCCCCGATTTCCACCTCTCTCTCTCTCCCTCTCTCGATCGCTCTCTCTCTCTCTCTCTCTCTCTCTCTCTCTCCTTCCTATAAATTGAACCTCTCGGCATCTCTCCAAAAAGAATATATATATCTCTCTCATTCTTGTCCCCTTCTCTTCTTCTCTAGTTCTTAGTAGTTTTTAATGGTGATTTTTATGACCATGCTTGACTAAGTTATTGTCTAGATCAAAGAGACTATTATAAGTTGATTTATGAGATTCATAATTTAAATTTCCATGTTTTTCATTAATCTTGTAATTTTAATTGCACTATTTTATGAGATCATTCGCTTGTATTAGGGTGTAAAATTTTACTTCCTCATTATGTAAGAGCCCGTACGCATTGGTTTTGTTAAGAATCATTTATAGTAGTCTTAGCGCCACTCGGTGAGGGAGATTGCATTGGTAGTAACTAGGATCATGGATTGTTCACTTTCTAGAAGTCTTAGGTATTTTTGAAATATAGGCCGAGTAGTGGCGCTCGCTAGCTATTGCATAAGGTAGGTGCGCACATGGCTTAATGCATGATGTTGGGTTGTTAAATCCGCAGTGCACTCGGGATTACAACCTAGTTACTATATGGTTGTGTCAAATCCCTAAATTTTTAAATTGATACTTATGGCTAAACATGGATTAATGGAGCCTAATTATGGTTTTGGTGCTAGTCGGGAGTTAAAACATCGGTGAACTTGAGATTTTTAATTAATTTTATTTTTGTGTGATGCATGCCTAATGTTGTGTACTATAGACTATGTTATTTTGGAAAATTCAAGTTAACCGAGTAAATTCGATATTTGCGGGGTTTTATCTCGAGATGGGTTCCAAGACAGTAAAAATATTGACGTGAACATTCATTTTGAATTTCGCGAAAAATAATGGTATTTATGTTTTAAAATCTGAATTTGTACATTTAAATGGACTTAATGAGCCAACGTGGAGATTTTTCCTCGATTTGCATGCAAGTCAAGATCAGAGGTAGTGAACAATGAGAATGAAGTTGGTGCAAAGACATTATTTTTAGTTTCATGTCGGTTGACGGAGGTCGAGGTTGAGATTGGGTCCAAATTGGTGCACGTTTGGTAAAGTATGGCAAGAAGATTGGTCCGGAAGATTTTAGTATGTTATAGACAAAGTTAAAATTTTAGGGGTTTTGGTGTGACCAAAACTAGTGTTATGGACGTTTTATGGAATTGGGCTATTTTGTCGAGAGTTTGATTCAATTTGGTGAAAAACCGAATCGAAAACGAGCATCGTAAATTAATACACGTTAAAATATGGATTTCAAGAATTAATAAATAAAAAAGAAATTAAGATGTTGACAAGCAGCTGAGGGTTTACATATAAATATAAAAAAATCAATCAAAAATCAATCAAATGATTCATTTTCATTTTCATTTCAGCAAAACGTTCATTCCTTAACACTCTCCGCGGACACTTTCGCTCGAGGAGCTCCCTACGTCCGATTTTCGCCCGATTTCTTTTTACAACACTATAGTGCATTGCGAGACGGTCAGTTCAAGCTAAGTCTTCATGGTGGAAACAAAGTATTTGGTTCGCAATTCAATGCCAAACATTTTTTCACAATTCAATTTGAATTCTCACAATTTTTTGATTTCTTTCGCGGGGTTTTGATAGAAATTGGTAGGGATTATTGTTAATTGGTAAATTGGGTTGATTTGGATCAATTTGGAATAAATCCACCGACGTGGGTTAGGGTTTTGATGAGTTGAACTAATGCAATTTAGTTGATTACTATTTTGGAGATATTTTATAGGTTATATTGATTTACATTGGGTTTCTGGATGAATTGATTATTGGTTATGATCAAATTTAACTCCACGGGCTATGAAAATACTTTTGTGTTGGTATCAAGTGGTTTCGTGGTGTTTGTTGTCATTTTTTGAGGATTTAATTGTGAAAATGTTGATTTTGAGAAGTTTTTCAATTCAAAATAAATAAAGTTTGCCTAGTTGACAGGCCATATGGGAAAATTCATTACTTCTCCGTCGGTGATCCGATTTGGGTGTTCTTGGAGTTTATGAAAAGTAGGACATGAGTACTACAAGTTCCTTTTAGGTCATCATGACAAATATTGAGGTTTTAAGATTAAAAAGTTACCCCAAGTTGGCTAGTCGAACGCTGGTTGAAACAGTTATATAAATTAACATTTTTGGAAACTGTTCTCAAGCATACTTTGACCGCAGTTTTCATTGGGTTTCATGATATGGTTTCAATTGAAGTTTGACCCATAATATAATTGGCTATATCAGGGAAGCTATTGAAAGCATTTTCAAGGTGATCTAACGCTCCGAAAACCCCGAAAATTAAGCTCGAAGTTTGTTGTTTGTAAGGTTAAGTAAATCTCATGGCAACCTTTGCATTGTATGAGTATTTCTCGAATATATTGCATGCATGGTTTATCACGACATATTTATTGATCATGCATTCATGGACACGAGAGGAATGAGGCCTTTGGGGGTCACATTGTGTTCATTGGCTATATATGTGGTAGGATGAACACCGTGGTGCTCTACGACTAAAGTCACTGATCGTTATAGACACTTGTTTAGGATGTGATGTTTTTGTGATGCTGGCCAGGATCATACTCCACGAAGAGTGGAGGGCATGGCTTCTCGAAGGACTTCCTCTCAAACTCATGAATCTTTATTATTGTCTACCAACCATTTTTGGAAAGACGTCTTCTTATTGTGGTCGGTCAATAGAAACGAAATGGATTGCATACTTGTATATTTAAGATTCCTTGCGATATTATTGTTTCTTTAAATTCTTGGAATACAATGTATTTGATTATTACAGGTGTACTAGATAGTGTGGGATTTACTTATCTAACATTATTGAGTTTTTATAATTGGATAATGATAAGTGCAAACGACGAAAAAGGAAAGGAAAAGCTGTCAGATTCTCAGTGACTTGATTAATTCCTTTCTCACTATGTATGTGTTGTTTTAAATATAATATATTGTATAAATGGGTTTTTGGGTTCGTGTGTTGTTAGGATATATTTTGGAATGGTTGGAACGGTTTTGGGAAGGATTGAGATCATTTTGGAGCTAAGGTAATGTTAGTTTAAGGTTTTTAATCTTTTAAATTAAATTAGAATGATTATATATTCAGTTGATGCAATATATATTGTCATAGGTGGATTGTGAGTCCTTTGAAATTTCCACCAAAGTTGAGCTAGGTTTTGTTGAAGATTTTTGGAGGTCGGGATTTCCGGTGTAGGCTTAGAAATAGAGGAGGTACTGTAGAAAAAACTTTTATGAAATTTTGAGGATAATGTAGTTAATCTAAATGAACTTTGAAGATTATATAATTATTTTTTACGGAACTTTGAGGTTTAAGATTCACTTTAGAATCCTTTGTAGTTAATAAAGTTTTATAATTAATGAGTATTAAGATCTTAATCTTAATTATTAATTGATGGAGAGGTTAAGGCTGCAAGATTACCAGAGGATTAAGGTAATCTAGGCCAATCAGATGCCCTAATTAGGTGGGGTCTGACAGTTGTACCGCACATTCCTTCTATTGACATGAAGGAAATAAGGTGACGTGTAGTGGGTTAGTCATTATAACTTACTTATATTATTTGGTGAAAAATGATCTTTTGAATCAATGATTAAATCTATACTTACATGAGTCGTAGTCCTTCTTTTTCTCGTCCACGAATTTTAGTCCCTTCATGACTTTTGCGATGTTGAGCAATATAATCTTCAAACACCGGCAACTCTTACTTGAACACAATCCGAATGTAGTCATCACCACTTGTTGGAACATGTTTTTGATGAATAATATTAATAACTTCAACCGACAAATCAATGTTATCAACGTATACACCACCGTGAGAGTCTTGAAGAATGTCCACAACTAACTCATCATCTGTGTCACTAGTTAATGAACAAAAAAGTGTTTAGTTGTCACGAACTTCACTTTTGTCTCCACAACTTTTTGTTGGAATTATGATGCATCTAAATTATTTAGTGACCATATATATAATATATGAATGGTAAATTGAGTGTACAAATTAGTCTTTTATTATAATTAAAAGACGGCATGTTGGCACATGTTAAAGTGTACATGTATACATGCAGATTATTGGTTGTATATTGTGGCGGCCCTCGCCGCCCCGGGGTGACGTGTCTCTGTGTACTCCTTACCAGTTGGCCAACTACACATGTACGACACCTGCCCGTCCTTTTTCTGTCTCAAAATTCGTATCCACTTGTGTGTACAGTGTATAAGTGACATTTTTCAGCGGAAGTCGTACTTTATACCATTAATTCAAGAAATATTAATAATCAAATAAAAAAATCCTATTGTGGAAACACCCTGAAAAGTACTCGGTAAGGTATATACATGTACAATGTCATGATACTCCCAGTTCCCAAAAGAAATCAAAATATCAAAAACAAACACACGTACAAGTAGTCTTCGACACCAGGCAGTCAGAGGTAGTCGCCTAAGATCCCCTTGCCCTTACTTGTACTCGGATTTGCACTCAATCATCACAAAAGAAAATGGATGACGAGTCCAGTAAGTAAAACCCCAAGGAACTCCTCGGAGCATTCAAATAAACAAAGTGGAATTCAATAAATACTGTTAAATAAACATGCGAATGTAAACGGACAAGCGTATTTAGAAGCATCGCATGCATAGATAACAATAAAGTGCAAATGTATGTGCATGTTCTAGTCGGACTAAACCATACTTCGAAATTCCCTTACAGGATCCCACTAGTGGGCGCACCCAACTAGTTATCACACTGGTCCCTCTCGGTGGCGGTGTAGAGACTGCGACGCACCGACACATGTAGCAGTTCATTAGCTCGAGTCGTTATCCACCGAGAACTCCTGATACACATGCTATGGTATAGAATGCATAGACACACAACGAAAAATTCGGTGGGAGTAACTCAACCAACCGTTCAAACAATGACAAGATATAGATGTAATAAAGACCACAAGGAATCTTTGGAAATGAATGGAAATACAAAGCGAAATAAATACTCGAGTTTTTCAATTGAGTTTTACAAACCTCACAATGCACTCCAATACCCCGTAATCAATCCCCGAGTCCAAGTCCTTTGAGTCTTTGGTCGTCAATTGATCACCCATGTCCACCTATGTCTATTTATCAATAATTTCGATTTAGCATGACAATTTATGACCAATTTCTAAACTTTTAGGCCAAAGTGCCCAATTCGCCCTTTTCGAGGCAAAAACCCCACAAAAGTCACGCCTAAAATTCCAAAATATTTTATTTTTCATAGAAATTCATCAATTTCTATTTATTTTATGGAAATATAATTTTTTCGAAATATTTTCTAAATATTTTCCAAATTCTTTTCTTTTTTTTTTTTTTTTTTTATTTTGGTTTGGGTCGGGTCGACCTAAACGGGTCGGACCCGACCCTGGACCAGAAGTGGTCCAGGCTCGCCTTATGGGCCGAGCCTGGCCACTTCTGGGCCCGGGCCAAGTGGGTGGGTGCACACACGCGCACGCGCTCGCGCTCGTGCATCCCTTCCACCCGATCGAACCAGGGACTTCCCTTGTTCGATCGACAATTTTTTTTTATGTTGTTGTTGGGTTGGGGTTGCTCTCAACCCCAACCCCAGTGGAATCGATGGCAGGGGAGACGCCCCTGCCATCTCCACCCTCGACCCGGTTCGGCCTCCATGGCCGAACCCCTCTCGCCACCATTGTCGAATCACCAAACCCACAACAAAATCAACTATGACTCACCTTGACCCTGATGTTTCCCCCTTCTCTTCTCTCCTTCCCGGCTTTTTCTTCTCCTCCTCCTCTCCGTTTCTTCTTCTCGGCCTCCCAATTCGGTTGTGTGTAAGTGAGAGATGTGAGAGAAAAGGTGGTGGAGAGATGGTTTTGTTGACTTACGAGTCACTTAACATTTCTACTCACATGTGCATCTCTATGCACCCTTAACCCTCCATTTACTCCAACCTAACACTTCCTTGACTCGAATTATGACACGTTTGGGACACTCGCCTGTGTTTTAAGCACAAAATGCCATTTTCGGGCGTTTCGACGCCCGATTTCGCGTCCAAACACGACATACGTGTACCGCCTCGTCACTAGCCACCTAATACCCATTCCATATTAGTTATTTGACCAATTTTTATTTCATTTGTGTGTTTTAGTTTCCCCAGACCTAATAGTTGGTCCCGTCAACTAACCGGTACCCGCGTCAACACGCATATCGAGGTGAATACAGTTCACACGATCTCGCACGTATTGTTATGCAACATACACACATGCGATGTATTTCAATAAATTGCACCGCAAATAAGCATTCAACACACAATAAACTATCGTACGTAGGTCCCCTTGTGTCCTAGCCTACCGCATCATCCACGTAGATCTGAGCTGGCGTCCACGTCTGTAAATTCGAGATAATTAACGACATTAATAAAATGGGACGTTACAGTTCTTCTCAACTAAATAAAATTTTGTCCTGAAATTTAACTATAACTAAAATCCCATACCAGAGAATAGCTGAGGGTATCACGTCCTCATCGTCAACTCGAGCTCTCTGGTGAGTCCCCCGTCCTATGATGCTGCCAACGAACTAGAACCTTCGCGAGTTCCCTGTTCCGGAGAATCTGTACTTGAAGGTCAACGATCTCTATCGGTCTCTCATAGGTCACGTCAGACTGTATCTTCACCTGTCCCAACTCAATCGTCGGTCTCGGCCCTGACCTAGCGAGTCTCAACATTGAAATATGAAATTTCGGATGAACCCCAGCTAACTCGGTACGTAACTCCAACCGGTATGCAACAGTGCCTACTCTATGTGCAATCCGGTATGGCCCAATGTATCTCGGTGCCAGTTTCCCCTTAATGTCAAATCTCTGTTGAACTTTCCAAGGAGAAACCTTCAGATACACCATATCGCCCTCGTCATAGCTCAGATCCTCGCGATACCTATCCGCGTATTTCTTGTTTATCTGTGCGACTCGCATGATTCGACGAGTTTGTCGGATTTTCTCTCGTGTGATCAACAACTATCACAGCCCTATGTCACGATATCTTTCGCTCGCCCAACACGCAGGTGATCTACTGGGGCCTCCCATACAAGTGCCTTAAATGGTGGCATGCCAATGCTCGCTGATAGCATTGTTATTGTATGCAAACTCACAGAGCGAGATAATCCTCCCACGAACCCCCAAACCTGTAATATACAAGCCCCGAGCATATCCTCCAAAATCTGGATCGTCGCTCATTGACTGTCCGTCAGTCTGAGGATGATAAGCCGTACTAAACTGCAACCTGGTGCCAAACTATTCCTGTATTGCCTCCCATAGTTTCGAGGTCAATCTGGGATCTCTGTCTGACACAATGGAGACTAGCACCCCAAGAAGTCTAATAATCTCCCGCTCAAACAATATACTCAGGTGAGGAAACGTGTATTTCATCGAGATTGGAATGAAGTGAGTTGACTTCGTCAATTTATCAATCACTACCCAAATTGCATCGTGACACCTTGATGTCTGCGGTAGCCCACTAACGAAATCCATAGTGACATGTTCTCATTTCCACTGTGGAATGGACAACGGCTGTAATAATCCACCGGGTCGCTTGTGCTCAGCCTTCACCTGCTGGCAAATATGACAACTCCTAACGTACGCACCAACGTGAGCCTTCATCCCTGGCCACCAGAATAGTCGCCTCAAAGTATGGTACATCTTGGTCCGACCAGGATGAACTGTGTAACGAGACCGGTGTGCATCCTCCAGAATCCCGTTCAGTATCTCATGATCGCGAGTATCCACAATCTCCTTCGGTATCTCAAACACCGATCTGTGGTTTCAATCCAATCAGTGCATTCCGGATTCCGTGACAGACCACTGACCCGCTCATAGATCCCATCAGCCCTCTGACACTCGGCAACCCGTTCAATCGATACGGTCGGTATCTTTATCTGACAACAAATGTGTTGCTCCGTCGTAGTCGACAATTCGGCCATGCACATAACTGATGATGCCTGTAATAAGCCATGCTCATGTGTCATCTGCTGCTGAACAGTCTGACTATCGAGTCCACTTCTGCTCAATGCGTCTGCTACGACGTTCGCTTTGCCACGGTAATACTCAATAGCGAAGTCGTAGTCCTTCAGCAACTCCAGTCATCTCCGCTGGCGCATATTCAGATCCCTTTGAGTGAAAATGTATCATAAACTCTGGTGATCTGTATACAACACGAATCGCTCTCCATGGAGATAGTGCCTTCAAGCCTTCAGTGCAAAGACGACCGCTGCAAGCTCCAAGTCGTGCACTGGATAATTCCCTCGTGGGGTCTCAATGTTTGGAAATATAGGCGGTGGTCTACCATCCGCCTCAACATACATCCAAGACTAATGCCCGACGCATCGTATATATTTGTCAAGGTCTTGCTCGGCTCCAACAATGTCAATATTGGTGCGAGATGTCAATCTCGCTTCCAATTCACAAAAGGTCCGCTCACACTCATCGACCAGTTAAATCGACGTCTTTCTTAGTCGGTCTCGTCATCATCAAGACTTGCGATCGAGGAAAATCCTGCACAAATCGCCAGTAGTATCCGGTCAGTCCAAGGAAACTCCGTATATCGGCCACAGACTCAGGCGTCTTCCAATCAATGATCGCCCTATTCTTTTATGAATCCACTAACATACCCTGCTCACTGATGACATGGCCTAAGAATCTCACCGCACTTAGCCAAAATTCACACTTGCTAAACTTGGCGTATAGTCGGTGCTCTCGCAGTGTCGTCAAAACTGTCTTAAGATGTCCCTCGTGATCCTCACGGGTCCTGCTATAGATCAAGATATCAACGATGAACACGATGACAAATATGTCCAAATACGGCCTCATGACCCTGTGCATCAGGTCCATGAAAATCGTTGGAGCGTTCGTCAGCCCAAACGACATGACTGTGAACTCAAATAACCCGTATCTCGTTCTGAAAGCGGTTTTCTGGATATCCACTTCTCGAATCCTCAACTGGTCATAACCTGAGCGAAGGTCAATCTTCGAGAAGAATTTGTCACCCGTCAGTTGATCAAACAGATCGTCAATCGTAGGAAGTGGGTAACGGTTCCGCACAGTTACCTGATTCAGCTTTCTATAGTCGATGCACATCCTCATCGTACCATCTTTCTTCTTTACAAATAGTACTGGAGCTCCCCAAGGTGACATACTAGGGTGAATAAAACCCTTCTCCAACAGCTCATCCAACTGTTGTCTCACCTTCTCCTGCTCCGTTGGTGCCATCCAATAAGGTCGATTGGCAATCGGTTGCGTCCCTGGTATCAGCTCGATTATGAACTCAAAAGCTCGTGGCGGTGGCAATCCGGGTAAATCATCTAGAAATACATCGACAAAATCCCTAACCACTGGAACGTCCTCCATCGGGACCTCCGTTCGAGCCTCCGGCTCAACTATCGCCGCAAACACCTCCATCTCCTGCGCTGTAGCTAGTCGGCCTCTCGTGATGGGTAAGTCAATTGTCGATCCAAGTAATATAAACTCGGTATTCGGGAATACGAAACACTATCCTCTTACCGTAACGGTCATCTCGTGCATGATAGGATGCTAACCAATCCATCCCGAGTAGTGTGTCAAACTCTAAGTACTCTAATACTAGAAGATCCGCTGGTAGCTGATGTCCCTCCACCTCTATCATCACGTCTCGACATATTCGGTTAGGGTATATCTTATCCCCCAGCAGCATCGAGGACAAGATGTGGATCTCATGTGTAACGGCCCGAAAATTTGACTTGTGCCAAGTGTCGGAGTCGGGGTCGTTTGTGGGATCCACTCGTCGAAATGCGTATGTCGAATCTCAAGTGGAGATGCTAATTGTTGAGAAACGTATACGTGGAGAATTCGGTGAGCGAGAAACACGAACGAGGACGCGCCTCGAGTCGCGTGCCAACGTGGGACCGAGATAGTGGCTTAATGTGGCTATAGTGGATTTATGTGGTTTTAATGTGGTCACGTTAAAATCATATACATTGGATACGCCTCGTGATGCGAGTGGCGCGAGTATCGAGATTTGTGAAATGAGGCGAGTAGGTGCCTCGAGATGCGCGTTGCTCAATTTATAAGGAAAGCATTAAAAAAATATGTTTTTGATACTCGGCACGGATCTCGAGAACAAAAGTTTACTTAATGAGGAAGAAATCAAAAATAAATAAAATAAATATATATATATATAAGATCGGATAAGAGAGAAAGAATTTAGGGAAATGAGGAGAGAGAAAAGAGAGAAGGAGAGAGACGCCAAAGAGAGAGAACCGAGAGAGAAGAGAGTGAGGAAGAGAGAGAGGCGGCACATCGCTCCGGCGAGAAGACCAGCGTGCGGCGGAGGTCGCGGATGAAGGCGCGCGACGATGGCTCCAAGACGATGGCGAATCACAGCCGCAGCAGCCGATGCGGCGGCGGATGTCAGCGACTTCGCGGACGAGAGATCGCAGAGGATGGCGGAAGACCAGCCGGCAGACGGCAAGCAGCGTGCATGGCGGAGCGAGCGTAGCAGCAATGGCAGAGTGAGCAAGCGGAGTGGCAGCAACGCGAGAGCCGTGGCGCGCCGGCGAAGCTGCGGCGCAGCGCGTGAGGCGCCAGTAATCAACGAGCGATGGCGGTGGCCTAAGCGACAGCGACGACGGCAGCAAGCAGCGGGTCGGATCGGCAGCGACGAACCAGCAATACGACGACGCGACGCAACGCGAGGAGCTCACTCACCAGGCGGCGGCCGCGATCGACGCAGCGGCGCGCGGGTGACGGCTTGTCGCTTGGTCTGCGACGTGATGAACAGCGCGGTGGCGCGTTGTCGACCGATCGGAGGCGTGACTTCGACGAGTTCGACGACGGGATGGAGTCAAGGCCATGGTGAGCTTTATTTCACCTAATTGAGTTGTGATTTGAACGATTTAAGTAAAATAGGCCTAAAATGTCTAAATGGACAACAGGGACTTAGGAGTCGGGTGTCGGGTGCGCAAATCGAGACGCGAGCGAGACGTTTTGAGGTTCGCGATTTCTCGAGGTAAGTAAACCAGTTAGGACTTGTACAGTGGTTTCCTTTCATTCTATTGGCTATTGTTCATTGCTTTGTGATAGCTTCCTTTCATTCTTGTTGATTGATGCTTGGTGATAGTTATATTTGCAATTGTTGTTTGTTGAGTGGTCCATTGGCAAGTGAGTCATGGTTACTGTTATCTGCGATATGAGAGTGTTAGGAATTTTGGGAGGCGGGGTCTCATCCTAAACACGAGGTTTGTTGATGTTTCATAGTCGTACGAGCTAGGGTTGGGAGGAAGGGGTCTCGTCCTAAACCCGAGTCTGCTGGGCTTTTGCCACGACTCAACGATCTTTTGGTCGGGACTCCTTGCTATTTGGCATCACTCATCGATTGATTTGTTTACAGTCTTTTATATTCATGCTTTACCTGCTCATTTCTTTCTCATTGCATGAATTCGATTTGTTCCGTTGTATTTTGAAATGTTGTATATGTCCTACTAGCTTTACTTACTGGGCTCGTCAATCTCGTGTTTGGTGAGTGCGAGTCGCAGACAGTAGCAAAGGGAAAGCTCCATAGCTAGGTAAATTCATGGTATTATTATATATACTTGTTTTAACAACACTTGGGATTATGGGCATGTAAATTGTGTATTTACTATCTCTCGATGATATATTTATCTTTGGGTTCCACAATTAGGTTGTCTAACGTTTTTATAGTAATGTTGAGTTAGTTAATTTATTGCTTCCGCTAATTTGTAAAACTTGCAAAATATTAATAACTCAACTTAAAGTTATGAAATTACTTATAATGATGGATTGAAAGGTCGACTAGGCTCGCGTTGACCTTGCGAGACTGGTTCGGGGGTCCACGTGGGCTTAGGCCGGGCGGGGCTCAATTTGTGAAAAATTGGGGCCGTCACAGTTGGTATCGAGCCAAATTTAGAGAACTATATAACTTAAGGGAATATGATACCAACACGGTTGGTATCGAGCCACTTTAGAGAATTATATGGCTTAAGGGAATATGATACCAACACGGTTGGTATCGAGCTGCGTAGTTGTAAATACTCGACTCGTGAAGGAAATTACAATTCATTAAGACATAAACCAGCGGAAGTTAGGAACCCCGAACTTAGAATGGAACCCTATGATCTTGGCTTAAGTCTTCGTTAGGAAGTGAGGAGAATTCGATGTATCCGATATGGTATATTTGTTGTGTTATAATATATATACGATATCGAGGATTCGTGGCTATGGAAAATGTGACGACGTTTCGGAAAGATGATCGTGAGGTTGCAGGTTCGCGGTTTGCGAGTGTTGATGAGCTGCATATATCGCACGACGGCAAGAATCGAGGAGATTCTTCGATTGTTAAGAGCACATGTTACACCGTCGTCGTCAGAGACACATGTTCAGGTCGAGATAGTACTTCCTACACATGAGACACTACATGAGGAGATGCTAAGTGCGCTGACTGATACGGGTGTCAGAGTAACGGCTAAAGCGAGGCGATCTCGCGAGTTCGGCGACATTTTCACGGTGGTACGGATCGCGGAGCGGCAAAGATTTATGACGTCTTGGCCACCCGATCATATGACGTCGAGCATCGTATCGATTTCGTTGTTCGGTGAGGCCGATGTCCGGTTTTGCACTACGGTGGTGTCGATGTGGACGCTGGGGTGCGATCGATATTATGGTTAGTGAGAGCGTGGGAGCACACGCATCGTGAGTACCGTCGCATTCTCGGCATCGTCACATTCGGTGCGAGTGCAGGAGATGATCGAGAGGAAAACGAGGGTTAGACGGTTGTGGCAAAGAGATCAACCTCGGAGCGTATTGCGCTTCCACCATGTGCGGCGTGTATGGCGCCGGTGTTAGATGGATCGGTGCGAGTTACACTAGTGTAGTACAACAACTAGCACCGTCAGATCCTTAGCATAAAGAGACAGTGGGCAGATACAGGGTTAGAGATCCAGTCGAGTGCACAGACAGGGAGAGCGATCTAGTCATGCACAGGGGCAAGGACATGGATATGTTCCAGTTGGAGCGGGATTTCAACGTACCTGTATAGGCGTGTAGACAGCCAGGAACAGATTCGTGCTAGAGCCACGTCAGGTCCGACTACTATCCATCGTAACCTGATAGAGGGTACGAGTTGGGTTGAGACTCACTCGATCAGAGAGACTGATTTACATTCTCGCGGGCATACAACAGATATACGTATGTTAGTGATGGTGGATCATGAGATAAAAATGTTCATTTGCATTCCAATATATGTTGCGGGGATGTTGCCCTGACATATGTTGATGGGAGGAGACAGATGGTGTATTCTTTGCTTGGAGGTCTCGAGAGGAGCCCACCCATCACGGAGGAGCCCACCTTGTCACGGAGGAGCCCACCCCTACGAGTAAGATGGGGGTATGGCCTTGGGCGAGTATGGCCTTGGCGGGTATGGCATTGGGTCTTCATTCATAAAACACCATTGTCCTTTGAGACTTGCTTCAATTTCGAGGACGAAATTCTAATTCGTTGGGAAGCGTAACGACCCGAAAATTTGACTTGTGCCACGTGTCGGAGTCGGGGTCGTTTGTGGGATCCACTCGTCGAAATGTGTATGTCCGAATCTCAAGTGGAGATGTTAATTGTTGAGAAACGTATACGTGGAGAATTCGGTGAGCCGAAACACGAACGAGGACGCTCCTCGAGTCGCGTGCTAACGTGGGACCGAAATAGTGGCTTAATGTGGCTATAGTGGATTTATGTGGTTTTAATGTGGTCACGTTAAAATCATATACATTGGATACGCCTCGTGATGCGAGTGGCGCGAGTATCGAGATTTGTGAAATGAGGCGGGTTGGTGCCTCGAGATGCGCGTATTTGCTCAATTTATAAGGAAAACATTAAAAAAATATGTTTTTGATTCTCCGCATAAAGATCTCGAGGACACAAGTTTACTTAATGAGGAAGAAATCAAAAATAAGTAAAATAAATATATATATATATATATATATAAGATCGGATAAGAGAGAAAGAATTGAGGGAAATGAGGAGAGAGAAAAGAGAAGGGAGAGAGACGACAGAGAGAGAGAACTGAGAGAGAGAAGAGAGAGGCGGCACATCAGCTACAGCGAGAAGACCGTCGTCTGCGGAGGCGCGGATGAAGGCGGTGAGACGATAGCTCCGGCACGATTGCGGATCACTGGCCGCGGCAGCGATGCTGCGCGGATGTCGGCAGCTCATGGACGAGAGAGATCGCAGGAGGCGGCAGAAGACCGGCCGGCGCAGCTGGCGATCTTGGCGATGGATGGCGAGCATGGCAGCGAGAAGTGGTGGCGGCTCGAGGGAGCGGAGGCAGCGGCCGTGGCAAGCAGGCGTAGCATGCCGACGCACAGTGCAATAGCAGCGATGGCGTCTGTCCGGCAGCGACGCGCGCAGAACTGGTCGGATCGGCGGCGATGAACCAGCAACGCGGCGACGCGACGCATTTCGGAGGAGCTCACCAATGGCGGCCGGAGAGCGGCGGCGCAACGGCCGACAGCGGTGCGCGCGGCGACGGTTCTTTGCGTGGCTGCGACGCGATGAACGTCGCGATGGCGCGTTGTCGGCCGTCGGAGGCGTGACTTCGACGAGTTCGACGACGCGATGGAGTCAAGGCCATGGTGAGCTTTATTTCACCTAATTGAGTTGTGATTTGAACGATTTAAGTAAAATAGGCCTAAAATGTCTAAATGGACACCAGGGACTTTGGAGTCGGGTGTCGAGTGCGCAAATCGAGACGTGAGCGAGACGTTTTGAGGTTCGTAATTTCTCGATGTAAGTAAACCACTTAGGACTTGTACAGTGGTTTCCTTTCATTCTATTGGCTATTGTTCACTGCTTTATGATAGCTTCCTTTCATTCTTGTTGATTGATGCTTGGTGATAGCTATCTTTGCAATTGTTGTTTGTTGAGTGGTCAATTGGCAAGTGAGTCATGGTTCTTGTTATCTGCGATATGAGAGTGTTAGAAATTTGGGAGGAGGGGTCTCATCCTAAACACGAGGTTTGTTGATGTTTCATAGTCGTACGGGCTGGGGGGTGGGAGGAAGGGTCTCGTCCTAAACCCGAGTCTGTTGGGCTTTGCCACGACTCAACGATCTTTTGGTCGTGACTCTTTGCTATTTGGCCTCACTCATCGATTGATTTGTTTACTGATCTTTTATATTCATGCTTTACCTGCTCATTTCTTTCTCATTGCATGAATTCGATTGTTCAGTTGTATTTTGAAATGTTGTATATATCCTATCGGCTTTACTTACTGGGCTCGTCAATCTCGTGTTTGACTGAGTGCAGAGTCGCAGACGAGTAGCAAAGGGAAAGCTCCATAGCTAGGTAAATTCATGGTATTATTATATATACTTGTTTTAACAACACTGGGATTATGGGCATGTAAATTGTGTATTTACTCTCCTCTGATGATATATTTATGCTGGGTTCCACAATTAGGTTGTCTAACGTTTTTATAGTAATGTTGAGTTAGTTAATTTATTGCTTCCGCTAATTTGTAAAACTTGCAAAATATTAATAACTCAACTTAAAGTTATGAAATTACTTATAATGATGGATTGAAAGGCTGACTAGGCTCGCGTTGACCTTGCGAGAGTGGTTTGGGGGTCCACGTGGGCTTAGGCCGGGCGGGGCTCAATTCGTGGAAAATTGGGGTCGTTACATCGTGTCTGTGTAACTAACCCTAACAATCCAATAATACGTCCAGCAAGAAATGATAAAGTGCTACCAGAATCAAACATAGCATGCATAGGGCGACCATTTATAAGTAATGTACCTTCAACGAGTGCCTAGTCGCCCATTATCGGTTGTGCTAACGCATGTGCTATATCTCTGGCCTGGTCTGACTCTCGCCGTGGCGATGATGGTGTCCGACAATCGCCTGCAAGTGTCCCCTCTGACTACACCGGTGACATCTACGGCTCTCCAGTGTACCCGTCTGTCCGTCTCCAACTCTCGGACCCTGACCCCGGTCTACTTGACCCCTATCATGTCCCCCTGATCTCGACCCTGACGGTACTCCTGTGGCTATGACCTCTGCCGATCCACTGGTGCTGAGGTGATAGCATGAACTGGTTATGGCTCCTCATATCGGAGGCGGCGCCACGATAATCGTCTCGGCGTCCCTCTCAAAGTATATCATCTATACGGCCTCTATCCAGGACAATCCATCGGTCTCTTATGCCTCTGATTCGACCAAGAACTCTGCCCTGATTGTACCTCCCTACCAGTCACACGTCTGCCAGCCCTCTACAGTATGTATGTCTCACGAGCCAATGCCCTATCAAAGATCTCCTGCAGAGTCGTGGCTCCGGTCGAGACAACTGCTGACGCAATCATGTCATCAACCCCTATGGTGAAATAATAGATCTGTAAGCGCTCTGTCCCGCGACATCTAGAGTGAACTGAAGCAAATGTCGGAACCTCTCCATATACTCCATTAAGGTTTGATTTCCCTGTCTCAGTGTCAGGAACTCATGCCTCAGTCTCAACCTAACCTTTATAGGTATGTATTGATCGTAGAATAGCTCCCTAAACTCAGCCCATGTCGTCGGTTCCGGATGAGTATCCGTATATGTCGTCCACTAGACTGTCGCATGCCCTCTCAAACAGGCTCCAAAAAGTCGTGCTTGTACTGTCTCATCGTTCCTCATCAGCTTATGGAAACGCTGATGGGACACTACCCATCTCCCTGCAGCCTCAGGGTCACCGCCTCCGTAAAAGAATCTAGGCTGGAACTTCAAAAACTCCCTCGATAACTTCGCCTCTGGTGCCAGGACGAATGTCGATGTCGTAGTAGTATCAGCAGCAGGGTCGGCAGTAGCCTGGTCCGTCGTCGTGAGTGGAGGCGTAAGAGTCGACTTCTCCAAAGGAACGACAAATACGGTAGCTATCTCTATGGGTGCTTCTGCCGCTACCCCCTGAACCGGTGTCTGGGGTGCCACCTGAACAACAACTGTCTCCGCCGGTACGGTCACAGCTACTGGCTCTCTAGCTGAAGTAAGTGTCGCCTGTACCGATGTCTGCTCTCGTAATAGCCGTAATACCTCAGTCATCTGTGTCTCCTGGGCCGAGAGTCTATCCTCCATACTGGCCATAACCGGGACATCCCTAGCCGCATCGCTAGTATGTCCAGTCTCAAAAGGCGTACCAGACTGTCCGTCCATAATCTGCATCGAGAATGCGCTCTCGGATAAGTCTCGAGGTATATACGTATATCATATAATAAAATGAAAATATAACACGCATATAAGTTCTAACTCTACCCGCCTCACTTCACTTCCCAACTAAAGTTCTAAGGCAATAACTTCGGGTTTCCACATCTAAGTTCCTTGATTAAGTTTTATTGTCTTAGGACTTCCTCTTTGCTCTGATACCAACTGTGGTGGCCGCCGCCCGGGGTGACGTGTCTCCGTGTACTCCTTGCCAGCTGGCCCAACTACACGTGTACAACACTTGCCCGTCCTTTTCCTGTCTCAAAATTCGTATCCACTTGTGTGTATAGTGTATAAGTGACATTTTTCAGCGGAAGTCGTACTTTATACCATTAATTCAAGAAATATTAATAATCAAATAAACAAATCCTATTGTGGAAACACCTTGAAAAGTACTCGGTAAGGTATCTACACGTACAATGACATGATACTCCCCAGTTCCCAAAAGAAATCAAATATCAAAAACAAACACACGTACAAATAGTCTTCGATACCATGCAGTCAGAGGTAGTCGCCTAAGATCCCCTTGCCCTTACTTGTACTCGGATCTGCACTTAATCATCACAGAAGAAAATGGATGACGAGTCCAGTAAGTACGATCCCAAGGAACTCCTCTGAGCATTCAAATAAACAAGTGGAATTCAATAAATATTGTTAAATAAACATGCGGAATGTAAACAGACAATTGTATTTAGAGCATCGCATGCATAGATAACAATAAAGTGCAAATGTATGTGCCTGTTCCAGTCAGACTAAACCTAACTTCAGAATTCCCTTCCAGGATCCCACTAGTGGGCGTACCCAACTAGCTATCACCTGGTCCCTCTCGGTGGCCGGCGTAGCCTGCGACGCACCGACACATGTAGCAGTTCATTAGCTCGGGTCGTTATCCACCGAGAACTTCTGATACACATGCTATGGTCTAGAATGCATAGACACACAACAGAAAATCCGGTGGGAGTAACTCAACCAACCGTCCAAACAATGACAAGATATAGATGTAATAAAGACCACAAGGAATATCTTGGAAATGAATGGAAATACAAAGCGAAATAAATACTCATAGTTTTTCAATTGGGTTTTACAAACCTCACAACGCACTCAATACTCGTAATCAATCCCCGAGTCCAAGTCCACTGAGTCCTTGGTCGCCGATTGATCACATGTGTCCACCTATGTCCATTTATCAATAATTCCGATTTAGCATGACAATTTACGACCAATTTCTAAACTTTTAGGCCAAAGTGCCCAATTCGCGCTTTTCGAGGCAAAAACCCCGCAAAAGTCGCGTATGAAATTCTCAAATATTTTATTTTTCATAGAAATTCATCAATTTCTATTTATTTTATGGAAATATAATTTTTTCGAAATTTTCCCAATTTTTTCGGAATATTTTCCAAATTCTTCCTTTTTTTATATTGGTTTGGCGACCCGACCCTGGACCAGAAGTGGTCCAAGCTCGCCCCATGGGCCGAGCCTGGCCACTTTTGGGCCCGGGCTAAGTGGGTAGGTGCACACGCGCGTGCATCCCTTCCACCCGATCGAACCGGGGACTTCCCTGGTTCGATCGGCAATTTTTTTTTCTGTTGTTGTTGGGTTAGGGTTGCTCTCAACCCTAACCCTGGAAGTGGAATGCCATCTCCACCCTCGACCCGGTTCGACCTCCATGGTCGAACCTCTCTCGGCCACCATGGCCGAATCGCCAAACCCGCAACAAAATCAACTATGACTCACCTTGACCCTGATGTTTCCCCCTTCTCTTCTCTCCTTCCCGGCTTTTTCTTCTCCTCCTCCTCTCCGTTTCTTCTTCTCGGCCTCCCAATTCGGTTGTGTGTGAGTGAGAGATGTGAGAGAAAAGGTGGTGGAGATATGGTTTTGTTGACTTATGAGTCACTTAACATCTCCACTCACATGTGCATCTCTATGCACCCGTAACCCTCCATTTACTCCAACCTAACACTTCCTTGACTCCGAATTATGACACGTTTGTGACACTCGCCTGTGTTTTAAGCACAAAAATGCCATTTTCGAGCGTTTCGACGCCCGGTTTCGCGTCCGAACCGCGACATACGTGTACCGCCTCGTCATTAGCCACCTAATACCCATTCCATATTAGTCACTTGGCCAATTTTTATTTCATTTGTGTGTTTTAGTTTCCCCGACCTAATAGTTGGTCCCGTCAACTACTCGGTACCCGCGTCGAACGCATATCGAGGCGAATACAGTTCACACAATCTTGCACGTATTGTTATGCAACATACACAAATGCGATGTATTTCAATAAATTGCACCGCAAATAAGCATTCAACACACAATAAACTATCGTACCTAGGACCATGTGTGTCCTAGCCTACCGCGACCTCCACGTAGATCTGAGTTGGCGTCCACGTCTGTAAATTCGAGATAATTAACGACATTAATAAAATGGGCAGTTACATATATAATTTTAAGTCTCACTATTATATAGGTGAAATATTTTAGATTATCCTAAAGACATGGTTATCTTTTATGACAACGTTTATAAGATGGCGATTAAGCCAACGGTATGTGTTGATTGACATACAATACATTGTATATATATGAACATTTATTGTGAAGAAACATGTAGTTTCACATGTTGTTTCGTCATATATAGATAGTTAGTTGGAAATAACCAAAATGCATGTTATGGTTATCTAATTGGAAACGTTGAGATGGAAAATACATGTATATCATGAAGTTACATGTTAATAATGCATGAATGACGTGTTGATGCATGCATGCATGAAGTCACATGTTTCAATTGAAACGTTTGATCGTCGAACGTTATCAATACATACACATAGTTATCTAGTACGTTGTATACTCAACTAAGAATTGAAACGACATGTATCTACGTATAGTCACAAGTACACATTATAAATACTCCCCAGCGTAATAGGATAAACATAAGTTTTTGTATTCCGATTTTCTTAAAAGAAAAATCATAATTTTCTTTCCGGTCATTAAATTCATTATTTTTAACAGAGAGTGAGTACAACAGTTTGATCCACTTGTTCATACGGTCCAAAGTGTTATAGCCGTAGGATCGTGATTGTTGTATCCTGGGAGGCTAGTGCTACCAATTGCGGGCACGAATTGCGGAGCATTATTGTCTTAAGGAGATAGAGTATTAAACTCTAGCCTCAATGTATAATTTCTTCAATTCATCAAGTTTGGAGTATTTTATGTGTCAATTCAGCCATGACGACACCAAATGACATAGTAGAGGTTCATGATCTCAATAAGCTTAAGACAATACAAATAGTTTCTACCTCTACACATACTGTCGTTCCCCCTATAAAGCCAATGAATACGTGAAAAATTCACTGGCACATACTATAAGCGCTAGCAGCAGAAGATGTTATTCTACCTGACGACGCTGAACTTAGTGAAGGTGCTAACTGAAAGTGAACCGAATTGCGCGAAGATGAAACCGACAAGCACGTCATAGCATCAATTAAAGCATGGAACCATAGCGATTTTCTATGTATGAATTACATTCTTAACGGTCTTGATAATTCTTTATATAATGTTTTTAGTACAATGCATACGGCCAAGGAAATGTGAAATTCTTTGGATAATAAATATGAGACGGAAGATGTTGGCCATAAAAAGTTTATGGTTAGTAGGTTTCTGGATTATAAGATAGTGGACTCAAAGACAGTGTTAGATCAAGTCCAAGAAAGTTAGATTCTTCTCCATGAAATTCATACGGGAAAGGTGTCTTTGAGCGAGTCATTATAAGTGGCAGCAATTATAGAGAAATTACCTCCATCTTGGAGAGATCTCAAAAATTATCTCATGCATAAACGCAAAGAGATGGGACTTAAAGACTTAGTTGTTCGACTTCACATCGAAGAGGACAATAAGAAGAATGACAACAAGGATGGTGATTTACCCAATGAGCCCATAGCTAATCTTTTGGATGGTCAAAGCAGCAAGTGTTCTAAAAAGATGAAGTATCTTGGTGATGAACCTAAGCAACTCAAAGTCAAAGACCGCAACAAGTGGAAAAATAACAAAACTCGATCTAAGGCTCATAGTGATGGTCATGTTAATTTTATTAAAGATGGGTTATCTAAAGATGTTTCTAACTTAAATTTACCTGCAATTGTTTTTGAAGCAAACATGGTGGATAATCCACGAGAATGACACATTGATCTTTGGAGCCATCAAACATGTGTGTGTGAATAAAAATATGTTCTCTTTTTACAAGCCTATCAGTGGAAGAGATTTATTTATGGGTAACTCTACTACTTCAAAGATAATTTGAGGTGGGAAAGTGGTGTTGAAGATGACATATGACAAAGAACTTATTTTGAATGAAGTGCTACATGTGCGGATATCCGCAAGAATTTAGTTTCTTGGTCTTTAGTTAGCAAAAATAGACTCAAAATGGTTTTTGAATCTAATAAGTTCATACTATCTAAGAGTAGTGTATTTGTGGGCAATGAGTACATAGCTAATGATTTATTTTAGATGAATGTAATGCTTGTACTTCGTAAATTTAATATTAATAATATTGAAGTTTTTGTTTACTTGTTGGATTCTTCTAATTTGTGAGATGAAAGGCTAGGACATGTTAATTTTAATTAGTTAAGAAAATTAATGAATTTAGAATTAATTCATAATCTTAAAATTGATCCAAATCATAAATGTCAAATTTGTGTTGAGGCCAAATTAACGAATCATATATATGATTTAAAGTTTGTACAAAGTAGAGGCGGCAAGAAATATTTCATAACTTTTATTGATGATAGCACTAGATATTGTTATGTATATTTGCTTAAAAGCAAAGATGAGGCTCAAGAAGTCTTTAAACACTATAAAATAGAAGTTAAAAAATCAACTTGGTAAATCAATAAAGACTATAAGGAGTGTCCAGAAGAGGTGAATAAGATGCGCCATTTAATGCTTTTTGTCAAGAACATGACATAATTCATCAAACGACGCTCATTATTCTCCTCAATCAAACAAGATTGCAGAACGCAAAAATCGTACTTTAAAGGAAATGATGAATGCTATGTTATTAAATTCTGGGTTACCTCAAAATTTATGGGGTGAAGCAATTCATTTCACCAATCATATTATTTATAAAACTTCTCGAAAGAATATGGATGCAACTCCTTATGAATTATAGAATGGTAGAAAACATTTGTACACATACTTATTAGTGTGGGGGTGTTTGGCTAAAATAGTTGTTCCTGAACCTAAAAAGGTTAAAATTGGATAAAAAACCATTGATTGTATATTCATTGGTTATGCGCACAATAGTCATGCATATAGATTCCTTGTATTTAAATCGAGATATTCATGATATACATGCAAATACAATCATGAAATCTAGAAATGCATCATTTTTTGACCATATTTTTCCTAATAAAAATATGCGTGAATCAAGTTCTAATAAAAGAGCTAGAGATGATGCAAGTAGTAGTAATCTTCAAAATAAAGAGGATGAACCTAGAAAAAGTAAGGGGACAAAAGTAGCAAAATCTTTTTGTCCTGATTTTCTAACTTATATGTTAGAAAGTGAACCTCAAATGTTTAAAAAGGCTACGTCTACACCCGAAGCTCCTTTATGGAAAGAAGCGATTAATAGCGAAATTGAATCAATTATGAATAATCATACTTAAGAGATGGTGAATTTACCATCTAGTATGAAGCCTTTGGGGTGTAAATGAGTTTTTCAAAGAAAATTAAAGGCAGATAGTTCAATTGATAAATACAAGGCTAGGTTAGTAGCCAAGGGCTTTAAACAAAAAGAGGGATATGATTTCTTCGATACATATTCACCAGTAACGAGGATAATATCCTTAACAATGTTAATTGCAATTGCTGCAAAAAAAAATCTTGAAATTCATCAAATGGATGTTAAAACGACGTTTTTAAATGGTGAATTAGAAAAAGAAATTTACATACAACAACCGAAAAGATTTGTTGCACCGAGACAACAGTAAAAAGTGTGTTGACTTGTTAAATCCTTATATAGATTAAAGCAAGCTCTGAAACAGTGGCATATTAAGTTTGCCAATGTCATGTTATCAAATGGTTTCAAAATCAATGAATGTGACAAGTGTGTAAATGCCAAAGACACACCTGAAGGCTTTGTCATAGTTTGTTTATACGTGGATGATATGTTGATTATAAGCAATGAGAAAGCTACAATCAAATCCACAAAGAAAATGCTGACACAACATTTTGAGATGAAAGATATGGGAATTGTTGATGTTATTTTAGAAATTAAATTTTTCAGATAGCGAATGGATTAGTGTTGTCTCAAACTCATTATATTGAGAAGATATTGAATAGGTTCAATAAATATGATACTAGCCCAATAAAGACACCAATGGATGTTAATGAACATCTAACTAAAAATAAAGAGCAACTCATAGATCAATTAGAGTATGCACATATACTTGGCAGTATAATGTATGTCATGTCGTGTACAAGACCTGACATAGCATGTGCAGTAAATCGATTAAGTCGATTTGCAAGCAATCCAGGTAAAGATCATTGGAAAACAATGATAAGAGTACTTAGATATTTAAGGTACATAGTGAATTATGGATTGTATTATACAAAATATCTTGCAATTCTAGAAGGATATAGTGATGCTAACTGGATATCAGATATTCAGGATACTAAATCTACAAGTGGATATATTTTCACACTTCGAGGTGGTGCCATATCTAATATCTTGAAAATCTTCTAAGCAAACATGCATAGCTAGATTTAATGTGGAATTGAATTCATAGCTTTAGATAAAGCTGGCGAAGAAGCTGAATAGCTTAGAAACTTTTTATAAGATATTCCTTGTTGGTTGAAACCTGTGTCGCCATTTGTATTCATTGTGATAGTATGTCTGCTATAGCAAAAGCGCAGAATAAAATGTATAATGGTAAGTCACGAAATCTACGTCGACGACATGACAAAGTAAAACAATTACTTGAGAATGGAGTGATTTCCATTGATTATATAAGGTCGAAAGACAACCTTGCGGATTTGTTAACTAAAAGCTTGCCTAGAGATCAAGTAATCTGTTTATCGAGGGGAATGAGATTAAAGCCTACAAAATAGAATCCATTGTGGATACCCAACCTAGCTGACTAGAGACCCCAAGATCTAAGTTCAAAAGGAACAACTAAATGATGAAGTCGGTGAAGCACTATGGAATTTAATTATAACATTTCCTATGATGTTACAGTGTTGCGTGCATAATTATTGAGGGTAAGCATTATTTATAATGATTTCTATGTCATAATTTATGAGTGGTATACCATGATACTCTTAATAGAATTCACCTATATGAGTGTGAACTGGGCCAATTCTATGTGAATGTTTAAGGCTTAAATTCTCTAAGGCGCTCATGAATCTAGGAGTTGTTCAGGGCCATATTAATGAACACAACCAAAGAACTCAAATTGTCGAAAGTGGGTTGTGTGTACATTGTTGCCTTGGTTTGCACAAACGGCTGAACATTTCAAGACATCATGTTTACTGATTAGCTAGCAAACCTAATGATGTTACACTAGGGAAGGTTCAAAGCTACAAGGTACCTATCCTGATGCCGCTCATTTCCATCGTACTCACTCTAGAGTCTACATTATCTTTTTAAAAGAAAATCATGAAAAAAAAACCTTTTATATGGGGGATGATATATATAATATGTGATATTGGTCGATTTCCATTCATGTAGGGGATTGTTGGGACTATGGTGCATCTAAATTATTTGATGACCATATATAATATATGAATAGTAAATTGAGTGTACTAAGTAGTCTTTTATTATAATAAAAAGTAGAACGTAGACACGTGTTATGTATACATGTTGATTATTGGTGGTATATAATTTTAAGTCTCACTATTATATAGTTGAGATATTTTAGATTATCCTAAAGACATGGTTATCTTTTATGACAACATTTATAAGATGATGATTAAGCTAACGGTACGTGTTGATTGGCATACAATACATTGTATATATACGTACATTTATTGTGAAGAAACATGTTGTTTCACATGTTGTTTCGTCATATATGGATAGTCAGTTGGAAATAACCAAAATGCATGTTATGGTTATCTAATTGGAAATGTTGAGATGGAAAATAAATTTATATCATGAAGTTACATGTTGATAATGCATGAGTGACGTGTTGATGCATGCATGAAGTTACATGTTTCAAATTTGAAACGTAATGCATGAGTGACGTGTTGATGCATGCATGCATGAAGTCACATGTTTCAATTGAAACGTTTGATCGTCGAACGTTATCAATACATACACGTACTTATCTGGTATGTCACTATGTTGTATGCTCAACTAAGAATTGAAACGACATGTATCTACGTATAGTCACAAGTACACATTATAAATACTCCCCAACATAATAGGATAAACACAAGTTGTATTCCGATTTTCTTAAAAGAAATGTCTTATTTTCTCTTCGATTATTAAATTCATTGTTTTAAGAGATAGTGAGTATAACAGTTTGATCCGTTTGTTCATACGGTCTAAACGTTATAGCCATAGGATCGTGATTGTTGTATCCTGGAGGCAAGTGCTACCAACCACGGGCATGAATTGCGGGGAGTTATTGTCTTAAGGAGATAGAGTATTAAACTTTAGCCTCAATCTATAATTTCTTCAATTCATCAAGTTCGGAGTATTTTCTGCGTCAATTCAGCGAAAAATTCAAAACAATTTTGAAAAACTCAAACAAGATCGAAAATAAGTTCCATGAAACTAAAAATCTACAAAAGTAAAACCATACCTTAATATGTGCTTTCCTTCTCTGATTGTTCGATCTCCAAGACGTTCAAGCGTCTGTCCTCTATGGAAATCCATACACGAATGGTGACCACAATTTGGAGTGCTAGCCCCAAGAGAGATAGTAAACGTTTTTATTTTTCTCCCAAAATTCAGAGAACTCGAAAATAGCAAAAATGAAAAATCTTGTTTTGTTTTAGGGTTCAACCTATATTTATGTGTAGATAAGTCCTCACTTAAAATCTTATTTGTAATACAACTATTATATTTAGGTATTTTAAGTAAATTACATATTGCCCCATATTAATAAGTTATCATATAACAAATTGTAAGGGCTTTTATGTCGTGAATTTTTGTGACGCCCCAATTCCACAAACTGGGCCCGGCCCGGCCTAGACCTATATGGGCCCCCGGTCAACCCCCGTAAGGTCAATGCAAGCCTAGTCAGCTTTCTTATACCATTTTATCGTTAGTTTGGTGTTTTAATATTGAGTTATTAATTTTGCAAGATTTAAATTAGTAAGCAGTGGAAAGAAAATAAACGAAGCAATTTAAATAAATCTAAAACACGTCAAATGGGACAACCTATGTGTGGAACCCTGTAATATATACCATGTATAAGTACGGTGGCAAAAGTGAACATATACATGTATCAAAGTGTCGCTCAACCCCAATATCCAAAAATTTCACAAAACATCAAAATAGATAAATATAATGCAAAAACCTACAGGATCGCAAAAAGTATGAGTCGCTTTGAGAGTCCTCATAGGTAGTCGCCAAGCATTGGCTTTTTTCCCTTGCTAGACGAGGGGCCTGCAATTGTCACCGTGAAACGAGACAATTCCAATATGTAAATCCAGAGGAGTCTTAACAATACTTCAAGAATTTAAGTAAATAGTCGATAAATCATGCGAGAATATAAAAGAATAGGAAATAAAGTAAGTGCATGATTAATAGAATGGAAATAAAAGTAGTGAAAGGAGAGTGTCGTGGGAACAAAAGAAAGAAGCCAAGTGGTCTCAAATCCATCAAGTTGCAACTATACACCTACAAACTCGATTTCCTAGAATCGCAGCAGTAGATTCAAAATTGTTGTGAACGTATGGGTATCAACGGTGCCCCGAATACCTCACATCCCGTCAATGACCCAAATTCAGTAATCCGAGGTATGGTTCCGGTTGCGAGTCGGTCGCCATACCCAAAATATTACCTTCCTGACTCACTTAGCCCTCGAACACTCTAACTCAAAGTGGAATTCCATAAATAGGCACAATTAAAGAAATTAAATTCAAGAAGTAGAAGAGAACTACTGATAATGCTCCTACTGGTTTACTTACAAATAACCATGTAAATCACCTAGTCACGTAGCCTGCTCGACGTACTCGAAGTCCTTACTATCGTCCTACATTTGCCACATCCAAATCCCCTAAATTATTTCACGATTTCCATTAGAATCAATTACTAGTTTTATTCGTACTTTATTTTAGTCAAGCACACATTAGAGGTCGGTCTTGATGTGAATCGCCTTATAACCACTTTTCGATTATTGTACGTATCTCGAGATAAATCTCAACTATAGTATCCACGGTTGGACCCCAACATTGATTTAACATGTCTTATCAATAGTTTAGGTCCGTAATTTCGATCTGATAACTGATGTAAATACTAATTTATTTAGTTGTATTTTCTTTCCATTATCCTAAACTTTTGCGAACACATTAGCCGCGTTTCGAGTCGAATCGTGTTGGTTGAATTTTGACTCGTCCAATTCTCTCAAATTTGGCCTTTATTCTTTTTCTTTTTAACCAATTAATTATTATATTATTTTATTTTATTGATTATACTATATATACAAATGTGTAATATATATATATATATATATATTATTTTTATTTTTAAATCAACGCGCATCTCGAGGCGTTGTTTACACCTTAAATTTTGCACAAATAATGAGATAGCCATCAAGGGCATCCACATCATGGCACGAGTCTCGAGGTAGTCCTCAAATAGCTTATATCATCTCACAATACAAATCTCGAGGCATACACACACTCACTAAGCACACCCCATTTATGCTAGACACATACCATTTTCTTTAACCAAAATAAACACACAAGCCATACAAATAAGACTAACCACATACCTCGATAAACGTGATTGTCGGCGAGTAAGAGTGGTCACCGAAGCCGAGAGTGGTGGAGTGGCATCATCGGCAATGGTGGCCACCAGAGCCGCAAGGAGGCCGAGAGGGTGGTGGTGAGGTTGAGAGTTCGTGAGTGTGAGAGATATAGAATGGAAGCCGAGAGGGGTAAGTGATGAGAGTAGTGAGTGGTGGAGAAGAGCAAAAAGAAAATGAGATAGGAAGGAGGGTTTTTGGGTAGAGAGAGAAAAGAGAGAGAGAGAGAGAGAAAAGAGGAGAGGGGGTAGGATGAGAGAGAAAAAAACAAGTGAGGTGAGTGATGTGATTTATTTGGTGGGTGAGGTATTAAAATGTGGATGGTTGAGTGTATGGTATTATTTTTATTTTTACTTTATTTCTTTTGTGTGAGTTGTCATCATTTTATTGGTCCACCCATTCACTTAACCAACCCCTAGTTGCACTATATCTCTCCCATTTAAATCTTTATACCTTACTATTTTACCCCCAAAATTATATTAATTAATCACTTAATTTATAATTATGGCACATTTGAATTTAATCAAAACTATAGCCTTATAAATTATAAACCACATTATTTTTTAATTCCTATTATGTAATTTTCCAACTATATAGGTAATTTAACGCGTTGCACTACTATATTTCGGCCTCGATGCCCGAAGTTTGACAGAGTCTTCCACGTGGGACTTGGTCAAGGGTTAAAATCTTCAACTTAGTGTGTCATTAAGATTTTAAAATTTTCGGGTCGTTACAATTTTATCATGTAAAAATTCATTACTTTGAAACAATTGAAATTGTGCAAAGCCATTTTTTGTGTGCGACCTAGGTTCATGCGACGTTGTCAGTGAACCGAAATCATTTTGGTACACAAGTCACAAGCGTTATCTAGCAAGGCATTATGACTATCCATTTAACGGCCTGAATTTAATTCGCCGTTAATAATGACGTGTTTGCAGACGTGGTTGGTAGCTCGATGCGCTTGGAGCTAGGTTGTGTGCCCCAAATTAGAGACAAACCTAGGGCACGCCATGTTGCGGACACGTCACCAAGCCATGCCACATCGCTTGCACGCTTTGTCTATGACTGGCACCGCGAACTTACCACCTATTACTCCAACTTAGTAAATTTTGATGCTTAAATGATTATTTTAGCAAAATATACCAAGTTATAAAGTTTTATACCTTAATTTAATTATTTTGATTCTCTTCATGTCATTTTTAATAGCGGAAGTCTTAATAACTTGCATATATCTAATTTAAACAAGTTATGCATTAATTAACAACCTATAGGGTGGAAACCCAAAGACAAAATGATACAATGTATATCATTTAAGGCGACAAGATGTATAATAAGTGTCGATATACATGTATCGGGTAAAAGTCTCTCAAAAGATCCCAAGAAAATATATATACGTAATTATAAACACCTACGAGTAAGCTAGTGGAGGCGCTCCAAACTAGAGGTAGTCGCCAATCACCGCTTCCCAGGCTCGCCAGTAGGAGCTCGCAACTTGCCACCAAAAACAATGACAAGTTCCAGGTGAGTAAATCCCAAAGAAATTCGAGTTAGTATTCACAAGAAATCCAAGGAAACGGCTACAATTCATGCATATAAAGTAAATGAAAAAGAATGTAAAGCATGAATATAAGTCGTGAGATAATCAAGAATGTGGAACGCGAGTGTGGTGTATAGCTGTCGAGCCCTGGACAAAAGCGAGCGAGAAGGCCCTGGGGTGAGGAAATCATCACCCCCTCTTCACGGTCGAAATGAGGAACTATGTGAGTCGGAAGGTAGACTTCCGCCCAACGCCTCAAAAGAGAGGAAATCGCGGACGGAGGTGGGCCTCACGTCAACTCGCTCTCGAGATCATCGACTCGCCGAGAAATCTCACGCGTAGTCTAAGGTATGACCAACACCGTAGCAACAATCGGATCGTCATCGACGAGGGAGCGGAAAATGGTCACACCGTCCCTTCGACCATACACGACACACGCGGGAATAGAGTAACAATGCAAACCGAATCGGCGAAAAGTAATGTGAAATAAATAATTTACAAGGAAAATAAGTAAATTACGAACCGACTTTCTCGTGGGTTTACTTACCTCAAACAATCGCAAATATCTCTAAAAATGTCCGCACACGCCTCGAGATACGAGTCCGACACCCGACTACGGTAGCCTAAGTCCCTGGTGTCCATTCATAACAATTAATTTACTTAAGTCATTTCAACTACAACTAAACTAGTTGAAATAAACATCACCTTCATCTCGTCGTCGAACTTCGTCGAATCGCATCCACGTCGAGGGGCGATCGGTCCGACAACGCGCCACCGTGCCGACGCCGCTGCCGAGTAGACACCGCTGCCGCGCCGACGTCGCCATCGCCGCCGCTGCCGTCATCGCGCCACTGCCACGCTCGTCGCCGCCGCGCGACTCTCGTCGCTGCCCAACTCGTTCTCCCGCTGCCGCTGCCGCCCTGTCTGCTGCTGGAACCGCTGGCCGTCCGTCGCTGGCCGCGCTGCTGGCCGCCCACCGGTCCGCCACCATCCACCGCCGTCACGTCTGCTCGCAGGCCGCTCCACCGCAGGTCCGCGCTGCTGCCGGCTGCTGTCCGCCGCTGCTGCTCCACCGGCCCGCCGTCGTCGCTGGCCGGCGGCGCTCTGCACCAGTCGTCCGTCGCCTCGCTGGCCGCCGTCAGGTCCGCCGCCGTCCAGCAGCCACGCCGCGCAGCGTCGTCCGCAGCCTTCGCGTCGCGTGCGAGCCGCCAAGCCGCTGGTCCGTCCGCCGCCTGCGGCTGATCCGCCGCTGCTCGCATCCGCGGCTGCTCCGTCGCCTCTGCCAGTCTCCGATCTCCTGCTCTCTCTTTCTCTCTTCGCTCTCTCTCTCTCTCTTCACGATCTCTCTCTTCTTTCACTCTCTCTCTCTCCTGATCTCTCCTCCATCCGATTCTTTCTCTCCTCTCTTTCCCCCTTTTTTATTATTTTATTTTAGGAGAAAAAGACAAAATAAAAATGATGAGGGGTGGTGATGTGACATGATGGGGTGATGTGATGTGTGATTGATGTGACGACTCAAACTCATACTACCCCGTACATCCGCGTTACGCATGCACTCCGCGACGTTGCACTTTCATCACTACACGCGCACAACGCGACCAAACGAAATTCTCAATTAAGCGCGTAGCCGCGAACTATTAAATAATAATAAAATAGTTAAACATTCGCCACACAAAAATAACATATTTAACCCATTAGGCTTGTCGTAGACTATTCTGCGACGTCCACGTGGGTTTGAGCTTAGGATCTTAATCTGTAATTAGCCTGGTTAATCGGGATTAATTAAAACGGACCGTTACAATCTTCTCAACTAAAAGGAATTTCGTCCGAAATTCAAACTTAATCCAATCTCTACCTTGGAACCAGTGGGGTATCGTATTCGCATGGTAAACTCTCTTTCCTCAATGAGGTCCTTCAAGGGAGAAACCTTCAAATAAACCAAATCATCCACTTGTGTGACCCCGTGCATCGAGGCACCATCCCGACTCAACTTGTCGGTATTATATAATATCGTATAAGACCTCAATCTGGTCTTTACTTGAAAGCCTTAATTTAATTTTAAATCTTTAACCAATGAGCGACTATTAAATATCATTTTAAGTGCTCACACAAATCATGTTCTTTTCACATGTCGCTTGACTACAATTAGGCGCCCTAGACATATACGCTAACCTTTGTATCCAAATCTGGAGGTTATCGTGTTTCATCGAGATAAAGGTGCTTGCCAATCTGACACACAAATAGAGCTTCCATGGCGATACCTTCGCTCTTCTGTCATTTCTGTTGGCAACCCTACAACCCACCATCTCTGATTATGTCCTACCCAAAAACATGTCAAGTTACTTGATCGTAGTGAAAATATTTTTAGGCATTTCTTCGTCGTTTTGCTTTATGGTGTTCAAAGCTTTTCTGCGATGCTAAACAAGCATAATTTACTATTGAACTACGCTCGAACTTCATATATTTAACTTCATACAAAGCCGTGTTTTAGGTTCTCGAATGTAGTTGAAACGTGCGTCCTTATGCATTAGTTGTAGCGTATGCCTAGCTAGGTCATACCTCTCATATACAAAGATCTAAAAAGTGCAATAACTCAAATGGTAAGGTTGACATTTGCTTCTCTTGATTCTCTAAAGAGTCGTGCATGGATAGATTTTAGATCGGTAGACACTCCGCTTCTTCTGTTTCCTACCTGGATGTCAGAGCTAATATTTACAACAATAGTTAATCTACTAACTCCAACTTCGTCTCTTGGACTTCCGAGTTAAAACTTAACTCTCCATCTTTAACGCGTACCTAGAATCTTCTGTTTCCCTGTTTAAGAGTCTAGTCATAATACATCACCTAAATCTTTCTTGTTTCGCCACACAACTATTTTTTTCCTCGAAACTAATGACTCGTGCGCGCTTAGTTCGATTTAAATCATGAGCTTTCAAGGCTTTCCATGTCCCTTTAGGGCATTATCCCTAACGTTACGCGGGTTGGGTGGACTAATCACAAGTGCAAAATCTATTACGATTGAGTCAATTACGGATTCGTGAGAACTTTGAACGGACTCATTCCTTAGGTTGGCTTGAGGTCATTTCGACCTTAAATATATTTGCAAACTCTATTTCGGCTCGTATTCTTGACTTGTTCCCAATCCAATAAGTGGTAGTGTGGCCCCACCGACCTCACGGACCGCGAACAAATCATGGCACAATAGTGGAGTTACTCGAAGCGCTATTTCGCAAAACTACTCCGGCGCTCGGCCGAAGCTAAAGGAGTCCGTACTTGCTTTCATGTAGTTCTGAGTCATCTCAACACTATCTGCTTCCATAGAGTCTACTGAAAACCTATTTGTCCCACGTCTTACACATGTTCCTAATCGTCGACCTGACGATCACTAGAGTCTACTGTGTAGCGTAAGCTAGACACCTTTTTTTTATAGCTATCATGAATGATTTTCTATAAGCTATACCTCACTCACAATGTCAACTATCGTACTACACACCTTATACGTGTCAACTCAGAAAGAGGTCATTCCTATCTTGCATATATCATTTCCCTAAAGTGTTCAAACTAATAGGATGTCTTGACTCACAACCCGCGGTATGCATGAAGTAATCGTCAAAATCTTAATCTCGACAAGACACCAAGGTGTGATAATATTTGTTTCTATTAATAATTTAATTTCGCATTAAACTGCCCTTCCTTACTTGTTGCAATATTCGAACTGGTGGCGCACTGACCTAGAAAGTCATGGCTTACGTAAACATTCTCGGCAATTATCGTTTGCCAACCTAAAATAGGCATCCTATGCCAATTTGGTTATGGTAACATCTTACCGCCGGTTGCCATGCGAGAATAACGTATGTATTGGCTCAACTCACCTATCATATGGCTAGGTTTAAAATGATATAACGTCACCCTCTCCAAACATTTATTATTTGAACTACTAATTAAATTTTGTGAAGGCCCGATCCTACCTCGCGGTCTCCTACCTCGTGGGTCTAATCCCACCTCGCAGTCTCACTCCAGGCCTCGCAAGTCGCTGGAACCCCGAGGTAGAGTGGGTCAAGACCACCCACTCCATCCACACTCCCACGCGCGTGGTTTTTCGCCCCAATTTACGGGTGAGTCCTCGAATAAAATAGTGGACTGAAGTCGCTCGGTCCTAGCTATGTCCATCGCAAAAGTAATCAGGTATGTGAATCTTTCCATGTATTGCGACACCGTCGGACACCATGCCTCGGCGTCAAGAACTCCTCCTCGGTCTCGGGTGAATCTCGATCGGGATATCGATCATAAAAGAATTTCTTGAACTACGCGCCCAAGTACTCGGCTCTCCCCGAGAAATGATTTGTGTGGGCGGTCCACCATACTACATCATCTCCCCTAAGCATAAATCCGAAAATCCTAGCCCGTATGCGTCGTGAATCCTCAAAAGTCCGTGAAGTTTCTCGTGTGAAATGATCCACTTCCCTACCTACGGGTCACCGCCTCCATAATAGTAGCCTGGCTGAAAATGAACAAACTCCTTAATCAACTTCGCCTCAGCTGATAAGGAGGTCTCGAATGTGATCACTTGTGATGGAATCGATATCGGTGTCATGGCGGCGTAGTCAATGGTGTAGTGACTATTCTTGGTAGTGTTTCGATAGTAGTGGTCGCGAGCGAGTCGCCGGAGCGATCGGTGCGACAACTGTTTGCTCTCTGTAATGGTGGCGGCGAGTGTGAGAGGCCGGTTTTGCATTGCATGCGCTCGAAGCAATCGAACATATCCTCGAGCTACAAACTATGGAGCGCGACCATGTCGCACAATATCCGATCCGAGTTGACAGTGTCGAGCCGCTCGGCTGGCCTCTATCGTCCGTATGAAGAAGCGGTCGTCCATCCATGTCGAATTTGCAACTCGCGAACGTCCGTATTAGCCTCGTATACGCATATATACTATTACACATCAAAATATATAACGTATAACATTCGACACTTCCGTCCCATGTTCGCTTCCCAACTAAAGTTTTAAGTTAGGATCTTCGGTTTCCACATCTATTTTTTTTTTTTTTTCTAGTCTTATGCTCTTTCGTTAATTTCCCGAGGTTCCTCGAACTCTCGCTCGATACCAACCGTGACGTCGGTATCACAATGTCTTAAGCCATTAAACTATTCCCTAGGTTCGCTTTGAACCTAAGCTTTGATACCAACTTGTGACGGCCCCAAATTCCGAGACAAACCGGGCACCGCCATGTTGCCGGACACGTCACCAAGCCATGCCACATCGCCTGCACGCCTGTCTATGACGGCCCGCGAACTTACCACCTATTACTCCAACTTAGTAAATTTTGATGCTTAAATGATTATTTTAGCAAAATATACCAAGTTATAAAGTTTTATACCTTAATTTAATTATTTTGATTCTCTTCATGTCATTTTTAATAGCGGAAGTCTTAATAACTTGCATATATCTAATTTAAACAAGTTATGCATTAATTAACAACCTATAGGGTGGAAACCCAGCAAAATGATACCATGTATATCATTTAAGGCGACAAGATGTATAATAAGTGTCGATATACATGTATCAGGTAAAAGTCTCTCAAAAAGATCCCAAGAAAATATATATACGTAATTATAAACACCTACGAGTAAGCTAGTGGAGGCGCTCCAAACTAGAGGTAGTCGCCAATCACCGCTTCCCAGGCTCGTCAGTAGGAACCGCAACTTGCCACCAAAAACAATGACAAGTTCCAGGGTGAGTAAATCCCAAAGAAATTCGGTTAGTATTCACAAGAAATCCAAGGAAACGGCTACAATTCATGCATATAAAGTAAATGAAAAAGAATGTAAAGCATGAATATAAGTCGTGAGATAATCAAGAATGTGGAACGCGAGTGTGGTGTATAGCGTCGAGCCCTGGGACAAAAAGCGAACCGAGAAGGCCCCTGGGGGTGAGGAAATCATCACCCCCTCTTCACGGTCGAAATGAGGAACTCGCGAGTCGGAAGGTAGACTTCCGCCCAACGCCTCAAAAGAGAGGAAATGCGCGACGGAGGTGGGCCTCACGTCATCGGAAGGTAGACTTCCGCCCAACGCCTCAAAAAGAGGAAATCGCGACGGAGGTGGGCCTCACGTCAACTCGCTCTCGAGATCATCGACTCGTGAGAAATCTCACGCGTAGTCTAAGGTATGACCAACACCGTAGCAACAATCGGATCGTCATCAACGAGGGAGCGGGAAAATGGTCACACCGTCCCTTCCGACCATACACGTACACACGCGGGAATAGAGTAACAATACAAACCGAATCGGCGAAAAGTAATGTGAAATAAATAATTTACAAAGAAAATAAGTAAATTTCGAACCGACTTTCTCGTGGGATTACTTACCTCAAACAATCGCAAATATCTCTAAAAATGTCCCGCACACGCCTCGAGATACGAGTCCGACACCCGACTACGGTAGCCTAAGTCCCCGGTGTCCATTCATAACAATTAATTTACTTAAGTCATTTCAACTACAACTAAACTAGTTGAAATAAACATCACCTTCATCTCGTCGTCGAACTTCGTCGAATCGCATCCACGTCGAGGGCGATCGGTCCGACAACGCGCGCCACCGTGCCGACGCCGCTGCCGAGTAGACACCGCTGCCGCGCCGACGTCGCCATCGCCGCCGCTGCCGTCATCACGCCACTGCCACGCTCGTCGCCGCCGCGCGACTCTCGTCGCTGCCCAACTCGTTCTCCCGCTGCCGCTGCCGCCCTGTCTGCTGCTGGAACCGCTGGCCGTCCGTCGCTGGCCGCGCTGCTGGCCGCCCACCGGTCCGCCACCATCCACCGCCGTCACGTCTGCTCGCAGGCCGCTCCACCGCAGGTCCGCGCTGCTGCCGGCTGCTGTCCGCCGCTGCTGCTCCACCGGCCCGCCGTCGTCGCTGGCCGGCGGCGCTCTGCACCAGTCGTCCGTCGCCTCGCTGGCCGCCGTCAGGTCCGCCGCCGTCTAGCAGCCACGCCGCGCAGCGTCGTCCGCAGCCTTCGCGTCGCGTGCGAGCCGCCAAGCCGCTGGTCCGTCCGCCGCCTGCGGCTGATCCGCCGCTGCTCGCATCCGCGGCTGCTCCGTCGCCTCTGCCAGTCTCCGATCTCCTGCTCTCTCTTTCTCTCTTCGCTCTCTCTCTCTCTTCACGATCTCTCTCTTCTTTCACTCTCTCTCTCTCCTGATCTCTCCTCCATCCGATTCTTTCTCTCCTCTCTTTCCCCCTTTTTTATTATTTTATTTTAGGAGAAAAAGACAAAATAAAAATGATGAGGGGTGGTGATGTGACATGATGGGGTGATGTGATGTGTGATTGATGTGACGACTCAAACTCATACTACCCCGTACATCCGCGTTACGCGCACTCCGCGACGTTGCACACTTTCATCACTACACGCGCACAACGCGACCAAACGAAATTCTCAATTAACGCAGCGCGAACTATTAAATAATAATAAAATAGTTAAACATTCGCCACACAAAAATAACATATTTAACCCAGTTTGAGCTTAGGAGCTTAAGGTAAATTGTTATTTTTGTGTGTTGAATTGTTAATTTGCGATGTTTATATTGAAATAGTAGAAATGGAATCGCAATGTGTGTTTTATATTAAATTTGACGTGTGAGATCGTGTGTTAAGTTAATCGCCTCGATATGCGTGTCGACGCGGATACGGGTAGTTTAACCGACTTAACACTAGGGCGGGAAAAATAATACACACAAAATGAATAAAATTGGCTAAATAATTAATATGGAATGCATATTTAGTGGTTTGGGACATGGTAGGACGCGTATGTCGCATTTTGAGGCGGAAACCGGGCGTCGAAACGCCCGAAAATGGACTTTTTGTGCTAAGAACAAGAGCAAGTGAGTTAATGGTGTCCCAATTGGAGTCATGAGAAGATGAAAAATGGGCCAAATAGAGACCATTTGATGGCCTAGTGATGCATAAATGTGGGAGATCACATTAAGACTATAAAAAGTCATATTTGACTTTAGTTTCACCACCTTTTCTCTCTCCTCTCCATTTCATCCGAGAATTTCAGTAAAGGAACAAGGGTTTGGTGATTTCTCTTGAAGATTTAAGGAGCTTGGAAGGGTGAAACATCAAAACCAAGGTGAGAATCACAAACACCACAACTTTCTCTATCTTTTGATCCTACTTTTTGAAGTTTTAGTGAAGATTTTATGGATGTTGAGTTGTTGTTTAGATAGGTTTCTAGTGCTTTGAAGTCGTGTTGTTGGTGTTGTGGTTGTGGTTGGTTTGGTGGGTTGTTGGAAAACCCAGAAATTTGCAGCTTGTTGCTGTCCAAAGCGCAATTAGCGCGCTAATGTGGTCATCTAGCGCGCTAATGACAATTAGCGCGTTAGGCCAGAAAATGATGTTCGTCTGGGCGAAGAACGTATAATTGTCTGGGCATCTAGCGCGCTAATGCCCAGACCTAGCGTGCTAATGTACTACCGTTTTGACATAATTTGTGTGAAATGACTTAAAACACATTCAAATGACTAAATATCAACTGTAAATGGAACTAGGTCAGTACGGGCGGTAATTTTGGATATCCGGGACTAGGCGGAGCCGGACTAGGGGTTAGTGGCGGTACACGGAGTGCGGTGTGAGGTGTGTAGTATCCCAACTGAAATAACTTTAGTAGTATTTACTTTTGCTTTTGAATTCATTTTTTGTCTTTCAATATTCTATTCCTAATGTGGTTAAATGGACGGACGTTGAGGCTATCCCTCCGTGCCATTTCGTGTGTACGTCCACTAGGCCATAACGCGTGTGCCATCTCGGTGAATAGGGCTATCCGAGAGTTGTGACGGGCACGTGTGGGTGCATCGTAGGTTCCACGCCGACCACCTAGCTGATCTAGATATTGGCATTGCTTGAGTGCTACTCGCCGACGGTAGTCTGTTGGGAGTTCGAAGTATGGCGCTAGTCTGACCCTAGGGGCTAGGAACACACCCTTTGAGCTTTCACTATTACATTTGCATGCGATGAGCACAGTTGCCTGTATTTTATTTCCGCATGTTTATTTAATAGTTTTGTTTCAATTCCAGTACTTACTTTCCGTATTGCTTACTTAATTTCCTTGGGAATACGCACTTTGGACTCGTCATATGTCTTTTTGTGATGGCTTGAGTGCAGATCCTAGTACGAGCCGGGGCAAGGGAAAGCTACCGAAATACAAAGACGTTTAGCCAGGCTAGTACGTTTGTATATACATATTTATTTTGGGATTCGGGATTGTGTGATACACCGGGACTCTATATTGTTGATACATTGTGGTATAATTTTGATCGATGATGATATATGGGTTTTCCACACTAGGTATCGAGTTGAATGCATGATTTTAATGTTTATATGATAATGTTAAAAGACTTCCACTGTGTTTTATTTGGGATTAATATGATATTAGAGAGATGATTTGAGGCCATTAACAATTTAAACAGGAAAATTGTTGTTTATTGAGAATAATAACGACTAAATGGTGGATAAGATGGCATGTGGGACACGACTGGCGCTAGTAGGCCAGGTTGTGGGCCCGCATCGGCCCCCGTGGTGGTCCATTTGGAAAATGAGCCGTTACAATCCAAGTAGCATGAATATCAAAATTGATACAATCTAATGAATAACATATATCATATCCTTTTGTCGTGTGATATCATTTTTATTAAACATAAGACATGAAAAGTCACACTTAATGTTCAATTGTATTAGTCTCGATCTTTATGTAAACTGAAAACATCCAAGTGACATTGATCATATCAATTCACATGGACTTGACCATTACCAGTCTATCATATCGAGGGATCCACTGATATGTCACTCTATACGAGAGTGACAAATTTTATCTTGATTATACACATTCACATATTATTCACATGATAATCAATCACAATCTTTATAATGATCCGGTTAAAGACAACGTTTGATTGTATCAAATTATCATGCTCCTAATATTGAAGTCTATGGTAATCTCAAGTCGAATGACTAAATGATATACCTATCATGAGTAACGCCTATGAATTAATCCATGTGGTGTTCTTATAGCAGGCCAATCCAATACCTTGTTCCCTAACAAGTACTCGTGATCTCGATTTGTATCCATATACACATGATCATCACATGACTATCAATCAAGATTCACACTGGTCTTAATTCATTATAGTTCCCTGTATAATGACTGATTATGGACATTTATGATATTTCAACAAATACCCATGGATCTTACTATAAGGTAAACATGAAATTACTTATAATAAAACAACAAATGAAAACCTCAATTTAATTAACTAAAATTATAAGATAAACGATGTTTGTAGATTGACCTAAGGCAAATGCCCCAACATATTAAACTATAGCCTCAATCTACAATTTCTTTAATTCATCAAGTTCAGAGTATTTTCTGCGTTAATTCAGCCATGTCGACACCAAGCGACGTAGTGGAGGTTCATGATCTCAACACTTTTTTTGATTGGATTGTTGTCAACAACACCATCAGCAATCACCTTTTCAAGTACTTGAGAGCTTTTAGAATCATAAATCACCTAAATGACAAAACCGTCGTCTCCAAATGCTAGCTTGTCTTCTACAAAGTCGTGCGCATCACCGTCAAACTTTAGCGCCTCGTCAAAGTTGTCCGAGTCCTTCTCGTCAGAATATTCCTCTTCTGGTTCCTCGTTTAACTAAACCTCATCGGTAGGCACTCGTCCTCAAACCATTGTTGACGTCGTTGACGAGGTTATTGCAATTGCTTCTGCTACTGCAGCTATTGCACTTGATTCTGATGTAACTGTTGCACTTAAAATGATAAATTTTCAACTAAAGTTATTAGTTGATCCATCATTCGATCGGCATGTGTTGCATTATCTCTTGGAGGAACCTAATCTACATGGTCTTCACGTCGGGCTTATGGACCTTGACGCTCTGATATCAACTGATGCAGCGAGGAAATTGACAAATTGCTCTCTACAAAAAATAGATATATTTTCTAGCAATTTGTTGATTCCACGAATATCGAATTGAAGAAACACGTTTCTAACTTGTGATTGAACGCATGAAATTTATGAAACCAAAACAAATAGAGAGATACTCTCTCTTAAAATCAATTTTATTCATTAAATAATAATCAACTCCACTAATAAAATACAATTAAGCTTTATATATAGGCTTTATTATGGACTAACATAGACTCCAACATAAACTCCAACTCCTATAAACTCCTATACTAAAAAGAAGCCCAAGTTAATCTAACTATGACTTCAACTTTGACATAAACTCTAACAATCTTATCTAATAAATAAAAAATCTTAATATAACACAAACTCTAATTTGCATCAGTTTTCCTAGCAAGGTTTTTAAGGAAGCAATCCTAACAATATTAAAGCTCCATATCAAATTGATTGATGTATTGTACTCTTTTCTCATTCGCTATGGTTTTATCCCACTAGGTTTTCCTAGCAAGGTTTTTAATGAGGCAATCATATCAATATCATACTCAGTATCAAGATTGATGAGAACGATGTACTCTTTTTCCTTTGCTAGATTTTTTTCTACTGAGTTTTTTTAGTAGAGGTTTTAACGAGGCATATTCTTTTAGCAAGTGTCATCCAAGAGGGAATGTTGTAAATGAAATGGATGTGAATGACTTTTCCTATTCAAACCATTTGTATTCAACCACTGTATGAATGGTCACACATTTACATCATGTTAATTATTCTTGTAATTGTAACTTAATTATGATCTTTGGCATTCTTATAATGACCTATATAAAGGGTTCATATCTATGTTATGAAAACACCATGTTGGAATAAAGTTCTCATATTTCTCTCTTCTTTGCTCTTGTTTTCTTTCTAGTCTTTTACTTGTTTACCATCCTAGCTTTAGTCTTAGTTAGTTTTACGACACAACTGTACTTTAAAAAAAATCTTGTAGACCCAATTTGAGCACCGCAAAATGGACACCGACTTATACGCCTTGAGATGCATTATACACACTACCTGGAGTGAATTGCATGGCACCTACCCGATCAATGCCGGAAGGGGGTTATTTTAGGAAGGTCTTTTGAAAGAAAGTGTAAAACCCTTCCCAGCCAACATCCAATCTCAATTATCACAAGCAGCCCCAAAAACGCCAAAGAAAAAACCCATTGACCCAATAGGAATAACTTTGTAATATATATTTTTACCCTCACTTCTGATTAGAAATCCATTGTCGTCTAGTCCGGTTAGGATACCTGGCTTTCACCCAGGCGACCCGGGTTCAAATCCCGGCAATGGAAATCTTTTTCTTATAAAACCTTTTTTTTTGATTGACTGAAGGATTTGAATTGACAAATATGCCCTTAATCATTTGACATACACACCGTACTTAGAGATTCAGAAAACGATAGCCGAGAGAGTTCGCGCCACGAAATCCGAGATCACGCGCCTTTTTCCGCACCTTCATATTCACACTACTGTTTATCTAAATCACCACGTGGCGTTCTTAGAAAGCACCGCGTGTAAATTGTTACACTAATTTTCAACCGCATCGAAACCTTGCTTCGTTTTCGGGAAATCTTTTCCCAAAGAAAAAGAAGAGTGATTGAGTAACATATTATTCCTACAAAAACTTAGTACTCACATTTGGTACTCAATTGTAGACTACCTTTGTATATATATGTATATATTGTAAAACGCATCTCGATGCAAACAAGAAAGTATCATTTCTTTTGATTCGTAGTTGTTAGTGCTTTGAACATTGCATTGAGATCTTTATCTTCATTCTTCGATGCAAATCCAAAGGAGATAAATAACGGAGTGTACAAAATGTGTTTCAGGTTTTGTCACTGAGATACCAAAATCCAAAATAAAACCAACCAATTCAAATCCCACCTTCATCATTTCAACTCCTCCACTCCTCTTCGTCTCTGCAACTCCATTTCCAACAAATCTTAGATGGCGACCACCGCGCAAATTAGCGCCAGCCTCCGCGCTCGCGCTAACCTGCGCAGGGGTCCCAATCCCCTCCTCTTCCATCCTCACAATCTCAAACTCAAACCCTTCGCTTTCGCGATCCCAGACCGTAACAATGTGGTCAGAGGATCGGAGATTAGGGTTTCGACGGGCGGCGGAGATTCTTCCTCGTACCTCGAGATGTGGAAGCGGACGATGGATCAGGAGCGTAAGCAGCTCGTGTTCGAGAAGATTCTGGAAAGTTCAAACGAGGAGGAGGTGGAGTCGGAAGCGACGGAGAAGAAGAGCAAGGAGTTCATGAAGATTTTAGAGGTGCCGAAGGAGGAGAGGGACAGGGTGCAGAGAATGCAGGTTATTGATCGGGCCGCCGCGGCGATTGCGGCTGCACAGTCTCTGCTCAGCGAGAGTCCGCCGAAGAAAGCGGGGACGGAATTGGATGGCGAGTCCGGGACTAGGAGCGAGAGCAGCAGCGGCGGCGCGGCGGGAATGGAGCGCGGAGGTAATTGAATTGAAGTTCTGTTTTTTGTTTCAGATTTTATAGCTAGTGTAATGATTTTTCTTTTTGAAGAAAAATAGAAGTTTCATTAGTCATCAATGGCTCGAAACATTTAATAGAACGGGACTAGACATCGAACCAATTGCCGTAATGAAAGTACATTGATTCGTTAATCATAATTATTTTTAATAGAACATCTTAGTGCCACGAATTTGGCTTTCAATGTGACTGTAATATTGGAAAAGTGTGATAATCGGTGACTGTTCTCTACAAACATCTGGAATGGGTATTTGTTGAATATTGTGTTTCTTGAGTATTTTGGGTGTTCATTGAATTGTTACTTTAGTTGGTCAATGAGGACATTTGAGCGATCGGTAAATGGGGACTAGCTTGAAAACTGATGAGTGTGTTGTCATATTTAATCATTTTTGTATAGCAAATGGGATACTTGGTTTTGTACTTCGTTCTACGAGTCTTGTTTGGGGTGTTATTTTTTGGAATTTAGGATTTAGGTGTTGTGAAGTGCTAGTGTTAGTTTTGAATTTGCACTGATGTTTGTAATCCCAAATTAAGGAGGTTCATGTTTTAATGTTAGACCGAAAACATTTACATGGGAAATGTGACCTTTAGAACAAGATTCATGTACTTGATGAACTAAGAAAAATAGCTAACTCCTTACAATTTTGACGAATTGATGAACAAATCCTCATGTCATTGTTTATATAGAACAACAAAAAAGAGTTTCAGCTATCTATCAAACAGGGATGGGATTAGATAAAGCTAAGGCAGTGATCACGCTTTTGGCTTATTTGTGTTAAGGTCTTGAATAATGAACTGGGATGGAATTAGGCAAAGCTAACGCAGTGATTGCAAGGCACACCTTTTAAAATCTTTTCAGTTTAGGGAGGTGAAAATAATTGATAATTTATGACACATGCATCATTTGAAATTATCAAGTGTCTTTAGTTAGTACTTTTAACAACAACAACAACAACATAGCCTCCATCCCAAATTAACTTTAGTTAGTACTTTTACAAAGTAAATATTGAAAATTAAGGTCAATGACTAGTAGTACGTGCTAGCAGATAGAAAAGAGGCTAATAAATAATTAACTAATCTTTAGGGACCTCTAAATAAATATTTGTTTCCATCTAGGCAACGCTTAGCCTAAGCATCGCCTCGCCTTAGGCAGGGAAAACACCTAGTGGCCTTGGCACCTTGCAATCCTTGAGCTAAGGAGATTCACGGACTTATTGTTGGTGATATTTTTTTTCAAGTCAATATTAGAAGAAATTGCCTTTGGAACTTCGTGGCCATCTCTATATTGTACTCTACAATGGCAGGAGAGAAATCAAAGGGTATTCAAAGACAACTATTATGATTAATTACGCCTGAAGGTTTTTTATTTTTCTATCTACAAATTATCTGTTCTTTCTTGTCTCTAAGTATCCCATTTAATTTCGTCAAAAAAAGTATCCCATTTAATTAGACCAAAGTATTTCTTATTGTATCATAAATTGTATTATGCATGCCCAAGTATTTTTTGTCATGCTTTGGCAGATACATTTTTCCTTGAGCATCTTTCAAGGTTTGAAACTTCGACTTCGCCTATGACTTCGCTCACTCAAAACTCAGAATTAATTCGAGGAAGTTACTTCGACGATGAAAGTTTGACAAAAATTCGCCGGTGTACGGAAGTTTATGGAATTTCACTTTAAATGCTAGAAAAAACTCAAGTTTCTTCGTAGAGATGCTAGAACTATGTTTTATTTGAATTTAGCCGAAGTTTAATTACATTTCTAGCATAGTCGAAGTTTCACTCGAAGTTTGCTCAACTTCCACGAAACATAACAATTTTACGTCATGTTTTATTAACTTCCATCGATGTTTTCGAAGTTCGGTCGAAGTTAGCCAAAGTTGAGTCGAAGTTTTGCAATTTTTCTACTGCCTATGGACTTCGCTTCGCTCACCTCAAAATCGACAAACTTCGCCCGAACTTCGCCGAAGTTTGTCGATTTTTCAAACCTTGACATCTTTATAATTTAATTATGTTATCATATTTGGGTTAACTTTTTGGTTATTTAAATTTGAATCACAAGACATGAACTTTTCTTCTTGCAGGTTTTCCGGATTCCTTTCTTCTTATACGAGAAAAAATCTATGAATGTATTAGTGCTAGTCAATAGCCTTTATATTATTTGATTTTTTCTTAAACATCATTGTTCAGGATTGCAGGATGGCGATTCAACTTCATGGCTCTCAAAGACTTCGGAACGTACAACTCCAGGCCCTGATTTTTGGTCATGGACACCTCCTCTGGGTGATAATACTTCTCCAGAGGATTCCAATAACTTCAAGATGGCCAGACAACCTAGTTCATCTCCAGCTCCTATGAATCTTTTGATGGATAAAGAGCGAATCATAGAGTTTCTACCAATTCCTTTTGAGAGTGGTTTACTTGGAAGTCGCAACCCTCCACTTCCATCTTTTCAATCAATCATTGAGGCTGAATCGAAAGTAGAGTCGCCTACAGTGGCTGATACGCATGAAACTGGTGTGATGTCTTCAGTTAATGCAGCCGAGGCAGTTGAAGCTCTTAGCAAAGTTGACGAGGCATTATCTGAAGGAGGGACTCCAGATGGCTCAAAGTGGTGGAAGGAGACTGGTGTAGAACGGCGTCCTGACGGTGTTGTGTGCCGCTGGACACTAACTAGAGGAGTTAGTGCAGACAAAAGTGTTGAATGGGAGGAAAAGTACTGGGAGGCTGCAGACAAGTTTGATTACAAGGAGCTTGGTTCTGAGAAATCGGGACGTGATGCAGCAGGAAATGTTTGGCGTGAGTCTTGGAGAGAATCAATGAGGCAGGTTAGTACTATATGGATGCCATAACTTAATTTAAGGAATATATGATATACGATACTTCTTTTTTGTCTGGTTCGCCACTTATGAAGTTGAATTTGTCAACAATCACCATTATCTTCTAGCACGACCTCACATAGGATGACAGATGTGTAAACCTTCAATTTGTCTGAATGTATTGTTAGTTTGTTACATACTTTATTCATTGTAATAGGTTAGCTTCTATGCCTTGGAAGTGGGGGCTCTTATAGTTCTTCTCTAGTTCATCAGCAACTCCTTCAAATTGTTTTTTGTTGGAGAACTATAGGAGAGGGAGACTCAAAGGGAACACCGACACCCCCATACATACTTATCCAAACAGTACTCGTGCATGTGTTTTGTTGTGAAATGATTTGGTGAGCAAATTCATTTTGTGGGTTTTGATTTGTGTAGGATCTTGGAACTGGACTTCTAAATATGGAGAAAACTGCAGATAAGTGGGGGAAGAACGGAAGTGGGACCGAGTGGCAAGAAAAATGGTGGGAACACTATGATGCCTCTGGCCACGCTGACAAATGGGCGCACAAGTGGTGCTCTATCGATCCCCACACGCCCCTTGAGGCTGGCCATGCTCATGTCTGGCATGAGAGGTACCTAATATCATTTGCTCTCCAAGTTTCCTTTCCAGTAATTGTCCTTAATATATGTCACTCCTCACTAGAATGCCTAAGTAAGAGCTTTATTTTCTTAAATGATGCATTTTGCACACATTCTGTTCCAAAATATCTTGGCAAAGACCAGATCGGTGCAAAAGAAATCTGAATATCTGGTGTTTATTCTCCATCTGCTGACTATACCTTAATCTTGAAATTAGTAGTGAACTATCTCAATTAGAGTACTTCCAACACTAATCTTTAAGGTTGGGACGCTCGTTCAGTTGACTTATTTTTACATAGCTTGCTTCATTTTGATTAGGCGAAATTATCAAAGGCTAGGATAACTGGAACTCTATGATGGTATGGGCTGTAATGACCTTACGTCATAGCATGTAATGCTCTTCTTTGTCCCATCGTCCATCAGACAGAATAAGTGCGAAGAGCTATACATATTATGACAGAAATACTTGAATCTATTTGTCTGGGAAGTGTGGACCGAAATATAGTCCTACATCGGTGAATTGTGTCTTCTTAAAGAACTACACAAGTGTGGATCTCTTCCCAAATAGTACCTGAGCTTTTTGGAGTAAAATCCCACACCTGTGAATTGAATGTGGCTAAGGTGGGGATAATATCAGTGCTAGTGAGATGCACGAACTTGCGGATATTGGCGTGGAGGGCCAACACTATTGCATTTCAAATGTCTGTTATGATTTTATGTTAAAATGCCACAGATCTAAACATAATCGCTGCTAAATAGCTGATGAATTATCTATTTCATTCATTTTGGTAGGTGGGGAGAGAAATATGATGGTCAGGGCTCCAGCATAAAATACACCGACAAGTGGGCGGAGCGACTGGAGGGTGACGGATGGACCAAATGGGGTGATAAATGGGATGAAAATTTTGATCAGTGCGGCAATGGTGTCAAGCAAGGCGAGACGTGGTGGCAAGGCAAATACGGAGAGCAATGGAACCGCACATGGGGAGAGCACCACAATGGCTCTGGATGGGTGCACAAGTATGGGAAGAGCAGCTCCGGAGAGCACTGGGACACTCATGTGCAGCAAGACACTTGGTATGAGAGGTTCCCTCACTTCGGCTTCCACCATTGTTTCGAAAACTCTGAGCAGCTGCGACAAGTCCGCAAACCATCCGAAACATAATGAATCTTGTGACAGCATATATCCCTCCCATAAGTACGTATATATTCGTATTTTTTGTGTTTTCAATGAATCCCTGGATTCTGTGCTTGCTTCAAATGAGGTCCCTATTTGTCAAGGCATTATGCAGTTGGTGAGGATGCAGGACATGAAAGTAGGATATATAGTGATGATGACCTCTTTACAGAAATAAATAGTGATAATTAGTATAGTTGATTTCTTCATAGTTATGTTGCTTACATTTGTATTTTTGTTGAGTTTTGGGCCTTTTGGCTTTTACTACTCTGTAGTGTGGTGAAATTAGTGTATACAGTATGCCCACGAATATATATCTACTCTGTTCTTACATGGTGTTGCTCAATAAAATTTTTGAAATCAGTAATACATAAGCCACATGTATGCCTTATTTGCACCTTAGATTTCTTCAGCAATTTTGCTGGTTTAGGTGTGTGAGTTTGCATCTAGCTTTCAGTTTTGTTGATACTTATTGGAATGCATACTTCAATATGTAGGGGTTGTTGTGCGGATGTGTAATCTTCGAAAATGATGTGCAACCTATGAGCTTACACTGCAATAACAATGTCAACAATCTTTTGTTTTTCTTCTTTTTCTTGTCAATTGAAGTGTTGTTCTCTGGTTTGAAATCTTTCTAGATGAGTTAAAACTTTTTTTCCTAATAAAAAAATAAAAACATTAGTAAATTTAATTTCTTACTCTCTCCGATCAAAAATTATAAGTCGTATTTTAATCAAAGCATGCTAATTTAGGCATCCTTCGTTATGAAGGCAACTTACAAATTAGGCTACTTACAACTCTGTCATTTGATTTAATTGTAATAAGTGGTTGAGTTGTATAAGGGTAAAATAAATAAAATACTCATAAATATTTTCTCAAATTTTGAAAACAATTTATAATTTTTAATTATTGAAGAGGACTTTTGCTAATTTTGACGGGAAGGAGTAATTATCTTTTACAGCTCATAGAATTTATATTTACTCCACCAAATCGGACGTGTTCGTCTTCGCTCGAATCTTTACGGCATTCTCTCTAAATTTACACAAAGACAACAATGTAGAGTACCTTTGATAAAATTGGATGAGTTTAAAATTCTTTTTTCCCTTACTACACTGATAAGGTTTTTTTTTTTTTCTTTTTTTCAACTTTGTTAATAAAAACACTATTTCTCTCCACAATGTCTAGGGTTTAGTTGTATTGGCTATAATAAATAAAATCTCATTCCTAAAAAAATAATTTCATAGAAAATACCTAAACCTACCAAGATCTAAGGTTTTTTAAATTTGGGGCTACCGACGACTACTGCAATCTATGCCCCTCCTACCCTCTCATTTTCTTCTTTTGCCATAACTATTGTTTCATGTGGGTTACGAAGAAATGAAATGAGTTTTTCCTCTCCTTGTCGGGAGGCTTTGTTTTTTGCTCTCCTTGTAGAGAGATATGAGTTTTTTTTTTTTTCCTCTCTTTATTATGAGGTTTTAGAGTTCTTTTTTAGTTGTGTTTTTTTTTTTTTTTTTTTTTTTGAGAAGGAAAATTCTTTTTGAGTTTTGAGTATGAAGAATTGATCTTACAATTTGGAAAAACTAAAGAGCAGGGCCGGCCCTGACATTTTTGGGGCCTAGGGCGACATGAGAAATGAGGCCTTTTATATTATTGTTTTCTATACAAAAAACTTTTTACTTCCTTAACAATTTTTTATATGCTCAAGCTATTATTAGAAGTCTTTTTTTTAAAAAAGGTTTTCTTAAAAAATAAAATTAATATATAAAAAGTATTATACGTATTTAAAGATATGATTAATACGGATAATAGAAAAAGTTAAGTAAAAAGTTAATTATTTTTTGACTTCAAAAAAAATTTGTTTTGATTTAAGTGGGAGTCGACTGACGACATCTTCAAACCTTGTCTTTTGGCAAGTGATGTCCCTATCATTATATAATGCTAATCTTTTTTGAATAATTGTTAAATTCTAATCAATTAATTTCTAGAAAAGAAAATGTTAGCTTTGTTAATTTATTACAATTGCACAAATAATCATAATCATACCATTAAGTTTATGTATATTGAGATGAATTACAGTAGCCATATATATATTGAGCCGAATTACAGTAGCCACGTATGACGAGATTCATCTTAGTGGGGACCCTCCATAATGCCACATAATTATCGAGCCAACCACTCACACCAAGTAATAAACTTAAAAAAAAAAAACTATATATACTATATGTTAAAAGATTTAGGGGCCTATTCCGGGGGTGGGGCCTGGGGCGGCAGCCCGCCCAGCCCACCCCCAGAACCGGCCCGGCCAAAGAGAGTCATAACTTCTGTTGTTGGGGTATTTGATCATGTACACGTAGCCATAACTACGTTCGTAGCAGTGAGTTTTGATGACTTTGTTCAAAACTGGAAGATAGTCCGTATATACAATGAAAGGCTTAGCTGAAAATTTCAATAGACAGTTAAATTTTCAATAATGCAAGCACTAAATTGGCGAGACTCATGGAGCATGTAAGTCGAGAGTAGGGATGCAAACTGAGCGGGAAATCTCCATAGAGGACGGAGAATCCCCGCAACGAGTACGGATACGAAGAGTTTAAATGAGGATGGAGGCGGGGATGGAGAGAAAATTTCATACCCACGCGGGTACGGATATGAAAATGGGGAGAAAAATATATACGCAGGAATCCGAGAATCCCTATTGGTAATCCCTGTGAGGATCCTCGTTAGTATCCCCATATATCAATTTTATATATGTATAGATACATACCATATGATATGTATATATATTCCATAGTTTCCACCTCAAAACATTAGTAATACATATAACAAACAAACTTTAATGAGATTTATAATTTTAACTTAATTATTAAATAAATAAAATATTTTATTACCAAACTACATTAATTATATGTTTTTTTAATTGTTTGAAATTATATTTACTTTTTACAAATTTAAAATCAAATAAAAAAATTGCAACACCTTATTTTACAAATTACGAAACTACATTAACTATATGCATGTGCTAACAATAGACATATTTATACTATGTATATAAATACCGTTTAAAAATATCAATACACATATACATTTGTATATGTATGTCTTTGACACCTTACCTTTTATAACTTTTTTTTAAAAAAAGATCAAGAGGCGGTGATTCCCCGCAAAAATCCTCGTAGGGATCTTGATAAAAAAAAATTTCTCCACGAAAATTTTTCATCCCCACAGGAATTAAACGAGAATGGGGATGAGAATGAAAACTCAACTCATCTCCACATGGAGATGAGTACGGAAATGGAGGATGAAGTTTTATGTGAAGATGAGGATGGAGATGAGGTCCCCATCCCTACCCTCTCAATTTTCATTTGCATCCCTAGTCGAGAGCCATGAACGACATATGCTGAAACTGTCGAAAGCATAGCAACTCTCTACATTTATTACTCTAGAAATTTTGATAGGTAGAATAAGCCCCTTTTTTAGACTATTGTTGTTGAAACAAAATTAAAAGTATATAAAATGATCAATTCGACACACTCGATGATTGAATTTCAAGATGTCACTACAAGAAGGCTGACATAGATGTAATTTCATTGTGAGATTAGATATGATAGTGAGCAATTTCTATATATCTTTATGTCAAAAAAATATTTCTTCTTGTCAAAAAAATAATAAAAATACCTAAACCTACCAAATCAATTCAAATTTCAATTTTCAACTCACATTAGTAGCTAGGCTAATAGCTACATTGGCTTTACAAACTACGACACATTGATTTCATTAGGAAATTGTTACATCAACATAAATTACTCACACTATTTAACTCATGATGATCAACTACTTAAAAATCAACCTGCCCGGTCCCATAGGTGGCGGAACATCCGGCGGAGTCACAGGCGGCGGAAGGATCTCCGGCGGCATTGGCGGCAACACATCCGGTGGCCTCTCTGGTGGCAATATCTCCGGCGGGGACGGCATCGGGATGTCCGGACCTGGCGGGGACGGCATAGGCGGGACCGGCATCTCCGGCCCTGGGCTCGGCTCACCGGGCTGCCGTCGTGGCACCGGAGAAGGCTCAATTACGTCCGGCGGCACGGGCTCAACCTCCGGCGCCGGTGGCAATCCGATCCCGGGCACTTCCCTGGGAATGACATCCGGCTCCGGTGGAGTCACCGGCCTGAACTCCGGCGGAGGCTTGTCATGATATCGTAGTGACATGTTGTTAATAATGTTAATATTATTACGTTTGTTTGCAAGAGAGAAAAGGGGAATACGTGAAAAGTGATGAGATGTTTGTAAGGATGATGATGAGAAGATGAGTGGCAGAGATTTCTTGAAGATGTAATTGATGGAGATCAACGTTGGCGTTGAAGACATGATGAGAGAGAGAGAGAGAGAGAGAGAGATTGAATCTTTGATGTGTTTTGGTTTTTGTTGAATGAGTGCAATAATCAGCTTTGGAGAGTGGGAAATGTTGATGAGGATTGAGCAGGGAGAGGACACGAGGTAGGGAGTGGGGGACAGGCGTCGAGCATGCGGGACTCTACTGCGGTGTTTTTGGAACGAAGATGCACGTTTGTTGCCCCACGTGGCGGTGCATAAAGGCATGACCAAATTGCCACATCACTAATGGAGTACCACCCCAACAATTCGCTGAAACTCTCATTTACTACGCTTCTCTCTTTTATAATTAAATACTTTACTACATTTTTTTGAGCCCCACAATTACATCACACTTTATTATACAATTTAACTTTTAACTTTTTTAAAAAAAAATAAAAAAAGTCGAGTTTTCATTTTTTTTTTAAAAAAAATTGTTTGCGGTCTATGCATGGAAATGTTAAAACTCATTTTTTTGAGCCCCACAATTACATCACACTTTATTATAGTAGTAATTATGAAATGTTAAACTCATTTTTTTGTAGACATTGTTTATAAAATTTTGATATTTTACATATACCAACATCAATCAATACATGCATATCTCGACCACAAATGTTTAAAATACCTTTCACAAGCCTCGTATTAGCCTCATGATCTGCCTCAGCCATTGTATGAGTCTATCATCATACCGGTTGTGTTGTACTACCTACCGATGCAGCTGGTGGCATAGAACACTCTTTCTGAATATGCCCTACCTGCCCACATCGATAACATATTGTAGAAGCTCTCTGAGAAAACCCACTGGCCATTGGAACCTGCCTAGATAGACTCAATTTCTCGTGATGCATATGCCCTGCTCTTGCCCTTACCTCTAAACTGAGGTGGTGGCAAAGGCGGTTTGACTACTAAAGCCTGAGAAACTAGTGGAATTGGTGCACTAACAAATGTCATCCCTGTAAACCCTGTTTGTGTAGCTACTCTAGCTGCACTCCTCTGCCTCTTCTTTGGACGAAAATGAGAAAATTCTTGGTTTATTTGACTCCTAGGGAACTGTGGTACTGGTGGTACCGTAGATACTGCTCTAGAGGATTTGGCTAATTTGGTTGCTTCCACTTCCATCTCATTCTTAAATATAAATGCATAACTGTGAGGATGTGAGGAAACCAAAACACGAATCTCATAATTCTGCCCACCAAGAAACAAATTTATTTTATTCTCCTCTGACTCCACCATCTCATGAGTGAATTCACTCAACTCAGTGAACCTTCGCTCGTATTCTCTCACATACATGGCTCCCTGTTTCAACTGAATAAACATAGTCTTGTTCCTGTTCTTGACTGATCTTGGGAAGTATTACATGTAAAACATGATCTTGAACTGTGGCCAAGTGGTGACAGCCTTCCCCCCTCTCTCTAGGGGAATCCCACCACATCCGAGTAGAATCAATCAACAAAATGTGACTATTTTAACCTAAACTGGTCCTTAACATCAATAGCAACAAATTGTTGCTCCACTTCTAATATCCAAGTCTCAGCTACCCCTTCCTCTATTTTGCTATTTAACCTTATAATATCACATTTCATAATTTCGTTACGGGTTCTGAGAAACGCAAGCCTTCTTAGAATCAGCTGGCACCGCGACAGCTGTCACAAACACCTCAACATGTGCTAAAACTGGTTGAGCAAAAGCTAGTACTACCTTTGCTCCTCCCTTAGCTCTACTAACCTCGGGATTGATTACAGGATGTGTTTTAAGTCTGTATACTGATAGTCCCATCTGAGCCATCAGTATTGCCATAAGCTTTACCTGAGACTCCATAAGTTCCCTCATTTACTGCTCCATTCTATATTTTCATTAATCCTCAGTTTTCCAATTACCCTGAGATCTAGGCCTCTGTGAACCCTCTCCATGATCCGCCTTTAGATTTTGAAGTCAAAGGATATATAAGATCATTAGGGTAACATTAAGAGAATACAAGGAAATCTTATCTATATAATAACAATAAGTACATCAAATAACGTATAATAATGTTTTCATTTTCATTTTCCCCCCAAGACCTAGATGAAAATTGCTTATCACACCCTAAGCTAATTCATAACTCGAGATAACTCTCTGAGTTAGTAAACTTAGGTTCCGACACTAAGGATATGCTATCACTTATTTTGAAAATAACTGAAAGTGAAAATGAGGTTGAGCCTCGTATTTGATACCAAACTGTATCAGAGTTACCACTTAATTCGAAAGTGAAAAACCTTAGGCTCTGATACCAAGATTTATCATAGCTAATAACTTTAGGCTCTTAAATGGCTATGATACCAAGTTGTAGCATCCCTTATCCCGATTAGGGCGACACTCTGCCTAAAACCCTAATTAAGCCTCAGGAACACAGCCAGACTTAACTACAGCCAACAACTTCTCTTTTTATACCTGATAAACTTAACTTGTATATCGATATCGAATTAAGAATTCTAAATACACGTAGAGGAAAATTAAGTCTCTTTTCGATAATTAAAATTATATACATAAATACAGAGTTTATCAAAACCTAAAACTCGAATATAAACCTCCCAACCCTGTTCATATGCAACAAAGTAACTTAAACAATATATATACAAGAAGGCTCATTACATCATAGAGAAGATAATAAGACTCTTAAATCTTCTATTTTCCCTTTGCTGAAGCGATGAGGTGATAACTTGAAATGTTAAATTTGGGGTGAGCGCTCCAACTTGCTCAATAAGTAAGGATTCACAAATCAATCAACATTCCATATAATAACGAAAAGTTATATGCAATAACAATATGCACCAAAGATAACTAACGGGATTATGAAAAGTATATAATCTAATAAATAACTGATGCCAGTCAAACCATCAGTGACTATTGCACTGTGGTTCTCATTTCATTTGTAAAACTAGGGTCGATTACCCACTGACACCATTAATGCGATTGCTAGACCAACACATTGGCCGATGTGCTGTCTAGCCAATCCATTAATGTTCAATGGTTTTATCGCAAACCCTCTAGTGAAAATATAATTCATGCAACCTATCTAGCTGAGTAGGAATCAACATATAGGCCGAGAAATCAAACCCATTTCCTATATAACCTAATCTTAGTTTCATGAGTTACTCTCGCTGATCACATTAAACATCGTTTTTCATTTAATAAATACATCATAGTGCACATAGTCTCCATTCAATCTATACACTAGATTAACTACATATACTAATATATACATGGAACATTGATAAACAAGCGAATCCATACTTACATCGGTTTAAGTTTAGGTTTTCGATTTAGGTTTAAGAGCAAGATCAATGTGAGAATAGCTAAGATTGACAAAAATTGAACGAAATAGACTTCATATATAAAATAAAGTGAGACGTTGAGATGACTTATGACTGTTGGAAGTGACACGAACGAACTCCTTTAGTCAAGGTAAGGCACTAGAGTATTTATGCATGACCAAAAGTCTAAGTAACTTCGTTTTATAATCATGATTCATTCATAGCGTAGAAGACTAGTGATCGTGACACTAGTCTTTGAATAATCGAATGAGTGGTGAGGTTCGGTATAAAAGAGTCTATGAAGTTTCGTTATAGTCAATTGGAAGCTGAAGTATAGGCATCTAAATGGTCAAGACATTCTCACAATATAAATAACATTGTGAGTAGACATTTATAGAATGGTGAGAGCTGCACGATGTGTCAGGTTTTATTTTCTGATCGGATTGAAAATTTAGATCTATTATCATGGGATGAAAATTATAATTAGAAATCTATAGTCATAGGATGACTTGTGTAATTCCAAGTTTATGTTGAGAAATGCAGGAATGGTGATGGATTAGATAAACACGCAACTCTACTTTGTATTTAATGTCGTGCTCAAATATTATTTGCAGCACTTATATTTAGATTGATGATAGTCTAAGAATTGATTGATCGATAATTTTAACGAAAAAATAATTAGTGATGAGAAAGCAAACTGAAATGTGTACTAGAGTTTGGTGGATATGAAAAGAATTATCAACGTTTTGTGGAGTCGTTATCAGTTAAAAATGAAAATGGTGTTGTGAAAAGCAAGATAAGCTAGATTCTGTAAAGTATTGATTCTTGAATAGGATTCAAGGTATGAGAAGTATGAAATAAAATGTGGTTATCAAGTATTTCACAAAGTTCATTGTTTAACTCGTCAGAAATTCACAAATTTTCAGGGTTGGCAAAGTAATTGAGATAACTTTTTATTAAACCAAGAATTTGGAAATGAAAAGTTGAAATGTTTATGATCTCTACCACTGAGTTATTGAATACGACGAAAGTGATTGAGTCCAATTAACGGTTCACCTTGGAAATAATTTTACATGTTTGGATTAACAGAGTTGCATATGAAGGATCATTTTCTCCTATCTCTTTTGGTTCAGTAACTTGTAAGTTTAAATTTTGAGGATGAAGTTTTTAATTAGTTGAAAAGAATTATGACATCCGAGAATCTCATAAACTTGATTAGGTGACTAATTGAGTATTTTCGGATTTAAATTGGGATTTAAGTATCAGAGGTGGGACTCACGTGTTACGGACCGGAGATCGTAAATTAAATATTATTTTTGGATCCCTCGTGTCTATTTAATGTACTATATTCTATTCGATATGAAATAGGGTCAAGTTGATGGGTAGACGTGGCGTCCGCGTGTTTCGGGGCAAGTTGAGTATTTTCTCAATTTTTGTCAAAATTGAGGTATTTTCCATAGCTTAATTTGGGATTAAAAACAAGAGATAATCGTAAAATTAATAAGAAAACAGAAAAATGACCACCAGGGGCATTTGATGTATATCGGAGTGGATAAGTTAAGGAGGGTCAGGAAGGTCATTTTATCAAACTAATTAACCCAAATGTGAAGATGAATAAGGGGTTTTGGCACATCATTTTCGATCAAACGTTTCACCCAAAACCCCCCATCTTCAATCTTCGTCTTCTACTTTTCGATTTCTCTCTATGTGCTCTCCCTCTCACGATTGCTATGCTCCATTGCTCCCTTAAGATCGATCTCTCGGTGTTCTCCTTCTCTGCTCTCCTCTCTCTCGACAGTCTCTCTCTCTGCTATGATCGTTGTCTCTCTTTTGGTTTTGAGAAGAAGGAGAAAATGGAGGTGTTGTTGGTGTTGTTCTTGTTGTATAAGGTGAGCTTTTAATTCGAAATTTACTGTTTATTCAATTGATTGGTTGGTTTGGATTTGCTGTTGTTTATCTTAGTTAAGTGGAGGAGACGATTGTTGAAATCGTTGTTGTTGATTTGGAAATGAAAATTATGGATTCAGTTGGTTTTGATTGAAGTTGGTTTTGATTGATTGGGGAGAGGCTAAAAATAAAGGAGAAGGACTGTGACTGTTTTTGGTTATTGACGTTCTTTGATGTTTTGAGATGGTTTTAAGTTGCTGGAATGGATTTGATAGGGTTTGAACAAGTCTTTTAAAATCAGTTGGTGTTTTGGATAGTTGAGCAGTCTTAGCTTTTGGCCATGTTCGGGTCTGATTTTGATTAGTCAAATAAATATTTTTGAATAAAATCTTCAATGGATTTTCATGTTTATATATCAATCTTAGTTCCCTAGAAATAGCTTGAGGTTTTGGAAAAGTTTCTTGGGTTGTTTGAGGTCGAATTGGTTGCCTAAAAATTAGTTTTGTAGAAATTAGTACTACAGTCCAGTGTTTGGGCTACTTTGAGGTAATGATCTGGGCGATTAAACGAAGGTTTTCGATCAAAAATTTTGATGGATTCTCATGTTTATATGTCAATCGAGGTCCCCTATAATCAGATTTGAGATCGGAGTAGTTTTGGTGGGGTTTTCGAAGTCAAAAACATGGGGTAAAACCTTGTTTTTAGACTTGCTGAAAATTTGGCAAAGTATAAAAACTGCTTGCAAGCAAGCAAGTTGGATCGACAAGTTAAATCATTAAACGTCATCAAATTACATGGGGTTAAGCTTATTTTAACCATTATCTAATATATTTTACATTATGGAAAGATACAAACTTAGAATCATTTATTTTGGCTGTGAAAAAGTGGTGGAAAGGTAGCCTGCAAGCCATTATCAAACTTGAAAACAATTTTCACAGTTGCGAGTATCCATCTTTGACGAACGATTCAAAGGCCTTATGGATGTCCAAAATGCTTTCGAATAGGTTCGTTTGAATCTTGGTATATCCTATTTCAATGGTCAATAAGGTTTGTAGTGAAATTCATCGGTTTAGAGGTTGAAATTTAGCGTCAACATATGGTCTCGCTATTGAAAAATCTGCACTACCTATAATTTGACGGAGTGTTGAAGGCTTATTTCGAGGTAATTTGACTTAGGAATATTAATGAGGGACTCAATGCAATGTTCATGTGTTTTGGCAAAGGAAAGGACTCCAAAAATTGATAAAATGAGTATATTGGGATTTATTGAAATTCTAAAGTTGAAATATGATTTTGAATTACTAAAATAGAGTCTTAACTCTAAAATGTGAATTTTGTGATTTAATAGTACTTGTTGAAGTACGTGAAAGTCGCGAACGTTGTGTGAGGCTTCGCAACCAACCTTGAGTTGGTTTAGTGTAAGTAAACTTTACAGTGACTCTCACATTGATATGGTTTATCTATCTGCATGAACTGCATTTATTATTGGTCATGCATGCATAGAGAGACTGAGGGGGATAAGCTTGTTTCAGAGTCTGGTTTGCTTGAAACTAGGTTTCAATCCTGCCTCTACGTCGTCTAGTGAGACTACCAGAGTCTAACGTCGACAAGTTATCTCTGCATTTCATGAACTCTTAATATTGTTTTCCTACTATTTTTGGAAGTCGACATCTGATTATAGTTAGGAAACAGAAACGGAGTGGATTGCGCAGTTGTATATTTATTTCTTCAATTCCTTTGCTTTATGATTATTCCATATTATCCTCTTGCTATTATGAGGTGTGTTAGACTGTGTAAAGTTTACTTATTTAACATCATTATTTATTGTAATGATGACAGGCTCATTTCGCACTAACAAGGGAAAGTAGAAGCTCGAAGATCTTTGGTGATTATTTTCATATTATAAGTTTAATTTTCTTGTTGTAAATTATTTATATTTATTGTTTTGGGCTTTGAGGTGAGTGTAGGACGTAAAATGCTCTCTCTAATAGATTATGAAAGTCCCCTAAGTTAGTATAAAATAAGTTGAGAGATTTATATTCCAGTTTTGATTTATTCGAGATTGTAAATTGGTAATTAAGGTGACGAAGAATCCTAAGTTAATTTTTAAGCTTGAGTTTTGATATATATTACGAACTGCGAAGAGTTGTGAGTCTTTCTAGGCATATTCTCATTCTGATGTCTATTTGGTGAATTTTTCGGTAGACCACTTTTGGAGGAGGTGTTGCCAAAATTTTTACAAAACACGAATATGATTTCCTAATTTGCTCTAATAAAATAATTTAAGAATCGAATCAGTTGAGGATCTAAATTACAATTTGAAGCATTATTATAGATTGAAATAAAAATTATTTGAGGTCAAACTTGAAACAATGGATTAGGCTGACTAGATTATCAGAAGATTAAGATAATCTAGGCCTGCCATTCGTCTTAATGAAGAGGGGCTGACAAACTTGGTATCAGAGCTCAGTTTTGGCTTGGTTGAGGATAAATTTTGGTTGGAAACCAAAGGGTGATTGAGTGCGATTAGTTGAAAAGTGATTGTGAGCTGGGAATTTGTTTGTTATTTTGTTATATTTGTGTCGTATTTGTATTATCACTAGATACGCGATGGGAAGTTTATTCTCCTTGTCCGTTCGATACTTAACTCGTAAGATAGGACAAGGAAGATTAGAAATAGACAATTAAAGAGAGAATAAACTTATAAAACGAAACTGAGCGTGACTCGAAGTGAAATAGACTCGAGAAGTCTAAATTCACAAAGGTGTTGTAAGTAGTTCAATACAAATATAACTGATGAAATTTAGCAGTTATGAAGAATAAGAAGTCTAGATGATTCAGAACACAAGTACTGAACATGAATTTCTTGAAAATCGAAAGCATCGAACTATTAGATAAACAGAGACACGTAGTTTTGAAATTAGAAATTTGATTAGATAAACTGAATTTGATTGGAAAATCACAATGAGATTGTGATAGAACTAGTTAAGTTGTCTAAGTCGGTTTCTATTAAAATAAAATACTTTGAAGTAAAGTATTGTCTTTTTTTCGAAACAAAAACAAAATAAAATTGGAATAAAACTATAGTTTAAAACAATCAAACGACTTCTAAACAGAAGTAATGAAAATTTTTGATTGTTTATTACTCATGTTACTTATTCATAAGCGACGTTGAGTATAGTGGTTCTATGAGTCGAATAAAGAAGTGATAAAACAAATAGAAATACATGAGTTAGAAGTGATCTTTGTTAACACCAAATTAGGTGTTGTTATAGAACAAACATCAGTGAAATCTCTAACTTGAAAATGAAAAGTGTGGTGATAAGATCAACGTGTTAGAAGTTAAGGTGTTGTGGTAAATATAGGACGTGAAATACTCTTTCTAATAGATTATGAAAGTCTCCTAAGTTAGTATAAAATAAGTTGAGAGGTTTATATTCCAGTTTTGATTTATTCATGATTGTAAAATGGTAATTAAGGTGACAGAGAATCTAAAGTTAATTTTTAAGCTTGAGTTTTGATATATATTATGAACTGTGGGGAGTTGTGACTCCTTCTAGGCATCTTCCTGTTCTGCTGTCTATTAGGTGAATTTTTCGGCAGACCACTTTTAGGGGAGGTACTGCCGATATTTTTACAAAATACGGATGTGATTTTCTAGTTTGCTCAAATAAAATTAGTTAAGAATAAAATTAGTTAATTTTGATTCGGCGAGTGTCAAACTCATAGGTGTTGTTATAGAACAAACATCGGTGAAATCTCTAACTTGAAAATGAAAAGTGTGGTGATAAGATCAACGTGTTAGAAGTTAAGGTGTTGTGGTAAATATAGGACGTGAAATACTCTTTCTAATAGATTATGAAAGTCTCCTAAGTTAGTATAAAATAAGTTGAGAGGTTTATATTCCAGTTTTTGATTTATTCATGATTGTAAAATGGTAATTAAGGTGACTAAAGAATGAGAGAATCTAAAGTTAATTTTTAAGCTTGAGTTTTGATAGGCTCGGCGGTGAGGCTGACAATCGAATTAGTTGATGATCTAAATTACAATTTTGAGCATTATTATGGATTGAAATAAATTATTTGGAGGTCAAAGTTAAAAGAATGGATTAGGCTGACTAGATTATCAAAAGATTAAGATAATCTAGACCGGTCGGTCGTCTTAATGATGAGGGGGCTAACAAACTTGGTAGCAATCCATTTCCAATCAATAACAACAACAATTCACAGAGAAACCATCACCAACACATTCTTCAAAACTCAAAACTACTTACCAACGGTGATGATCACCTGGATTACAGTGGTTTGATCTCCTTGAATCACCCTAAACAATTTTTTGATCGATTCCTCAAAATCAAATACCCTCAGCTGCTTGTCTGTCACTCTCTCTTGATTGATTGATGAAGAGTGATCGATGATAAGTTTGAAGGTTTTAATTTAAAGATATGGATTTTCTCGAGATATGCATCGCACTATTTCGAGGCTGATCAAGTGAATGGTGTGTTAATTTGACACATCCTAAAATGACACACATCTTGACATCATCAACACTTACGATCATCTCGAGGTGATCCAATGATCCATATAATTCAAACTAAACTTATAGTTTAATTATATATATTTATATATCAATTATATATAAATATATATACACTTTGTGTATTTTCTCACCAATAAATTCACCTAACATGCCTACGAGTATTCCCGGGTGTGTACATTAATTTCTTGACCCCTTCGTCGACTTGGAGTATCAGTTATTTATTGTTTAATTGTTTATTTTTTCGATTATAGGCTTGTATATATAAATTCCATTTTTATACTACAACCTATAAATTCACTTAACATATCATACAAACACAAATCATCACACAAACCTACACATAAGCTAATTGAGGTACGTCGAACTTAACCATGAGCCTAACTCGGGTTAATTAAGATTTGGGTTAACATTAATCACCTGCTTAAAGTAACGGGTCGTTACAATATATATACTATAAAATTTTTAATCAATAGCCTTTGTCTCACAAGATTCTTGAACATCTGTCTTGTTCATCTTGCACTATTGTTTCGATCTTCTACCCATTCTTATTACTAACACAAGGCAATCAATCCCTCTAAACTCATCCAGTGCATACATCAACTAGTAAAGTTAAGCAAAAAAATGTATAAAAATTGATTCATTATATCATAGAATTCATTTGGGTAGTAAAAATATCACTTTCATTCAAAATCTATTATATATTCATTCCATTATATTATATTCCTAATTAAAAATAAAGTAAAATGAATTCATACTTAGTTGAGTTTGGAAGAAATTTTAAAACTTTTATCAACTCACTTTAATATCGGGTCAAAAGTTTGAACTTTTGCACCAATTCTTGAACTTATCTTGTGCCTTTCTTTCCTTTCCTTGATTTCTTTGCTATCTTTGTCATACTTCACTTAAAATACCTCCAAGCTCATTTCAAACATTGTCTTCAATATTGAAAAATTAAGATGGGTTTCTAACAAAACAAATATACCTTGTGAAGCATAATGAATTTATTTGTAATAAAATATGTAATGAAATAGACAATTATGTAATTCTACATGCTTCAAATAAATGGAATGCAAAAGGAACATATTTCATTCATAAGCAAAAACTTAGCAAGAGCAATACAATTAATCATTCATTCATTTATTTCATATAATAGAAAATAAACTACACAGGGCAGTGTCTAGAAGTAAAGTCATCATTATCTTCATATCTCCATCCATTCCTGCAAAAGGTTATGAAACGTAACTATCAGCTGGGTAGTAAGTCCTAGTTGGAAATTACAACTGCAAAGATAGAATGTCGACACTTCTCTTCGAATCTTGCAAATGATTGTCATGCCTTCTCCCAGACATTAAATGATAACGTTGTAAAGTCCTCTCGTTTGTTTCGTGGTTGATCGAAAAATCTATTCAATCTCGCAGGCGAAATATCAATTTTCTTCTTTTACACTACTACTTTATCTCATTCATTACTAACATGCCCATTCGCATAAAATTGCCGTACAATTTCCGAACACTCTCTTTCTCCTCTACCCACATAGTATCTCAGAAGTTGCTCCCATACTCGATCTCTGATGATGCTCACAATCTTGTCATCATACTTGCTCACATTCTGAATATTGAACACTCTCTTAAAAATTATTACCCTATTCTTATCACTATAGTACCTCATTTAAGCTCTAGGTCTTACAAACAACGAAAGGTCATAAAACACTAAATGACTGGAGGCTAGATTCTCAAAATATTCTTCCACGTCAGATGACAATGGAGATTGTTCTCTAAGATCACCAGTCTAGGTTCTCTAATAGAGACCCTGGTAGGTATAATATTCATTAGGCGATCTGCATACTTCTATTTGGGTTGCACTACCCCCTTCCTTTTATCTTGCTTATTGCTCATACCTCGACCTCTACCTCCTCCCGCCATAAAAATACCCAACTATGATGAAATAGGTAAATTGAAATCCTGTATTTGAAAATTTCAAACTATCAAGGTATAGAAAACAATTTTGTGAAAAGGTTTTATCATTGTATCGCGAAAGAGTTGAAAATAATGCGTCTAAAATAATTTCATCGACATATTCCTATCATAATTATGTATATATCAGAGAAATTCATAAAAACCCTCAAAATCATTTGAAAACCCATATCCATATTGAAAATATGTATCTAAACGTATTTTTCAAATACAATTTGCAATAAAAATTCATAAACCACATTCGTTGAAAATATCATCAAAATCGATTTTTTTTTCAAAATATCAATAACAAAAGAACGCTAGAGTATCAATTTATTACTTTCTTGAGAGTGAATCCTACAAGTAATATGCTATATTAGATCCTTAGACTCCCTCTCGAAGCTTCAATTCCAAAAACACCCACCTAAGCCCTAAATTGGTCATACGAACTTGATTTTAAGATTTCTAGGTTTGAATCACTCATAAACAAGGTGGAATACACTTAAATAAGCTATTATTTAATCTTTGAAGGGTTGAATCTAGACAAAAATTGATTAACAATCGAATTGGTGCAAGAGTTTTGGGTGTGAAAGGGTTTATGGTTTGGTGATTTAGGGTTCTATTTTTTTAAAACATAAATTCGTGTTCGGCGAATCGAAATTTAAGTAGATTTGTTGACTATTCGCCAATTAAATCGCTATAAATTAGTCTCGGTGGTCCACCGACTAGTTCAGTGATTCCTAGTGTAAACATGAATCGTTGACAAATCGCTGACTTATTTTACACTAAAAGTTCTGCAAATTGATATCGATTTCCCCAGTGATTCCTAGTTCATTAACCAATTTTTACTATTTTTCCAATATAATGATTTTCTCATATATTTATCACATATATATGTCCAATAAAAATGTAGAATTATTCAAAATTATTAGAATTTGACTATGATTTGTACTAAACATTAATTTCATTACTATAAATAACTGAGCAACGTAAAAACTAATTCATAAAGACAATATAATATATAAAGACATGCCCGATCAACCCCCTTTATATGAAATTATTCTAGAATTATATTCCTAAAATATCTCAAATATAAGAGTCAAAAGTTGAGAAAATATAAAAACAACTAACTAATCCTAATACTAAAACTGAAAGTAAAGATAGAGTATGGACTGCCTCCCAAAGAGCGTTGTTGTTTATTGTCGTTGGCTCGACTTGATAGATAAGATCACTTGTCGTTCAGCTTGAGCAAGTCAAACTGAGCATCAACCGATTCTTCATCATTTTTGACATCTTCAGTTTCTTTATTATTCTCAGCATCCGCATAACATCCTTAGATATGTCTGGTAAATTCGTAGTAGTTGTCCTCTTCAGGGTAATCATCACGATAGTAATTTTCCCCTTCATAGTCATCGTCATAATTGTCATCTTCAACGTAATCGTCCATCTCGTAACCATCCTGAAGCAACATATCATTTCACATCTTAAGTTTAACTATACGTTTATCTACATCTAGAACAACTCCAGCCTTCTTGAGAAAAGTTCGTCCCTTCAATATCACGTCAACCTTTTCAATCTTTGGTACCACTAATGAGTTGGTAAGATACTTAAACCGTCCCTGTGACGGCCCCAATTTTCCACAAACTGGGCCCCGCTCGGCCTAAGCCCACGTGGACCCCCGAGCCAGTCTCGCAAGGTCAACGCAGACATAGTCAGCCTTCAAATCCATCATTATAAGTAAATTCAAACTTTTAAGTTGAGTTATTAGTATTTTTCAAGTTTTAAAATTTAGCAGAAGCAATTACTACATTAAATAACTCAACAATAATGTTAAAAGAGTTGGACAACCTAATTGTGGAACCCTGCATAAGTATATCATCATCGAAGAGGAAAGTAAATACAAGATATACAAAAGATTCACCTAGCTATGGAGCCTTCCCCTTGATGGACCGTGGATCTGCACTCAGTCAAACACAAGAATGACGAGCCCAGGTAAGTAACGTCAGTAGGACATATATACAACATTTCGAAATAACTAAAGCAATCAAATTCATGCAAATAGAAAGAAAGGAACATGGAACACATGAATATAAAAGACTGTAAACAAATCAATCGATAAGTGAGGGTCCGAAATACAAAAACAAACCAAATAACAAGGAGTCCCGACCAAAAGGTCGTTGAGTCGCGACAAAAGCCCAGTAAACTCGGGTTCAGGACGAGACACTGCCTCCCAGCCCTAACCCTTGCGACTATGAGATATCCACAGACTCGGATAAGTGCCCCCAATGTACACTCAATTGGGAGATATCAACGGCGTCCAAATAAGAGCTCATATCACAGATAAATAGTAACCATGACTCACTTGCCAATGGACCATTCAACCAATAACAATTTCAAAGATAGCTATCAACGCAATGAACAACAATATTCAATAGAGTAAAATGCAATGACTGTACAATTTCCTAACTGGTTTACGTACCTTCTCCGCGAGCAATCCAAATCGTCCTCAAAACGTCCCGCTCACGCCTCGATATGCGCACCCGACACCCTACTATAGGCTCCTAAGTCCCTGATGTCCATTTTTACCTTTTAGAGCTAAGTTACTAAGTCATTCAAATCACAACCAAATTACTTGAAGTAAACCTCACCATGGCCTTCAATGGAGGTCTCCAATCCAAAATCCATTTGAATCCATCGCGTCGTCGAGCTTCGTCGAAGTCACGACGCCTTGTCCATTGTTGTTGTCTCGTCAGGGATTGATCGGCCCGATAACGCGCCACCGCACCGTTGCTCCACACCGTTTCCCCTTGGCCCGCTGCTGCCGCCGCGCGCGTTGCCGTCGCCGCGCGTGCTGCTCGCTCGCGGCGTTGTGATCCCTAGACCGTCGTCCGCGGCCTCCGCGTCGTCCGCCGCCATCATCTGCGTTGCTGGTCCACCGGAGTTGCTGTCCGCTCCTCATCGCCGACGTTCTGGTGGACCGCGCCGCTGCTCGTAGTAGTCGTCACAGTCGCACCACCTCGTTCGCGGTTTCGCCTCAACCGCCACCGCGACTGCTCACTAGGCCGCGCTGCTGGTTTGTCGCTGCAGCCGCCGCGCTGCTCCCCTGAGTCGATCCAACCGCCGCCGCGATCGCTTCGCCATGCCGCGCTGTTCTGGTTCGTCGCCGCACCGCTTCGATCGTCGCATCGCGAGCTCCCTGAGCCGCCGCCTTCGCCGGCTTCTTGTCCACCCGATTCGTCGCGCGCGTCTGTCGCGGCCGTCGTCGCACCACCGTCCAACCCGCTTCTTGGTTTTTGCTTTGCTCATCGCGAGCCGCCGTGCCTTGTGAGCTCCGCCGCACTCGCTTCTCGCCGGAGCTCCCTGCACTCCGCCTCTTCTTCGTCTGCACCGCCAATCTCCTTCTTTTTCTCTCTCTGTGGTTCCGCCATGTCTCCCTCTCTCTTCTTTTCTCTCTCACTATTCGTTTCTTCTTGAGGAAGAAAACAAATGTGTCCTCGAGATTCGTGCGGAGCGGAACTCGAGGCACATCAAAAATATATTTATTCAAATGCTTTCCTTAAAAATTGGGCAGCGCACATCTCGAGGCACCACAAATATTCACACCACGACCACCTCATTTCACAATCTCGACACTCACGCCACACGCATCACAAGGTGCATCCAATGTATATTTTTTAATGTGACCACATTAGAACCACTATAGCCACTATAGCCACATTTAGCCACTACCTCGGTCCCACGTCGACACGCGACTCGAGGCGCGTCCCCGTTCGTGTTTCGGCTCACCAAATTCCTCGCGTATACCAACTTGTAAAACAGCTTAACAATTAGCATTATAATATCAAATTGGATAGTACGAAATAATACACGCATCACAGAAAAATATCATACCTCGGTGTCTCCACTCGAGATTCGTACATACATATTCCGACGAGTGGATCCCACATACGACCCTGACCTGGCACGTGGCACAAGTCAAATTTTCGGGCCGTTACAGTCTTCCCAACAAATTAGAATTTCGTCCTCGAAATTGACGCAATTCTCAAAGGAAGATGGTGTGTTATGCATGACGACCCAAGGCCATACCCGCCCAAGGCCATATTCGCCTAAGGCCACACCCCCATCTTATTCTGTAGGGCTGGGCTCCTCCGCGACAAGCTGGGCTCCTCCGTGACGAGCTGGGCTCTTCCGAGACCTCCAAGCAAAGAACACACCATCTGTCTCCTCCCATCAATATATGCCAGGGCAACATCCTCGCAACATATATTGGAATACAAATGAACATATTAGTCCCATAATCCACCGTATCTAACATACTCATATCCGCAGTATGTCCGCGAGAATGTAAATCAATTTCTCTGACTGTCCGTTAGTCTCTCTGATCGAGTGGGTCTCAACCCAACTTATACCCTCTATCAGGTTACGATGGGTAGTAGTCGGACCTGACGCGGTGACAGCATGACTCTGCGCTCGCTCTCTTTTGTGCTCGCTCTTGCTTTGAACACGCATCGTGGTGAAGTGACCTAGCTGTCCACACTCCCAAACAAGTACGTTGAAATCCTTATCCCGATGAAACATGTTGTCCATGCCCTTGTCCCTGTGCATGACTAGACCTCTGTCCATGTCTGTGCACTTGATCGGAACTCGACCCTCGTCTCTCAGCACGCTCTCGCCATCAACCCTCTCGATGGTACTTATGCTTCGAGGATCCGACGGTGCTGGCTGCTGTAATGCACTAGCGTAACCCTGCCCTGGACCAACTAACACTGGCGCAGTATACGCCGCATATGGTGGAAACGCAACAGATCCTATGCTCTGAGGTCGATCTCTTAGCCACAATCGTCTAACTCTCTTCCTCCTCCGATCATCTCCAGACCTTCGCACTGGTTGTGACGATGCCAATGATGCGACTGGTACTCCGATGCATGTGCTCCTAAAGCTCTCGCCAGCCATAGCCCTCGCCTAAGCCCCCTATACTGTGCTCGGAGCCGTCGTCACCCAACAGAACCACTAAATTCCAGGAAACCGTGTATGAAGTAGTAAGCTTGGTCAGTGTTTGTGTCGGCCGCACCCCCAGCATGCTTCATCACACGTATATACCGATCCATGTACTACAACTAACTCATCGGTCCTCTATCGAATGGTCTGAAACTCAGTCCTCTTCAGGTTACAGACTGATCCCCATCGACACCTCCGTAGTACGCCACCAGACATCGACCTCGCTGACTAGTGGAGATGATGAAATACTCGGCTGCATTTGTGCTGATACAGCCAATACATCATGTATCTTCACGTGACTATATATCTGTTGCCTCAAGGTTAGTCCTCCCATGAAACTTCTCCGGATAATGCTTCTAAAATTCGCGAGCCTGGCTCACCTCAGCTGTAGCCCTAACACCCGTATCAGTCGGCGTGCTCAGCATATCCTCGCGTAGTGTCTCAGATGTAGGAAGTACGAGTTCAACCTGAACCTATGCCCCTTCGGCCACTGTAGGCCCTGCCTGAATTGGAGATGTTTCAGGTGGGTTGTAAACTGTAAAAGCACACCCAGCCTGAATAACTAGCGCTGCTGACGTAGACGACGACGGTGTAACCTGTGCCCTTAACAATCGAAGAATCTCCTGCAGTTGCTGGTCGTGCGATACTATTCTGTCTGACAGAGTATGCAGCTCCTCAGCACTCGCAAACCGCGAACCTGCAGCCCCACGATCATTCTTAGACCCGGTCTGAAACGTCGTCGCATTTTCCATAGCCACGAATCCTCGAATCAATGTATAATTACCGATATCGTATATATATTACAACACAACAAATATACCATATCAGATACATTTTTATTTTTTCCCAACTCTCCTCACTTCCCAACGAAGACTTAAGTCAGGATCATAGGGGTTCCACTCTAAGTTCAGGGTTCCTAACTTCCGCTGGTTTATGTCTTATGCTGGTTGTGGGTTAATCAAGAGCTAAATGTAAAACCTTTTTCTCTAATACCAACTGTGACGGCCCAGTTTCCCACAAACTGGGCCCCGCCCGGCCTAAGCCCACGTAGACCCCCGAGCCAGTCTCGCAAGGTCAACGCAGACCTAGTCAGCCTTCAAATCCATCATTATAAGTAAATTCAAACTTTTAAGTTGAGTTATTAGTATTTTTCAAGTTTTAAAATTTAGCAGAAGCAATTACTACATTAAATAACTCAACAATAATGTTAAAATAGTTGGACAACCTAATTGTGGAACCCTGCATAAGTATATCATCATCAAAGGAGAGTAAATACAAGATATACAAAAGATTCACCTAGCTATGAAGCCTTCCCCTTGCTGGACCGTGGATCTGCACTCAGTCAAACACAAGAATGACGAGCCCAGGTAAGTAACGCCAGTAGGACATATATACAACATTTCGAAATAACTAAAGCAGTCGAATTCATGCAGATAGAAAGAAAGGAACAGGGAACGCATGAATATAAAAGACTGTAAACAAATCAATCGATAAGTGAGGGTCCGGAATACAAAAAACAAACCAAATAACAAGGAGTCCCGACCAAAAGGTCGTTGAGTCGCGCAAAAGCCCAGCAAACTCGGGCTCAGGACGAGACACTGCCTCCCAGCCCTAACCCTTGCGACTATGAGATATCCACAGACCCGGATAAGTGCCCCCAATGTACACTCAATTGGGAGATATCAACGACGTCCAGATAAGAGCTCATATCACAGATAAATAGTAACCATGACTCACTTGCCAATGGACCACTCAACCAATAACAATTTCAAAGATAGCTATCAACGCAATGAACAACAATATTCAATAGAGTAAAATGCAATGACTGTACAATTTCCTAACCGGTTTACTTACCTTCTCCGCGAGCAATCCAAATCGTCCTAAAAAACGTCCCGCTCACACCTCGATATGCGCACTCGACACCCTACTATAGCCTCCTAAGTCCCTGGTGTCTATTTATACCTTTTAGAGCTAAATAATTAAGTCATTCAAATCACAACCAAATTACTTGAAGTAAACCTCACCATGGCCTTCAATGGAGGTCTCCAATCCAAAATCCATTTGAATCCATCGTGTCGTCGAGCTTCGTCGAAGTCATGACGCCTTGTCCACTGTTGTTGTCTCGGCGCCGTTGCTCCACGCCGTTCCCCGGCGCATTCGCCGGCTGCCGCGCCGCGCGCCGCCGCGCTGCGCCGCTGTGATCCCCAGCGCCGTGATCCGGACCGCGCGTCCGCAGCCCCGCGTCGCCGCCGCCATCATCTCGCGATCTTGCCGGTCCGCGCGAGCCGCTGTCCGCTCTCTCTCGCGGCGTCCGTCCCGATGGACCGCGCGCGTGCTCGTAGTAGTCGTCACAACCGCGCCACCTCGTCCGCGGTTTCGCTCTACCGTCATTGCGCGCGGCTCTTTCGGCCGCGCTGTATTCTCTGGTTCGTCGCCGCAGCCGCCGCGCTGCTCCCTGCGTCGATCCAACCACCGCCACGATCGCCGAGCCGCACTCTGATTCGTCGCGCCGCACCTTTGCCGATCGTCCGCGTCGCGCAGCTCCCCGAGCCGCCGCCCTTCGCCGCTTCTTGCTGTCCACCCGATTCGTCCGCCCGTCTGATGGCCGTCTTCCGAACCAGCCGTCCAACCCTCCTTCTGGTTTGCTGCTACCGCGAGTCCCCGTGCCTTGTAAGCTGGAGCTCCGCCGCACTCGCTCCTCGCTGGAGCTCCCTGCACCCCGCCTCTTCTTCGTCTGCACCGCCAATCTCCTTCTCTCGCTCTCTCTCTCCGCCGTTCTCTCTCTCTCTCTCTCTTCGTTTCTTCTTGAGGAAGAAAACAAATGTGTCCTCGAGATATATGCGGAGCGGAACTCGAGGAGTCACATCAAAAACATATTTATTCAAATGTTTTCCTTAAAAATTGGGAAGCGCGCATCTCGAGGCACCACAAAATATTCACACCACTACCACCTCATTTCACAATCTCGACACTCGCGCCACACACATCACGAGGCGCATCCAATGTATATTTTCTAATGTGACCCCATGAAAACCACTATAACCACTATAGCCACATTAAGCTGCTACCTCGGTCCCACGTCGGCACGCGACTCGAGACGCGTCCCCGTTCGTGTTTCGGCTCACCAAATTCCTCGCGTATACCAGCTCGTAAAACAACTCAACAATTAGCATTATAATCTCAAATTGGATAGTACAAAATAATACACACGTCACAAAAAAATATCATACCTCAGTGTCTCCACCCGAGATTCGGACATACGTATTCCGATGAGTGGATCCCACATACGACCCTGACCTGGCACGTGGCATAAGTCAAATTTTTCAGTCGTTACAATCCCACTTGCACTGACACATTCATCAACATTCCTAGTGGAAAAATCTTATCACCATTTGATTTATTGACAACCAAAGGTGGTATAAAATCAATATTCAACTTGGCCTTTCTGAACCATTATTCCTGTAAGATATTCATATCAGTTTCTATGTCAAGTTGAACACCCAAAAAATTGACTTCATTGATCAGCACGTGGAGGAAGAGTTTTCCTAGTTCATCTTTGAATATTTCAATCTGATGTCTTAGATCTTGAAGCTTTAGTTGCTCATCAGTAAATTCTTCTTTCGGCGGTTGCTTCTCTGCTTGCTCTTACACTTCAGGTTGTGGCTCTTTAGTTTGCTACTTCTTTGATTTCTTCTTCTTGTTACGCACCTTTTTATACATCTAGAGTTTAATTGTTTCATCCTTAACGGTTTCACTCGCATTGATTTAAACATTGAGCTTCTTTTCATTTCATTTCAAACGTTGTTTCTCAGGCACAAGATTGATGATCTCCATATCATGTTCAACAAAATTTTCGTAATAAGGTTTTAACCTATGACCGTTTATTTTAAATATTTTTCATGTTTCGAAGCTTTCTATTTCTATTGCACCATGAGGCAACAAATTCATAACCATAAAAAGTCTTATCCATCTTGAACAGAGTGTTCCAGGAACTAATTTAAGTCTACAACAAAAGAGTAAAATTTTATCTCCTACTTGGAAATTTTTAGGAACTAATTTCTTATAATGAAATGCTTTGGTTTTATCTTTATAAATTGATGCATTTTCATAAACGTTATTCCTAAGTTCTTCTAATTGTTGAAAACTCAACTTACGTTGGTTTCCTGCTCATTATAACTCATGTTACATGCTTTTATTGCCCAATAGGCTTTATGTTCTAGTTCTACTGGCAAATGATATGCTTTTCCAAATACTAAACTATAAGGTGTCATTCCTATGGATGTCGTAAATGTTGTTCTATATGCCCATAATGCGTCTTCTAATCTAAGACATCAATGACTAACTATTTTTTGTTGTATTGACCTGATTCTTCTATTTGAAGTTTAAGCTTGTCTACTTGTTTGTGGGTGATATGCAGTAGATGTCCCATGTGTGACGTTGTACTTAGCAAGTAGATTAACAACTAATCGTTTAAAAAATGTGAGCCATTATCACTAATAAGTGCTCTAGTTGCTCCAAAAAAAAATCTTTGATCTAAGGAAATCAACTACTATTTTTGAATCATTAGTTTTATTAGCTTTTGCTTCTACCCACTTAGACATATAATCTACAGCTAGTAAAATATAAACATAACCATTCGATGGTGGGAAAGGTCCCATGAAATCTATACCACAACACTACACAAAAAAAGAGTAGGAATTAAAGGCATTTGATTTTTACATTCTAAGTTTTCAGTTCCTTGGTAATTTGGACAAGATTTTCTATAAAGAAAACAATCATGAAATAGAATGGGCCAAAAGAATCTGGAATCTAAAATTTTACGAGCAGTCTTACGTGAACCAAAATGTCCTCCACAGGCATAAGCATGGCAATGAGTAATTGATTGTACTTCTGACTATTATTTGGTCGGTATAAAATTTTCATAAATAGGGATCATCCCATAAATAATGTTTAGAATCCTTTTTAATTTTATTCTTTCGAGCTCTCGTCAAATAAGGTGATAACCTATTGGTGGTAAGATAATTAACTATATCAGCATACCATGGACCATCAGTCTTTATATTATACAAATGGTCATCCGAAAATTCACTTAATGGTATAGGTAGTACTCTATTTTCTAACCTACTTAAATGATCTGCTACTAGATTTTCAGCTCTTTTTTATCTTTTATAGTAAGGTTGAATTCATGTAGAAGTAATATCCATCTTATTAGTTTTGGTTTAGAATCTTATTTTATCATTAAGTATTGCATTGCTACATGATCTGAACAAACTATCAATTTTGTTCCTAATAAATAAAGTCTGAATTTTGCTAAGGCAAACACTACCGCTAAAAGTTCATTTTCGGTAGTGGTATAGTTATGTTGGGTTGGATCTAGTTTCCTAAAAGCATAATATACAACATGAGAATCTTTTCCTACTTTTTGACCTAAAACAACTCCAATTGCATAGTTATTTACATCACACATTATTTCAAAATGTAATGACCAATCTGGTGATTTAATCACATGTGTGGTTGTGAAAAAATCCTTTAATTTATTAAACGCTATCTTGCAATTATTGGTAAATTCAAAAAGAACGTTTTTTTGTAAAAGTTTGCATAAAGGTTGTCTTATTTTAGAAAGATCTTTCACAAATCTTCTATAAAATCCTGCATAGCTAAGAAGTGAACGTATTTCTCTCACCTTAGTGGGGTAAGGTAGCGTTTTGATTACTTGAATCTTGGTTGGATCTACCTCTATTCCTTTATGTGATATTATATCTCCTAATATAAGTCGTTGATCTACCATGAAATGACATTTTTCATAATTTAATACTAAATTCTTTTCTTTGCATCTTTTAAGCATTTTAGTTAAATTAACTAAACATTCATCGAAAAAATTACCATAAACAGTAAAATCATCCATGAAGACTTTAATAAAGATTTTCACATAATCAGAGAAAATACTAACCATACACCTTTAAAAAGTTGCAGGTGCATTACATAAACCAAAAGGCTTACGTTTATAATCAAATGTACCAAATGGGTTCGTAAAAGTTATTTTTTCCTGATCTTCTGGGGCTATAGGTATTTAATGAAATTCGGAATAACCATATAGACATCAGTAATAGGTTTTTCTAGCTAATCTTTCTAACATCTGATCTATAAATGGGATGGGATAATAGTCCTTCATAGTTGAGGCATTCAACTTCCTATAATCAATACATACCCTCCAACCGTTTTGGATTCTAGTTGGCACTAACTCTCCATGTTCATTTGTTATTACTGTAATTCCTGTCTTTTTAGGAACTACGTGGACTGGGCTTACCCAATTGCTATCAGCTATTGAAAATACATTCATGCATCTAATAATTTTAATAATTTCAGCTTTTACTACGTCCATCATAGGCGAGTTTAATCTACGTTGAGCTTGTCTAGAAGCTTTTGTGTCAGTTTCTTGATTTATCCTATGCATACACGTAGCTGGACTTATTCCTTTAATGACAACTATGGTCCATCGTATTGCTTCTTTAAATTCTTTCAGTACATTTATAAAATCTATCTTCTTTTAAACTTAATAGTTTATTAGAAATTATCACTAGTAAGTTATTATACTCCCCTATATAAACATATTTCAAATGATTGGTAAAGTTTTTAAATCTCATTCTAAGGCTTTAACTATAGAAGGTAAAAGTTTTGAATGACATCTAGGTAAATCTAGGTAATAAGTAAGTTCTGGTGGTTCATTGTATGATTCCAAAGTACTTATTATCTCTTGTGTTTCCTCATCTCTACCATCATCTTCCTCTAAATCTTCTATTACCAATTCCAGTTTATTGTTTTATATTTTGTAAAAGATTTGTCTATTAATGGATCTGTCATATCTAATGTGCATAAGGAAGAGACATTCATTAGGTATTTCATTTTGTCATATATATTAAAATTCATTGTATTGTCATCTACTTCCATTGTTAATGTTCCATTTGAAACGTCAATCTTTGCTTTTGCAGTTTTCAAAAATGGTCTTCCTAAAATTAGAGAAGTTTTATTAGAGAAATTATCTTTTTTCATGTCTAAAACATAGAAAACTACTTGAAAGACTAAATCATTAACCCTGACCGGTACATCTTCTAGTAACCCTACCGGTTTAACAGTTGATTTATTTGCTAATTGTATTGTTATACCAGTTTCTTCTAAATGTACATTCGTCATTTGCAACTAAACAAATAAAGGCATAACATTTATGAAGGCTCCCAGATCACATAATGTTTTAGAAATTCCTATATTTTAATCGTACATGGAACGAAAAATATTCTAGAGTTAGAACATTTAGGACATGATTTTTTTTTGAATTAGTGCTGATACGTATTCTCTTAGACTCGCCTTTTCATTAGTCTTAATCTTATTAGTGCATAAATCTTTTATAAATTTCTGATAGTTAGGTGCATTTTGAATGGCTTCAAACAGAGGTATATTAACTGTCACTTTCTTTAATGTATCAGAAATTTATTTTTCTTCCTGCAATTTTCTAGCATTTCTATTATCTTCCAAATGATGAAGGGATGGTGGTTTTATATTAATTGGTTTGTCTTTATCAGGCTCATCACCCTTTTTGTTTCGAATCTCATTACTTGTTACTTCAATTTCTTTTTGTAATTTTGCTTCTATTTCTTTTCTAGAAACTAATTGGTATGACATTTTAGGTTCATCCATCTACTTAATTACCATTTTTTAATGTTATGGTTGGTGCTTTTTTCGTACAAAGTAGGATAAGGCTGAGATGGTGATTTTTCTTGATTTACAAATTCACTCATTTGTGTTGCCATCGGACTCTATTATTTTTTCAACTCAGTCATATCATTTTGTAATGTTTGAATTATTTGATCTTTTTCCCTTTCTGAATTATTCGATGTTTCATACCTTTGATAACCCTGATTGTTAATATGATTACCTACATTTGCCTATGAGTAATTTGTATAACCATTAAAGTTATAAGTGGGCTCAACAAATCCATCATATTAGTTCATTATAGCATTAGCTTCTTCTATTTTGGTTTGTTGTCATAAAAGACATTCATCAATAGAATGACTTAATTCATTAAACAAACCACAAGGTTTTACCTTACTTGATCTATTTTTTAGTAATAATTCAACCATGGCTCTTATCTCATTTATCTTATCATTTGATGTCTTATATGTCCTATTAATTTCACTTAGATTTTTCTTGATTAATTCACTATTCTTACCATATTGCTTAGATTGTTTAGCTATTTTATTTATGTCTCCTCTTACTAAAGTTGGTGTTGTGTCGAGCAAATACCTTCTGCATACTATGTTTAAGAATCTTCATTCTAAGTGATTTAATCCTTCATAAAAATATTGCATTAAAGTTTTCTCTATAAATCCATGCATTGGACATAATGAAATCAATATTTGATTACTATCCTAAAATTCATCAAAAGTTTCTTCAATTTCCATCCCAACATTACTAATCTTTTTTCTATATAAACTAATTTCTATTGCCAAGACATATTGATCAAGAAAGACTTGTAGTATCTCTGACTAATTGGTTATGAAATTTTGAGGGAGGTAAAATAATCAATCTAAAGCTTGACCTTTTAATACAGAAAGAAAAGCTTTTAATTTAACATAGTCTATTTCTATATCCTTAGGTTTCAACGTGCTTACTTTGTGTGTGAACTCCCTAATAAACTTTTGAGCATTTTCATTATCCTCACCAAAGAAACAAGGTAAAGAATTTATGAATCAGAACTTCAATTCGAATTCCGAAAATTTTGTTGTAAAAGTTGTACACTTAGGTTCATAAGTCGTGACATTCCTATCAAATTGCATAAAAGTTAGTTCTTCATCTTTTTCAGCCATATTATATGACATTCAACAAGAAGGTTTCCTCGAGATTCGCATCGAACGAATCTCAAGGCAAATCTAATAGTTTGGTCTTTCTTGATATGCGTGTTGCGTATCTCGAGATCAATCTTGTGGCGATTAACAAGATAATCACCACCGACCGCTTTATTGGTAATTAATTATATTGATCTTCTCGAGATACTTAGCGCATATCTCAAGGTAGATCTTATGGTTTAATAACACCATACAAAATCACTTGATTTTCTTTTAGATTGGACAACACGCATCTCGAGGCGTGTATACACCTCACCAACATCACGTTCCACCATTCTCTTCCTCGACATTCACGCTACGGCTAACTCGAGGCGAATCCAATATATATTTTTTATTTTATTTTAAATTATAGGATTTGTTTTTATATATTTATATATAAACTATATATAAAAATATATATGCACCAGTTTTCGAGGCTATAAATTCGCCACACGCACCAACGGCCATCTTCGGGCATGCACACTATTGTACATCCCACGCGTGTCACCCTAGGCCATGCGTGTCACTAGGCGCCCACCAATTTATTAATTATTTTATTTAATTTTTTAATTATCTCTTTAATTTATATCCAAATTAAAATATGAAAAATACCCAAAAATAACCAAAATTAGAAAAAATCCTCCAACGCGCTTCAGAACTTTCGGACACTGCAAATACACTTTAACTTGACCCTATTTCATGTCAAATAGAGTATAATACACCCACTAGTCATGCAACACACAAATATAATATTAAATTCATGATCTCTGGTCTGTAACACGTGGGTCCCGCCTCGGATACCTAAATGTCAAATTAAATTCGAAAATACTTAATTACCCACCTAATCAAGTTTCTAAAATTCTCGGATGTCACTGACAGTGAAGTGTAGGCGGCAAAACCACAATATTGGGTGTTATAAGGAGGGACACGAATACGTCGGTCGTTTAGTTACACAAGAGCACGTTGTAGTGGTATAGATGATGCAAGGAAACATCAAGCCCCGAGAGATTTGGACACGTTAAAGAAAAGTGATGAAGATAATTCATCAACTTTGCGCATGATATATAACGTAAGGCAAAAACAAAGGTTGGCCGAGGTTGAAGGGAGATCACAAATGCAACAACTCATGCATTTGTTGGACACATATGGTTATCTCTCGTAGCATATGAAATATGAGGAAATCGACGTTGTGACAGACTTGTTTTGGGCTTATCCCGGCTCCATCAATTTATTACGATGTTTCCCATTAATTTTGATTATGGATTGCACGTACAAGACCAACAGGTATCGCATGTCATTGTTTGAGATCATCAGTGTGACGTCAACCAAGCTCACGTTCACTGTTGGGTTTGCATAGATATCAAGAGAAACGAAAGACAACTACATTTGAGTGTTGAAGAATCTTAATAACCTCATGGATAAGTGGGCTAAACCACATATGATTGTAACCGATAGAGAGTTGGGATTGATGAAGGCAATTGAGTTAGTCTTTCCCATGTCGACTCACTTTCTATGCTCTTGACACATTTATAGAGGTATGGCAGCGAACACAAAGAAATATTTTGTACGGAACAAAGACTTCAACCTTTTTCAAAGTAAGTTGAATGCTTTGATATATAAGTGCCACTTATGAAGGTATGTTCAACATAAGGACGTCGAGTTTGGCCGTCGATTATGCTTTTGTATATGGATTGCTTGATTATTTGATGGATACATGGGTTAGGGATTACAAAGAACACTTTGTTAAAGCATGAACATACCAATTATTGCATTTTGGACATACTACGACCGCAAAGTTGAAGTGCACATAAAACCTGAAAAAATATCTTGGACATTCATAAAGAACATTTGAGGATTTGTGGCTGGTTATTTATAGTATGGTTGATGGGCAGCATATAAAGATCAAGGTTTCTTTTGAGAAGAGTTTGGATGTCGTGCAACACGAATTTGGTGATACCTTGTACTATATGTTGCGAGGATTTGCTTCACAAGCGGCTTGGATAGAATCCAGAAAGAGATGGAAATCGCAGAAAATGTTGGGACCAATCCAACGAGATGTCATTGTGTTTTACGCAGGACCTTTGGAATTGCAACTCATCAATTGGCAAGTTCACCAATAGTACTTGATGATATCCACATACATTGGCAAAAATTGGGCATGAATCCCAAGAAAGTAGTGAATCGGACATAGTACAATTTTAAAGCGAAAATTCATAAAGTGATTGAGAGGTTTCAAAGTGTCGATAGTGAAGATATGCGCAAAAGGATTTGGTCTCGTGATTGCTACATGTTATAGTGTCATTATATTGTTTATATCCCTGCAAGATTACGACGATACTAAGGATGCTCCATTTGACAAGTGGAAGTGTATGCCTGAATTGGGTCTCGTGATTTCTATATGTTATAGTGTCATTGTAGTGTCTCTATCATCGTTAGATAGAATGACATTTCTTCCATTTAGGGACGCACTACTAGATTTGCTGAGTGATAGGGTTGTAATTGGGATGACACACGTTAATCACAATCATTTTATGAGGCCGGTAAAGTGATCAATTTTTTTGTATTCCTATTTATATTTGTATACTCATTACTTTTTGTTCACCTGTTCATCTATCTTTTACATGCTTTATTAAAGGCAGATGCCTTTTTTGCAACCGTATTCGGGGTGGCAAAAAAATATACAACCGAAGGCGTTAACATGGGGTGAGAGCTTGATATGGAAAAACCCATTGGCCCTTGTAAATTCTTAAGGCGGGACTCCTATTACTGTTGACTTGGAGACACCTTGATTGTAGATATATAGTTAATAGAAGTGTCTAAAGGCCTTTTTTGTAAGTAGACGGTCTTTTTTTGCAAATCAATTACACGACAATTTTGGTAATCTCGTTGTACCATACATGGTCATTTTTTGTACATCGTTACTTGACATATAGTTGGATGAGATTTTGTCATTTTCGAATATGTTTTTAAATGATTTTAAATACGTAAGTGGATTATTATTAATGATGTTGTGTTTTTTATAACCGTTTGCTAATTCAGTCAAAAGTTTGTATTGAATCCATATAGATCGATCATCAACAACCGATCTAACTCTTTCTGTTCAGTCATGCATGACCGAGCAGTGTAGTTTTGTTAGGTGATGTCTCACCGAACTAACTAATTAAAAATCGAATATGTTCGGATTAGTCATACACAACCGAACAAAAAAAATCCATGCGGTCGTTAACGACTGATCATTATAAGTTTACTCGGTCGTGTATGTCCGACGAAAAAGCATATATTTTTAATACACATTTTAATAACTCGGTGCAGGACCAAATGAACACCAACTGTTCGATCATCCATGGCCGAACAATATCTTTAAGTTTAGTACTTTACACTCGATCGAACAATTTATATAAATTACAATATTGTTTGGTTGTTTATGGCTAATCGAATTTGATATTGCTCGGTCATGCATGACTGAATAGTTGGTGTTAAGTCGGTCATGCATGGTCGATCGAACTATTTTTCTATATTCAACCCAAAATTGATCAGCTCCAAATCAATTAATATGCCACATTCATCTAATTCATTGATCCAGTTCATTTCATACCACATTGATCTAGTTCATAGACAAATTCATCAAATCCAAATCAATTCATAAATACTTTTTAACTTCATAGTAAAATTCATCAAAAGTAAGCATAGATCAAATTCAATTCACAACACAAACCGAATCCAATTCGCAAAACAAACAATTGAATCAATTTATTAACAATTCAAAACAAATCGAATCTGATTCCTAATTAAATTCCCAATTCAATTATTAGTCATTTGCCATGGTGTTGGGAAGTTGTTGTTGTCGTTGCCTTTGCCTTGCGCTTTGAGAACCATCTTCTGCAGGTTTGCTTACATGTTGGGACTGAGTGTTACTTGATATGGTGGTACCCAACTGAGCAGCAGAACCAAATATCATGAGGTGCCTGTCATTTTCACTACGGATGCCTTATCTGCTTCAACCGGTGCCAACGCCTTCCATGTTGTCACGATGTCCACAACACGTCATACTCGCTACATAAACAACAAAACACGAATCTGTCCAAAGTTATTATTATGATGTTACGTACTAATTTATAAGAAAAAAAAAACAAGTATAAAACATGGAAAACCAATAGACAAATCACATCATATATGTCATCCTCTTCTTCGTTACCGATAGTGATTTCCGCTGAATTTTCAATGATTTGGTGCGATATGTCATTGAACCACCCGATGTAATCCTCGGTTGCAGCCCATGGGACTGTCGCACGCCGTCCTCTTGATTTATCGGATATTATGTGATCTTTCCACCTCTCCCAACTCTCGACCTGGAAATTGTACTTTACCACATAACTAGTCGCCACCTTTCCTCGTTTTGCTCGAGTAGGATTGTATGGAGCTGAGGGGATGCACTGCACGTGACCCAACTATTGCAAGAACCTATCTGGGTGATATGTCTTAACAATCCCCATATACTTGATGGTTCCCTTATAGAAAACGAGCTTCGTAATATCCTCGTTAGTCCAGGCATTCGAGTAAGGGACCCATGTAACCTAGCAAAACAAGACATAAACGAACTCATTTAGAAGTTAACAAACTGATGAAACTAATAATTCACAAAAGACCACATACATCGTGTTAAATCAGCCATTGTCAAGTGATCTGCAAAGCCTTGGGACTTGGTATATATTAAGCCCATGCTCTTTCTTGACGACCAACCTAGACACACATAGGAGGGTGTTTACGTACCTTATGTTCGTGTGTGCTTCATGAAAATCAAAATGGTCGTACACTCATCCCCGCAAAGGAATAACAAAAAAAAGTCATTAAAAGTAAAAGATACAAATTTTTATGCACCTTAAAAACTCAGTAGATACAAAACATACCTCAAGCAACGTGAGATATCTCGCAATCTGACAAACTTCCACCCGAGTAGCCGCTCCAAGTTGTCAGTACAAGTGGCTAAAGGTGCAACACCCCATGCATGCGTACAGATCTCATCCAAATTCTCTAGCAACTGTATAAGGTGAACTGACACTTTCGTTCAAATCTTGTCAACAAACAAGGTAATCCTAACATTTACCACAAGTACGCTCGAGCACTGCACTCAACCGAGGGAAACAATTGCGTCTCTCATTGCCTTTCTTCGACGGCTTTGGTATCGAACCACATCTTACTTTCAGCCATGATTTGTTCACTTTGAGACCCTTGTTCAACCGCTTTTCTACCTCAGCCTCCTTCACACCAAGAGCCCTAAACACCAACTCGATTGTTTTGTCGAGAAAATGGTGTCACAATCAACAACCTTTCCCATCACGGGAATATGCAACAACCTGCTGACATCTTCCAGTGATCGACATTTCACCGAGTGGGAAGGTGAAAAGTGTTGGTCTTTGGATGCCATCTCTCCACAAAGGCATATACGAGAGTCTAATGTGCCTTTATGTATGAGCACTTGGTGAGTGCACTCAGCCTAGACGCGTCAATGATCCTCTGAAGTCCATTTGCATCTCGGTGAAACTTTCGCAAATCCTAGCTTGCCAACTGAGCGCCTTGATTGATGCATTTAAGCAAGGGTCGTTCCTGAAATATCACTAAATATATGATTAGAAAGTAATGAAATTATTGAAACAATTCATAATAAGTTTCATTTGTATTATAATTGAAGAACCGAAATACATTGTTGTTCCATATGGTTGCGGCGACGTGATTGTTGAAACTTTTCAATACTGTTTAATTTTTTGGCCCACGAGGAAAACGTGTTGAAAAGTCATCGGCTGGCTGTTGGACTGCTTTCCGGCCCGATGTTCCTGCATTGGCCTTACTACCCCTTTCTCTGACCACATTTTCAACAACATCCTCCTTTTCATGTTCATGTTCATCTTCTTGTTCATTTTGTTGTCCATCTTCACGTTCACCTTCTTCTTCATCCTCTTCATTTTTTCTTCACTTTCTTCTTCGGTGGGATCTTCTTCCTCTACAACTTGTTCCTGATTTTTTCACTTGACTCTGATGAAGAAGATCCCACCGAAGTAACGTGGATCTTATGAATTGAAAACTCCCTCCCTAACACATCCGAGGCATGTGTTCGTCATGTTCATCAGATGTCTTAGTCCGTCCCAAATCCTTTGATTTTCTATAAGATGTCGTTTGAGCTCTCTTGCCAGTACGCTCGCCCGTCAATGGTTAGGCACATGTATCCTCCCAACTGCTAGTCTTCTCAATACGAGCCATACCTATAAGAAAGTTACACAACTACACCCCAAAATCAATAACCAATCATTCATTAAACAATATAGTCATAACAGTTTTTAGCAAAAAATTGGTTTGTTCAGGTTGGTACTGACAGAGGAACAACATATTGTTCGGTAGGTAGTGACCGAGCAAAATTGTATAATTCGGTAGGATAGAGCCAAACTACAAAGTACCGTTCGGTAGCACATGGACGAACAAATCCTATCATCTTATATTAAACATAATAACTTTCACTCAGACACCTACAACCGAACAATTCCATTTTGTTCGATCATCTACAACCGAACAATTCCATGTCGTTAGGTTACTTACAACTGAACAATTCCATTTTGTTCGATACTGTGTGACCAAACCAGAGGCGAGCAAAAATTAGACTCGAAATGGCCAATCAAATTCAACCATAAACAACGACAAAAGCATACACAATAACCAAAAAATATTGAGTAATGTAATACACAATGGTTCCCTAAATCTAAACAAAATCTATTTGCTTGGTCACCTTCAACCGAACAAATGGGTTTTGTTCGGTCCTGTGTGACCAAACTAGTGGCGACCTCTAGATCTAAACAAAACGGCCTTTAACTTCGCCTACAAACAATAACAGATGAATACAAAACACGAAATTGATGAATAACATTGCAATACACAAAAATCTCACCTTACAAATACGATTTTGATGAAACTCCAAATCTGAACCGCCGCCACCGCACAAACAAGCTCCGCCGCCTTGTTCCCATCCACGAATCTGAGTTGCGAGGGTGTGATGCGAATATCGACCACAGCCGCGGGGTGTGACGCGAAGATTTACCAGAATCAACACCTAGGGCTCCTGTTTTTTTTTTCGGATGACTTCGAAAATCAGCTTTTTTTTCAAATTGAGAGTTGTGGGGTGCCCCTGCAAACACAAGGGCATTTTAGGTGGGAAAATATTTGGGGTGCCCTTAACAAATGATGGGGTGCACTCATCATGTAGATTTCCTTTAGTTTTTGTGGGGTGCACATAGCCAGTCCGTGCAACTAATTTGGAAGTGATTCAAAGAAAATATGGCTATATGTTTTTAAAAGCTATAATTAATAATTTTTTTGTTCATAAATTAATTAATAATTTAGTATGCAAGTTAAGAGATCCTATATAATTATATACTGTACCACTTTAATTTAGTACTATGTATTTTAGAATACAGAATCAAGAAATAAAGTTGATTAATTTTAATGCATTAATATTTTATCTTCTATATATTTAATGAGTACGGGCACCGTTAATTACCCTTAATCGAAAGTAATGAGAGAGTTCGGTCCTTGTAGCCGAATTTGGAACTGAGTCTTTATAATTGTTGTTGTTGTTGTTGTTGTTGTTGTTGTTGTTATATATATATATACTAGTTTCATGAACATGCTACGCACGACTAAGCCCGCGAGCGAAGCGAACGGGATTTTAGTTAAAAAAATAAATTAATAATGTTAATTTAATATGCAACTAAATATAAATTTAATAGTCGTTACATATTATTTATGCTAAATGTTTTGCCTTTTATGTAGTATGATTTCTCTCAATTTCTCATATCTTCTCGAGCTAACGAAGATGATGGTCATTGTTTAATTTATGATTGAGTTTTTGCAAATCTTTGAGCATCTATGCTTGGAGGGTAGGATCATATTGCAAATAGCTTCATTAAAATTGTATTTTTTTTTAAGTTTTTCATAACAAATAGCTTGCATTGCCATGCTAAACACTTTTGAAGAATTGAAGTTTTTTGTTTAAAATTTGTTGTTTCTTGAAGTTTGGTTACAAACTTTTGAAGAACTTGAGAATTGAAGCATAGCAGCTGACTCGCATGCTAGAATATGTCTTGCAAGCATTTCAACAAATAGCTAGTGTTCAAGATCTTAAACCCCAATTCAGTTTCAGAAATCAAAACCTTAAGACCACACTTCCCAAAATCAATCAAACACATAAAAACCATGAATCAAATTGAACATTGGATCAAGGGTTCTTTCAAAAACCACACATAGAGAGAACACACATCACCGATGAATAAATTTAATTCAAACAATTGAATCTCACTCACCTTCTCCAAAGATTTATCCTTCTCTAGAACACAAGCGAGTGATTGATCGAAGAACAATTGAGTCTGGAACACTAGCGAAGAGTGATCGATCGAAGAACAATTGAATCTGGACCATGAGCGAAAAAACGTGTATCAGATTGATGAGATAAAAAACGTGTATCGTATTGGAGTGATCGAGCTAGTGTATTGTATTGAGGAGTTCGAGCTTGATTTGGAGATAAAAAAAAATGAAAGATCAGGAAACGCAACATAAGTATGGGCAAAAATGTAATTTTGCTTACGACTCAAAAGTTTATGATTGGTGCTTTTATATATATGATAGATATATATCAATGTCCTGACATAATTAAATTAAGACTAGCAAGAGCCCGTCACAAACTAATTATATTATGACATATATATATATATATATGGGTATTACTATCATGAGAATCAAATATATACTCATGTCATGAGTACACTATTTACAACTATTGGATTCTAATCCAATACATTAATCGATGTGTCATAAATACATAAATCAATTAATGCACGACACATTTTGAGAGGGTATATATATATATATTATATATATATATACACTTGGGCGCGCGTGTTGGCAGTATTGGCACTTTGGATATTGTATTCTTCGAATCTTCCGTCGTACAAGGAGGGACAACTGATCACTTCTAGATTTCCCTTTAACCCCCAAAATTACACTTTAAACATTCTCGTTATAAATAACTAAATAAGTCAAGAACTATAATATAAAAAAAAAAAAAAAAAAAAACTCATGAGTCTAATCTAATTAATTTAATCCTAAGCAATATAATATTGTATTACGACGACATATATCAACAGTACATAAAATCATAATTAGATTAGATTGACAATTTGTGCCATAGATATATTAATTAACAATCAGTCTCTCAACTAAATTGATGTACTGTATATATATATATATATATATTGTCACACACATGCACCATAAATCATATATTTTTGCATAATTTGATGCGCATTTTCATCATGACCAACAACACAATAATACTAGCTTATGCAAAATTAAAACGAATATTCAATAAATCCTGTCTCCAATATTCATGTAGGTATATCCTATTGGTTAATTAAATGTCACACAATTAAAAGGGCAGTGAAATAACTTTGGCTACGATACAAATTAACTCTACGGACCTTCCAAAGGAACCACCTTGGCCAGACAAGTTACAGCACACACCCCAACCCTATAAAACCACCCTCCACAATACCTCCCCCAATTCTATTAGACACCCCAAACACACTTAAACATAAAACATATATATATAACCACACCACCACCATCACCACCACCACCACCAACTACGTGCGTACAATGTCGATCCTCCCCGAAAACCTCGTTCCTAGCGAGGCAGCCCCGGGGTGGATGAACAAAGGCGACAACGCCTGGCAGCTAACGGCGGCGACCCTAGTCGGCCTCCAGAGCGTCCCAGGCCTAGTGATCCTCTACGGTAGCATAGTAAAAAAGAAATGGGCGGTGAACTCGGCCTTCATGGCGCTCTACGCCTTCGCCGCCGTCCTAGTATGCTGGGTCGGCTGGGGCTACCGGATGTCCTTCGGTGAGTCCCTAGTGTTCTTCTGGGGGAAGCCGGCGGTGGCACTTGACCAGAAGTACTTGCTGCAGCAGGCGTTCGCCGGGATGTTTCCAAACGCGACGATGATCTTCTTTCAGTTTGTGTTCGCTGCAATCACGCTGGTTTTGATAGCGGGTGCGCTGTTAGGGAGGATGAATTTTCATGCATGGATGTTGTTTGTGCCGCTGTGGTTGACTTTCTCTTATACGATTGGGGCGTATAGTATATGGTGTCCCGACGGATGGTTGGCTAAGGCAGGGGTGATGGACTACTCTGGTGGTTATGTTATTCACCTCTCTTCTGGTGTTGCTGGATTCACCGCTGCATATTGGGTAAGTATATATATATATATATATATATATAGTACTTCAACTTGCTATCTATGTATCATGAATGGTACTTTGGCTTTGCCATGCAACTATATATATGAAATACAACAACGCAAAAATAAAGATTCACTCGTTGTTTAGGTCAGCCTAAAGTATAACTGGCCAGTTATAAATCAAATCCTTGCACACTTGAGTGCAGTTGATGAAAATATTGTAATGTAACAATATTCTCTATTTAATGATCTCTTCAAATAAAATTAAGTCTACCTATATATAGGATCAAGCTTTTTTGACATGAAATATTATTGATGATAAATAATTAAAATTAGTTAATTAATAATTGGAGTGTCAATTGATCAACCTTCGTGAATTAATAATAAATTTATTGAACATCCATTAATTCTCTAAAGGATATCTATCTTAATCATTCTTTGAAAAACTTATGACATTGCAATTGCATTCTTGGTACGATATATAGTTGGGATCTTTTATATATTTATTGATCATATATATGCCGTATTTTTTTTTATTATTATTTTTTTTGATAAGAAAGAAATGTACAATTTGCCCCAGTTTGAACTCACGACTTCTAACTTCCAAATAAAGTACCAAATAATTGGGCCACACAACATGTACGCATGTTAATGGTTAAAGGTTCAAATTTTTTTGACTTTTCACAAAATATATCTCTAATTAATAGGATGAGGCGAGTCTCCTATAACATAGTCAAATACAATATACTGAACACTATAATTATATATACAAACATGCTCTCCTCCTCTCTTGAAAGCTAGACATCATCATCGTCTATTCCTCTAAACTAAAGTAATTAACTAAGGATGATCTAATACAAATATTAGTTGGTGAAAATATGTTAATACATATTAACTTGTTGTGATGAATGAATGAAGGTGGGTCCGAGGTTAACCAAGGACAGAGAAAGGTTCCCACCAAACAACATCCTTCTCATGCTTGCAGGCGCTGGTCTGCTATGGATGGGATGGAGCGGATTCAACGGTGGAGATCCGTACGTTGCGAATATCGATGCATCTCTGGCCGTCCTTAACACGCACGTGTGCGCGGCCACGAGCCTGCTCGTGTGGCTCATCCTTGACATACTCTTCTTCGGAAAGCCCTCCGTCATCGGCGCGGTACAGGGCATGATCACTGGCTTGGTGTGCATCACTCCGGCTGCAGGTGATGATCTAGCTTTGTCAAATGTCTCTTTTGCCTTTTTAATATTTCCTTAGTTTTTTCTTTTTTTTTGAATTTTTTTTTCTTTTTTTGAGGAAAGTATCCTTAGTTTTTTAACTAAACTAACAAATTTAAAAAAAAAATAAATAAAAGAAATAGAAAAAAATTATTTGAGAAAAAATGAAGTACATCTTGAAGTTAATAATAAAAATATAAAATATAAAGAATTGGGTCAACGTGCCCTTTTAGGCTTAAAAAACTTAGTTTAAGTGGTAACCGACATTTCTTATATTCAAGAGGTTAAGAGATGATTAAGATATCAAATTAACTTTTCCTTATCGGAAGCTGCCATGGGTAGCCACTTTAGACACTGACTTTGGACACCTAGCGATCGTGCGCTATCGATACACCTCAAGATGCGTATTTGAGGAGTATCGGATGATGCACCACCGCTAAGTGCCCAAAGTCGAAGACTAGACTTGATCATGGGCGAGCACAAATAACCACTCGAGCTCGGGTAGTGACGCAACGGCGGAGATCTTCTAAACCAGTTGAACGAATCCACGAACAACTCGATCTAGGTCGAACTTAAGCCAAAGTTCAAAAATTCTTTTATTTCAACCAAAAAAACTACGAATTTAAATAGATCGCTTAAATAGCGAAACCCTAAAATTGCCAAAAATAGTAAAAAGTCTAAAAAGCCCTAAACTGAAAACTAGACGAAAAATAGAAACAAACGCCGCAAAATTTGGCCGAAAAACGTCGTAGTCACAAAGCAAAGCTGTGAGTTGTGATCTCCACGTCGTTTCCAATAAACCCATACCCCCGGATCGTTGCGAGTCATATCTTTTCCTATTTTTCCGGCCACGAAAGAATTTGCACAAATAAATTCGACTTCATCGGGTAGTCATTTTCAAGCCCGGACCCGACTTTAATTTAAGTTGAGAACTAATATATATTAAAATAAATAATATTATATGTGAAATTTAGTCATAATTAAGACCTAATGCACACATTTTATAATGTTTACCATTTTAAGCTGCATCACTTTTTTTTTTGCATAAAAATATAATACATACATAAAAATATAAATGGTGTTAAAAAGTTTAATAAAAAAACTTATGAAATGAATAAGTAAATTATTTTTTATATTTTTAATATAAGAAAATTATATATGATTTTGATGAGCCAAGCTTGGCTTTATACTTTTTACATGAGTCAAGTTTAGGCCTATGCATAAGGCCCACATATATGTGGCGGGCTGGGTTTGGGCTAAAATTTTTAGGCCAAGCTCGATTGGACCTGGCACGAGACCGACCCAATAAGCTTGGCTATGAACAAGTCTATTACGCGAAACATTTTCCTCATCTTTTACGTTTTGCCATCACAATCAAATGAGCAGGACTAGTACAAGGCTGGGCTGCTATCATAATGGGAGTAATGTCCGGCAGTGTCCCATGGTACACCATGATGGTCCTCCACAAGAAAATATGGCTCCTCCAGCAGGTCGACGACACCTTGGCCGTCTTCCACACCCACGCGGTAGCGGGCAGCCTCGGTGGCATCCTCACCGGCTGCTTCGCCGAGCCTAGGCTCAACCGACTCTTCTACACAGACTGGGAGCAAAACATTGGTCTCTTCTACGGCTTCAGCACCGGGAGAACCACTGCGGCATTCCGACAATTCGGAGTCCAACTTGGTGGAATCCTCTTCGTCGTCGTCCTCAACATCGTCACCACCAGCTTGATTTGCCTTCTCATTAGGCTCATCGTTCCGCTCCGGTTGAGCGACGAAGACATGTTGATCGGCGACGACGCTATCCATGGAGAGGAGGCTTATGCATTGTGGGGTGATGGAGAGAAGATGGAGACATCCAGGCATAACTCGGCCTTTGAGGTGGACGACTTCCCCAAGGGTCAAAGAGAAGTGCAAATGACGTGATGATAAGAAATAAGTTGCATGGCGTGCATGGGCTGTTTAATCAGTACTACGTGCGTACGTATATGGGTACGTCGTTGAAGCTTTTCTTGACGAAGTTGATTAAGGAAATCAATGGAGAGATCAATATTTGATTAAAGGCTAGTTATGGCTAGTTGTAGCAAATTGTCTGTGTTTGCATGTCATTGGTGTACCTTTTTTTTTTCCTCAGTTGTTATCTTTAATGTTGGACTCATTTGAATGAGATGATATTTGCAATAAAAGTTAATGTAAGCCTTTTGATTAAAAGTTAATTAATGTTCTCTTTTTCTTTTCCCTCAGTTATTCCCTTTTTTTTTTTTTTGCCGCGGCAGCTGTTGAGCATTGTGAGTTTGTGACATAATATTGTCATTTTAACACTTTTTTTTTTTCTTTTCAATTTCAGGTATTAAGTTGCAAACTTCTAGAGCAGCTCACAAAATGTACCGCTCGGCCCATGATTTATGACACACCCATAATGATGGACCATCTCAAAAGCCCAATAAAACTGAAGCTAGCTACACTAGAACAATTTGAGCTTTTAATAGCACTTAATAGATAGAAGTTTTAATTAACCCCCATGTATTATAGACAATTAGGCTTTTAATAGCACATAATTCATAGGGGTTTAAAAAAACCGCTATGGAAACTCTTAAACCCGATTAAAACAAAGTCATCTCGTAGTCTCCGCACTCAACACTCGCAGCTACTCTGACATCATCGTCTCCACACTCAACATTCTCCTCGTCGTCTCGTAGTCTCGACCTCGCCTCCCGAAAAATGACCTCGCGGTGTTCATTCCACTCACCACACTCCATCGATTCTTACACACTGCGTATTTCATCACCGAATCGATCGGGGAATCTCGTTCCTCGACCAGTCCACAGACTCCGCCGAGCATTAGCAGCGCTCCTCCTCCCCCAACTCCAACAGACCTAAATCCGCTGCGGCAAGGGCACGACACGGGGGGAATGGTGTGCCAAGCGCGAAACCCTAACTGTCTGCGCAGGGTGAAGAATCTCTTCTGCTCCCCAACATCGAATGCCACCGCTTGTAGACGGCTCTGCAGGAGGGGTGGGTGTCGATTGGGAGGCGGAGAAGGCAGTTGAGAGCGACGTCGTCGGGGAGGCCGAGGATCAAGGGGCCTTCGACGAGGAGGTTTGGTTGGACGACGGTCAGTCTGAACTTGGGCGAGAGTGTGATGTGCGAGTCGCCTTGCTTGTGTCGTCCTCACCCCCATCGCCTCATCGACTACCTCTCGCAGGGACGAAGACCACGGCTATGTCGGCTGGAAAACCCCGATCTCCACGTGGAGTCGTCTCCACAGAACCCTAACCTCTCAATGTGAGCTCTCTCTCTGTCTGTCTCATGTTTGATTCAATCTTCATTTTTTGATGATTTTGGTTGTCTAATTTGTTGTTTGGTTCAGATCTGTTGATTTCTTGCGTTTGTGGTTTCAGCTTGTAAGGCAAGAGGTTCAGATCTTAGTCTTCACTTTAAGGTGCATTGGTTTCAGATCTGGTGTTGGTGATCAATTTCGCGATTCAATTTCTTCCACTCTTAGCATAATTGCTTGATTGTTTTTCAATTCTTGTGGTTTCTGGTTTCAAAGTGATTAATTCTGTGCATTTTTGTCTCTTATTTAATCAGATATCCTCGCATCGCCGGCGTCGCGCTCTCGGCCGTTCCTTTCATCTCCACTGCAGTGTTTCCACAAATTGAATCAAGGTTGCAATTCTCTCCCTCTATCTGTGACTATTAAAAAAATTTTTTTTTTGTTGGTTGGTTTGTAAACACTAATTAGGTCAACATAATGTTTTTAATTGTTAAGTCATCTTTGACAATGAAACATCAAATATGAAGATGGCTTTATTTAATTTGCTTGTTATACTTGCATTATCATTATTCCTTAATGCAATTCAACCTAATTCAACAGTATATTCATATTCTCTGCACCTTATAATATCATTGCCAGACAAGGTTCAATTAGAAAATCTAGTTCAAATACCAACCATTATTATTTCATTCATTTTTTATCAGCTATTATTATTTCATTCATTCATATATTGCTAAACAATTTTCGCGAATGTCGGCGCGTTGGAGAAGGGGTTTCTATGCCCATAGAGTGTTTGGTGAATCGCTTCATAGAAGAAAACCTTTTATTTTTTATTCTCAACTCTAGAGCCAGCCTTTCCCACCTTTTAATGCAAAACCCATTCCTTCCGTGCTACCAAAAAGGTGTAGCTTTCTCCTGTATTTTTGATCACTTCTGTACACTACATTAACAAATCAAGGGCATAGACAAGAATGGTAAATATAACAACCCTGAAATATATCCATAACCATACATTGAGAAGTACACATGTCCAAGGCATAAAAATTATTTGGAATTCTCCAAGCTCTTGTGGATCAGTTAGATTTTTCAAGCCCTTAATTAAGGCTTAGAAGCAAAAGAATTTGTATGATAATTCCATTGTACGAGAAGTTTTCAGACTTGCAAAGCTAGATATCAGTATAGTTACCAAATTCCAACTTGCTTTCATTCATATAAATGATGAATTTTGTAGCTAAGTAGCTAAAAAGAAAAGGTGGCACTCACAAAAATGGAGTGTAGCTAGCAATTGATCAATGAAAACTAACGATCTAAAAATACAATTACTTTTTAGGGAAATTTGATTAGCTTAGCTTATTCCAATAGTCATTAGCATAACAGTTAATCATCATACATTAACCACTCTAATCACATTTCCCTGTATGACCTCTTCAAGTGATTTCTTGTGGTTGAAGGTGTTACTGGGGAAATGTGGAAATGTGGATGACTTGAGCTTGATCTTACAGAAATATCCAAGGGGCTTTGATCTGATACTAAGCGCTGATATTTATATCTTTTAACTTTTTCCATTGTTTTCATCTAGTCAAGTTTCGCTTGCATTTTATTTTTTCTCTTGTTTGCTTGATGCCTGATTTCCTTGACAATGTACAAGCTTCCAACAGTCTAGCATTCCTCCACTTTTTACTAGGGTGGAGAGCCTTTTACGTCATAGAAGAGCAGCCATCAGCAAATTCATAGTAGCGTATGTGTCTCGTGCTAAGACGTGAGTAAAATACTTGCTATAATTATTGGGTATTGCCTTCATTATTGGAATTGTGAGTTTATTTTTGTACACTGGTAGTTTGCATATTTAATTTGTTTGAGCTAAATAATCAACTTTTTTTTTTCTTGTCTTTATACAATAAAAAATCCAAGGAAAAATCATAAATATATATAAGTATTTATTTAGTCATGGGCAATGGATTTCTTCTTGGTTTTTTTTTTTCGTACACTAGAAAACACAAATATATTAGAAAACATGGTCCTAGGTCTAAATTAAATTGATGGAATTGCTCCTTAACTTCTTTGTGGTCTTGAACTTCTTTGTGGTCTTGATATTTTATGTTAGGTTTAGGTGCTTATTGATGTCTAATTGATTTCTAAAAAGGCATTTGTTGAAGAAGTCGATGAGTTAATTATATTATATATTAGGTTATATATATATTCCTACCTAGCTAGTGCTTATGGCGGTGAAACCTTTCTGATGATCCTAATTGATTTCTATGAAAAAGTCTATATATTGGTGCTCCTCTCTAGTTCTTATATATATATATACCTTAGACTATACATAATTTTTTTTATGAGAATATTTATACTAATTACCTCTAACCATAGCCTCGAATTTGGAGTTTCGTCTCAAAGTCCTTCAAAACAGTGGTCATCACCTATAGAAGAATGGCATATATATATGCATATCACTAATCTTTTTAACTTCCTCTAGCTGCAGAATAAGACAAAGATGCCTTTTGTATTACCTCGTTCCTTGTTGATGACAACAAACACTCCAGCCACTCCAGTTGCTTTGAGAGCTTTAATCTAGATGTAAAAAATATATTAAAAAAAAGAGATTAGCACTCACCCAACTATTAATGAAAATCACAACATACACAAATCCATGTTTTACCAAAAATTGCAAGCGAGATGCACGTCAAGGAATGGTCTAAACCTGATAAAGAATTGCAGGTTTATTAGCAAAATCAACCAAGCGGCTTTGGTACACTCAATGGCAATGGCTTCCACCGCCTCCCCAAACTTCCAAGATTAATAAGTGCCTTCATGGTGACACTCCTGGGGAACATCATTACAATAAGGAAAAAAGAGTTTGACTAATAATGGATCAAGCTATCAAATAGATGAAATAAGGTTTAACCAAAACCTCAAGCAAGTCCAACAAAATTTACCTACACAATGAGAAGCCAAAAACATTGAAGAATTCTTTGGAAATATGAAAGGCTCCTTTTGAGTTACAATAATACATAATGGTACAACTTTAGATTTTTTCTTTCATTTTTGGAACTCATTTGTAATTGTACCAACTTTATTAACAATATTTTTGATTCTTGGATGGTTTTTCTGTTGAAGAGAAAGCATATTGAAGAACATGGGGAAAAAGAAGAATAAAGCAATAACAAAACTTCCCAAAAAGAAGCTTGTCAAAAAGATTAGATATATAACGTAAATAACTACACCACTGCACAGGCCAAGTTTGATTAATCAGTCCCAATCCAAATAACTGGAGCGAATATCAGCAAGTTGCAAGTATCTCCTTAAACTAACCAACTATTTAACCCATGTTCATCAACTTCATCTTACAATTCAATCCCTACTTTCAGTTTGATTTTACATGTTCAAAATGATACCATTCTGATTTCAGATTTTGACATTTATCTGTTCAAGTACTAATACTTGTATCACAAATAGCCTTGAACATTGAAACCCAGAATATTTTCATGCGATGCATGTCAATCATTCAGATAACTCAATATATGTATCTCATTCTACATGGAGGAATTTTTTAGATTGTAAAAGTATGTATATCTAACAAAATACTTCAAAATTTATTACAAATACTTCTAACAAAATACATCTTATTTTTTTTAGATCATAAATTTTTTTAGATAAATGGTTATTGTGTGAACTCTTAATTTAGTGGATAATTTTAATTGGCATAAACTTGAACAGCACGCCTTCCCATTGGCAATGAAAATTCAATTATTGGGTACATCTAACAACATATATTGAAAAACTTTCACTATAAAGTGATTTGCATGATGATGAAGAATTATTAAAGAATTATTAAAGAATTAAAGAAGATAAGCAACCGAATGGGAAAAAAATTAAATTTTACACTTACCTCACCTATTGTAGCGTCGTCAACTCTGCGATTCACCGAACTCGCGTTCTCTCCTTTGTAAGTCATCTCTATCTCTCTCTCTCTCTCGCTCAATATTCGAAGGCTATCTCAAATATTCACGCACAATTTCAACTTCTAGGGTTATTGCGATCAAATAGCTTGAAAATTCGATCGGATCCGAGAATCATCCGATTCGAGAAGAAAGAACCGATGAAATCGTTGTTTGTATTGAAATCTGTGGTGGAATCGACGCTGATTTGATATGTTTTTGGGTTTTTGGCGTTGTTGTTTGGTTAGATTGATTGGCAAGGCCAGAAAATGTTGGAGCAGTTGATGCAGATCATGCTGGAGAAAACGGGAATAAGTAGAAGAGGAGAAGGAGATACAATAAGTAACCGTTCCATCAAAAGTGGATCTAAAGGATAAAAAAAAAAAAGTTTTAGTAACTCTCAAATAAAATAAATATGTGGGGATCCAAACGGTTAGTAAATTCCCAACTCAAATTCAATACCAAAGTTCAAACCCTCCGCTATTATAATAGTATATATATAGGCCTTTACCGGAATTGATTTCTAAAAATTCTATTTATGGTTTTAATGTTGGCAGATATGCTGGAACCATGGGGAAAAACAGAGCACTGCTAAAGTTATCTCTTGTGAACACGTCCGGAAGATTATCAGGTCAGTTGCTCTTGTGAGATTCTTGTTTAGTTATTGAGACACCAGTTGATCTTCGTCCTTTCAACTTGAAAATTGGGTTTCTTCAGCGATATAGTACATTCGCATGAATTGTATTTGGTTTGTTACTTGTGATAGTGGCGCCAACCCACCCCTGGAGTGTTGATAGCCAACCTCAGGTTGACATTATGTGGCATCATGGTGGTTGTGTTCCATTGAATGTTTCATGAGCGAAACAGGAGGCCTCATAAATCTTGATATTGGTAATGGGAACATGAGTTTTTGGAGAAGTGTCTGTCAAAGAGTACACTTCTACGTGCCCACATAGCTCGCCAAAAATGTAAGGTTTAATTAATTAAAGATTTTGTGTCCCATTAAAGTTAGAAAAATAATATCATTATTATACGCGTATATTACGAGTTTTATATATTATTATATGACGATCATAATAAGCGGATGAGTAAAAGGTGAAAAAAAATAAATAAGAATGGAAATGGTTACCACTCATATATATGCGTATATATTATATTATGTGACGTGAAAACATCGCATAAGAGAGGAATTATGCGTGTTTGATTGTGATTTTGGTACGAATGCGAGGAATTTGGGAATTCGTTTGTTGAACAGGCTGCGGTGAATGAAGCTCACTATGCGGAGGAGAATCGTTTGGAGCAGATTTGTTTGAAGTGACACGACTATTTTGGCTTATCGTAACTGTGAGTAGAATTTGTCACAAGTATGCAATTTATAATGTGAGTCATCTATGTAGTATATCACACAAAGTTTAACCTCTAGAGCATAAGAGATTGTGTATGTAATCATAGTTTCAGAGCAATATTTTTGTCTTCTAACAATAACTTTTTCACCAAAGCAAGAAAAAGCATGAAAAAGTGGATTATACTATGGCTTGCATCTTAATTAGTAGTACTAGAAAACATGCTGATTGTATATAATTTTCAGATTAAATAGTATATGCATGGTAATGATGAATGAGACTTTATATGTTTCAATTATTTGTGTAGTAGATGAAAAAGAAAAATATAAAGATATAAACATGCTTTTTAATTTGGCATGTTTCATCAGACATAATTAATATATAGAGGTAGACAGGATGATTGCCAATTGACAGCATCTATGAATGAGTTGATTTATGGTAGTTTCAGAGTGGGCTCTCCGATTTATAGGCTTTTTTTTTCTCCTTAGTGACGTTGACATATATGCTACATAAATATTACATCTATACATAAAACTGAAAGTGTATTTATACTAGCTAGATTTGAATGCTTAACTTATCTATTGCTCTAATATTCAGTATATAAGTTGTTTGATGTGTTCTTATAATAGAGTGAATGGAATCCCTGCTTGTGCTGGGTTGGATCTCTTACAACAAGTTAGGACCAAATGGGGATTCAACGGGTATATATGTTGGAATTAATCGAGACCTCGAACTCAATTGTTTGACCAAATGCTGTCATTGATATAGTTAATGTTCATTCCTGATATGCTGTATGACAGATATATTACATCTGATTGTGATGCTGTGGCAACTATATTTGAGTACCAGGGGTATGTGCAGTCCCCAGAAGAAGCGGTTGCTATTGCTTTCAACTTGGGTAAGCTACTTGTGCTTGCTTGATTGATAATCTCTTGTAGCTATGAGACTTCAGTTGATTCATGATTTATAGACTTGTTGGATCATTGAGCAGAAATGGATATTAACTGTGGTTTATATATGCATTGACGATGACATTGTTGGGCTCTGATCGTTGAAACTTGAAATGGTAATGTAACTAATGTTGGTTTGATCGAATTGATTGAATTCATCTACTACAAACTAGTCTCTAGATACCCTTTTGATGGTCGATTGAGATTTCGTGTTTTTAGATTGTTTGATTGATTCTGCTGAAGGAGTCTTCAATGTTGGTGCCCTGTTAGTTATAGCCACTGTTGTTAACTGGGTTCTTCTCTATTTGCAAAACTCATGGTGATTCCGCAAGGAGTGAATGCAATCTCTACTGCCTTGACTGCAAACGGGATGCCTTCTGCTTCTACTATTGGTCTTCTAGGCACAAGGATCACGGTGTGATTCAAGTGGGTAGTCTTGGTTTCATGAGAAAACGCTAAAGTTCAAATCTTTTTGAGATTTTGTTGTTTTAATGAATGTGATGTTGAGTTGTTTGAATAAATGCCGATATGGCTATGTTTTGATGGATTGGATTGGGTGGTGTGTATGTGCAGATAAGGAGGTCTTCATATAACGATGTGGTGAGAGTTGCTGAGATTCAAAAGGTGCTGGACATTGTTGGAGTTTAGACTTATATCAGAACTTATGCATATATGTATTGTCATTATATTCTCTATTTGCACATGTCGCATGTATAATTACTGGTGGAATAACAATATTGTAAGTGGGATGTACATTTGTTATATTTTCAATTGGAAATGAAAATTAATAATTCTAGGCATTTTCAGCTATTAAATTTTTTTAAATGACATTTGAAAGGGGTCTCAAATCTCTATGAAATCGCTAGTATTCATAGGGGTTTGAAACCCCTATATAAGCCTCTGACGATATTATAGAGGTTTCAAACCCCTATAGAATTGCTATAATTGATAGGGGTTTGAAACCCCTATGTAAGCCTATGAAGATATTATAGAGGTTTCAAACCCCTATGAAATAGCCATAATTGATAGAGGTTTGAAACCCCTATGTAAGCTTTGAAGATAAGATAACGCCTTAAAAGATAACGCTTTTCATAGAGGTCAAAAACCTCTATCAAAAGCCGAATTTGTTCTAGTGCTAGCAGCTCTCTAGCTTTACCAGTCTTCTTCTTGAGTTATCAATTAAAGTCCGACTAACATTGTTGGAAGAGCTTTACCCCGTGGTAGGTCGACCCTGGCTCGAGCCCTGAGTAATTTGTTAAGTATGGATAACGGGTGTGGTCTAGACCCAAAACATTAAAGTCGGACTGAAAGTGGTTTATTAATTGAAAAAATAGTCAAATTGGTTAAAATATCATAATCTTTTACAACTTTTGTTATAATATCATAACTCTTGAGATTTGTTATTATACTCCAACCTTTCTAGATTGTTAAATTTGTATCATAAACTACTTTTGAACTCCGAATTTGATGATGTGGAACTTAAAATAATGACTTTAAATCATAAAATTATTAATCATTGTGATAACTATAAGCGATTAAGTGATTTTTTAAATTAATATCAAGTGACACCTCATCAAATTTTAATTAAGTTAAAATTGGACTTGTGATACAAATTAAACAATTTAAAAAGGTTACGATATAATAACAAAAATTGTGAAATATATGTTAGGATATTTTAACCAAAGCCTTGAAAAATGCTACACTACACAATAGTTGATAAACATGCTTACTCACTGCACTTGCATATGTGGCACATTAATTACCCGCCCAAATCCATTAAACAATTTAAAAAAAAATGCTTTAATAACACATTAATTGACGATCGTGTCATATATACACCTCTCGATGTGTAAGCTACCATGCATTTTTTTTTTAGGAAAGGATGCGGTGCTCCCAGGATTCTATTGATTGAAATTTAATTTTACAGCCAAGAGGGATTGTGTTACTCTCGATCCAATCGTGTTTGTGCTTCGATTTACGATGACCCATCAAAGCAATCAGCTAGCTTGCATGCATCTTGAACATCATGTGCCGCATAAGCGCGCTAGTGTGATGACGAGTGAGTGTGTTTATGAGGACCGCTAAGGGCACCCCACCGTTTAATGAGGGCACCCAAAGTATTTGTAAAAATTCAGCAAAACTGGAAAAGACAATTTTGCCCTTGTATATATAGTGATTCAAACCCCACAAATCATTTTGACAAAGAAAAAAGGCACCCCACCACAAGGTTGAACCACAAAGCCACATTGCGTTTGGCGGCGTTGATCGATTCTTGCGGATTGACATCATCAAACGACGATGTAACAATGTTTGACAACCATATGATGGTTTATTAGAAGCTGTTTAGTTGGGTAAAGCTGTGAAAATGATGATTTGTTTGTCAACGTAGGGTTTGGTAATTTCCTCAAATCCGAACTTGTTTCCACTATATAATGGAGGATTGTCTTGCTACGGTGCAAGAGGAGGTTGAACTTGAGGTAATTTTGCGAATTTATTGTGTTTTTTATGAGGTTATCCGAAGTTTACGTCGATGTGCGCGATTGTTTCGGCCTCGCGGAGACCAGAGATATATTGAAATGTCTCGGTCATAGAGGACCGATCCTACTCTAACCCTCTCGCCGAGTGTACAACCGAGAGTAGGAGAAAATTCTCGGTTGTACACCACCGACGCCACATTACCTATCGCTAATTGTAGCTCTCGTCATGTCTCGGCGAGATAGCGAAGTATTCTCGGCCATGCGTAGCGAGACAACTTTGTGAACTCTTCCGCCTTCGTGGCGAGGCTGCAGTTCCCAAAAATTTAGCTTCCGTCTCGGCCATGCTTGGCGAAACGGTCTTCTGATCTCGGCTGTGTGGCGAAACCGCGATTTCTCAATTTTTTTACCATTCTACAAACCGCCACACACACATTACAACTACTCTACCAAATGTAACTTAATTATACTATAAACGTAACTTTAAACGATCGATTTCGCGCAAAATATGTGTTTTCGACGATCTTCAACCGAACCCTAATTTGGAGACGAAATTGGCTCACACACCGGACCCTACAAAATGCGAAAACTCGAACAACGAAGGAGAAACACACGGCGAGGGACGGAGAACACGATTTCGGGGATTCCTCTCCTTTGGTCGGTTCAAAACAAATGGATTCTTCCACAAGGAGTTCGGTGAAGGTGGTGGTGGGGGTGGTGGGGTGCTCGGGGGTTTGCACGATGGTGGTGGGGTGCGGATGGATTTCCACGAGGGGGTATTTTCGGTAGTTCGGGGCTAATTTTTGGGTGCCCCGGGTAAAACGATTTGTGCCCACATTAATTGGGTGCCTTCATTAAATGGTGGGGTGCCCTTAGCGGTCCTCGTGTTTATAAGTATACGTGTAGCATTTCCCCTAATAATTTCCTGGCCTTTGGCCAATTGCAATCCATGAAGAAATCAAACCTGTCCATCCCCTAATCCGGCCAGCTAGGGCTACAAGCATTATATAGTACTTGATAATACAATCTACCATGCGCACACTAACATATCATTTTTTTTCATGCTTTTTAAATACTTTTTTTAATTCCCTCTTAACAATTATAAGAAAAACTACTTTTTTAATTAATTAATCCAATTTTCTTTGCATATATTGCTCATTACGTAGGCTAGATACCCCAGCTGGCCAATGCTCCAGCAATATTTGAAAAGACAAAAAGTTTTTAACCCGATGTAAAGACCATAAAGCAATAATATGTGCCGATCTTGGCAATATTTAAGGAGGCAATCACTCTTTAAATAAGAGAAAAAAAGAGGCAATCACATCATCTATCATGTATGCTTTTAACTTGAATATTACATTATTCATAATTTTTTTGTAGCAATGATGATCATAAATTTTCCTTTTTTTCCTTTTTCTTGTTTTTTTTCTGGATTCGATCACCATCTTCACATTTGTAAGAGTATGCCTTTTACCACTACACTATAAAAGCGGTTGGCAGATATTATATGATTCTAAATTAATTGGCTTACACAATCTCATTTAATTAAAGTACATGTTAAAGCAAATGCAGCAAACAAACAACATATGCACACCATCGACGCGGAGAATTATTTGGTTCGGCAATATGCTTAGGTCTACGACAAAGAATACATTCGTTTTATTAATTTAGAAGATTACATCAACGCCAAGTTTTCAACTCTCTCATGCTCACCAACTAATCAATTGCATTAACTTAGACATTACCAATTTAATGCTCTACCCTACTTATATATGTACTAGAGTGAAAGAGTCGTACTAGGAGACAAATCATGTTGTATTAGGAGTACTACTTACTTAACTTAATAATTAAGTTTTACTAACCGAGTTATATTAACCCAAATCCATCTAGGTTAAGCAGTAAACACCAACCCATATTCAACTCAATATCAACAGTACCTCTAATTTTGACATATGCTAATATTTTTTTTGGGACCTGTGCTAAGATTAATTTACGCATGCCAAATCTTTTTCTTTTCTTTTCTTTTTTGATGATAAGAAATTAATTACTCCTTAACCACCGAATACAACCTTAATTGCCATAGAGAGATTGCAACAGTACTTAACCTGATTACGAGTAAGAAAATTTCAAATCAATAGAGTTACTAGCTATATACATACATATGTTCATGGACATCAATTCCTCCCTGCTTGCCCAAGCTCATTCACACGGAATTGGGTAGACAAGTGAAGCCCAAGCCCGGCCTCACCAGACCGAAGTACTGATTTCTTTTTAATTTTAAAACTTAAAAGTAAGAAAAGGTTTGTATTTTATAAGGAAAACACAACATAGACTCATTCTCAAATATTTTATAAGGAAAAGAATTTAAATAAGAAATATTCATTTTTTGATTAAATACAAAATATAGGCGGGTTTAATTAAGTTGGACTTATGCAAAGCCTTTTAGAACTCAAGTCCACTCTACCTTAGTCCGTGCCTGAAACTAGAGCTACCATGCACTTCTTTTTTTTTTTTTTTTATTTAAGTAAGAGTCAAACTCAAAACTTTCATAAACCTTTATTTTTGACAAGTGATGGCTGTTTTGGCAAGAGCTACCATGCACTTGACTGGCTATATATATACTTTTTTTTAGTTAGGTTAGTAATTGGTTATATATACTTAGGAAATGTTACGATGATACATCAAAGTCACATTCAAAGTTACATCATGTGACGTGGCGTACGGACCCGCATCTTTAGGAGTTGTTCATGCGTGACTCAGAATACATATATACCTTGTGTGTTATGCACGGAAACTATGCGTGTGTACTATTTTCAAGTGGGACCCGCACGCCTCACCTCAAGTGTGACTTTAGGTCGACCTTCGGAATGTCATAAGTCTTTTCTTTTTTTCTAAAGAATATAATTAATTAGGTCTTGATTCTCTTAATCTTGATGCATGCATGTAGACACGTTTATATATAGGGTAGTGCTATTTGGACTCGTGAGTTCGGATTCAAAATTTTTTTAATTTCAAATGCATCCTCGAGCAATTAATGAACCATAATCACTTGTAAAATTCCTTTGATACCCCTTAAATATTTACAAAAATTTTAAAAACCTCAATATGAGTCCGAACTAATGAGTCCAAATAAATTTATTGTTATATATATTAAGTTTGATAATTATGACAAGTTAATTTTTGGGTTTTTCACAATAGGAAGTTTATATTAAGAATACTTTACCTCACTGTCATTTTTAGTACAATTTTAAATATAAATAAATGAGAAATTAAATTGCATGTGGGTCCCCATATATATAAAATCAAGATTGCACCAATCACTGGATCAAGTATATATGCAACCACTGTGCAGCAAATATATATATGTATAAATTAATACTACTTCACCTCGTCGAAGTCCTCTCAGAGCGAGAGTTGGTGACCATGGACGTAGGAGCACCATCGATTAATCGAAGAGATGGATCAGTTGGTGGTTCTGCAGTTTTTAATGGTGGAGATGTGAGGGGGAAGCATCGTCTTCTCGCGGAATTGAAGCGTCTTGAGCAGGAAACTCGCTTCCTAGAGGTCTCTTTAATTTATCTTTGTGCATAATTTTTTGGTAGATATACTTAGACATTTTAACATTTTTCAACACCCCTTTACTTTGGTTGAGTATCGACTACTAACCTTAGAGACGCCCCAACCTCCATAGCCTTGTCTATTGTTATTTTTTTTTTTTACTTGTCATGATATTCACTAATTAATATATATCCCCCGCAAGTTCTTAATTTCTTTGGATTGATTAATCTGAATTAACCAATTTGTTTTGAAGTTATATATTATTTAACCAATTAGAAGGGAATACATATACTATATATATAGTTTTGTCAATTACCATGCATGAAACTTGTTGAGGAGATCAACAATTCTACTTAATGACAAGTGATATATATGGGGATGCAGTTCAATTAATGGAATTGAATAACTATATATTTGGACGATATATTCAAAAATTTGTAGTAAAAATAGCATTTTTATTAAAAGAAATTTTGGGTAAGATATTTGATTCTGTAATTAAGGAACGTCTTGGAGATCGAGATTTAGTACATTCAAATTTGAGTTGTGCCCTTTTGTGGCCAATTTTTCTTGTCCAGGTTTCAAAAAATACTAAAACATTTTTTTAGTACATATTTTGAAAGTACAACTAATTATATAATCAATAGTAATATACGATTTTGTTTTTCTCCTTTTTTGGGATATACAAGTTAAAAATTGAGAGTTTGCGTATGCAGATTACTTCAACTAGTCTAAGCCTAAACCCTAAATGGCTAAACCCTATACCAAAGTTGATCGTGTTGAGCTGCAATTGAGCTGATTAATATCTTTTTTTTTTCTTGAGATTTTTCTCTCTCGTGCATGTCAATGAGCAAATACAAGAGAAAATGTTGTCATTTTATTTTATTTTATTTTTTTATGAAACAAGAGATGTGTATCAAAATTAAGATTCAACACTACATGACCCTAAATGTCCTAATAAAATTTTCCAAATCTAATTTGTTTCTATAGGGTTTTAGCCACTTCTTAATTATGGAAGACTAGAACAGCAGATTTAGTGGAGTTTGAGGTGCTTTATGAGGTCAATATAGACTGCACAGATGATTTGAAAATGGCGATACAATAGAGAAAAAAGTAGGAGTAAAGCAGAGAAAAAGATAAAAATGATTAAGATAGATGTGATGCATGTCTAGAGAGAATTTAGTGAAGAGACAATGTACTAATCAAGTACCCTGTGAGTTTAATTAACGCAACAAATAACTAATCCATGTAACTAATTAAGTTTATTACTCATGGGCTTCCAAAGTTAGGATTTCCTGGTTGTAATCATCACAAAGAGGAGTAATAATATAGAGTACTACTCATGGGCTTCCAAAGTTAGAATTTTTAAGTTTATCTAAATAAGGCCATTATAGGCTTAAAAAAAGCCATTGATTAGCCACTAAAAATATAGGTTTGTCGCTACAAAAAGGAACATAAGTTTGAATTTTACACTTTACTTGGGTAAGACCATAAGAGGTTGGGAGTTCGATCCTCAAAGTGGGTGGCTTCTTTCGAAAAAGAAATAAAATTTTACACTTCTTTGGATCCCCGCCACTATAATTTTTACTATGATTGAGTTATAATCTTGACACATTATAAATTGAAAAAATTCGACAAAACAAAGGTGGACCTTGAATGCATTATATAATTAGAAAAAATTTAAAGGATTTTGAAAGCACACCATCAAGGGTCGTGTCGAGTTGAGTGGAAGAGTTGATCCATGTATCCGATCCTAACTAATTATCGGAACTACTAATTTGAGATTGAGGCTTTGTTGTTATTGTGACGAGTTATAATCTATTGTGCAGAAACTTGATTTCATAATTTTTTTCCAAGAAGGAATTATTCATTGTTGATGACAACTTATATTAACTTGCCTTGCAGGAAGAGATTGAAAAACTGGATAAAACAACAGAGGCCTCAGCAGTATGCAAAGAGTGTGTATAATAGCTAGGCTTACTCAATAAAAAGATAAAAGCTTGCAAATCTATGAACAGACAGAGAGATATAATACTTACCTCATATCTTGGTCACTGAATATGTTTTATTTTTTTCCCACCAGATTGCTGCCTAGTGTAGAGGGCAGGCCTGATCCACTACTTCAAGAGTAAGGACATTGAAATTTCGCAACGTTTAAATGGTCCATGAACATGAAAGGAATGCATTGCTCAAGGGGTCACTTTTGCTTTGATTTGCAGAACACATGAACCTGTAAACCCAACCTGGGATCGATGGTTCGAAGGGTTCCAAGATCACCAAATTTGCAGATGTCAGTGTCTCCGATGGCTTAGAGAATTGCGGATTTGCAGATGCCGGTGCTTCAGATGGCTGAAAGATCTCCGGTGTAGTAAATGCAGGTGTCTCAGGTGGCTTCAAGATCGACGAACTTGCAAATGCTTGTGTTTCAGATGTCCCAAAGCTAGCAAATGCTTGTGTTTCAGATGTCCCAAAGCTAGACTAAGTTGCAGAAGCTGTTGCTTCGGATTCTGACTATTTGGAAGGCCTTAACATTTGTATTAAAATATTCCTGTCTCGGACATGTCGAAATGCATTCAAGCCATGAAAAACATCAATTGATATATTTCAGCGCACAAGAAAAATAATTTTTCAGATAATCAGAATGAAAATACAATCCATCGGTTGGATAATCCCATGTATTGTATGTGGGGTATTACAGCACCAGTTCCTGTTATCTTGCTCTTTACAACAAATCCCGGAAAGAGAGTTGACATTAAATGGAAACAAAGCCAAAAAAAAAAAAAAAAAAAAAAAAAAAAAAAAAAAAAAAAAAAAACTTTATTGAGTCAATAGGTTATTAATTAGGTTGTCGATTTTCCAGTAACGCGTTGAGCTATCCAACCTAAACCATCGTATAAACCTTCTCCCGTGAGGGCGCAACAAGCTTGGATGTGCCAGTCATGATTCTTGATGCTGTGGAGAGAGAGATTATCAGTAATCTCAGCGGGAGACATTGCATCTTTGAGGTCCTGCTTGTTTGCAAAGACAAGCACAACAGTGTGTTCAAGATCTTCGTGTTGTAAAAGCCTGAAGAGCTCGTCCTTCATTATGGAGATCCTTGCTCTGTCAGTGCTATCTATCACTACAATGACTGCGTGAGTTCCACGGTAGTATGTTGCCCAAGATGTCCTCAAACGATCTTGGCCTCCAAGATCCCAAACCTGAACGGTACAAAGCAGTCGATAAACAGATAAATAACAATTTCTTTAGATTGGTAAGTGGGAAAAAAAAAAAAAAAAAAAAAAAAAAAAAAAACACCTAAATGGTGAAAAATTAGAAATGAACGATCACTGAAAAACTGTAATGACAATAACTTTTAGGTTGTATATAGTGAACGCAAAGAAACGTAGAAATCATGTTGTAGAATGAGCCTCATTGCTACTTAAAGATGATAGTGCAACTTCTCTAACTAATAGCAAAATTCAATCAATAGACATTAGATAGGGAGTGAGCAAAAAAAGAAGGATGACATCAACTTAAAACAGAAAGTGCATGCCATTGACCTCAACACTATCAGAATTGTACACAATGCATATGAGCCAGATGCAAAAATAACTGAACTCGGCAAGCCAAATGATGATGATGAAGAAAGAGAGAAGAAAAGAAACCAACTGGGCTTTTTTATTAGGTGATAAAATCTCTGTTCTCAAGAACTAGAAAATTAAGTATTTGACAGATCATTCTCTTCAAAAATATTTTCTAACCTGCAGTTATCTTCTCCCCTTTAAAGGAACACGAAAAAATCTAATAATTTATTTTCACATGTTTGTGTATGTAATACTCCCTCCTTTTCTTTTTGGTGTTTTTGCAACATTGACATTGCAATAATTTTTCTAATTTACAATCAACAACAACATAAAGGTCTCAATCCCAAATTAGTCGGGGTCGGTTATATGGATCAAACTCTTTCATTGTGCTCGGCTATATTTTTCTCAGCATTCTATTGCAAAGCTCATGCCAAAAGGCCCTCAAGATCTGTCCAAACTCAAAAACCAAAAAGACTAATTTCTCTACCCACAAAGAATGACAAATCAATCCTGAGCACCATATCAGGGAACTTTTAAAGGTTGATTCCAGAATTTGTTAGAATGGAGATCTTCTCTTTCAATTAACAAAAATTTAGTGAATAGCTCTTTAAAACTCATTAAACTCTTAAAAACTCAACAAAAGGGAAAAAGCCTTTCAAACAATAAAAATGTAGATGAGAACTGATTATTGCTTTCTACCAATTCTGGGAGATTGGCCAATCAAAGATTAGTGTCTAGTGATCAGCAACAAATTAGTCATTTTTTTATATTATCCTTAAAGTACCTATAGTAGTTTAGTAGTTTCATATTTCAAGATAATAGGTTAAACTTTAAAAGTTAATTATAGGAACCCCCTACATAAATGGTATACAGTTTGCAAATAACTCTAGTTCAAAAAAAAAAATATTTAAATCAAAAACCTTCCTGGTGCTTGCTCCACTAAATACCACAACAATTTTCCACTAAAATATAAAACAATACAATGACATCAACTGTAGCAATCATATAGCATATAAATTGAACACCACTACCACCACCACCAACAACAACAATAATAGTAATAATTAATGTGTATTATTAGTCACTTTCGTGAAGGGTAAAAAAAAGTGAACTTTAATCTACTCAGTATTCCAGAGAACATTGATGATGGAACTGAAGAAAACGATCCAAGAATAGAGACAATGAATCCATTGACCTAACAGGCTAACAGATGTAATTCACATTGCACAGCAGTAAATAACTTCTTCAACCTCAAGTACAACACAAAAAGACAATTACAGCAAATTATTCCCTGTCCTTAACATGTGAAGATACTCACAAATATTGAGTAATCACAATCAAAGGGTAAATAAAATTAAAAACTTAAAACTGTTCACTTTAGCAGAATATCGAACACACATGCGAATAGAAACGAATTCTTAATCCCGCATCTCCCTAAACAAGAACCATAATTAAGATTGTATTCAAAATGAAGATTCTAGAAAGCAAGATGTACAAAGAAAAAAAATAAGGGTATGGGAAAAGTTGTAGTTCACCGCGTATGATTAAACACCTTCTACCAATCATAAGTTTGTTAAAATTTTCTAACCCGATTAATCAATGCCTCTTTTTAAGTGCTGGTCGCTTGAGGCACAATATGTCTTTTCTGATAAACAAGAAGAATACTTCAGCTGCCAGGTATTATGAAACAGTAACTGAAAGAAACAAGCAACAAGATGATTTATAATAACATGATCAATATGATCAATAATTTTAACCGGCTAAGTCATGATGTTTAGGGTTCAAGACCAAGATGCTATCTAATCGAAACTTCTGACCAGCTAAGATCTACAACAAAGATGGGGTCAGCCACACGGATCAAACTCTTCCACTCCACTCGATTCAATAACCTCGATAGCCCGCTTTCAAAATCCTCTAAATCCAGTCTAATCAATGCGTCCCGAGTTATCTTAGACCTACCCCTAAGCTGCTATCATCTAATTTGAACAACATCACAAGGAGTCCACACATTGCACATCAACTCAACAACAGTCCCAAATTAAAGAGCTACAAAAGTTTTACGCTGGCTGTCAACGTAACGCAATCATCAATTCAACTTCAACAAAAGTTGCGCTTTACCGACCAATTCAAGAGAGCTTTTCTATGCCAATTTGGGTGGGGGGGGGGGGGGGGGGGACACGGACAAGCAAAATCTCACCTCAAACCGGATGTTCTTGTACACGAGCTCCTCCACATTGCTCCCAACCGTGGGATGCGTGGTAACAACCTCTCCAAGATGCAACTTGTAAAGCGTCGTCGTCTTTCCGGCATTATCCAATCCAACCACTACAATCTTGTACTCCTTCGCCGGAAACAACATGAACCAAAATCTCGATATGAATGCCCCCATCGCCTCCTCTCAATCCGCAAACACCTACTACACCTGTAGAAGATCAGAACAACAGCAGATCAACAACAACAACAACAACAACAACAACAACAAAACCCTAATCGCAGCTTCAGGAATCGAAATCAGATCAAGAGAACCGCAGATCTACCAACGAATTGAGAAGAATCTGACCTGAGACGTCGAAGGGATTCGAAAGACCGAAGATTTTGTTTCGCGATAACTCGATCGAACAATCGAGAAACCCTAATTTGAGCAGAGAAGAAGCTCTATGGCTGATCTATTATTAGTACATTATTACAGAGCGAAAGAGCAAGTAATAAGCGTTTGGTATGATAAGGAAAGTGATACGAATTATGATACGCAGGTTTAACTCCGTTCGATGTGATCTTAAGATTCTATTTTGGGAATTCGTGTACTTTATCAACGAAGTGAGGAGGTTGTGTCGAAGAGTTGTATTATTGTGTGGGTTGCAATGTTCCCCTCCTTGGTGGACTCCAATTTTGTTCGATTACTTCGAAACTGGGATAGTTCAACAATGATTGTCCAATCAAAACCGTACACGTTGCAAATACAGTTTTAAGAATTTTGACATTTCTTTTGTTGGCAATTTGGCTCATATTTAATTTCTATTTAGTTTATTAAAAAGTTTAGTTTTTTTTCAAGCCTAAAAAAAACACATGGATTATTCATAACCCAATAATGTAAGTCAATATATTACAACATTTCATAGAGAGAAAAGAAAGAATGTCACTCATGTGTATGTCTATATAAAGATACCAAGATCAATTTATTAAAGCAACAATTTTTAGTTTTTTTTTAAAAGTAAAATAGAAGTTTCGTTAATCATTAATGGTTCAGTACATTCGATTGAACGGGACCAAACATATAATGACACTAATAAAAGTATATTGATTTGATAGTATTGATTATTCGAAAGAACATCTAACTGCCATAATTTTGATTTTGAAACTCTAAAACTGTAATATCGGTACAATTTGACAATTAATGATTGTTCTTTAAGAAACATTTGTAACAAACACAATACCCAAATACTACTATTACTAGGCTTTCAAAAAAAAAAGTTCTACTATTACTATAATGAAGAACAAAGCTTCCAACGAGTCAAAGCATCTCTAGGGAGATAGAAGAGACATCGTTTGCCAAAAAACAAGATTAAGAAGGAGTCGAGGGTTAAACTCTCGTTAAGTTAAAAACAAAAAACAAAAAAACAACTTCTAACTAGGAAAGAAAAAACAAAAACTTCTAACTAAGAAAGAAAAACATAACTTCCAAAAAAAGAAAAATGCCAACTCAGTACCAATCTGCACAATCATTGAGAAAAATGCAAATGTAAAGGAGTAACAATTACGAATAGACCAAGGCTATTCAAACCCCACATTTTGCTTATTTACCCCATTTTTTGAATTTTTTTAGCCCCTAGTGAAATGACCCAACTACCCCTTCATATAAAATAGTTTTTACTCACTCATACCTAATTCACCCCACTCACGCATACCCCGATCATCCATATCTCAAATCGCATTCTCACCACAAAACCAAATCCGACAAAATCCGAGCAAAATCACATCAATTCGACGCCATGGGTGCATTTATCATATCGTTTAGCGTCGATTTCGAGGTTTTTGGAGTTTTTTTTATTTTTTGAGTCGGTATTGTTTGTGGTTTTGTTGTTGAGTTTATGGATTCGATTTGGGGGGGTTAAATCTTGCATTTCGGGTACAAAGTCTTGATGAAATCGAAAATATCAAGCGATTCCGAACAAAACCCACTATTTTTTTAGTCATTATCATGTATTTTTTTAGGAGTTTTGAAATTTTTTTGTTCATTCTTGTTACCCGCGGATGTCGGTCACACAGGGCCGACAACTCTAAAGAGGTTTTGAACACGTCGACACCTCTTTAGAGGTCTTGGCTGGATCCCTCCGTCACCAATTAAAATCGAGTCTACTTCGCATTATCGGTCGGAGTCAGCCGATACCTCTTTAGAGGTATCGGTCGAAGCGGTCGTTACCTCTTTAGAGGTATCAGTCGGAGTCGGTCGAACCCGCAGGCGGCACTTCATCACTTCTTGGACACAACGCGACTACATCCGACCTTGTTCAACGAAAAAAACACTCTTACGACACTTGGTGACCTAGTACAAGTGCTATATAATGACTAAAACTGAGAAATGGAGAGGATTGAGGGGTGTTGGGATGAAGGTAGGAGATAGAGTAAACATTCGTTGATGGCGAGGGGTAATTTTGAAATAATTTATAAAAAAAATGGGGTAAAAGTAGTAAAAAGAATTCAAAAACGGAGTACAATGAATTAATGGGATAAATGAGCAAAACATGGAGTCCAAATAGACGTAGCCTTACAAATATTGGTGAAACTGATAACCGCAATAGGGATGTAAATGATTACCTCATATTTGAATAGATATGTAGTTTCTTATAAATAAGAAAACAAGAAATTGGAACCATCGTAAATCATACAACGGACAATATTTTATTGATTGAATAAAGACTGATAATTCAAATTAATAAAATAAAATAAAGTAATGGGGTGACGGAGCAAAACATGGAGTCCACTTCACATTATCGATCGGAGTCGACCGATACCTCTTCAGAGGTATCGGTCGAAGTCAGTCGTTACCTCTTTAGAGGTATCGGTTGGAGTCGGCCGTTATCTTTTTAGAATTACCGGTCGGAGTCGGCCGAACCCCGCAGGGGACACTTCATCACTTCTTGGACACGACGCGACTACATCCGACGTTGTTCAACGAAAAAAACACTCTTACGACACTTGGTGACCTAGTACAAGTGCTCTATAATGTCTAAAACCGAGAAATTGAGATGATTAAGAGGTGTTGAGATGAAGGTAGGAGATAGAGTAAACATTCGTTGAGGGCGAGGGGTAGTTTTGAAATAATTTACAAAAAAGTGGGGGTAAAATAGTAAAAAAAATTCAAAAACGGAGTACAATGAAGTAATGGGGTAAAGGAGCAAAACATGGAGTCCGAATAGACGTGGCAACGAATATTGGTGAAAGTGATAACCGTAATAGGGATGTAAATGATTACCTCATACTTGAATAGATATGTAGTTTTTTATGAGGCTCGCTATGGGCACCCCACCAATTCATGAAGGCACCCTCTTGTTGAGGGCACAAAGCATATTACCAAGGGCACCCAAAATTGAGGTCTGAAATCCCGAAAATACCCCTGCCACCAAAGTAGAGGCACCCCACCACCCCACCAGCCCACCATCGTGCTATTGAACCCTTGAATTTGAGCTCAATCCATTGCAAGCAACCTACGAACCCCGGATTTGTCTTCGTTCCTCTCATTTCTCCTCTGAGGTAGGCGGTTTTTGGCTGTGCCGTTCGAGTTTGGAGGCTCACCAAATTGATAGATTTGGTCCCGACATTAGGGCTCGGGTTCGTCGTTGTTCTCGTGCTCATGCCGTGAAATCGATCGATTGAAGGTACGTTGATAGTCTAATTAAGTTGCATTTGGTCGATTATTTGTTATGTTTGTGTAGCGGTGCATTCAATGGTACATGCATTGCGAATTCGTGGTTGTCGGCCACACAGGCCAGAAAAAGTTCGTACAGACTCGGCCAAGCATGGCCGAGACGTAGGGGAAGTTTTTGGGAACTCGTGGTTCTTGGCCAGAGAGGAGAGAATATAGTCTCGGCAATGAGTGGCCGAGACTAATTTTGGTATATCGGTCACGCGTCACCGAAATTGTAATTGTGTTATTATTTTAGGTAGCGTAACGCTGTGACTGCTCTCGGGTACCATCTCACGAGAGTAATTCGAAGTGTATAGTTGATGTCATGTCGGTGATGTACAACCGAGAAAGTAGCAGTTGTCTTGGTTGTGCATTACCGAGACATATATTGATATCTCGGTCACGTGTCACCGAGATTGTTATTGTTTTCTCAAATCTGCTTGACCGAGACTATAGAAATGGAAGATTTTGCTTTTTTTTTTTATATTCCTCTTCTATTTTTGCGGCAGACACTTACATGTTGTAGTCTTCTCAGGTATGGCTCGTTCGAAAGCCCCGGTGAGTAGGGAGGAGGTTGGTATTGAGGTGTCGAGGGGTAACCGTAGGCGAGGCGGCCGGAGACCCCCGACTGCATCTTATCGGAAAGAGAAAGAGAAAGAGAAGGTGGATGTGAAGGGAAAGGGTAAGATTGGTGGAGGGCGTGCAAAGAAATTAGAATTGCATGATGAGGGTTCAAAATTTGACATGCAGCGACACTCAGATCTTGTAGTTGCCCGAGGCGAAGATGAGGCTCATGCATCAGAGTCTAGTAGTAGTGACTCATCAGCACCGGCGGACACCACAAGTAGTGATCGTAATGTGGGTGAGAGTACTAGTGGTGGAGGTGCCCATAATGAAGGAGAGTCACAAGGGCATATGAAAATGTGTGCTCCTTTCCCTGGTGGTCCCGAAGATGGATCATTGTTGAAGAGTTTTAAAGATCATGTCGCATTAGCGATTTGGAGCAATGAGGTATATAAATTTTCGTTGAATGGAGTAGTTAAAAATTTTGGGTTTTCACTAAGTTGACGGAATGTTTTTTGTTGTTGCAGGATCGTCCGACACTCAAGTGTATTAATCACGGTGCTCAGATCCAAGAATGGGACTTACAGTCGTGCCACCCTGACACCGCGGGCCTTCAGAGGATTATTCAGCGCTCTGGGTTGAATACGCTGATCGACTGCTCATACCGCAAGGCTAACAAGGAGGTTATCTCTGCCTTTGTGGAGCGGTGGCAGCCGGAGACGAACACATTTCACTTACCATTCGGTGAAATGTCGATCTCCTTGGTGGATGTGAGCATGCTCCTGAAGATTCATGTCACGGGCAAGGTGGTGGCAGTTGAGAACTTTGCGAGGTACACCGACGAATCTCGCTCGGATGCGATTAAGCTGGTGTCCAAACTACTTGGGGTTAGCATCGAAGATGCTAAGGATGAAGTGAACATCAGCAAGGGGCTCACAGTGCGAAAATGTTGGCTGAAGAGTCGATGGTGCCCCAAAGCTGGATCGAGGAACACAACTTATCCTCCTGTAGAATGCACAGCCCGGGCGTACTTGTTGTACCTACTTTCTTGCACCCTTTTTGCAGATAAGAGTGGATATCGGGTATTTATTGCGTTGTTGAAGCTTCTAGAAGATTTGGCCGACGTGGGAAACTATGCATGGGGTGCAGCTGCATTAGCCTACTTGTACCGACACTTGGGGTCTGCCACCAGAGTACAAGTTTCTCAGATTGACGGCTACCTCACATTACTTGAGGTTTTTTATTAAATCGACTAGACTTCTTTTCTGAGTAATTAGTATTTATTTTTGCATTTTTCCTCTAACTAGCGTTGTAACTATTTGCGGGGATGGGTGTACGAGCATTTCAAACTTGGACTCGCCACACCCAATGCAAAATACATGGACTACGTGCAACCTCGTGTCTGCAGATGGGTTCAAAAGCACAAGACGGTGATGAATATTGACAAGGTTGGGTCCATTAGGCGAACATTGGACGGGTTGCGCCCAAGTGAGGTGAGATATTGCATCATTCTTGTCGGTAAATGTTGCATTTAGTTTCTGGTTACTAATTATGGTTGTCTACGTTTCATTAGGTTACTTGGGACCCATATGTAAATCACCGAGGGAATGGACTTGTGCACTCGATGGTCTTCTACAGTGGCACACTGAAGTACATGGATATGGTGGAGCCCTACCATCCGGAGAGGATTCTGAGGCAGTTTGGCCACTTGCAATCTATATCAGATCCTCCGTACCGGCCATTGGAAACACATGGAGGCCCTTCTGCACTCAAATACTCGGTCAAGTATGGGTTCCAAGCAGACAATTGTGAACGTTGGCGCAACCATTTGTTGGCCCCCGAAGTTCGCGGTGAGAAGGCAGAGTTTGAGTTTTTGGCTACACGGGACTATCTACCTTGGTTCCTCAAAGTCTCTCACCCATTGATCACCAACCCGAGGTACTTCGATGACGACATGGTTGCCACGACCATCGCTGACAATGAGCTACTTGAGGTGTTGAATGTGGTATAACTATTATGTAGAAGTGTTAGCCAACTCTTGAAAACCCGATATGTATTACATTAACGGATTTAATTTTCTTTTCATCAGCGTAATAGGCCCGCGTTGGACGCGGTATTAAGGTGGAAATTATTGCCGCCGGAGTTGTGTACGTTGGAGTCTGCAAGGCAAATGGCGAGTGACGTCGTCAATTTCCTTTCGGGGAGGAGTTTCGGTCCCACCACCACCACTACCACCCCCACCACCGCAACCGACACAACCGACACATCATCCCCTACCGAAGTAGCCCCTAGACAGTCCCAGCATGATAACACTTCTACACATTCCACCCAGGTAATGCACCACCCGTAACGGTCGATGCTCGCCCCCAAAGAGAATGCATGGCAAGGAATACCAAAGAAAGAATTTAAAGAAGCCAAAGAAATGAGGGAACAACAACCTTGGTTCAACAATAGTTACTTGAGTTTTTGTTGGATTGAGGAACAATTACTTGAGGTTTTGTTGAATGATGGATTATGGAAAATGTGGCATGTGGAATATGGAACTTGTGGTACTGTTTCTCAGTTCATTGGACTAATTAAACTGTATTTGTTATGTTTGTGTATTGAAACCATTTTGTGTGAGTGAGTTTTATTAGGAAAATAATTGGCGAATATGTTCAGCTTATGCAAAGTGCTCCATGTTTGTGTATTGAAACCATTTTGTCGCTTAATATTTGGCTGTTTCGAAAGCTGTGTTGCCGTTGTTGGTGTTGAGTTATGTTCCATTAATTCTCATTTCGGTTGATCGTCATTTTTACATCAGGAAAGTAGTCTCGGTCGTTCAGAGCCGAAACCAAGAGAAACTTGTCGGCACTGCACAACCGACATGTTCAAATACGTCTCGGACTTGTCCCTCCAACATCTTTTGCTGATCCTCGTTGACTTATAACCGAGAGTGATGTAGACCTCGAAACCTCGTCTACTTTCTGTTGGTCCGGACCGAGAATTTTCCAGTCAGGGCGTTCACGGGTGAACGATTCGTATCTGTTCCGTAACAGAAACCTCTCTCGACCTTGCCATACCGAGAAGTTTCGATGGTTTTCGGTTGGTTAGTGCCGATAGTTATGCTTGGGTGACGGACTGGCATTGCCGAGATGGGTTATTAAAGATCAATTACAAACCAAAACACATTACCAACATCACTTTACAAACCAATACACATTAACAACATCACGAATGACAACCATAACATATTAACATCACTTTACAAACCATAACATATTACCAACATCACTTTACATACCATAACATATTAACAACAAAGAGTCGACATACCATAACATATTAACATCACTTTACATCACTTTTCATTGTCAGAGTAAAAAATATTTACACGTTTGTTGGTATTTCGTCAAACATGTTCCTCAAACTACGGAGAATCTAAATCTACCACGGATAAACCGCCTTCTTCAGAAGGTACGACTGACACGATTTCACGAATGACAAATCCATCACGCCATCCTTTAGCGCACTCCTCAACATACCGTTCTCACGATGGATATAAGGATGGCAGCGGTGCATTCACAATCAACTTCACCTGTCAAAGTCAAAAGTAGAACATAGAAGTTATTGTCACATACCCGATTAAGGGTGAAAAAAAAACAATTCACAAAAAATCTACGAACTTACCCTAACCCAATGGATATTCCTTTCATTAATCATGACAATGATAAGTCTGCTATGTAACGACGACGGTGGAGCACTACGTAGAGGTAGAAATGTCGAGGCACTACCATGCGAGAGGTTTACTAGAATGACATTAAAGGCCGTTGATATTAACAATCTCATGTCTGGAAGTGTCAACCATTCTTCGAAAGAGGCACCAACATGATTATCTGGACAATGCACAACAGTTTTGACATTCTCGTAACTCGTTCCAAGCGCTTCCCGCCAAAGGTTTTCATATCCGATTATCTCATCAAACATCATTCTACGTACTATCCTCCAACCGTCTACATCGGGAAGTCCTAGCCCGGAGGCAACACACCGATATCCACAATTTCCATCGGCTAGCACATCGATAGTGCTCTCAACATATGACAACAAATCCGGTTCTATGCAATGAGAATAAGTCATGTTAGATGCACTTTGGGTGCGTCGACTTGTACGACGCATTTTAGGCCCCACTTTACTTTTCTTTTTCCTCGAACTAGAAGCCTCTTCTGTTGATAGTACGTACTCAAATCTGCTAGGCAATCTTGTCGTCGAAGAATCGTCTTCATCGTGTTTTCTCTTTGATCCTGTCTTACTTCATCTTTTCAACATACTTCCGATTGAAGACCCCGATGTCATTCCCTTTGTCTTTATTTTCGTAGGTGGCACAACTCCCGGTGTAGACGAAGGTCGACTAATCTCCCTGAGCTGCTGAATAATCCTAATGCGATCGTCCTCATCAGTGCAAGTATGAAACTTTTGCAACAGTCTTTCAATCTCATCGTGCACATTGTACCCAAACCGATCCACAAGATTCTCAGGTATCATACTCAACTTTCGCTAGTACACATGAATGTCCTCGAAAGGGATGGGTGACCCAACAAATTTATGAAGGTTTAGCTCGTGTGCACAAGGAAGGCCATGTGTGGTACGTATCTCGCAACCACAACGAGTTGAGTCGTGTTCAACATCATCTCCACGTTCCAATTCATCTCTAATTAACTTAAGCATCCGTTGAGAGACATAACCACGCAATCGGCGATATAACTTATCAAAATATTCATATTGGACCACATTCAAACTGAGCTCAAATGATGCATTGATGTTGTTATGTTGGATCCTAAGGATACCATCAACCACACTCCACAAAGTCTCAAAATTTGTCTGACTGTTGCCAAAATGTAGCTTCAGAGTGGAATGCGCAGACTCAACCCTCTGTGTTGTTGTTTCCCCAAAGTGCATAATTCGATTTGTCCATGCCGGTACAAATTTCTCCTTGTAGGTCTTTACCCATGTGTTATCCAAGTAATCAGTAAGACCCTTCACATTCCCGAACTCACAACGCAAGTCATTCATCCTAAGTTCGAATAAGGCCTCCGACTTAGCATACATCACACTCGTCCACCTATCCATGAAACGAGCGAAGCCTTCGTTATCCCTAAACATCTTCTTAGTCTTGGTCAATACTAATTTGTTGATGTGCTAAGAGCAAAGAAGGTGAGACAATGATGAAAATACTTCTTCGATGGCACTAATAAGGCATAACTCCCGATCCGTAACAAACACGTCAGGTTTAGGCCACCCATCCAATATGGATCTCAAGTTCTCCAGTGCCCAAACATAATTTGCATGAGTCTCCGATGATATGAAAGCAAACCCGACGGAGAACGTCAAATGCATAGAAGTGATGCGAACAATCTCCAATAACGGCATTCGATAGCTATTTGTTTTGTAAGTGCAATCCATCAAAATTACCGATGAGAAACACCTTAGCAACTTGATTGAATCAAGATGTGACCAAAATAAATCGGTGACGACATTCGTATCGGGATGCTTCCTATGCCACGACATCCACTTATTCTTCTACAATATGTGCAATAGTTGATGCATTTGAGTCCTCCCACCCGCATCCTCAATTCGAAATTTTTGTCGTGCATTATATATTGTCCGCATTGTCGATACGTTTGTAACATCTCTTTGCTTCAACGTATTGAGGATGTCTCTTGCCTTCACATTACCCTTTGTCATCTGCACCACAACCTCCTGCTCCCCCTTATCCAATCTTCCGGCAAATGAGTGGCCGTTCAAGTTTCTCGCGGGGTCGTGATTGTGCCTCCCATATATGACAGTGACATACCACAAAGAGTCAGCATTTTCCTTAATGTTAATAAGGAAATGGCATCCACATTTCTTTGTACCGGTTTGAGTCCTCCCCGTTTCCTCTTCTTCTTCATTTCTTGGTTTCAAAGCAATTTTTGCCGCTTTACCATTCCCAACTCTTTGACATTCTCATATATGTACCAGACCTCTCACACGCAAGTTTTACCATTCCCCTGCGCTTAATCCCTCCGACATCAGAGTGCTTCGTTACTAACACAAACTTGTTCTCCCGACCTATCATTTGAAGCTATGAAATTGCCGATTCTTTAGATGAGAATGACCTACAAGGTGTAAACGCATCCTTGTAGTCTGAAAATAAAGTAGAAACCGGCATTACCTGCAATACAAACATTGTAACATTATGATCAACCAAAATGCACAGTAAATTCACCAAAAAACCCAAAAACCCAAGTCTTCGGTTGTACAGGTCCGAGACTATAAGTACAGTTTCGTTCATGTCCAACCGAGACCTACGAAATAGTTTCGGTCGTTACATACCGAGACTATGACTTCGTTTCGTTCACATCATGACGTGAACTACGTACAAGTTTCGGTGGATGTTGACCGAGACATTTGTATAACTCTCGGTCCTGCGAGGCCGAATCAATTGCGCCCGTGAAAAATCGTCTGAAAATTTGAGAAACCGCAAATAAAACACATTAAATTTCAACAATTACCTCTTGTTCTACCTCCTCTTGCACCATTGCAGTACAATCTTCCATTTTATAGTGCAAACAAGTTCGGATTGGTCGAATTTACCAAACCCTACGTTGACAAACCAAATCATCAATTTCACAGTTTTTGATCCAAAAAACAATTCCTTCAAAGCTTCATATGGTTGTCAAACATTGTTACCTCGCTGTCGGATGATGTCAAGACGCAAGAATCGATACACGCTCGGCAAACACAATTGTGGCTTTAGGTTTCACTTGTGATCCAAGGTGGTGGGGTGCCCTAGTTTTACTTTGAAAATGGTTTGTGGAGTTTGAGTGAGTATATATGAAGGGGCAAAATAGTCATTTACATTTTAGATGAGAGAATGAGAAAAAATATGGGTGCCTTCATGAATTGGTGGGGTGCCCATAGCGGCCTTTTTTTTTATAAATAAGAAAACAAGAAGTTGGAACCACCGTAAATCATACAATGGACAATTTTTTAATGATTGAATAAAGACTGATAATTCAAATTAATAAAATAAAATAAACTTCAGGAGTTTTGTGAGATGGATTGCCTTTGCCTTGAGTGGTTTGCCCTAGCATCCTTTTAACTTCACATAATGGGATGGTATGTAAGACTCACAACTCCATGAATAATATAGTGATCTCATTTTTTGCAAATCACTTATAATTTGGAGTGTTTAAATTTAGAAAAGTATAAAAATATTTTCTTTTCTTTTCTTTTCTTTTTTGGTTTTTTGACTTTCAGATATCCAATAGCTGCATTTGGCTCCCAACTAATTCGAAATTGGGGCTATTGAGACCCCAAAAGAGAGTAAAGCTTAAGGCGTTGACTGAGGCCTCAAGTTCAAGTCGCAACAAAATTATGTCCTCCGACTGCTTTTGGGGTGTTTTTGGGGTGTTGGGAAATGTGCTCCCGATCATCCCCGTAGAGCTAGTCAGACTTTAATCGGAAAGGGGCCGAGACAATTTGGACACCCATGGATCTCAAAAAAAAAAGAAAAAAGTAAAGCTCCCCAGCATCATTTGCTCCAAGAAGACTCTAAGCCAAGACTCAAGATCTTCCTTAACACAAGGCATACATAACATATAAATTACACTAATCTAAGTTATGAACTGACGAGAAGGAAAGGCACAAAAATATGGACTAACAAGAGCTCAAGATCTAGATCTCATGCAGTTATGATATTGATTACAATGTACACAAAACCAAAATCAACAGTATTGAAATAGTCCATTAAACCTGGCACTGAATTCCCTCCAACAAAGAAGTTCTTAAGAAACCAAAAGCATCATGGTCATAACTCTAGACAAGGTGCTTTATTAATGCATTTTAATATGTACAAACTACATTCATTTCATTTCAAGCATTGAGAGCAGGGAGTGTCAGAACTGACATTTGAACATTCCAAATTTACAAGTAGGAACATTTTTAGGAAAACTAAAAGAGCCACCTTGAACATCTCATGGAAATCATCTAAAGACAAATACACCCACCATGTCTGACGCGCAGAATTCCTGCTTAATTTGTTACATTATATGAGATATCAAACGAAAAATCATGAACTACGAATTTAGCCTCGATTAAGGGTATTGGAATGTCGCTATGGTATCAAAGAATCTGAGAGGACAATAGTTGTCTTAGGTGAAGCAAATGTTCGTCAGTAGAAATATTGAGAGAAAGGCGGAGGTTCGTCAACAAAGACTCCTGATCCCAACTTAAAGGTCCAGTAGCATATAAAGCCTGCATAGTTTGTCTATAGGCACGCACCTCTAATTCATGGACACTATAATCTAATTCACAGCTAGGACTGGGGGGCAAATGTTTGCTCTCAGAGGTAGTTGGCGAAAACGACTCTGCGTCATCGGAATAACTACAAGAAACATCCGTACATGATTCCCACGAACTTTGGACCACACAATCTAGGAAGTTACTATCACTACAACTAGCAACAGAGCACTCGTTACTCACTTCAGTTACCTGAACATCCATGGCAAAAGGGTCCGAAGGATGATTGTTTAATCTTTCGATTTGAACATCCATTTCAGAAGATCTAATTATGCAGCTCTTAGCCACATTTGCAATGTTGGAAGAAATGTTATCTACCTGTTTAAGAGAATTAATGAGCACTTGTTCGCGTCTTTCCACTTCAATGGTTTTTCTCCGCATCCCACCACCTATGTCCCCAACAACATCAACATATGATTGAAAATCACAATTACGATTTCTCTTCATGGTTTTCATGCGGGGAGAAAGCTTACCCAAGCCTTTATGCTTCCTTTTTAGGGAAATTCTCTTGAGTGGATGTTGCAGTTTGCCACTAGCCTTGTCACCAAAGTGCATAGAACATTCTGACTGGGTATGTCCATCATTGTTTCTTTTCTTATTACTCTTTTTATGAACAGCTGCCTGAAAGCAGACGTAAAAATAAGTTAGATTTGGAATTAATTACTAATTAGAGAAGCTCAATGATTCATAAACAATTTAGTCCAAGCAATCCGGTGTATAATATTATACACAATGTTGGCAAGTTACTTGAGAGTCAATTAAAACCAGTCCACCCACCTCAAACGTTCTCAATAAGTCTAGTCGATAATGGAATTAGGAACATAAGGTGTACTTAAAGTGGCTAAGGCCCTTCACACTAGAGCTGACACACGAAATGAGGAGTGTGCGTCAATGAAGCAAGATGTATAAATGAACATAAACTTCTTATCAGAAATAAAATTTCAGGAAAAGTGAATGATAACAATACTTAAATAAGAATGTAACTATACATAAGAATTAAAATGTACTATAAATGAATTATTGCATTCCGAGTTTTTGAGTTAGAAACATATGCTAAAATTACAAACGTCACTAAAAATGATTACTACATAACATAATTGGAGGAAGTGCAATCAGTAAGATGCCTCGCAAAAGAGTAAAGATCTAAGGCCAAGGGATTTTTTTTTCGAAGGGATGTTAATTATTACTACATTCCTGTGAGGTAATGGCATAAGACAATCAAAATGAGGCAATTAATAATATAACAATCATCAAGAAAAGAGCATTGGTACAAAATCACTATTTGATAAGTAATGTATGTAAGAAAAGTCTGTGCCGTGCTGTTCAAATGGAACTTGCAGTATCTAGAAGTAATTGACTACTTAAATATTAGAAGCTACTACTAGATCTTTATCACTACACTATTTCAGGGCACCAATGAATCATAACAACCAAGACTCCAAACTCCAAGATTCATGCTTAAGGCAAGACAAAAAGTATAAAATGATTGTAATTGGTCGATTCATCAGACCACCAAACAAATATCACTTGGAGAATTACAGCTGATATTCAAACAACAGACAGAAGTTCCTACATTATGTAAACAACAAAGAAAAAGAAAGAAAATAACTATGTTATTCACTAGAGGAAGAACTGACTAGATGCCCTTAAGGTATGCATAACAAGGCAGACATGCAGGTTTTTAGTGTAAAATCATCATTGATTCCACAAAATTATGAAAAGAAAAATAGAACTCAATGCATAAGTTAGCCATCTAGCAAGAATGATTTAACTAATGCTAGAAATCTGTCAGTTTATTAAAGCAGGAAGAGAACTATGCAATGAAAATTCACAAAAGAAATCTATAAAAGATAGTCGAGGGAAGATCATAAAGTTTTCACCTTTTTTACCACAATCCACTTTTTCTTCTGCCAAACTTGCTGAACTCTTAGACAGGATTCATGAAATTCTTTAAGCTGGATTCGCTCACACAGTCTGACCACAAATCGGTCATTCTTCAGCATATTTACAACCTTGCCAACTTTCCAGCAATGAAGATCAAACACCTCAACTGTATCACCTATCGTCCATTTATCTTTCTCCTTTGCTGGTGGAGGTTGAGGCCTAATATTTCTTTGAGATACCTTCTCCAAAACATGTTCTCCTTCAGCATTCAGAAATAACTGATATCTAATTGTATAATTATCTCCATTTGCTGAAACTATTTCCCCTGGAAGCCAAGAAAAGGACTGCCTTTTATTCCCTCTCAAAACTTCTACTTTTTCCCCTTCTTTGAATTTCATGACTCCGCAACTCTGCAAGCTTGTTTGTAATCGTAATATGGCTTGAACTTAGAATCTGATCCACCCAAAACAGACAATGAGAAAAAGTATTCAGGCAAGAAATTACATCTTTCAGAAAATCCAAACCTCCAAACCAACAACTTCCTTTTTTTCTTTTAGTTTTCTTTTTCTGTTTTTCGATAAGAAACAAGGCGCCCAAAGATATAAACCGGTAACTTAGCGTTCAGAACAATTAATACTCCAAAAAAAAAAAAAATTCCTATCCATAAATAGCAGCAGAGAATTCTAAAAAGCCTTAATGCAAAGGCATTTATTAGAAAAGTAAAATTCAATGCTAACGCAGTTGCATATATGAACTATATATTAGGTTACTTTCAAAGGATTCAATCTATTATCTATCCACAGACTATAATCAGATCACCATCAAATAGAAATAGTCTGAAAAACTAATCCAATTGACCGAATTGATGCAACCAACTAAAAACTCGTACTAAACTAGGCCCCAAAACCAGCAATATGTAAAAACAAATTTAAAAAGACCCTTTTCAACAGATCAAAGCTTTTCCTGAGAAAGCAAATCCAAGCAGATAACAAAACCGTAAAATAGCAGAAAACAAGAAACATGTTCAAAACCAAACTTGGAGAAAGCCCATAATTGCTTTACTCCAGAACACTAGCAATGTTTACAGCAAAAACCAGAACATGAACAATAATAACAAAAAGGAAAGCAAAAAAGGGTCCCTCAACCATTAAACTGAAAACCAGAACATACCCACCAACCATTCTCATCAAAACATTCTGTCTACCCAAAGGCCTCAACAAACATGAAATTAACCCAAATTAAAGACACGCATAAATGGATTTGGATTAAGAAGGAAAGATATTGTGGATAATCACAAAATTGTATGAATTTCACAGTAAGAATTACAGATTTTGAGACTCTTTTGAGTGGTTAATCAATAGAATCTATTAAGAACAAAAGATCAACAAAATAAGAGGAGTGACCTTAGATATGGATCGAGAGAGTGTTGAAAATGTGTTTTGGTTGATGTGTTCACGACCACATTTTCAAGGGGAACGGCGTTTATTCTCTTGAAGAGGTGTACAAGAGCTTAATCAGGCTTTTTGTTTGTTTTGGAATTGGGATTATGGGCAATGGATAATAATTTTCCAACCAGCTTTTGACACTACAAGTGCCGCGCGCACGCATCTCGAGGTGGACTGCATTATGTTTATCTAGTCGGTGTTTGTTTGGTGGTGTCAAAAGTGGCTTCGAATATTTTGATACGGCCAATGCGGCATGTATGCAGAGGTATATCAAACGATGCTTAACCAGTCATTGTCGATTTGGTGGTGTCAAAAGTGGGTTAGAATTGCAAGATCAATGGGCGATATACCTAGAGTTGTGAAGTTGCAATGTAGGCAAATATTGTACATCTATCTCCGTAACATCAAAGGGAGGGATTGCCATAAAATGGGGTCCCAACAAAATTAGGTCTGGGCAATTCTTCGTATAAGGAGAATTGTGAAGTTTGTCAATATCCAATTCGGTTTAAAATTCGGAGAAGTCAATCTTGTCTAGACCCGTCTTATACTCTAAAATCGAATTGCCCAATTATCCAGATATGTCAAGATTTCTAAAAATTTAAGATTCATTTATTAATTTATATTATAATATTCATGTTTGTTGAGATGTGTGGATGGATATATAGTCTCACATCGATAAAGTATGACTTTGTAATGAACAATATAAGTGTAGATCTTTTCCTATATAGCATTAATACTTGCATAAAAACAAATATACAATAGTATTTTTTTTAATGAATGGAGGCGATTCTCATTTTATTAATTTTGTTTTGTATAGAAAATAAACAACTTTTGCACCTACCAAGCTTTGAACCCATGACCTCTTACTTACAAATCTCATATCAAACTATTGGGCCACCCAATTGGTTAGTTACATTAGTAATTTTTTTGGTAGATATAGTAATTAAAATGTGTAAGTATTTTTGTTGTTGTTGTCGTGGTCATTGTTGTTGTTTTGTGAATTTGTACAATGTAAGGTAGTGTTTTTTTCAAAAGAGTCGGGCAATGTGCACCCCGCACAATGATCAGGGCACCCAGCATAAATTTTGTAAGAATTGGATTCGGAAAGAAATGTCAAAAATGCCCTCTCAAACCCAACAATTCACTCACGATCTAAATTACTCCTTCCCACGCACTCCACCTTCATACAAGCACCAAATTTATGTCAAGTACAATCAATCCCTTGTCGTCTGATGTGATTGTTTCTCGATTAAAGGAGCTTCTGGACATTGTAAGCATGTTGTTTCTAGTTTTTGGTGGTTGTATGAATTCGTTGAATCTTTTTAGAAGAGAAAATAAAGTGGGTTTTGTATTATAGGGTTTGTTAGATTCGGCGTGTTTATATTACGGTTAACATGTAATGGGTGAAGAGAAAGAGTGGGAGATGGACATAAAAGAAGGTATGGTTTGTTTTATCCATTTTTATGTATCTTTTTGCATTTTTGAAAATGTAATGGAGACGCGAAGTGCTCGATCACATAGGATCGAGACAATATATATGATCTCGATTGTTTGTAGCCGACACTCTAGAATTAGTTTCGAACTAATACAGCCGAAACCATGTACTTACTATGTGTCGATAGTTACGGTAGGGTAGGTACCGAGACTTGATGCATAGTCTCTGACTTGTGTAACCGAGACTTATTGATATTGGACCGAGACAGTATGTTTTAACTGTTTTTTCAGTTTTCTCATTATCAAATCTTACGATACACATAACTTGTTGCAGGAAAAGCCTTCCATATCATCAACATATTTTTTTTGAAGACTACACAAGTGTTTTTAATCATGAAGAACCATTTAGATGTAAGAAGGAGGCTATTGAGTGTGTTCAAAACTTTGGGCGAGAGGCTTTTGAGTGGGTTCAAAACTTGGGACGGGAAAGAAAATTTGTGTTGGTTACGAAGAAGTCAGATGCTGGAGGGATTAGCCGTAAGGGTAGGGTGAAGCTTGTTTGTGAGAGGTCTGGTACATATAAGGGTATTTCTCAAAGAACAGGGATATTCAAAGCGGCGAAACTTGAGAAAAAACCACCAAAGTTGAACATAGGAGAGGAAGATGAGGATAAGACAAGGCCTCACAATGGCACCAAGAAATGCGAGTGCCCTTTTATTATTTGCGTCAAGGAAGATTCACTCTCTATGGTATTTGAATGTGCTATATGGGAGTCATAACCATGAGACCGCGAAGTACTTAGAAGGGCACTCATATGCCGGTCGGTTGACTCCGGATGAGAATATTGTAGTTGGCTAAATGACTAAAGGGAATGTGATGCCAAGACAGATTCTCAACACATTGAGGCAAAAGGATAAAAACAATGCTTCCACTCTTCATACGATTTACAATGCACGACAAAGACAACGAGACCGAGAAGTCAGTGGGAGAATGCAAAAGCAACAACTGTTGCATTTATTGGAGCAAAATAACTATTTATCGTGGCATAAGAAGGATAATAATATGAATGTCATAACCGACATATTTTGGGCGCATCCTGACTCTATTAATTTGGTGTGGTGTTTCCCTTTGGCGCTTATTATGGGCTGCACATACAAGACCAATAGGTATCACATGCCACTATTGGAGATTATTGGGGTTACTTCAACTGAGGTCACTTTCTCGGTTGGGTTTGCTTTCATGTCATCAGAGATGAAGGACAACTACTTATGGAATTTGGAGATTGTGAAGCAAATATTGGAGGGTTGGTCTTCACTGAGTGTTTTTGTCACTGATAGAGAGTTGGGGCTTATCACTACAATCCAACAAGTATTTCCCCAATCGTCTCACCTATTTAGCACGTAGCACATAAACCAAAATGTCTTGACCACCACCAAGAAAATGTTTGCAAGAAATGAAGACTTCACTATTTTTAATGATAAGTGGACGACATTAGTGTATGCGAAGTCTGAGGCATCGTTTAACCGTAGGTATAGTGACATAAGACATGATTATGGTGATGTGAAAGGGTTGGTCAAGTACTTGAAGAAGACTTGGGTTGGGGAGTTCAAGAAAAGATTTGCTTCCGCTTGGACGGATAAGATTATGCACTCGGAGGAGACAACGACGCAAAGAGTTGAGTCTGCGCATTCAACTCTCAAGAAATGTGTTGGGTATTGTCAAGCAAACTTTGAAGCGTTATGGGATGTCATTGATGGCATGATAGACAACCAACACAATAAAATAAAGGCATTGTTTGAGTGGAGTTTGAATGTGGTGCAATACTGCTTCATGGGCGCTTTGTATCATTATTTGCGGGGTTATATATCCCAAGCAGCACTCAAGTTGATTTGCGAAAAGTTAGAGCGTGCAGAGGATGTCGGGACCGACCAATTTCTTTGTGGTTGTGACATACGCTCTACACATTGTCTTTTTTTTCACATGAGCTTAATGTACATATTTTGGCTGGTTCACCTATACCACTTGAGGACGTACACAGTCATTGACAGAAGCTGAGTTTGATACATGAGCAGTCTATGGGTCGGGTTGACTATAACTTCAATGACGAAATCCAGAGAGTCATTGATAAGTTTGGAAGTTGCGTTGATGAAGATGCCTATGTGAGGATCATTCAATAATTGACAGAGATTAGTAATCTTTCATTCACATCGGTGATTTCACCTTCTGCTAAGGTGAAGAAGAAAGGGAGACCGAACATCAAAAAAGGAGTAAAAAATCACTGAAGAGAAAGCCCAATGAAGACGATACATCTACGCCAAGATTTCCTAGTGGTTTTGAATATGTGCCCGGTCACGAGGAGTTTTCGTGTTCGTGAAAGAAGCAAAGGCCATATGTTGCTAAAATATACTGAACCCATGGAGCTTCAATGGGTCTGTTTAAGGTTGGGTGTTCATCTCTAGCATTTAATCGGATTGGGTTCCATATATTAAGAGTACCTTCGATGTGGCTAGCAATGGTCATTGTGGCTTCTGGTGTATAACCGCTGGCCTCTGTCTACCCGATAGACATGATTGGAGGACAATTAAAGAAAGCCTTCTCCGTGAATTGGATGAAAAATAAGTTCTATGGGGTGAAGTTATAAGAGACGGCTATGGAACCATAAGGAATTGCGTGGATTACAATGACGTTGAGGAGGTTGGATGGGAAAAATGAATGACTCTTCCCGATATGGGTCTTTTAATTGCAACCATTTTTAATATCATGTTAGCGAACGTTTCAAGTGGCAATTACTTGACCTACCTTCCTTTGTGTAGCTCACCGCCTTCAAACTTTAGGGAGAGGGTTATCATTAGTGTTAAAAATGTCAACAACATTCATTGAGTTAGGGTAAGTATCATATAATTTCACTTAATTAGTATTTCTTATTATTTTTTTCCTTAAAAGTTCCTAACGATAACAACTTACTCTCTACGTGATTTTGCAATTGATAGGTAAAGTCCAAACATGATGCACATATTTCTCTCATTTTTCCATTATGGAACACCTTTGTGGAGAGTGATGCTAAGGGATGGGGTATGAGATCCCGCGTCCAAGATCGCACTCTTGTCATGCATTCTCAGCAAGGCACGACTGATGTAATAGACTTAGGTGAACCTTAGCTTTTGTAACAAATTTGATAGAATATTTTGGAATGACTTGTATACTTGTGCATTTTGAAAAACACTACAAAGTATTACATGTTATACTTGTTCAATTTGGAACATTTTATTTTGTATACATGTTCATTTTGTATCTATCCATATTGGTTTTTGAAACCCACAGTACATTGTGTTACGTATGGCATTACTTGTGTTAAAGTTTTGCACCTTGGATTACGCTATTTTTCGGAAAAATCATTGTTTCGGTCAAGCAGGTCTGACACTGTTCACTCGTGTCGGACATGCTTAACCGAGTGTCAGCCCTCTCGTCATTAAGACGACTGACCGAAGTAGATTACCTTAATCTTCTGATAATCTAGTCAGCCTAATCCGTTCTTTCAACTTTAATTTCAAAGAAATAATTATTTCAATCATTTGCAAGGCTCCAAAACTAAATTTATATTCTCAATGAAACTCACTTCATGATTTGTTCAATTGGAGCAAATTGGGAAATCATGTTTGTATTTAACAAAAATCTTGACAGCACCTCCCCTAAAAATGGTCTGTCGAAAAACTCACCTAATAGATAGCTGAATTGTGGAGAGGCCTAAAATGACTCATAACTCTCCGCAGTTCACAATATGTATCAAATTCAAATTAATAAACTAACTTAGAGTCTCTGATAACTTAATTCAACTTTACAATCCCACATAGACCTAAATTAAATATAAACCTTCTCAACTTATTTAAATTTTCTAACTTATGAGACTCTCATAACTATTCAATGAAACTTCACGTCCTACACTCACCCCAAGAATCCCAAAACAATAAATATAAACAATTTAAAACAAGAATTTATTTTAATTTGTGAAAACAATCACCACAATCTTCTAGTCTTTTCCACTCTTCCCTTATCGTCACATAGAATCTGACACCATCAAAAACAACTCGAAGATGTCAGGTAAATAAATTTCTACATTGATCTGTACTCCTGAATTGTTAGTCTGATACATGGAGACATGTAATTGTATTTCTAAATAAACAATAAGACATATGCGTCAACATGACATGCAATCCACTCTATCGTCGTCTCCTAACTATAATCAGACGTCGACTTCCAAAAATAGTACATAGAAAATATTAAAATATCATGAAATGCAGAGATAACTTGTCGGCGTTAGGCTTCGCTAGTCTCATTAGACGGTGTAGAGGCATGATTGAAATCAAGTTTCACGCAAACCAGACTCTGAAACAAGCTTATCCCCCTCACTTACTCTATGTATGCATAACCAATAATGATAAAATGCAATGCATACTATGTTACAATTACATGTACATAAATATTCAATGAAGGTTTACTTACAACCAACCACTTTTGACTTATTTTTGAGGTACGCGGAGCGTCGGATCACCTTGAAGATGATTCTAATAGCTTCCCTGCATACCCAATTATATTATGAGTCAAACTTTAAGTTATACCAAATCACAAAACCCAATGAAAACTGTGGCCAAAGTACGTTTGAGAACAGTTTCCAAAAACATTAATTTACATAACCGTTTCAATTGGCTTTCAACCGGTTAACTTGGGGTAACCGTTTAACCTTGAAAACCTCAATATTTGTCATGATGACCTAAAAGGAACTTGTATTGCACATCTCATACTTTCTATAGACTCTAAAAACACTCAAATTAGATAACCGACGGAAAAGTTATGAATTTTCCAATATGGCCTGTCAAGTACGCAAACTTTATTTTATTTGAACTGAAAAAGTCTCCAAATCAATATTTTTCGCAATTAAATTTTTAAAACTCGACAACAAACATCACAAAACCACTCGATTCCAACATCAAAATATTCCCACAACCTGTGGAGTCAAATTGGATCTAAACCAATAATCCATTCATATTGAAACTCAATTTAAATCAATATCAACTATAAAAACATTTCCAAAATAGTTATCAACTGAATCACATCAATTCAATTCATCAAAACCCTAACCCACGTCAGTGGGATTTATTCCAAATCTGCGCGCATCAACCCAATACATCAATTTTCAACAATTCCTATCAATATCTATTAATACCTCACGAAACAAATCGAAAAATAACAAGAATTCAAATTGAATTGTGGAAAATGCCCAGCATTGAGTATTTACTGAATTGCGGGCCGAATACCTTGTTTTCACCGTGGAAACTTAGCTCGAATTGACCGTTTCGCGATGCTCTACGATTTTGCAGAAAGAAACCGACCGAAAATCAGACGTCGAGAGATCGAGGAGCAAAAACCCGAGTGATAGGGTTTAGGGATCGATGTAGCTTTGTTTTCTGTTTGAAATGAAATCAAATGTTTCGTTTGATTTCCTTTTTTATGTTTATTTATATATAAAACCTCAGCTGCTTGTCAGTAGCTTAATTTTTTTTTATTTCCCAAAATTCCTATTTTGACGTATTTTGACTTCCGGCACTCGTTTTCAATTTGGTTTTTCACCAAATTGAACCAAACTCTTGAAAAAATAGTCCATCTTTATAAAATTTCCATAACATTGGTTTTAGTCACACCAAAACCTCAAAAATTTTAACTTTGTCTATGACATACTAAACCCTTATGGACCAATTCTCTTGTCATACTAAACCAAACTTGCACCAATTTAGACTCAATCTCAACCTCGACCACCGCCAACTGATACGAGACTCGAGACAAGGTCTTGCACGAACTTCATTCTCATTTTATATTCCCACTTATCCGACTTGCACAAAAATCAAGGCAAAATCTTCACGTGGGGATTAACACTTGATTCATTAGTTTTCAAGCTACTAATAATTTATTTTCATTGTGCCCTTCAGACATGCACTTGCAACCCCGATTATGAAAAATTAAGGATACACCTCAACACACCCCATGTGGCAGCCCCAAATCCCAAGGTCGCCAGGGAGTCGTGGCCCCGCAGTCTTGTCAGATCATTGACCCACAGGGTCCCACGCACCACTAACGTCCTTTACTACCTCACGACTCCTCGATATACATGTTAACTCATTTGGTTAATCAGTTTAGTTAGATAATTGAAGCACTTTTAGCATTAAAACAACGGAAGTCTTAAATTTAAAGTAAGTAAAACAATTAAATTCATCATCATATAAAGTATCATTTATAAGAGCAAGTCCTACTATGAAAAACCCGAGAAAATACTTTGTATATAGGCGACAATACTAATAAGCAATAATATATACAAGTACATTGTCTATCCAGTCTCCCAAGTAAAGCAAACTATCAAAATAACACATACTAGTAGGTCCTCAACCGTGGGCAATCAAATGAAGTCGCAAGAATCCCCTTGCCCATACTAGTACTGGATCTGCACTTAACCATCACAAAAATCCAGATGGAGAGTACAGTCAGTAATATTGCAAACAAAGTACCCCGAGCATTTATAAGAAAGTAAATAGATATCAATAATCATGTTAAATTATCATGCGGAAACTAAACATGCAATTGTGCTACGATCGTCACATGAATAAATAACGCGAGAGAAACAAAGTGTGTACTTGTCCCGGTCAGACTAAAATGTACTTCGGACCCCAGGATCCTTTCGGTAGGTGCCCCCACTTCCTTTCACCTGGTTCCTCGCGGTGCGTTTCCGACACGTGCACCCTTAATGCAACTCGAGTTGCAATTCACCGAGTGCATGATCACACGTGCTACAGCCTAGTGTGCCATAAGTACACTACGAATATAAGGTGGGAGTAACTCAACCACCAACCCAAACGTATCACGGAATATAGTACAATAACAAGGAATAGGAAATCAACAATGGAAAAGTAAACCCTCAGTGACTTTTAAATGGATTCTTATGTACCTCAAGATGCACTCTGAAATCTCGCTAACATCTTGAGATACGCGCTCGACTCCCGACTATAGTCTCTTAAGTTCCTGGTGTCCATTTAAACCATGTTAACTTGTTTAGAGTCAAACTAAGTGAATTTATAGTGTGGCAAAAAATATTGAAATTTTATTCCAAAAAGTTTGATTTTTGCCACACTTTTCGAGTTATACCGGGGTGTTAAACGTCCGAAAAAGAAACTCTCGAATACTATTTTTCTTATTTTTTTCTGTAATTTATTTTATTTAAAAATATTTTTAAATTAATTTTTTAATAATATATTATTTAAATTAATGGGTAGGTCCTTAGATCGGGCTTGATCCGGTCCAATCGAGTCGGCCTGACCCAGTCCCGGCCCAACCGAGTCGGGCCCTCCCTCCCCGTTTTCTTCCTTCTTCAACAACAGAAAGTTGTCTCTGTTTTTGTTTTTGTTTTTGTTTTTCAACAAATCAAACAACAAAAATACTTCAACAACTAAAACAACATCAACACAACTACATAATCAACAATGCAACGCCATTAATACCTAATTTCTCCAACATTCAACCACAATCAACTATCACCACTAAAACCTCATTGAAGCTTCATTTTAATGGAAAATTGAAGGAAAGTAGAGATGCTCACCTTGATCACTTGTTTGCTCGATCAAATCACTTCCAAAGACTCCAAGGATGTCATAAAATCTCCCACTCTCAATCAACTAACTCCCCCAAGAATTTTTACTATTTTATGTGTTGAAGAGAGGGAAAGAGAGGAAACGTGAGAGTGAATGAGAATGAGTGGTGAACCTCATTTTGTGGTGTTAGGTGTATAGGTGGCATGTTCCCATTTGCTCCTCATTAGACACAAACTTTTAGTCTCGTTCAATTAACTTCGGTCACCTGGTGTCCCGCACCTCGGCACGCATAACGAGGCGTGCAATAGTCGCCAATCTCGATCAATTGGCCTAGACTGTATTTATCATTAATATTTGTCACATTTAATTTATTTTCCCGACCTAGTGTACCCATATTTCGCTCGCTCAGTACTCGTATTGACACGTTTTTTGAGGCGAATGCTCGTTACACTATCTCGCTCGATTCAATGATATAAATACATATATGCGATACTAGGTAAGATAATTTTATATACGCCATCACAAATAGGCAAACATTACGGAAAATCACTATTTACCTAGTCAGACGTGCCCTGATCTATTTGCGGCATCTACGCGGATCTGAGGTGATGTCCGAATATGAAAATAATCAATAATAACGGCGAAATTTAAAATTGGGCCGTTACACCCCAACTTCATGAAAAAATAACATATATTACATCTACTAGGCATGCAACACAAAAAAATAATATTTAAACTTGTGATCTCTTGTCCGTAATACGTGGGTCCCACCTTGGATATTTAAATCGCAAATTAAATCCAAAAATACTTAATTAGCATCCTAATCAAGTTTACGAAATTTTCAAATGTCACAATCTTCCTAACTAATTAAAGATTTCGTCATCGAAATTTAAACTTACAGTTACTGAACCAAAAGAGATATGAGAAAATGATCTTTTATATATAACTCTTTAAATCTAAAACTGTAAAACTATATCCAAGGTGAATTGTTAAGTGGACCCAATCACTTTCGTTGTATTCAATAATTCGGTGGTAAAGATCATAATCATTTCAACTTTTCATTTCTAACCTCTTAGTTTAATGAAAAGTTATCTCAATTACTTTGCAAATCTTGACAATTTGTGAATTTCTGACGAGTTAGACAATCAACTTTATGAAATATCTAATAGCATTTACTTCATATTTCTTGCATTGAATCTCATTCAAGCATCAATACATACTAAACCTAACTTATCTTGTTTTTCATAACACAATTCTCATTCTAATCTGAATACTATTCCACAAACCGTGGATAATTCTTTCCATATCCACCTAAACTCTGGTACACTAGTTTAATTTTCATCACTAATCATCTTTTTTATTTGAATTATCGGACTATCAATTCTTAGACTATCATCAGTCTAAATATAAGTGATATAAATAATATTTGAGTATGACATTAGATACATAGTAGAGTTGTGTGTCTATCTGATCCATCATCATTTTCAGCGTTTCTCAATAGAAACCTGGAATTACACAAGTCATCCCATGAATATAGATATCTAATTATATTTATTATCCCATGACAAGAGATCTCAAATTACAATGTGATCAAAAAATGAAACCTGACACATCATGCAACTCTAACTCATTCTCTAAATGTCCACTCACAATATCATTTATTTTGTGGACTAAAAAGCAATTATCAATTCTAACTCGTCTGCCAATTAACTTATCTTTTCCTTTGACTATTTAGAAAATCAATGAATTTTCTAACTACATCAAATCATTTTCTATTCATGAGTTCACTAAGAACTTCATTCCTTCACTTAACTGCCAAGTTTTTTAGATCTATCATAATCTCATGTCTTAATCACTTACTATTCACCAACTTCTCTCATGACCTGAATAAAGACAATTATCCTTAACTTGAGTGGACATGCGTTTTAAAATAGAGATATCAACATATTCGATGATTATACTCTTATAGTATAACTTTTAACTTATATCTCATACAAGTTATAAATATGATATTTCTCTCTTTGCCTCTACTCAATACAGTGGAAGAATACTCAATTTTTTAAACATATCAAGTCAGATATACTGTCATCTATTCAATATTCTACAAATCACTAGGAATAATATTGACTAACTGAGCTGTAAGTTGTACGTTTTGTTTCATTTCATTTGTAACTTCGCCGTTATTTCTTGTATCTTACATCAACTCCAACTTAAGATAACATAGTGCTTAAAAATTCATCACTGCTTAATCGGGTGGTGTAGCACTAAAATTGAACCAATGTACAACATATTCATTGATATTAGTTGTAAATTACTTTGGTTCAAAACTTTCAACTTTTGGAGTTTGAATCTTAGTAAGATCCTTATGAAAATATATCGTGTTCCATCAAACTTATAGTTTGACATCCTAATTGGATCGGGACTCGTTGACCTGAAATTTCACTTTTTCATGCTTATGTGAGAATATCTTGACCATTTAGTTATCTATACTAAAGCTTCCAATTGACTTCAACGAAACTTCATACAATTTTTTATTTTGAGTGTCCCCAATTCATTTGATTATTCAAAGACAAGTGAATGCGTCACACTAGTCTTCTACGCTGTGAATGAATCGTAATTATAAAACAGAGTTACTCAGACTTTTGGTCATGTACAACTACTCCAGTGTGGGCCTTGACTAAAGGAGTCCGTTCGTGTCACTTCCATCAGTCATAAGTCATCTATATGTCTCGTTTTATTTTATACACAGAGTCTATTTCGCTCAGTTTTTGTCAATCTTAGCTATTCTCACATTGAACTCAATCTTAGTCCCTTTATAAACAAACCACGAATTTCACTCAACAACCATGCCACTTAGAGTTCCTTAATCTTGACTTAGAAATACAATTTATATCTCTTCTATTTTTAAAAACTTAGCTAAAGATAATACGGCTCCTTACGATCATTCAATCAACTAAAGTCTTCCTTGGCTAACCTTTATTCAAAATAGAGAGATTTTGCGACTCAAACAGTTAAATTGTTTGTTATTGCCTTACATTATTTTCATTAGTCTCAAATTTTCCCGATTTTTCTTTTTTCTCAAAAAGAAATTCATTATTTTTCAAGAGACTTTGTAAGACATCATAATATCTTACTGATCATCAATTCACTTTTTAATGAATTCACTTGTCCGTTGTTGTTCAACTGAAGAGATGAAAGAATTTGAATTTCCAAGTTCTAATTAACTTAATAATTAATCAAACTCTTAAAGGAAACTGTTTTAATCCTTTAATTCATATAAATGGAAATTCTTGCAATTTAGGAGCTCATACTGACATCCTATACAAATCACTTACTGATTCTCAATCAGTACATTTATCTCTTCCTTAATTATTTTTTAAGTTGTAGTCATAAACGTCATAACTTAATGTCGTTAGAAATGATTATTGGGTACTTTGAATCTCAAAACACAACTACTTGTGTTAATATTTAATAGCCAATCTAAGCTATTATTAAACTACTTCCTTAATACATTAACTTCTTACATGTTGATCTTATCACTACACTTTTTCATTTTTAAGTTAGAAATTTTTTGTTAATCTTTATTTCATAACAACACCTAATCTGGTGTTAACAAAAATGATTTCTAACTCGTGTTTTCCATTTGCTTTATCAGTTCTTTATTCGACTGATAGAACCATTATATTCAACGTTGCTTATGAATAAGTAACTCGAGTAATAAACAATCAAGATTTTCAGTACTTTTAGAAGTCGGTTGATTGTTTTAAACCATGGTTCTATTTCAATTTCTTACTTTTTATTTCGGAAAGGAGACAATAACTTAACTTAAAGTATTTTATTTGCGTAGAAACTGACTTAGACAATTTGACTGATCTAATCACAATCCCAATGTGATTTTCCAGTCAAATTCAGTTATCTAATCAATTTCTATTTTTGAAACCACGTGTCTCCATTTTCCTTATTGAAACTATTTTAACATTTTCTTGTGCATTTTATAATTGTAATAGTTCGAAACTTTCGATTTTTAAGAAATCCATGTTCAGTACTTACATACCTTAATCATTTGGACTTTCTTTCCAACAAATTTTCCATTGGTTTTATAACTGATACTTTCATCAGTTATATTAGTACGAAACTACTCACAATATCCTTGTCAATTCGGACTTCACAAGTCCATTTCACATCCAATCACGCTTAGTTTTATTTCATAAGTCTATTCTCTCTTTTAATTATCTAATTTTAATCTTACTCGTCGTATCTTACGAGTTAAGTATCAAACGGACAAGGAGAATTCCTATCGCATATCTAGCGATAACACATACATACAACACAAACATAACACAATAATTCATTATTCCCAACTCACAATCATTTCCCAACTAATCACGCTCAATCGCCCTCTAGTTCCCAACCAAAGTCTATCCTCAATTGAGCCAAACCTAGGCTCTGATACCAAGTTTGTCAGCCCCCTCGTCATTAAGACGACTAACCGGCCTAGATTACCTTAATCCTTTTATAATCTAGTAAGCCTAATCTGTTCTTTCAACTTTAATCTCAAAGTAATAATTATTTTAAGCATTTGTTAGGCTCCAAAATTAAATTTATATCCTCAATGAAACTCAATTCATGATTTGTTCAATAATAGTAAATTAGGAAATCATGTTCGTATTTAACAAAAATTACGGCAGGACCTTGACGCGTGTTGAATGCGTCAAAATATATAATCCCGATGAGATTACCAATGACCACAAGAACTGCAGTAGTGGCAAGCACGGGGTCGAACCACGCAGACCAAGTTTCTTACCTATGCTACGAAACTAAAAATAACTCGGGGTGTCCACAGGAATAATATCTAAATTAACTAGAACTAGACTAAAAATAGCAAGTAAATGTATCAATCAAAGGGGAAACAATCCATTGGTATCACAAATCTCCTCAATTCGGCATAATTTTACATACGGTCCTCAATCTAATCAACGCATGCAATCCATAGTAAATTAGTGTAGCTATAGACCTGGTAACGTACGCGGGTCCTCGCACTTCCCTATCTCGATGGTCAAGGTACGACAATGACCACTTTCCTAGTCAAACACATAACCCTATATTCAAGCGAATTGGGTTTAATGTGTTGACCGCAATGGGCTTTGTGAAGGCACTACACCTAGACAACTGGATCGCTAGTGTGTTCAGTTTAACCTAGATCCCTATGGTATTCAGCCGGTCCCAAAAGGGTCTAATCAATTGGTATGGTCGAATGCCACTAATGTGGTCTTATTGCACAAGTACGGGTGCGTACAATCTACTGGCATGTAAATCAATATTCAAACAAGTGTTTAATCTCAATAATTCAACCAATATCAAAGGGAATAAAATATTATGAAAAACAAATTAAATAAATAAATAAATAGATCTCACATATGTTTTTATGCCAAAATGGGTGATTTGATCCACCTCTGGTTCAGATTGATGAGTTTAGCCGGTCATCGTCGTCAAGAACTCCGTAAAAATCCCAAAAACAAAGTGTAAAACAATGGTTTGTGGAAAAGAAAATGAGAAAAAGACACTAGCTGCCGCACAAAAGAAAAGCAAAACAATGTATATCGATCCCCTGCCAAAAACCCCTAATTAAAACTGCCAAAATCGAGTTTGTTTTGTGACACGTGCACCGAGGACTATCAAATGGTTGTTAGGAGGATGTTTCCAGGTCTCTGCCACGTGTCAGCGTACGATTGATTGGGCTTGCTGGCATGGATGACGTGGCGCTTCTGGATTGGAGGAGAACTCTTTGTGATGACGCCTGGCGTCAGAGGAAGACCTCCACGTGTCGTGTGCGCATTGGTGGGACGACTTCCATTGTGCGGCTTTGCGAGAGACACGCGTCGCCGCCGACGCGAGGAAGAGGGCGGGTGAATGGGCATGTGACACGTGGCGTTGGTGGCGGGTGAGGCGGCTTTCTTTGGTGTCTGCTCACCAATAGGGGCGGGATACGTGGAGTGCAGTAGGAACCAACCAATGATCGAGTGACACGTGTCACGAGAGTAGGAAACCGCCCAAAAGTGCGCGTATGTCGAGGTGTATCTCTCGGTGTCTGATCACTGTGTATGAGTACTCCATTTCGCGCAGTTTTTCACCACAAACTCAACCGCGCACTCCAAAAATCATGAAAATGAAAAATAAAGATAATTAGGCCCATATTTCGAAGATTCAATACTAGAAATACATAAATAAACTATATATAATATGCATAAATAATGACCTATCAAATACCCCCAAACTTAGGACTTTGCATGTCCCGAGCAGAGGTGTAAATGACACACATAAAAACAAACTGGACTCCTAATATAACTATAAACTGACTCAATTATACTCGATTCAAAAATTCATGGAGTTCCTTTGGTTTACATAGTCGCCAAGATAACAAACCACTCAGGAAATTTCGGAGTTATGATATGTCAAGAACCACAACCCAAACACAATTAAGACACATTTTCAAGACAAAGATATAGTCAAGACAAACGCCATCAACTACTTGCAGGTTTTCTTGGTCTATACATTCAAGCACGCAAGTTCACAATTTCCATGAAAATAGCGCATCAACGCATCAAAAATACCATACACAAGAAATGCAACCACATTCTCCACTACTGTAGACTTAGCACCAATGGGAATCAATAGGACTTCAATAAGTTGTAACAAGGCTGGGGAAGGGTACCAAGGAAGTGGTGTAAAGGGTATGCGAAATGTTGAAAAACTAGAACTTAGATTATAGAATGATTACCCGAGGACATGAATGTGACTAAACTGCACTAAAATTCATTTTTCATTCAAAATGTGCAATCCTCACCTTTTTCCAACCACCCGCCTCCCTGCTCCATTTCCTGTGGATGCCGTTTTAGGTGGGACTCTCTAATCATGAATTTCCCCTTAATTTGGGCAAGTAAACAATTTTTCCTCTGTTTTTTTTTCTCCTCATGTCTCTTTCTAAGGATATCAAATTTAAGTCTAGTTTCCAACTAGGTATAATATATAATGCTAATGGCTGAGGGTTTAATGATAGGTAATCAAAAAAATCAGGTTTAATTCGGCTCAAATGGGCTAACTAGTGGTAAGATAAAATGTAGATCAAAGGTTAAGGGTTTAAATTCAAAAATGGCCTAAATCATTTCCCCAAAAGTGTTCCAGTCATAAGAATTTAGCCTTGAGTGAGTTACATCCTCGTTCTAGTACCCTAGAAATCAGACTTGCACAATTATGACCGTCTGCGCCCTTTGGTATCTAGCACAGGCTCAACCAACATACTAAGTCTCTAATCATGAAATCATAAGAATGTTGGGCTACGGGCTCGAGTGAGTGTTTCGCCTAATTTCTCCTGAGTCTCAAGTCAGCAGGGCAACCATAGGGTACTCATCCACAACCAAAGGCATGAAACAAAATATCGGGCGACTCTAAACGAAATAAAAATGAAAACTGCATTAAAAACATGCATGAAAATGTATCAACTCCTAATAAAATGAGAAAGTGAAATATGGAGGGCAAAGAAATGGAAGAAATGAGTGAATAAGAGATACAAAACACCACCAATACCGTCCGACAACCGCATATAATTGAAAAAATTTAAACGATCTCACCTGCGGTCATTTGCATAGAGACCCATCCTACTCAGTCCACAAATCCTAAAGTACCCTAAACTTATTTCGAATCTTGTCCTCAAGGTTCAAAACAGGTTAGGAGGCGCACATGAACACATACACGATGGTGAAAGAACATGATAGATATAGAGGCAAGGAAATGATACAAGATCATGCAGAAGACTGACACTAACCCTAAATCTACGGACGAAAAAAAGATGGGTGACCTTACCAGATCGCAGATGTGACTAATCGTAGTTACAGAACATGTGAGGAGCCGCAGGAGCAATATCAGGCTCTCAAAATCCAGTGTGCTACGCAGAGGTCACACACCTATAAAAAGTCACAAGGAGATAATAGTAAGAATACCACAAAAAATAGTAAAATAAAAATAAAAAAGAAAAGGGATAGAAGCTTGGGGTGCCTCCCAAGAGCGCCTTTTTTTTAACGTCGTTGGCTCGACTCAGTCTGACTCTTTCTCAGTCAAAGTACTCTACAACTGCTAGAGTCTCGCTCTCGATCTCATGCTGTGGGAAATTTTCATAGAACGGCTTCAGTCGGTGCCCATTCACTTTGAAAACTTTCCCTGTATCTATGCTCCTAATCTCAATTGCACCATGTCCAAACACATCATTAACAACAAAAGGTCCGAGCCATCGTGACCACAATTTCCTTGGATGGAGAGTTAATATGGAATTATAAAGTAGGACCTTTTGGCCGACTATGAAAGTCTTACGAGATAAGTTGCGATCGTGGAACGCCTTGGTTTTATCCTTATAAATTCGAGCGGACTCGTAGGCATCGTTCCGAATTTCCTCTTATTCTTGAAGGTCCAACTTTCTCTCTTTGCCGGCTGCGTCGAGTTCCATGTTGAGCCGTTTGACAGCCCATAGAGATTTATGCTCTAACTCGACCGGCAAATGGCATGATTTGCCAAAGACTAAGCGATACGGAGACATTTCGATTGGCGTTTTATACGCCGTTCGATAAGCCCATACAGCATCATCAAGGCGTGTGCTCCAGTCCTTTCGTGAAGGATTTACAGTCTTCTCCAAAATGGATTTAATCTCCCTATTTGACACCTCTGCTTGGCCACTAGTCTGAGGGTGATAGGCCGTAGACGTACGGTGTTCAACATTATACTTGCGCAGGAGATTTTCAACCATGCGGTTGCAGAAATGGGTACCTCGATCACTAATCAAAGCCCGTTGAACGCCAAAAGTAGAAAAAATTCGTGATTTCAGGAAATCGCATACCACCGAAGAATCATTGGTGCGAGTGGCTTTAACTTCCACCCATTTGGACACGTAATCCACCGCCAGTAAGATATAAAGAAAACCATGTGATGGTGGAAATGGCCCCATGAAGTCGATCCCCCAAACATCAAAAATCTCACAAAATAGGATCGAGGTCAGTGGCATTTGATCCCTGTGACTTAAGGTACCGGTCGACTGACATCTGGCACATGACTTGGTGTATAGATATGAATCGCAAAAATGGTGGGCCAATAAAACCTACTCTCCAACACCTTCATAGCTGTCCTACGTGGATCGAAATGACCACCGCAAGCATATGAATGACAGAATGCCAGTATAGATTGAGTTTCACTCTGGGAGACACATCGACGAATGACCTAGTCTGAGCAAAACTTCCACAAGTATGGGTCATCCCCATACGTAGTGTTTGGAATCGCTCCGAATTTTATCCTTCTGGGCTCGCGAAAGGTGAGGTGAAAACTCTCGTGTAACGAGGTAGTTTACCAGATCCGCAAACCAAGGGAGTTCCTCAGAAATTGCTAAGAGATGTTCATTAGGAAAATCATCTCGAAGCGGGACAGGTGCTTCACCATTCTCGATACGACTGAGATGGTCAGCAACAAGATTTTGTACACCACTTTTATCTTTAATCTCGATGTCAAACTCTTGTAACAAGAGTATCCATCGAATGAGACGAGGTTTAGCTTCCTTTTTGGCCATAAGATACTTTAAGGCAGCATGGTCAGAGTAGACGACCACCTTAGTTCCCAAGAGATAAGGCCGAAATTTCTCCAAAGCGAAAACGACAGCTAGAAGCTCCTTCTCTGTAGTGGTGTAATTCAGTTGGGCAGGATCAAGAGTTCGAGAGGAATAGTATATGACATGAGAAGCCCACCCGACTCGTTGCCCAAGCACAACACCCATAGCGTGGTTGCTAGTGTCGCACATGATCTCAAAAGGTAGCTCCCAGTTAGGGGCTCGAATCACTAGAGTAGATATGAGAGAGTTTTTGACTGCATCGAATGCACTCCTACATGCCTTATCGAGATGGAAAGGCACGTCCTTCTGAAGAAGGCGACATAGGGGTTGTGCAATTTTGGAGAAATCCTTAATAAATCGCCGATAGAAACAGGCATGGCCAAGGAATGATCGGATTTCTCGCACAGTCGTGGGGTAAGGCAATTTTTGAATTACTTCAATCTTTGCCGGGTCTACCTCCACACCACTAGTAGACACGATGTGACCCCAGATAAGACCTTAATCCACCATGAAGTGACATTTCTCATAATTGAGGATCAAGTTCTTCTGGATACATCGATGAAGGACCTTAGCCAGGTGACTAAGGCAAAGATCGAATGAATCGCCGTAAACGGTGAAATCATCCATGAATACTTCGATGAAGTGCTCAACGAAGTCAGAGAAGATGCTCATCATACACCTCTAAAAAGTAGCAGGTGCATTGCATAGCCCAAAGGGCATGCACCGGTAAGCAAAAGTACTGAAAGGACAAGTGAAGGTGGTCTTCTCTTGATCCTCAGGTGCTATAGGAATCTGGTGAAAACCAGAATAGCCATCCAAGCAGCAGTAGTGAGACCTGCCTGCTAAACGCTCTAACATCTGATCGATGAAAGGCAACGGGAAGTGGTATTTTCTAGTAGAAGCATTAAGCTTCCTGTAATCGATACAAACCCGCCATCCGTTTTGGACGCGAGTTGGGACTAACTCACCTCGTGAGTTCGTGACCACTGTGATCCCCGTTTTCTTGGGAACCACCTGAATGGGACTGACCCACTTGCTGTCAGAGATCGGGTAGATCATCCCAGCGTCGAGGAGCTTCAAAATCTATTTTTTAACCACATCCATCATCGGTGGGTTCAGTCTCCGCTGTGCTTCTCATGAAGGTTTTGACCCTTCTTCCATATGTATTTGTTGCATGCATGTGGAAGGGCTAATACCTTTGATGTCAGCGATCGTCCACCCTAGGGCTTCTTTGAACTCTTGAAGCACATGAATCAGCTTCTCTTCCTCTGGTAATGTGAGTTTAGTGGAGATAATCACTGGTAAAGTATCATTCTCACCTAAAAACATATATTTGAGGTGGCTGGGCAATGGTTTGAGCTCCAGTGTGGGGGCTCGCTCCATAGATGGGAGAAATGTAGAGTTCGAAGCTGGTAAGTCAAGATATGCTAGGGTGGAAAAATAAAGTGGAGCAGAGTCCAACTCAGAGATCAACTCCTCGATCTCAGTGTCGAAGGCGAAGCATTGCTGTCGCAAATAATCGGTGTCGAGATGATTCTCTAACACCACTTTCATATCATTACCTTTCACGAGAAAGGTGTTCTGGACAAGTGAGTCCATACTGTCTAAGGCAAACACCATAGAAGAGGCATCGCAGGGATGGCGCATCGCATCATAGATGTTGAACTTAATGAGTTCACCATCAAACTCCATGGTTAGAGAACCACTGTGAACATAAATCTTGGTCTTGGCAGTCTTTAGAAAAGGCCTGCCGAACATGACAAAGGAAAAATGGGGGCATGGCTGAGTCTTCATATCAATAATATAGAAGTCAGCAGGAAATATGAGCTCACTGACCTTCACCAGGATGTCTTCCAAGACACCCACAGGACGAACGACAGACCGGTCTGCCAAATGTATGACAATTCCAGTATCCTTTAGAGGACCAGCCTTCAATGTCTCATATATGGATAGTGGCATGACATTGATAGAGGCACCGAGGTCACACATAGCTTTCTGGATCTCAAATTCACCAATTGTGCAAGGGACAGTGAACATGCCCGGGTCCTCACACTTGGTGGGCTACTTTTTGAGTAGGATAGTTGAGACATTCTCACATACGGTGATTTTCTCGTTGCATTTGAGTCGACCTTTGTTGGTGCATAGGTATTTGAGCAACTTAGCATAGCGGGGCATGTGTGCTAAGGCATCAAGAAGTGGTAAGCATTCCCGTCTGTCACGCGGGTGACCCGGGTTCGATCCCCGGCAACGGCGCCAAAATTTGACGCGTGTTGAATGCGTCAAAATGTATAATCCCGATGAGATTACCAATGACCACAAGAACTGCAGTAGTGGCAAGCACGGAGTCGAACCACGAAGACCAAGTTTCTTACCTATGCTACGAAACTAAAAATAACTCGGGGTGTCCACATGAATAATATCTAAATTAACTAAAACTAGACTAAAAATAGCAAGTAAATGTATCAATCAAGGGGGAAACAATCCAAACCATTAGTATCACAAATCTCCTCAATTTGACATAATTTTACATACGGTCCTCAATCTAATCAAAGCATGCAATCCATAGTAAATTAGTGTAGCTATAGACCCGGTAACGTACGCGGGTCCTCGCACTTCCCTATCTCGATGGTCAAGGTACGACAATGACCACTTCCCTAGTCAAACACATAACCCTATGTTCAAGCAAACTGGGTTTAATGTGTTGACCGCAATGGGCTTTGTGAAGGCACTACACCTAGACAACTGGATCGGTAGTGTGTCCAGTTTAGCCTAGATCCCTATGGTATTCAACCGGTCCCAAAAGGGTCTAATCAATTGGTATGGTCGGATGCCACTAATGTGGTCTTATTGCACAAGTACGGGTGCGTACAACCTACTGGCATGTAAATCAAGATTCAAACAAGTGTTTAATCTCAATAATTCAACCAATATCAAAAGGAATAAAATATTATGAAAAACAAATTAAATAAATAAATAAATAGATCTCACATATGTTTTTATGCCAAAATGGGTGATTTGATCCACCTCTGGTTCAGATTGATGAGTTTAGCCGGCCATCGTCGTCAAGAACTCCATAAAAATCCCAAAAACAAAGTGTAAAACAATGGTTTGTGGATGAGAAAATGAGAAAAAGACACTAGCCGCCGCACAAAAGAAAAGCAAAACAATGTATATCGATCCCCTGCCAAAAACCCCTAATTAAAACTGCCAAAATCGAGTTTGTTTTGTGACATGTGCGTCGAGGACGATCAAATGGTTGTTAGGAGATTGTTTCCAGGTCTCTGCCACGTGCCAGCGTACGATTGATTGGGCTTGCTGGCATGGATGATGTGGCGCTTCTGGATTGGAGAACCTGCTGTGATGACGCTGCTGTAGCAGAAGACCTCCACGTGTCGCGTGCGCATTGGTGGGACAGCTTCCATTGTGCAGCTTTGCAGAGACACGCGTCAGCTGCTGATGCGAGGAAGAGGGGCGGGTGAATGGGCATGTGACACGTGGCGTGGAGCTGGCAGGTGAGGCAGCTTTTGCTGGTGTCTGCTCACCAATAGGGGCAGGACACGTGGACTGCAGTAGGAACCAACCAATGATGGAGTGACACGTGTCACGATAGTAGGAAACCGCCCAAAAGTGCGCGTATGTCGAGGTGTATCTCTCGGTGTCTGATCACTGTGTATGAGTAGTCCATTTCGCGCAGTTTTTCGCCACAAACTCAACCGCGCACTCCAAAAATCATGAAAATGAAAAATAAAGATAAATAAACTATATATAATATGCATAAATAATGACCTATCACACCTCCCCTAAAAGTAGCATGCCGAGAAATTCACCTAATAGACAGCATAATTGGGGATAAGCCGAAAAGGACTCATAACTCCTGCAACTCATAATATGTATCAAATTCAAATCAATAAACTAACTTATAGTCTCCAATAACTTAATTTCAACTTTACAATCCTAAATAGACCTAAATTAAATATAAGCCTTCTCAACTTATTTAAATTTTCTAACTTAGGAGACTCTCATAACTATTCTATGAAACTTCACATCCTACACTCACCCCAAGAATCCCAAAAAAATAAATATAAGCAATTTAAAACAAGAATTTATTTTAATTTGTGAAAACAATCACCACAATCTTTGAGTCTTATCCACTCTTCCCTTGTCATCATATAGAATCGACACCATAAAAAGCAACTTGAAGATGTCAGGTAAATAAGTTCTTACATTGATCGTACTCTTGCAATTATTAGTCTGACGCATGGAGACATGTAATTGCATTTCCAAATAAACAATAAGATATACGCGTCAACATGACATGTATCCACTCTGTCGCTGTCTTCTAACTATAATCAGACGTCGACTTTCAAAAATAGTATAAAGACAATATTAAGAGATCATGAAATGCAGAGATAACTTGTCGGCGTTAGACTCCATTAGTCTTACTAAACGGCGTAGATGCAAGATTAAAACCAAGTTTCAAGCAAACCAGACTCCGAAACAAGCTTATCCCCCTCACTCACTCCATGTATGCATGACCAACAATGATAAAATGCAATGCATACTATATTACAATTACAGGTACATAAATATTCAATTAATAGTAAAGATCACTAGAGGGTTTACTTACAACCAACCACTTTTGAGCTTATTTTTAGAGGTATGCAGAGCGTCGGATCACCTTGAAGATGGTTCCAATAGCTTCCCTGCATACCCAATCATATTATGGGTCAAACTTCAAGTGAAACCAAATCACGAAACCCAATGAAAACTGTAAGTACGCTTGAGAACAATTTTCAAAAACATTAATTTACATAATTGTTTCAATTGGTTTTCAACTAGCCAACTTGGGTTAACTTTTTAACCTTGAAAACTTCAATATTTGTCATAATGACATAAAAGAACTTGTAGTATGCATGTCATGCTTTCCATAGACTCCAAGAACACTCAAATCGGATAACCGACAGAGAAGTTATGAATTTTCTAATATGGTCTGTCAACTAGGCAAACTTTATTTTATTTTGCATTGAAAAAGTCTCCAAATCAATATTTTTGCAATTAAATCTTCAAAACTCGACAAAAAACACCACGAAACCACTCGATTCCAACATCGAAATATTTTCATAGCCCATATAGTCAAATTGGGTCAAAACTAGTAATCCATTCATCCTTAAACCCAATTTAAATCAATATCAACTATAAAACCATCTCCAAAATAGTTATCAACTGAATCATATCAGTTTAATTCATCAAAACCTTAACCCACGCCAATGGAATTTATTCCAAATCAGTGCACATCAACCCAATACATCAATTTCCAACAATTCCTATCAATTTCTATTAATACCTCGCGAAACAAATCAAAAAATCACAAGAATTCAAGTTGAATTGTGGAAAATGCCCAGCATTGAGTATTTACCCAAGCCGAATACCTCGTTTTCACTGCAGAAACTTAGCTTGAATTGACAGTTTCGTGATGCTCTACGATTTTGCGGAAAGAAACCGAACGAAAATCGACCGTCGGGAGCTCGCGGAGTGAAAACCCGAATGAGATGGTTTAGGGATCGACGTAGCTTTGTCCTCTGTATGAAATGAATTTTGCTTTCCTTTTTTATGTTTATTTATATATAAACTCTCAGTTGTTTGTCAGCAGCTTAATTTCTTTTTATTTATTAATTTCTAAAATCCCTATTTTGACATATTTTGACTTCCAGCTCTCGTTTTCAATTCAGTTTTTCACCAAATTGAACCAAACTCTTGAAAAAATAGTCCATCTTCATAAAGTGTCCATAACACTGGTTTTGATCACACCAAAAATTTGAAAATCTTAACTTTGTCCACAACATACTAAACCTTTATGGACCAATTCTCTTGCCATACTAAATCAAACTTGCACCAATTTAGACTCAATCTCAACCTTGACCACTCTCAACTGATACGAAAATCGATGCAAGGTCTTGCATCAACTTCATTCTCATTTTATACCGCCATCGATATGACTTGCATGAAATCGAAGCAAAATCTTCACGTGAGGATTAACACTTGATTCATTAGTTTTCGAGCTACTAATAATTTATTTTCACTCGTGCCCTTCAGACACGCACTTGCAGCCCCGATTATGACAAATTAAGAATACACCTCAACACACCCCAACTTCGCGACAAAATAACTTATATTACATCCACTAGGTATGCAACACGTAATCTTCGGTCCGTAATACGTGGGTCCCACCTTGGATACTTAAATCGCAAATTAAATCCAAAAATACTTAATTAGCTTCATAATCAAGTTTATGAAATTCTTGGATGTCACACCGAGATAGAGAATAAAGTCACAGTGATAGATGACTAAAGCTTTGGTGTATACGACGGTCTTGCAAAACCGAACCAGTTGTATACGTTACTTTTTGTATTGGGTGCTTTGATAGTTGTCGGGGTGCTTTAATAGTGTATATGTCTCGATGTCTTGTTCAACAATAGGGTACAAGTAGTATCGTCCAACGCCTACCGAGTTTGTACTGTACTGTCTCGGTATATTGTAGCTGAGAATAGACAACAGCTTGCGGTATTACATGGCCGACATGATCACCAAATTTTGAATGCACATCAGTTCGAACATGGGTAGCCTAGACTTGTGACTGTCCTTCTTGGTCTTGCAGGTCCGAAGCGAATAGTGTGGTCTCAGACCTAAGGGACCGAGACACTTCATGTTTTCAAAATACAAATTTGTTTAGGCCAACCAATGTCATTCACAACAATGCCATTCATAACATACTCAAATCAAACAAAATCCACAACATAAACATTCACACTCATCATACAAATACACTAACATAATAGGTACAACACATTTTACTCATAAAAACCCCAAACAATAAAAACAACATCCAAAATAATCTCAATTGAAGTACACATGAAAAATGGAGTTTATAACAATGCATTTTGAGATCATGCAACTGAACTTTTGTTTTTCTTCCCTTTCTGAGACTGGTAACTATTCCCATGCATGCGCTTGGTCTTCAGGGGTTGTGAGGCACTTGGAACATATGCAGTTGGGGAACTGTAGTGTTGGAAATCTCTTGTTGGTGTAGTTAGGGACGTCGTGGTGGTGTTTGTGGCGGCCTTGGTGGTGGTGGTTGTGGTACCAGTGCCAAGACCCCTGCCCGTCAAATATCCCCCCACTTCATTCACCATTTTTCGTGCAGCTTCCATTTTGGTCGTCCCCTCTGGCAAGTCTATCCATACCAACACGGTGTACAATGCTCATCTGTTACGTTGTTGACAACAACATAAACACAATAAAATATCATACCACAATAATATATTTTCTTTCAAACCTAAAACTCAAATATAAGCTTTAAATTTACCTCTATAAGCTCATAGTCTACAACAATGTCGGTCGGGCCTTCGCTGTGCGCTGGGTTCTCCATGGCAGGATGTGAAACATGTACAAGCTGTACTTAACCAAATATTTTTTTTGTAGTAAAGGCACGTCTGACACTATTTTGTACATTGAAGGTGCGACTTCTACACAAAAGTATCTGGTGTAGCCATGAACTCGAACCGCGCCTTCTCGCCACGACTTTTAGGGGAAAGTAAGTGGTTACGCCACCTTTCTCAATTCTCCAGTTGCAAGCCGTACTTAACCGAATACTTTTATGCAGAAGGGCCTCGAACAGCTTTTAGAGGACGGTAATGAGGCTCAGGTATGCCTTGGATATGACCAAGCTGACTTAGGAATCGCTCTAGATGGTACGACTCCACAATCTCCATGTACTTGATTGTGCCAGAATAAAAGGCCATCGGCTGAACGATGCCCTCGGGTCTGACCTCCACGTACGGATCCCAAGTCATCTACACCAAGCAAAGGAACAAGTTATAACGAAAACATGGAATTTGAAAGTGAATAATTAATGATAGAAACACACCTCACTAGGCCAAAACATATTCGCTGTCCTCCAAATATAAGCCAGCTTATCTACGTTCGCAACAGTCTCGTGTTTTTGTATCCACTTAGAAGCACGTGGTTAGATGTGGTCGATGCATTTCGCGTTCGGCACGTTAAGCTGAAGTTTAAAGTGCTCGTACACCCATCCCTACAGAGCAAAAACAAGAATCACAACAAGTAAGCATTACTAGTACACAATTCAACAACACCATTTGGAAAATATAAACAAAAGCGAATTGAGTTTGTACCTAGAGCAAGGTCAAATATCTTGCGATCTGTGAAACCTCCACCCTAGTTGCTGACTAAAGGTGTCGGTAAAGGTACGCCATCGTAGCTGCACCCCATGCTTTGCTTCCAACCTCGTCTGAATTCTCTAAAAGCTTGAGCAAGGCAATGGAGACTCGTGATCCACTCTTATCGGCAAAAAGAGTGCACGATAAGAGGTACGACAAATAAGCACTTGCAGTGCATTCCACCTTTGGGTAAGAGCTTGGCTTGGATTTAGGACACCATCTAATCTTCAACCAACACTTCTTGACCATGAGCCCTCTTGCGATGTTCACCTCTTCCTCTGTGTCTTCAACGGTAATCCCGAGGAGCTTGGAAACTAAGTTGATCGCCTTCATGCGAGACTCCTCGATGTACCTTACAAAGTTTTCCACCGCTACCACCTTGCCGGTTACCAAGATACTCAAAAGGACACTCACATCCTCCAAGGTGATAGACATTTCACCGAATGGCAGATGAAATGTATTCATCTCCAGCTGCCACCTCTAAAAAAAACAAAAATGAGCTCCTTGTTGCCTTTCATATAGAAGAAATCTATAAGTGGCATCAACCCGGACCTCTGAATGATCCTCTACAGGCCCTCAGTGTCGGGGTGGCAAGACTGCAAGTCCCTCTCAAGTAATTAAGCCATGTGGTTAATGCACTCAAGTAATGAGCGATGCTGCAAAAACCAAACAAATGTCAGAATAAATTGTCAAAAATCAGAATGATGTGTAGCATGCATTATTCTTTTGTAAGAAACTGATCTTTGAAAGATAAATATACCTCGTTGTTCCAAATCGCCACTGCAATATGATTTCGGAAGCTCTTCAGGAATGATTGGTCAATGGGACTGTGACGTCCCCAATTTCCCACAAATTGGGCCCCACCCGGCCTAAGCCCACGTGGACCCCCGAGCCAGTCACGCAAGGTCAACGCAGACCTAGTAAGCCTTCAAATCCTTCATTATACATAAATTCACAATTTTCAGTTGAGTTATAAGTATTTGTCAAGTTTTACAATTTAGCGGAAGCAATTTATGCATTAAATAACTCAACAATAATGTAAAAAGTTGGAAAACCTAATTGTGGAACCCTGCATAACTATATCATCATCGGAGGAGAGTAAATAAAAGATATACAAAAGATTCACTAGCTATGGATCCTTTCCCTTGCTGGACCGTAGATGTGCACTCAGTCAATACACAAGAATGACGAGCCCATGTAAGTAACGCCAGTAGGACATATATACAACATCTCGAAATAACTAAAGCAGTCGAATTCATGCAAATAGAAAGAAAAGAACAGGGAACGCATGAATATAAAAGACGGTAAACAAATCAATCGATAAGTGAGGGTCCGGAATACAAAAACAAACCAAATAACAAGGAGTCCCAACCAAAAGGTCGTTGAGTCGCGGCTAAAGCCCAGCAAACTCGGGTTCAGGACGAGACACCTGCCTCCCAGCCCTAACCCTTGCGACTATGAGATATCCACAGACCCGGATAAGTGCCCCCAAAGTACACTCAATTGGGAGATATCGACGGCGTCCAGATAAGAGCTCATATCACAGATAAACAATATCATGACTCACTTGCCAATGGAGTAACGCATGCATATAAAAGACTGTAAACAAATCAATCGATAAGTGAGGCCAAATAGCAAGGAGTCCCGACCAAAAGGTCGTTGAGTCGCGGCAAAAGCCCAGCAGACTCGGGTTCACGACAAGACACCTGCCTCCCAGCCCTAATCCTTGCGACTATGAGATATCCACAGACTCGGATAAGTCCAGATAAGAGCTCATATCGCAGATGAATAGTAACCATGACTCGCTTGCCAATGGACACACTCAATCAATAACATTTTCAAGGATAGATATCAAAGCAATGAACAATAATATCAAAGCAATGACATTACTGTACAATTTCCTAACTGGTTTACTTACCTCGAGAACGTCTCGCTCATGCCTCGATATGCGCACCCGACACTCGACTATACGTCCTAAGTCCCTGGTGTCCATTTATACATTTTAGGGCTAAGTTACTATGTCATTCAAATCACAACCAAGTTACTTAACATAAACCTCACCATGATCCATCGCGTCGTCGAGCTTCGTCGAAGTCACGACGCCTTGTCCGCCATTGTTGTCTTGTCGGGGATCCATCGGCCCGGCAACGCGCCACCGCACCGTTGCTCCACGCCGTTCCCTCGCGCCGCTGTCGCTGTCGCTCGCCGGCGCCGCCGCTGCCGCTCGCCGGCGCCGCTGTTTGAGCCATTTCTCCTCGCCGGCGTCCCTTCCCTGCTACTCGTCGGCGTCCTCCGTGACAGCCGACCCACCTCCTGGCGCTGGAATCGTCGTCCGCCACCGGTTCGCCGCTGCTGGGACTGCGTTGCTCGTCGTCGTCCCCACAGCCGCCGCCACTGGTGAGCTCCTTCGCGTCGCGTCGCGCTCCGCGCTGCTGGTTCGCCGTCTCCACAGCCGCGCCACCTCACGCGGCCTCCTCATCGCCGCTGGCCCGTCGAGCTGCTCGTCCTCGATGCTCGCACCGTCAACGTCGATCGACGAATCTGCTGGTCGTCCGCGGCCTCCGCTGCTGGTCCGCCGCTGCTGGAGCCGCACACCTCCGAGCCGGAACTGCCATCCACGCCGCCTGCTTCTCCCTCTCCGCCGTCTCTCTTTCTCTCTCTCTCTCTCTTTTCTCTCATCTCTCTTCTCTGATCTCTCTCTCTTCTTCGATCTCTCTCTCTCTTCTTTCTCTCTCTCTCTTTCTCTTCTCTTTCTTTCTCTTATCCGATCTTTTTTTTTCTTTTCTCTCTCTCTCTCTTTGTTTCTTCCTCAAGAATAAAATAAAGGTGTCCTCGAGATTCGTGCGGAGCGAAACTCGAGGCACATCAAAAACAAATTGATCCAAGGCTTTCCTTAAACATTGGGCAGTGCGCATCTGGAGGCACCAACCCGCCTCATTTCACAATCTCGACACTCGTGCCACACGCATCACGAGGTGCATCCAATGTATATTATTTTAATGTGACCACATTAAAACCACGATAGCCACTATAGCCACATTAAGCCGCTACCTCGGCCATACGTCGGTACGCGACTCGAGGCACGTCCCCGTTCGTGTTTCGGCTCACCAAATTCCTCGCATAAACCAACTCGTAAAATAGCTCAACAATTAATCTCAAATTGGATATTACGCAATAATACACACATCACAGAAAAATATCTTACCTGTGTCTACCCGAGTTTCGGACATACGTATTCTGACGAGTGGATCCCACATACGACCCTGACCTGGCACGTGGCACAAGTCAAATTTTCATGCCGTTACAGGGACCACTGGGTAAAGGAGCGAATGGGTCATCTCCTCTCTCCCTACATTCCCACCAGTTGCATCACTACTACTCTCGGGGATGGGGCATTGGGCTGTGGTACTCATATTCTCGTGTTCACTTGGACCCTTGTCGCTATACTTAGATGATTCAGATGTGGCCCTTCCACTCTCGTCATGACTAATAGTGCGGTCCAGACATAGCCTCATGATAAGTGGTGGGCTCATTTTGATCCATAAGCAACACATCACGACTATCGATAATGAGAAATCCGAATCTCTCGGCTCATGTCTTACCCTATCATTTACGTGGGCCTTGTATCACTAGTGCGGAGGTTCAACTGGTTGAGAACATTGTTGAACTTCCGATGCGGTTGATGTTTATCGTGATTCTTGAACTTCTTCAAGATTTATTTCTCTCCCATTAGTGTCTTTTGAAATAAAGCTGTTTTTCCATAAAGGCACCATGCTGAGAGCAACAAACACTTTATTCTGTGAGATTATAAAAGTAATATCCTTTTGTTTCCTTAGGATACCCATGAATAAACAATTATCGATTTGGTGCTAGTTTTTCTAAGACTTGTCACTTTACGTAAGCCTCACAACCCCAAATCTTAAGAAAAAGACAAACTAGGTCTCTTTCCACGTACCATATCTCATATGGTGTTTTATCAACCGCTTTAGAAGGAACTCGATTTAGAGTGAAAGCTGCAGGTTTGTAATGCATAACCCCAAAAGGATAATGGGAAGATCTGCATGACTCATCATAGATCGAACCATATCTAATAAGGTTCGATTTCTCTTCTTCAAACTTCATTCCAGGATTGTGTGGAGTTCTTTGGCAGAGTCAATTGGGAGACAATCCCACAATTTCTAAGATGACCATCAAATTCTTGGCTTAAATACTCACCACCTCGATCTGATCGAAGTGTTTTGATAGTTTTACCAAGTTGATTATGCACTTCATTTTGAAACGTTGAAACATCTCAAATGATTCAGCTTTATGTTTCATAAGATATACATAACCATATCTGTTGAAATCATCAGTAAATGTAATGAAGTACTGATAACCTCCTCTCTAGCAATTGTGTTTATAGGACCGCATACATCGGTATGTATTAGACCCAATAAATCACTTGCCCTTTCACATGTCGTCCAAGTAAAGGGACTTTTAGTCATCTTGCCTAGTAAACAAGATACGCATGTTTCATATGTTTCTAAATCAAATGAATCTAGAAGCCCATCTTTATGGAGCTCCATTATGCGTTTCTCATTTATGTGCAGACGATAATGCGAGGAGATAGGTTTGACATTCTAAATGACAATTCCTTTCCTTTTCTTTTGGGTGTTTTGAAGAACAGGAGCAGTCGGGCTTGACTTGTTCAATAGGCTTTGGGCATTGACAAGTGCATTAACTTGACCTTGGCAACTCTAGCCTTGCCTTTGCCTTGCGCTCTTCTTCTTCATTCTTTCCTTTTTAGACCATCAACATATTACTACTAGAGGTTTCTTGATATTTTGTTCAGCAAGCTTTTGAGCATCAAATGCAACTCCAAAATTGATTTCTCCATATTATTCATATTGTAGTTCATCACAAATTGTGCGTTACTTTCACGGTAATGAATTCGGGATCAAATCCGTGTAGCCAACTCTTGGCTTATGGGGAAATCGAGTCTATCAATTTGTCACAACATAGCCCTTCATCTTGAACATGAGGACTAACTCGACGCACCCTCGGTCATCTTGCAAGAATGTAGGTTTTTGACTGTCTCGAACCTTCTTGCCTAGCTTTTGTTGGAACATTTCCTTACGCGTTATAGCCATGTCGTAGGCTTCCATTAGTTACTATGTCCTTGAAGTTCGGGAACCATAGTTGCCACATAATACATGCAACATCGGTAGAATCGTGCGTATCTCAATAAAGATTATGCAAAGTTTATTTTAGTATAGAGAATAGACTCACTAAATTAACAACCCTCCTAAAACATACGCTTTTATTTAGGGGACTAAAATCCATATTTCACCTAATTCTATGAATGACTATGGCATGAAACACAGAACTAGATTATTTAGGTAGGTATGAGTTACCAATTACATCTTATGTAATTTTTAGATCCTTTTATGAGATACGGACATCTTATGTCTTAGCATGTTTTTATCTCATCATTTGCCTAAAGCTCAAAACTATTTTGATGGCTTTATTAAGTCGGACCATTTTAAACATTTAGGTAACTCTTACCAACTTGTCTCACCAAGATAACACAATACACCCAGCTATCCTTAAAATTTAATAGAGGATTTTATTATGTTTTAGTGATTTTATGTAAACAATGAAATATTATATATTCTATTGATTTGTTCAATCACTAAACAATTTGGACTAGATTAGTTCGTCATGACTAATACGTAGATCCCGCTCGCGGACCTGTGCTGCTTCGTCCTGTACATCATTTCCCTTACGAGAGTGTGCACGTGCAACCTTCTTCTCTGTAGCCTTTTTATCATTCCTATACGAGGCTGTTTATGGTTTCCTCCCACCGCTAGCATCCGAAGTACCTGCCGCTCGTTCCGTTCTCGAAGACTTCCCATAAGCTTGTTCCTCGAAAACACCAGTCTTGTTTCGGGCCATATCTGTGAACCAATGACATAAATAGTGTATTAGAATCATGTCAAAAACCACAAAAATATGACCTTTAACAAAGTTTTAGTCCAACATGTCTCAAAACTTACCACACGCCTTGGTGACTCACCACCGAGAACTTGGGGCTTGTCTTGGTTATTCCCTTCCAAGACTCTTCAACATGTCTCGGTCACTAACAACCATGACAAACCACAATATGAAATATCTACTACACTCGATGGGGTAATACCGAAACAACATGTACTATTACGGTACTTTGGTTTCGAGAACACAAGGCCTATCTCGGTTGTATTCTACCAACTGGGATTGGGGTCCCTAAGTTCACAGTTTCGTTTGGGTTTGAACGATACTTTAGCTACTGTCTCGGCATTCTAAGACCGAGACAATACTTTAGTTACCGACCTATGTGACTGACACTTACGAGTTTGGAAAACAAACCCTACATTCCTACAACAAGTCGAATGTCTAAGCAAAACAACTAAATGGAATCCAAATTCATGGAAAATATACACTAACCTACTTTCGATCTCCGAAACAACACCACCTTCTCCAGTACCTTCTCCAACGAATTTCACACAATGAGCCCTCGTCCTCGGTTGCAAATCGATTCAACAAATGTGAGGAACCCACCAAACAATGGCTTCGATCTCCAAATCGAAGGGAGTGCATAAATTGTTGGCTTTGTAGACGAAATAAGGGCTTGGGGGCAAGAGTTTCAAATTCGGGTTTTGGTTTTTTGGGGTGGGGTGCTCACTTTTCAACCTATGGACAATTTGGTAAACCTCACGGGGTGCCCTGAGACATTGTTTTGGTGCCTTGATAATCGAGATGCCCTGAGAAAGAGCCGGGGTGCACATAACCACACACTTTTCAAAATACTAGTAGGGTGTTTAGCATTTTCCATGCCTAAGTCGTATTTAGAATATTTTTGTTTAAATTCTTTTTTTGTATCAAGCACTTAACCGAGTTGATGGGTGAGAGAAAATCTTACATCCCTAATCCTACTAGGTGATTAATGTAAATATAAAATTCCTACGTACCCACTTCTATCTTATTAGGTTAATTGATAATTATTATCATAAAAAACTTTATAATATTACGTTGAAGTTGACTTAAGAATTTTAGTGTTTCGTATCTTTTCTTATGTGAAGGAAACATGGCAATGATGCCCAAAAAAGAATTACTCATTCTAGACAGCTCAATCCATTGCCACGTCAACAATCTGGCTATAAGATGCCCAAAAAACAAAGCAATGTATAAAGAAACTTATTTATTTGGTTTTTACTGTATATACATTATTGTCATGATAAATTATCCACGCAAGACATTCTAAACACAATATCATACTGCACGTTTGGTTCAAAAATTATTGAATCCTTCCACATTTGCTAACATAACATAAGTCATATCTTAGCTAATTCTTTGTTTGCCTCTACAAAAATTGTGTTAGGTTAGACTTTTTGTTAGACGGTTATGCCCCTTCTACATTATTTTCATATTTGTCTTATTAGTAAGGAGGAAAGGTAAAGTTGTACTTTTTGCTCTTTTAAGTTGGGCTTACCTAAAAATTTATAGGAAATGCATGTCTTTGGTAAGAACAAGTGAAGAAAAATGAAAATTTATGCTACCAATAGAGTAATTGAAAATTAAAGCAAACAAACCACAATACCAAATATGTTGACGCAGTTCGGTCCACGATCTATATCTGCGGGGCCACGCCGAAATATGAAAACTCACTAAGCTGAAAACTCAAACTTACACAAGACCTTTTTCTGGTGACTCCTTCACCATATGCACTTCTTCTCACACTTACAATAGATTCTCTCCGAAGTCCCCTTGGTGTGTTGAGCTCCCCTCGACTGGACTACCCAATCCTTGGTATGGGTCAAGATCCCCTCAACTGGACTCCCTAGATCTCCTTGGCAATAATTCAGAAATACAAAGAAAAACAAAATGAACACAAGTTCAAGACCTATTCTCACATCATTTCACAATGTGAAATGATGTGAGAATAGTTACAAAAAATAATTGAACTCAAGACTACATTTTTAGTCTAATGGAATGCTTCTCTGGTGTGTCATGATCACTTATATAATTGTCATTGTAGTTGATTTGGATCCTTCAAATAACCTCTAGATAGGCTTCAATATTCAGCAATCTCATCTAAACAAATTCGATTGTCTTAAGATACACTCTGTAGCAACCGATATGATTTGCCTTCTGTTACAACAAGCATACTCGTTGTCCACTGCTACATCACTTTTCAACAGATTCAAATGAACTATGTTACAACAGGATATTTGTCTTCTGTTGCAACAGATAAAATTTGTATTATGTTGCCACAACGACCTCAACTTATTCTACCAACAAAAATTCAAATAATGATCAAATATGTAACTTCTATGATACGAAATTCAACTGATCAAAATCATCTTCAACTTCCATTTAACCACATGATCATTGTCCAAATCATCTCCAACTCTCATCTAACTATATGACAATTAAACAAATACTCCACGAAACTAACTTTGAGGTAAGTGCAAATAATGACAATTATGCAAGCACGTGTGAAATGTGACACTAACAACAAGTATGAGTGTTTAAGTAAGACCAAGTGCTAGCTAACACCCAAGCCAAACACCAATCTTAGAGTTAATCCAATGCTTAGCTATTCTAAGACTTGAAGCAAACATGCGCTTCTTTGGAAAGAGTGTCAACCATATGGGGGCAATTTTGTTGCACTTCTCCAAAGTAAAAGTTAATAAGTTAAAAAATAATTGACACAATGGTAAGGGCGAAGGCGGGGTTGTGTGATTTAAACCCGCGACCACGGTTTCGATTTCCGATATGGTAAGATTGCTCGGCCCACTGGGGTACTCAAGTCTCATATAGGGCTTTCAAGGAGCACCACTTGCTTATGGTTATCTCAAAAAAGACATTTCTCCCTAAGTGGGCCAGGGCCGATTGCACCAAGGCCTCATGGGAATTCTCATGCTCGCCTGCACACCTAAGGATAAAAAAAATTTAAAAGTAAATTGTATTAATTATTTGAGGGACTAATGAAGTACTTCTCGAGACTGTGTATTGTTGCTTGCAAGTTAATTTGCAATTTCGTTGAGAGAATTGCGTATGGATTAATGTTTTCAACATTGGACTAGACAGTTATACATAAACTTCAAAAAAATAGTTCACATATTGCTTGCAAGTTATAATTTTATAGTATCTCATTTTATAAAGGAGGGAAAAAATATCTGCAAAGTTGTCATCTTTGTACAAACACAGACCCACTTCTCCACCGCATTAATTTTTTTTCTTTCATTCTTACTGATTTTTCTTGTCTTCCAAGAAATGCATACCATTAGGCAACACCATTTCATCCTAGCAATAATTTGTGAAAGAGCAATGGAATAAATAAAATGAGCTGGGCGTTAACAACACCAATTAAATAGTGTTAAATATATAATTAACTTGTGCATATATGGGAGATTGCCATTTATACCCAATCTTAATTAAAAGTTCATTTTTCAGATTTTTTCTATAATTATTGCTTGTGAAAGTGTTTTAAGGGGATTTTCTTGTTTGACATTTCCACAGCTTAATTTGGGATTTATGCTTTGTTGTTGGGAGAGAAATAGAAGTTCTAATTATTTTACATATTTAGATATAAATAATCATACAAAAATAATGGACGGTTGAGGAAGGATGATGTTGTACATAAAACTAGTCGTAGACCCGCGCTTTCGTGCGCGGTTGAGACGAAGTATTAATATATCAGATAAAAATTAATTTGATGAGAAGAAAAAAATAAAAAAGAACTTATTACACAACTTCGATGGTCGCCAAAGCATTTATGGTTAAATGGATGAGACATCATTTGCCAAAGGCAAGGTTTATGGAGATGGTGAGTTCGAGTCTCGTATAAGTAATAACAAAAAAAACCTCGATGGTTTCGAAGCAACATCATCCAATTTTCTTGGTAGAGAAAAATGAAATATACAACTAAAAATATACTTTTTATACATATACATACCAAGTAATTATTTGGAGAAATTCAATTTCCTCCAAAAAATCACCAAATCGCTTTAATCACCTGTACAACAAAATATAAGACCACTTATTACATCTCAGAAAAGTATAAATCTCACTCAACAATAACTAACGTTGACATCTTGTGTTTCGCAACTTGCCTGTGTATCAATATCTTAGATAAAAATAAATTTGATGAGATTTTCGAAGAAATAGTCACTATCCAAACTATTGTAAGGATGTAAACGAATAAGGTTCTATGCAATTTTCCCTATTCATACCCATTTTACGATACTAATACTACGTACTTGTCTCAAATCGGATTATAATATGCATATATATATGAACACTAGTACTCATCATTAACCCTATTAGAATTATCGAACTCTTTTAAGATGTACGTGGGTAGTGAACCCGTGAAACATTCCCTACCCGTACCAATCCCAACCCCGATTATAATATATGAATATAAACATCCTCATATAGTCAACCCCAATCTCTATTAGAATTATTAAATCTCTTACTATGATGTAAATGGTAGGGTACTTAGTGAGATTTTTTTTTTGTAAACGTACTCGTTTTTTGCATATACATGCATATGACAATCCGTACCCATCCAAACCCTATTATAGCATGTTCGCTTCATGGTCTTATGGTGGATTAACCCCAATGGACTGGATAAAACGGTGTTCGTTTCGCGGATTAACTAGGTCACGAGATTAGCTAATGGTCAGTAGAGGTGACTAAACTAAACCACCAATTTTGGTAGGACTAACTAATCCCAATGGTTGGTCATTACAGATTACCAAATTACCCCTTATCTTTACACACAATCTCTCCCAACTCAATCGATCAACCCTAAACCGAAACAAAGAGTCGAACAAGGAGAACATCGATTGTTGAAGAGTCTTGGGTTCACTGGTTCAGTTTTGCAGAGCCATTGATCATTGAGGGAAGACATATTCGTCTAGACATACGCGAGAAGGTAAGCTTGGTTGACTGGTCTTCTTCTTCAGTTTGGTGTTTTGTGTCATGGCGTTCCTGTTTGATTTGGACGGGGATTTGTCGAGGTTGTTACTTCTTCATTCGATGGTTTAATGTGGTTATTTATTTTGGAATAGCATATTAATGTGATTGTTGTGTATGTGAAATCAGAGTGTTGAGTATTATGAACTTGGAGGACTTCTTGAAATGCTCTTGAATGCTTCATTGTGGGTTGCTATTTTGGAATACCTTTTGCTTGGTATGCGAATATTTGTTTTTCAAGTTTTCCCTTTTTTTGTTGATCTTGATCTTGATGTATCCATGGTGGAAAACTCATTGCTTTGGCTTTTAGCCAGTGAAGCTCCAGATTAAATGATGCGGATACGAGTCTAGCCATTCTCGTCAGTCTCCTCATTTAATTCCTCCACCTTTCTTGATCCCTTGACATTTCTCTTTGGGAAAACATGCGTAGATGGTGGAAATATAGTTTCCTAGATTGCCTGAATCACCATAAATCCATTTGAAAAAGAAAATTAGTAGTGTCCAATATTCATTATTTTCTTCTTTCCTTAGTTTGCTCAATGAAAACAAATCTAGAAAGTGAAGATGATGTAGACTCAAAGATGTTTAACTTATTCCATTCTTTGAGTTCAAAGTCTCTATATATGTACATACCCTCAATTTAGAGAAACCACAATGTTAGTGAAAGACTGGCTCCAAACAAGGCATGCAATGAAACAACATCTCATACAACAAACAAACCACAATGTATTATGAATTTTTAGGATTGTTTTAACTTAACTGCTGTGTATTTAGTTTATTCAATACAAGATTTCATCAAATGGTATCAAGTGACATAATTTTTTTTATTAGGCCAAATTGGTTAAACAATGCATGAACATGAGTAATATATTAGTTTTCCTGGCCTGTTTGGGACGGTAATCCTTCGATCGAGTATTTGTAGCTAGACAATGACATGTTTAAAAGCTTTTTTCCATTGAACTTGAAAGCTAAGACCTTGTTTTCATTTAACTTATGTGGGTGATCATGTAGAGATGAAACAAATCTGACATTTTCTACTACCACAAATTACTCAGTCCACCTTATCAAAAATCATGATTAGATCGAAAGAATAAAAGTTTGCATGTCCAATACTTTGACATTCTTATTGTACAGAAACTTTTGCAATGCTTTTAATTTAAGGTGTCAAATTTCTTTCTATGCATATTTTATTGTTAAGGAGGCCTAAGATATTCTGTGTGTTTGGTCGAATTCGATAGATTTTTTTGGTAGATTTTCTTGAGCAATTATGTAACCATTTTTTAATGACAGACATTCATTAATTTATTTTTATGAAATCTGGTTTCATATAGATTACCCACTTATGGATTCAAATTCATCAAGAGGTCGACCTCGTTCAAGGGATTTGGTAATCAACCACATCCTCATTTGTCTCCGATTCATTGAAATCATGGTACATATGTTTAGAGTTATAGCAAGTCGTAGGCGTTGTGTGGAACGAACTTACGAACTAGGTTATGACAAGCATCGACAAATTATCCATAACCTCGTCTACAAGTCTGATGATACTTGCTACAAAATGTTTCGGATGAAAATGAAGCCATTCGAAAAATTGAGAGATATGTTGTACGAACATGGAAAATTGAAGGATAAGCGTTGTGTGCTTGTCGATGAACACTTGGTCATTACCCTTCACATACTAGGGCACAACATACACAATAGTTTCAATATGGTTCCAAAGGTCGGGAGACACTGCAAGTAAGGTGTTCAGGAGAACTATTCACGCTCTTATACGATTGAAACGTGTACTTTTGAAGCACCCCGGCCGATTGGTCCCGAAGAAACTGATTTGAGATGGAGTTATTTTCAGGTACTTCATTATGGCAAACGTCCTCGTTTATTTTGCTTTAGTCATAGAAATTCTCCTCGGTTATATGACTTATAATTCATTGGTTTTGTCAATGTAGGGATGCCTTGGTGCTATTGACGGGACGCATATACCAATTATCGTCTGTAACAATCAAAAGACGCGATTTAGGTGTAGGAAAGGCTTCCCAATGATGAACATCATGTGCGCTTGTACACTATCGAAGCTAATTACATACATCTTACCGGGTTGGGAAGGGTCGACCGTCGATGGGAGGATTATAAGGGATGTTGTCTCACGCCGTAATGGTTTAAAAGTTCCTAATGACAACTACTATTTGGTCGACGCAGGGTACTCTAATAGTCAATGGTTTTTAGCACCTTTCTGTGGTCAACGATACCACTTATCTGAGTGGGCAACTAGCAAACGTCGAACGCAAACACCTGAAGAAGTTTTCAACATGCGTCATGCAAAGGCAAGAAACATTATTGAGACTTGCTTTGGGGCGTTGAAACAACGTTGGGTCGTGTTACGTAATCCTTGTTTCTACGATGTGAAAATGTCTGCACTTATAATCATTGCATGTGTTGTTCTTCACAATTACCTAACTATGGAGGTACCAGATGACTTGTTGGATAACGTGGTGGTTGAAGGGCAAGAGTTGGGGGTCGAAGAAAACGCGTCGAATGAACCACCTGAAGTCATCAGCCAAGTGGAACAAACTGATGCGTCGACTGCATTTCGCAACAACCTTGCCATGGATATGTGGGATTCTTACCATTGAAATGAGGCGATTAATGTCGAACACAGTTGAAGTTGATGAACAATTTATTTTTTTCTTTGTGGGATTCTTATCTGCCGAGACTATTTATATGTGAACTGCTAAAATTTTAATGATCCTTGTTCAACACTTTTGTTTGACATCATTTGCTATGAGCCATATGTTTTTTTTAACGTACTTAAAATCATTGTGACGAGAAACGTCATGTTTTATGTAGGACATGGGAAGCAACTGGAAATGGTACACTGTGTTTCGTGGTTGGGACCCTGGTGTATATGGAACATGGTACGAATGCTACAAACAAGGGATAAATTTTGACAGGTTCTACTATGCTCACTTTGACACGAAAGAGGAAGCAATAGCTGATTTTGACAAGTACAACCACGCTGCTACAATTGCAAGGGAGGTTCATGATCAACTTACACTAGAGGAAGCTCTCGCTGAACTAGATGAGATCCCCCCACCACCGCTGCCACCGCGAATGTGGATTGAAGAGCTGTACGAGGCAAAATGAGTCCCTTTACCACGATCACCTTCTTTTGACGAGGAACCCCGTATTGACTTGTTCCCTCGATACAGCACCCTTTATCAAAGAGTTGGCTTGAGTTATGAACCTGTTATGAATCCGTGGTAGTCTGAGTAAATGTATGTGGCATGAATGAGGGGAACAATTGTCTTCTTAGGCACCTTTCTTTTGCATGGTGCAACATTTTGATCAAAAGTGTTCACCGCTTATTTTAAATTTGGTGATCTTTTATGAACAAGAAAACATTAATCCATATTAAGAACCTTTTTTTAATTATTTCCTGTTTGAGAAAGAAAGTAAAGAACATCATACACTAAACTCACCATAAATTAGAAATAGTAAATTCTAACATGACCATTTTCAGTGCTACAAACAATTTTATGCATTGTGTTACATGGGACACCTACAAAATTAATATTTTCAAGAGTATATAAACTCCTCCTTATTCCAAAATGAAAGTTTGCATTGTTTCTTCAATATTAACTAAACCATACAACATTGTTTAAATCCATAAAATGACCACCAAAAAACATGACTATGACATATGTCAATTGAACATCGCATGAAGCCACGGAAGTTTGGACTAGGGTTGCAAAGTCATGAAAGCCGCCATAAGCTTCACGCGACCCATAATCTTTCTGCCATAAATTGCTCTCTCAACGTCCGTCAATTCGTGGACTTCGGCCATAGCATTAATAAAAGAGTCACGCAAGTCGTGTTCAACACGAATGGCACTAGTCACCTTGGAGATTTCGTTCGCCATGATCTGTGTCGCCGCCACCATTTGATCACCTATGTAAACATCATTGCTCACCTTTGTCTTCTTCTTGGCTTGATTCCCACTAGCATCAGCCATAGCAGTCTGGGTTTTCGATGATGTAGGAGTAGCATCAAACTCTTCAGTGGGCGCCGCTACAGTCTCACTTGCACTGCTGGAGTCATAAACGTCGTTGATATCCTCAAAAGCATCCTCTGTTGCACGTGCATCCTCGCCTGTGGCCCTATCATTCCCGAAAATGATACAACAATTTTCATAATGCGGGAATGACTTTAGACGCCAATGTCTTTCTTCCGGGTAGTTCTGCAACCAATAGTACCAGATTAGTCATGACATATGGATGAAATAAAACATTAGGATGCATTCATAAAAAAGTTAAACTTCAACGACAACGACAACGACATACCTTTAGGTAATCTTCCCATACATCATCGGGAGCGGTGACCATGTTGGAAGTCGAGTCAAAGTCGAATCTGCTTGTACCATGCCGGATGCCGCATATCATATCATTAACTATGAACCACTCTTCTCTTCAAGGATTTTTGTCTAGATTCAATATGTGGTCGGGCCTTGATCCCCGAGTTCGGGCATGTGATTTTCAATGCCTCCTCAAGATGGTTCAAATATCCGGGCTTGAAGCCATTGTTGTATTTGTACACGCCATTGGCCACCATCTCAAGCATGACATTTACAAGGGCAACATCCTCTTCATGGCTCCACTTTCGTCGAGATGTCTTGGTGTCTTCGGCCGAGTCTTCATGCGAAGCTTCATGTGAACACCTTGCTTTCCCCTTCCCCTTTTTCTTTGTTACGACACCTGCACATTGTTGAAGGAGCTTGGAAAATCTGGTGGATGTATTCAATGTTTTTCTCGGGGGTTGACTCCACTACGAATGCGTGCTTGTTGTGAGCCGGGTTGATACATGCCTACTATAAGCAAAGAAGAGGTTCAGTAGTTAAATTATGATTATATAACTGGTAATAAGAAGATGGAGCCATCCATGCCCTTCCATTTGTTCAGCACATTTTTCAAATTTTTTTTCCTCACATGAACACATGAACAAGAATAAATTGGAACTGTTACTGCTACCTTTTTATTAAGAGTCAGTTTGTCAATAAACGTTTTCGACAACATTTTCTTCTATTATAAATAAATAGCATTTCATAAGGGCAGACTAGTGAGAGTGTACTTGTTTAGTTTTTAATGGAATGTATTCAAGGGATAAGGAATCGAAAATTAGTACTTCAATAATCCCGCTTTATGTTTAAAACGTTCTAACAGTAGGTTCATCCTACATTGACTAACGTCTAACTATTTCACAAGACCATACGACAACTCAACAACCTCGTCGTAATTTGAAAAACACCTCAAACTAATTATGCAATCCATGATTCCCTTCTATGACCGAGCCAACACGAGACCGACACTAGTTGCGAATTGAGGACATAAAGTTCACACTACAGTGATCATGCTGATTACAACCATCACAGCAGTGAAAATGAGGAGGAAGGTGAGCCAATGGACGATGTCGAAGAATGCTTCTTGAGGCAATTAGAAGAAGATGAATATCACTTTGTCGAAGAAGCATTCTTCGACATCGTCCATTGGCTCACCATCCATGCCCTTCCATTTATTCAGCGCATCTTTCAAAAAAAATTTCCTCACATGAACACATAAACAAGAATAACACAAACCCTAACAACAAATCAACCAACTGCATTACCGAGAAGGGGAAAATAGTATTCTCTGATCAAGTAGACTTACCTCGATTGAAGAAGATGCCCAGACACAACAACACGCTAACGAAGAAGCGGGAATGAATTTTGCAAGATCGAAGACGCGACACTAGCGAACCGCTGAAGAACGAAATCAATCTTGGGTGATTTTGTTGGAGATAAGTTATGTGAGGTGTACTTTAGTATTTTTTACATATTGAACCATATTCTTTCTCAAGCCTAAACCTCCCAACCGAACAAGCCCCATAAAAGGGACTAATACATAAACTTTTATGTTAGTCCTATTACAAACTAATCTCATGGTCTTGGGTCTTGCTAAAATTTGAAGCGAACAGGCTATTAGAATCAACAAACTCTTATCGGGGATACAAATGGGTAAGGTACTTATGAAATTTATAAATTTCAATTATAAAATTTATAAATGACAAATTAGTACCTTATCACATATCCTATATAAAGAGTGATTATTATGAGATATTCGTGTCATGTCATTGAGAGCAAAAAGAAATTGAAGAAGTAGCTAAGATTCAAAGTTTTAGTTTGTGTCGTAGTAATAATAATAATAATAATAATAATAATAATAATAATAATAATAATAATAATAATAATAATAATAATAATAATAATAATAATAATAATAATAATAATAATGTATTTGTCTCAAACTCAATTATAATATACATGCATATGGCAATCCATACCTAGCCTAAACCTATTAGAATCACCAAACTCTTATCGGGGATACAAATGGGTAGGGTACTTAAGAAATTTATAAATTTTAATTATAAATTCATAAATGACAAATTAGTACCCTATCACATATCCTATGTAAAGGGTGATTATTATGTGATATTCGTGTCATGTCATTGAGAGCAAAAAGAAATTGAAGAAGTAGCTAAGATTCGAAGTTTTAGTTTGTGTCGTGTTGATATTAATATCTAATCCTAATGTTTCTTGTTAAATAATTTTTTGGTGGATTTTGTTAAATAATTCTAATCCTAATTGTGTTACAATTACACTGATTTTTTTTTATTATAAAAGATTTACAATTACACCCATAAAATAGCCAAATAACTAAAAAAACCCAAAAATAGAAAAAAAGCTAAAAAACGTAAAATATTGAAAAAACTTATAACATAGCCTAAAAATCCTACTATATATTACGTTATTGTAAAATTGAAGAAAAAAGAAATCGAAAAGAAATGCAAAAACCGAAAAAAGAAACCCCATAAATAAAAACACCTACAAAATAGTAAATTAAAGTATATAAAAAAATAGTAAGTATTTCATGTGTACCTCACGTGTCATCACCATAATGTCATGTGATTGAGAGCAAAAAGAAATTGAAGAAGTGGCTAAGATTCGAAGTTTTAGTTTGTGTCGTGTTGATATTAATATCTAATCCTAATGTTTCTTGTTAAATAATTTTTTGGTGGATTTTGTTAAATAATTATAATCCTAATTGTGTTACAATTACACTGATTTTTTTTATTATAAAAGATTTACAATTACACCCATAAAATAGCCAAATAACTAAAAAAAACCAAAAATAGAAAAAAAAGCTAAAAAACATAAAATATTGAAAAAATCTATAACATAACCTAAAAATCCTATTATATATTACGTTATTGTAAAATTGATGAAAAAAGAACTCGAAAAAATATGCAAAAACTGAAAAAGAAACCCCATAAACAAAAACACCTAAAAAATAGTAAATTAAAGTATATAAAAAATAGTAAGTATTTCATGTGTACGTCACGTGTCATCACCATAATGTCATGTCATTGAGAGCAAAAAGAAATTGAAGAAGTGGCTAAGATTCGAAGTTTTAGTTTGTGTCGTGTTGATATTAATATCTAATCTTAATGTTTGTTGTTAAATAATTTTTTGGTAGATTTTGTTAAATAATTCTAATCCTAATTGTGTTACAATTACACTGATTTTTTTTATTATAAAAGATTTACAATTACACCCATAAAATAGCCAAATAACTAAAAAAAAAACCACAAATAGAAAAAAAAGCTAAAAAAAAGCTAAAAAACGTAAAACATTGAAAAAGCCTATAACATAGCCTAAAAATCCTACTATATATTACGTTATTGTAAAATTGAAGAAAAAAGAAATCAAAAAAATATGCAAAAACTGAAAAAAGAAACCCTATAAACAAAAACACCTACAAAATAGTAAATTAAAGTATATAAAAAAATAGTAAGTATTTCATGTGTACGTCACGTGTCATCACCATAATGTCATGTCATTGAGAGCAAAAAGAAATTGAAGAAGGGGCTAAGATTCGAAGTTTTAGTTTGTGTCGTGTTGATATTAATATCTAATCCTAATGTTTGTTGTTAAATAATTTTTTGGTAGATTTTGTTAAATAATTCTAATCCTAATTGTGTTACAATTACATTGATTTTTTTATTATAAAAGATTTACAATTACACTCGTAAAATAGCCAAATAACTAAAAAAACCCAAAAATAGAAAAAAAAAGCTAAACAAAAGCTAAAAAACGTAAAATATTGAAAAAAACCTATAACATAGCCTAAAAATCCTACTAAAAGAAATCGAAAAAATATGCAAAAACCGAAAAAAGAAACTCCATAAACAAAAACACCTACAAAATAGTAAATTAAAGCATCTAAAAAAAATAGTAAGTATTTCATGTGTACGCCAAGTGTCATCACCATAAAGCTCCTAGTAGAAGATCTTCTTTTATATATGTAATATAAAATATATATATATATATATATATATATATATAGATTCAAGGTATATAAAAAAAAGGATGAGTGCAACAAGTGTGATATGTGATCACAATATTCCCTATTAAAATGAAAGGAAAAATTATAATGCCGCAATTAGACTAGCTTTGATTCTATCGGAGTAAATATTTAGAGAAAAAGAAACGACACTTAAAATGAACGAAGTAGAGATGTCAATGGTCAAGTGGACGTGTGATAAAATTTGTAAAAGATATAATAAGAAAGAAATGCGAGAATTCAGAGAAAAGTAATTACACGGGTAACTCCAATAGATGAAAAGTTAGGAAGTAACAATCAAGGGTGATTAAGACACACCCGAAGAACACAGCCTAAAAAAAATAAAAATAAAAGAACACTTACAAATACAGAAGAACCAAAAAGTAGTGGTACCTCACCTAGCAACTATAATTATGTATTTGCTATTATTAAATCGCTTCTACCAAAAATAAATTATTAAATCGCTTGCATTGCAGTTTAAATGTTTTATGCTGCAGTTCAATGTTAATGCAGTGCACTGGAAAGATTTTTATATTCCTCAAAAAGGAAAAAAAAGCCTTAATTTGCAACATCAAGAATTTTTATTTAGATAATTAACACACTTAAACAATTGCATCTCATCTGCCACCAGTAACAAAGATACTTTCAATTTAATCTGCCTATAATTCAACTGTTCATCATTAGTACAAATATATATTTATAGAAAAAAATTCCTCCCGTTCCTCTGATTTTAAGATAAAATGGTCAAGATCAATATGACTGCATTATACACGGAATGTACCAAAAATGAAGAAGCTAAATTTCCAGACCAGCAATAAGAGCTTCCAAGGACACATCCAACGACAAAGAGTTGTACCAAATTTTCGCTGGAAAGGTGAGCCAGACTAAAGATGCAGGAGCTTATGATGACTGCGTGGTGCCATTTCGTTGTTGAGGCTAGTGCGGCCAACAGAAAGCCCCTGTAAACAATTTCTTCCAGCAAGGGAGTCACGAAGCAGTACGTAAGAAAGCAAGCCGTTCTAGAGATGGTGCCACTTAAGAGGATCTCTTTCAGCATTGGATTGTTAACATCCTGCAAGCACATTCATGAAGAAGTTGTAACGAAATCAGCAACCGGGCTGATACGATAGACTAGTATATAGAAAGAGAACATACATATTGTAACATGTTTAGAAAATATTCACGTCGACTCAGTATGTACAAGTTGTTTGACAGATTAAGTAAATATTTGAACTTTAAGTTCTACTGTTAATTTTACAATGTGTACATGCAAGAAAGTTAAGTAATGGTTGAATTCGTAAAAAAGTTGAATTGAAATAACCTTGGGACCAACAAGTTTGTCTGCAAGAAAGGATGTCAAAAAGACTAACAGCATGAGAAGCCCAAAACCTAGCACTGATGCTTGCACCCAGCTCCTCCCTTTCGAATTGTAGCTAACTCGGAAGATCCCTGCAAGCTTGTAATCTACCTTTGAAGTGTACCTTAACAAAGCCAAAGTCCCCCATAGTTCTAGACTTTGAATTAGAAGTATCGATAATGCCTGGACAGAGTTAAAGAGTTATTAGGCCTCAATACCGAACAAAAAGTTCAATATATATGTATAAAGATGACTAGATCATGCTGAAATCAACTTGAAACAAAGGAAATAATTTTTATCTATGGCTACAAAGAAATCAAAAGGTTGTCATGGCATTCTATGAGACTACAAGGTAGCTCAATATTTAAACCTGTGAAGGATGAAATGAAAATAGGGAGAAACAAAAGAGTGACTGAAGAAAGAAATGTCCAAAAGACAACAAAATCTAATGTAAAACTGAAAAGCTAGAGAACATTATAGGTGGATTTCATCTCTAATGCATCACAGTATCATTATGATTAACATAGTATTGAGTATTGACAAATGGATTGTCACATAAAAATACTAATTTTTATAAGAAAGAAACCACAACTTGCCCGCTATATATGAGGTTTAACTCTCGACCTCTTACCCAAGTAACCTCTTACCAAACCAGTAAGCCATCCACTTGGTTGATCACAAAAAAATAAAAAAAATCAAATCAAATAAATAAATAAATACTATTAAGGATATAAATTATATCTTAACCGCGTAATCATGCTAGTTTAAGTTGTAATTTGGAATATCTTAAATACAAATCTTCTTTTTCTTTGATAAGAAACAATACAAGTATTCTTGCCTTGTAAAGGGGGTGGGAAACAAGAATGTTTGACTGAAAAATTACGAGGCAGAGCGAAAACAATTATGTAAAGGTATAATAGGGAGTGGTGGCCGTCAGGGCATTCTAGGAGGCTTGGAGACAAGAATTATATAAGGATATAGTAGGGGGGGTATCAAAGGACAAGGGGGGCGCCCCCCACCCATCCCCCACCTCACTTTCGCTCTGCCCTTGTAAAGTTAAAACCACTGGTCATTGAACAATGAACTTTCAATAATTCAATGCCTTGTAAGGAATGGCAGTGAGAAAAATTCTGTCTCTTTTCCTAGTTCTCTATCCAACATGTTTCCACATGATTCTCTAAGGCTGAATAATTGTGAAATTAACATCGTTGTAAGTGTAGCTCAACCCACAACACTTGAACAAGTAGAAGTAATTAAAACTGTAACTTTGACTATACTTATTAACTTTTAACTACTTTAACATTTAATACCCAGTAGGTATATATAAGACCTTCCTGAAAAAGCCGATTTCCTATTTCACATTCCTAACCTCAATCATAAGTTGAGGTTCATTATAAGTCGATGTACAAGATAGATTAAGATAGCAAACAGGCCGATAACAATAATCCATTACCTAATCAATCTGGTATGATATGTATATAATCCAAATAAGGTTAAAAAAAACTCAATTCCCCAAAGAGCCAACTTCATCAGACGTCAAGAAAGTCGGGCAACTCAATTTCCTTGTTTCTGAAAGGCCACCATGTTTCATTCTTTTGTACTCTACATATATGTCTTATATGCTCTAGTTTCCAACTAGTTTAAGTGATAGTATGTAAGCACAAGAAACTGAAAATATATTCAATCCTCACCTTCGTCTGCGGATCAAGAACTTTCTGATGCATTATTTCAGCAATTACAGACAAACCGCCAAAACTTAAAGGCACATGTACACTGAAGAAATATAAACTCATACTGCTCCATACACTCCCATAGTCCCATTCAATATCTGCCGAGAGCGCAGAGAAGCCCTGGGGTTCATCGTAACCCTTTAAGCTCAAAATGCCAAGTCCACTTCTTCCAATTGCAAGTATGAATGCAACATTGAAGCAAAACAACTAGATATCCTAAAAAATACATCAATGCTGATCCTTAGAAAATTTTACTAATCAAAAGTTATATTTTTCTAAGTGCCCTAAATCAGTGGTTTCAGAACAACAAAACCCAACAAAAAATGCATAGTATGTTCTGATTTTAATCCAAAGCTTCTATAATGTGTGAATTCTAACAAATTAACATATACTCAACAGGTTCAATACAAAGAAAACAATTGAAGATGAATGAATCGGACCCAGATTGGCAGAAAACACTAATCTCACCTCAAATGATGAGTTTTCCTTCTTAGAGCAAGAACATTTGATTGGAGAAGCTCCCAAGCAAGAACTGTTTGAGAAACCAAACTGCCCAGGAAGTGAAGTTACGCTAAGAACTCTATTTTTGCTAAAAACCCTCTCTTTCTTTTTACTTCTCAGACCCATTAAGAGTCTGAGATTACAAGGTTCTCTAATGGAGACCAAACAGTTGAAGTGCTCCATCAGAATTGGAAGGGAAAAAAACCCACAATGATTAGGTTTTGTAGGTGTCAAAAATCATTCATTCTATCTGTTATAAAGTTTTCATTTTGTTCTTCTTTATTAATTGTCTTGCATATTTATCCAAAAATAAAAGTATTTTATTTTAATCCACTTTTGGCACGCCATTGGGGCACGCGCTTGATTGTGACTCTTAATTGTTGCATCGATATATATACGCATGAAACTAGATGAGCTTCTAAGGGACTTTCATAGAGTATGTGCCTAAATAACGTGTCAAAAGTGTCGTCAAAATAAGAGAACTCAAAAAAATATGTCTACCAACTAATTGGATGATTCGATAATTTGATATGATATAGGGTTTGGAATATGAGGCCCATGAGTTCAAACTCGGAAGGGCAAGTTGTTTATTTCTTATTTTTTTAAAAAAAAAAAAGAGAAAAGAAAAGGAAAAGTCTTTATTTTTCTCAAAAAAATAATGTTTTATCCAAATTTTTTTGAGCCGGCTATACGCACCCCACATTTTCATAAAGACACCCAATTTTTGAGTGCACCCCAAATTCAAAATTTAATTTATGAGGACATCCCAATATTTTTACCAAAATACCCCTTCATCCAAATCGGAGCACTCGACTTCAAAATCTTGGTCGAGACATCTATTTTAGGATCGGTGACATGTGTTCGAGACTTATCTTCTAGGTTCGGTGTTTTTCAACCGAACATCTTTCGTGAAATTTGGTTGATAATTGTCGATCTAAAGGTTTTGGGGTTTCAACTGACTTTCCAATTAAAAGTTCGGTAGATTTTGACTGACTCTTCAACAAGAAGTTCAGTGGGCTCTGATCGACTCTTCAACTATATATTCGGACCGGCGATGTCGAGCAACTTGATGATGCCTTACAAATTACAAGAAGATAGTGTGTGAATTGATGATAGTGGGGTGCACAAAACGAAAGGAAAAGAATGGCGGGATGCACTAACCGTAGTAAGGGGCGTAAATGTCATTTTGCAGTACAATTGTCCTTTTCTTAAGTTTGACTTTTTCGCTGGATGCTCTAAATAGCTTTGTACATTTGTTACGGTGTTTTTCATGAAATAAGGTGGGATTACTTTTTTATTCATCAAATAGGGGGGTTACTTTAAAATTACAAAAGTAATGTATAACTTTTTTCAAAATGAGCTATTGATAATGAGGTGGCGTGGTATAAGGTGGAAGGAGCTTGTATGAATAACTTCTTTTGAAAATGAGCTATCTATACAAAATACTAAAGTGTATGAATGACTCCTTTTGAAAATGAGTTATTTGTTCAACTCAAATATCACACATCGAGGTGGAGAACTCATGCAAACGACACGTGCGTATCGAGATGGACAATACACGCCACTCGCGTATCTCGAGGTAGACAACCCATGTAAACAACACGCACGTATATCGACGTAGACAACCCATGCATACGTCAAGCATGTATCTTGAGGTGGAGAATTCATGCAAACGTCATGCACGTATGTCGAGGCAGGCGATCCATTCAACCTCGTGCAATTCATGCAAACGTCACGCACCACTACAAAAAAACAACAGATCAGAAACGGAAATTTCCGTCTCTGATTAGCATAAATTTCGTCTCTAATTCAATTCTGCAACGGAACAGAGACGGAATCTATTCCGTCTCTAAAATCGTCGTCGCTGATTCAATCAGCAACGGAAATGTGTTTCCGTTGCTAATTAGAGACGGATTAGAGACGAAATTTAGAAACAGAACAGAGACGGAACATAAATGGAAATTCTTCTAAAGAGTGCAATTGTAATTGCATTCCGTCTCTGATCCGTTGCTGATTTATGCATCTATTCCTCGAAAATTAGAAACGCAATAGCAACGGAATCTCTGAATTCCGTTGCTAATCCGTCTCAATTCCGCTTTGTTTAGTTTTCAAACCTAAGCTTAATCCAATTGGTTCTCCATAACATCTAAACCCGAAAATACAACCATAGGACCTGCTCCATCGCCTGCACCCCCTCCAACAACTCCTTGGGGGTGCTAACATCCCAAAAAAAGCAGAATTTGACATACATACACAAATCAACAACAAAGATTCAAATGAGAAAAAAACATAAAATTCGATATTAAAAAAGATTTATATATTCACGAAACGTAGTCAAGTATAATAAATGTTTAAGATACCTAAGTATCCATAAAAAAACTACAATTCTCATTGTTCTACAACAACCATAAAAATACCTAAGTATCATAAAGTTGTCCATCCCTCGTTGTGCTAGCACCTGGGATGTGCTAGCATCAGGATGTACATATCTTCTCTTCTTTCTCCATAACGACCTGAGACTGTAGACACATCCTTTGGGACAGTCACCCGCCACCTTGTAGTACACCGCTCAAAGCATCTACCGGCTGGTCCGGTGTAGTCTGGGTCAGCTCCTGACGTCTCCTTTGGAGCTTAGCCTGCATGGATCAACAATATTTTGTTAACAATATAATAGTAGCATTAAGTTGAGAATGCAGCAAAATGAAGAGATAAGTAAAAAAAATAAAGTTGAGAAGACAAATCTTACATATATCAATTAAGTTGAATAATTCTGCAATACCCAACTCTAATGAATCTCATATTCAAACACAAAATGATTCGTCAAGATTGGATCTCATGCTTTAAAAAAAATAAAAAAATTCTTAATCTCTAAAACCTGCATACCATACCACAGAATTTTAAACAAAGCATCAATCCCAAATTAGTTGGAGTTGGCTAACCTACACAATGTATCACATAATTTTTAACTCCAAACCTAAAAATCCTAAACAATTGCCATAATTCCCAAAAATATTTGATTTAAACTCTTAAAAGTTCTAGAAGCCTAAATCCAAGACATTGAAATCTCAACCCTAAGTAAGTCATGCACCCTAAAACACTAAAGTTACACTCCATAATACCAAAAAAAAAGTCACTCCATATCCTAAATTTGCAATTTCAGAAACATCAAAGCCACTGAAATCCTAAACCCACAAGTATGAAAAAGGAGGCAATATTGGAAGTAAAACTAGAAACAAGAAGTGGCTTTCTCCTTGAACTGCATTAAAATAAATTAGAACGAACCTTCAATTCATTCACAATCCACCACAAAATTTTCATCATTGATATGCATAATACACCAAGATAGATTTATGAGAAGAGAAATGTATTTGGGATTCTATCAATCCTTACTATTGCATACCTCTTTGTCCTTCTTGGTGCCAGTAAAGGGTAAGGATGAGGTATACGGTTTACCATCAGACACGAGCGATTGTCCTTTCAGATCATTATATGAATGGATGAATCTCTGGACAATCATGAAAACATATCAGACAATTAGAGTTGTCAATGTCGTAACAACAATGTCGTGGTAACTGGTAATACAAAAAATGGTAGAGCACTGAAGAGTAGAACAAAGATTAAGATTCAAACAGTTTCAGTAGAGATTTTCATTTCTATATAATGACACTATGGCCTATAGGCCAAGTCTCAGTATTCTACGAAGTCATGTTTTCTTCAAGGAAACCAAAGTGCATGTCTTAGCTTTCGCAACTACGATAATCATAATCCAATAAATATATAATAAATAAAGTAAATCGGTAAAAGGCACTCGCATATTGATTTGATTAATAGCCGAAATAGCCATCGCATTTACCCCAGAAGTCCTGTTTTCTTGCCACATAAAATTGCAACGAAGTACAAAATCAAGCATCCTCCAATACTACCGATGACAACCTCGAGGAACTGTGTTTGTGTGGTTCTGAAAAGGGCACCCATAATAACAATAGCTACACTGACAAACAAGTTTGCAGTGCCAAAAAGAACCCCCATTTGTAAAAGCTCATTATGTTTGTCATCCAGCATGATATTGATGTAGTCTTCAGTGTCATCTACATATTCTCTCAACTTCAGAGAGTGAGAGAACTTAGAATCAAAATGATAAGCAGAAATACAAGTGACGGAGATCTCTCCGATCAGAATTTTTTTTTTCAAGTATGGAAGACTCCTAAAATAAAATGAACCACCATAAAGCCAATTATTTCAAAACACGTCTAACAATGTTAGAGGTTAAATTTCTATGAATTGATAGTGATGAACAAATACAATAACTGAAGCAAAATACAATAACTAACTATGTTCATATCCCAAACATATGATGGAGACCATTTAGCTACTATTTTCCAAGTTATGTTTTGAACCATTATACTATCGATGCACCCTAACGTCTCAAACGAAATGAAATGGCATCCCATAAGTGGGACAAGATCAGTCTCGATGTCGAAAGAACCTGCAGAATTTATTATAACATATGTTTATTCCAGAAACACAAGAGTAATGTCTCTTTAGTCACAATGGTTAATGAAACTGACATTTAGAACCTGAATTCTTGCGGAGAATCGCCCAACAATTGAATTGGCTAGAAGACAAGTGAAGTCAAACTTTTGAAGAAGTCATGAACAACAATTGAACATTTGGAGTGACACGTGACTATACTTTGGACAATCCTACTCAAGATTTCATGGATTGACATTCTATAATAGATGAGATAGTTGACAAATGATCTGTAATGCACAATAACTTGCAAGCAGATGATAAAAGGTAGGTTTAACATACAGTCGATAGTTTGGTCAAGGTTCCCTCTATCTGTGCGAAGTAAGCTCCTAAAAGCATCTCCAACGCATCAACATTTGGCTTAAAACCAGTTAAAAAAAGTCACTCCATATCCTAAATTTGCAATTTCAGAAACATCAAAGCCACTGAAATCCTAAACCCACAAGTATGAAAAAGGAGGCAATATTGGAAGTAAAACTAGAAACAAGAAGTGGCTTTCTCCTTGAACTGCATTAAAATAAATTAGAACGAACCTTCAGATGTTGCTGGACAAAATCAACAGCATCGCTTGGTCCAAATACCTGCATCCACAACATTGTTTTGTATCTCAATAAACCTGAAAAACAATGAATTCAGATAAATAGTGAGATACACCAACGGATATTTTTAACCAACACATACCATCGAGAATCACCGTAGAAAGACAGCTAATATAAAAAACTAGGCTACAATTATAATGATAATCATAGTCATCATAGAATATTACAACGTTGATTTACAATAATGGAGTATTTAGAATACTTGAGGATTTGGGCTTGCGGTAAAAATAATGATAACCAAATCATAAACAAATGACAAACCATAATCCATATCTCTTCTCCATTTTCAAGACCTTCAATAGAGTAAATCATATATTTACCAACTTAGCAAACTTCTGAAGCTACACCCTAGGTCCCTAGCTTTTGCCTACCATTCTCCTATGTCTTAATGTCTTATCAGACTCATCTAGAACTAAATATTGAAATGGTTGATGTCGTTGTACCTTAGCTTCTATCAATGGTTCAACAAAGTCTTGGACTAGTAATGAACTAAACATTGTAATGCTGAAGGTCAGGCTCCATGAACTCAATCAGTCTTATAATTCTTTTATTTCAGTCATTCCACTAAGACAAAAACAAATAGGCAATATGTAATATTTGATGGTTTGACCCCTGACCGGCCAATTTAAGCAGTAAATTAAAGTGGGTTCGATTAACGTCTAAATACAGACAATTGAACAACAAGAAAAACATTCACCAATCACTCAAGGTTTTTAAAAAAAAAAAAGGAATCCCCAACAGTCATGACACATGAAGCAAGAAAAGGTACAGATGAAAAATGTTAGTTTCATGCTATAGTAGATGAGCACAGATATCAGATCATTTATTTGGAAATAACGTAGTCTACCAAAATTGTCCAACTATTATAGTAAGGCCTGCAAGTTTCATAGAATTACCTTGTCAAATATGGGATACTCAGCTTTGAATCTAGTGCAAGCAAACTCTACAATATGCTCGTTCGTTCCCGGCTCCTACCCACCAAACTGATTGCATGGAAATGCTAGTATTTCCAGACCTAGAACAAGCAGAAAATCTCATCATACCTTCATTGTAAGCAAACAACAAACAGCTTCTAAATTTCATGGCTCATTCCACATCGCCACCAAATGGTAACATTTAAGTGATCAAATATCATTAACTTAAGCAAGAAATAAACCTTGATCTATGTACTTCTCATATAACTTGGCCAGCTCTGTATAGTTCGAGTTGGTCAGTCCACTGCAACCAACAAAAAAGATAAGTTAACTCATTTTCCCCTCTTAGACAAGAAAATGTATTAATATGGATAAATCAATCATTTATGTATTAGATATGACTCCAACCTAAGATCTGAGATCAAAAATATGAAACTAATCTAGATACCCCGAAAATCGCAACAAAGGCAATGACTTCCCCAAAAGCAGGAAACAATGAGAAATTACCATTGTGAGGCGACATTCACAATTAACAGAGCCTTCCCCTTGTAAGTGCTAAGATCAACATCAGTGCCCTTGGCATCCTGCAAACATTATAAATGAAGGAAAATGGTTAGTCCTCACAAGTTATCATTCAAAATCAAGATATAATTCAACAACAACAACATAGCATCAGCCCCAAATTAGTTAGGGCAAAGTATCAGGATCCAGTCACATCAAAAACATACAAAATGCATTCCAAAAAAGCACAGACCACCATCAATTTCTCACAAACCCCAGAAATCATATTAATCAGACACTCTAACCCTAATTCAAACAACCCCAATTGAAACAACCAAACATCAAAACATCCAAAAACCAAAAATTTAGGGTTTGGGAGAGAGATTTCCGAGGCTTAGGGCTTCCGAGGCTCCATTTTGCAGCGACGGGTTAGGGTGCGGCGAACAGCGGCGACGGCTTAGGGCTTCCGAGGCTCCAATCTCCGGCAGACGGCGACGGCAGACCCGACAGCCTCGTCGCAGCCTCAATCGCAGCGACGGCAAGGATTTAGGGTTTGGGAGAGAGATTTCGGAGAGAGAGAGAGAGTTGACGGTGAGTGAGATCCGGTGAGAGAGAGCGGTGAGATTTCGGTGAGAGAGCGGTGAGAGAAAGATAGCAAAGAGCGGTGAGAGAGAGGGTGAGAGAGTGGGAGCAGAGAGCTACGAGAGAGAGAGAGCAGAGAGCGGCGACGGTGAGAGAGAGAGAGAGAGCGGTGACGGTGAGAGAGAGAGAGGAGAGAGCGCTGACGGTGAGAGAGAGCGGTGAGAGCGGTGACGGTGAGAGAGAGCTTCGTTGAGAGAGAGAGAGACGGTGAGAGAGAGAGCTTCGTTGAGGGAGAGAGGTTTGTTGAGAGAGAGAGAGCGGAGAGAGATTTTAAGGAGACAGAGAGAGTTTTGTGGTTGGTCCCCATTTTTGGAGTATCTAGATCGAAGCACGCACGAATCTCGAGACGTAATGGATGGTTGTAAAAAAAGAAAGTTTTGGTGGGAATGTTGGCGCCATTATTTAGAGACGGAATTTAATTCCGTCTCTATTTTCGTCTCTATTTCCATCTTTGATCTCTCTCCATTTCGTCTCTGAATTAGTCTGTCTCAATTCCGTCTCTAACCACTTTTTCTTAGCAACGGAACTTAATTCCGTTGCTAATTCTGTTTCTAAATATCATTTTTCTTGTAGTGCACGTATCTCAAGGGGTGCAACTCATGCAACCTGTTGCAATCCATGCAAACATCACGCACGTATCTCGAGGTGGACAACTCATACAACCTCGTCTAATCCATGCAAACCATGCAAAGGTCATGCACGTATTTCGAGGTAGACAACCCATGAAACCTTGTGCAATCCAAGTAAACCATGCAAACGTCTCGCACGTGTCTCGAGGTGGTAGAGCCAATGTAAACGTCACACACGTATCTTATGGTTGATAACTCATGGAAACGCCATGCACGTATGTCGATGTGAGCGAGCCATGCAACCTCGCGCAAACCATTCAAACGTCACACACATATCTCGAGGTGAACAACTCATGCAACCTCGTGCAATTCATGCAAACCAAGCGAATGTAAAGCATGTATTTCGAGGTAGACAACCCATGCAACCTCGTACAGTCCATGCAAACCATTCAAACGTCATGCACGTAACTCAAGGTGGACAACTAATACAAACGACATACACGTATCTCGATGTGGACAATCCATGCAAACGTCATGCACGTATCTCGATGGGACAACCAATGCATATCCACTACAAACCATGCACCCCATGCAAACGTCACGCACGTACCTCAAATGCGGACAACCCGTGCAACCCATAGTAACCATGCAACTCATCCTTTAAAGTTTTGTCTTACTTCTATCTCGTGATGATAAGAAGAGATACGAAGATAAAAATAATTATAGATCAAAACCACGTTATTTCTTTGTCTAGAATTTAAAATTAAAACAATAAGAATCTCTTGAAAAATAAGTTTATTCCATGAAAAGGTTGAATACAACAACTTCATTTACCTAAGATATAAATTGAAGAAAAGAATCACCACGACATCAAAAAACTCATCATACAGTCTATTTCGACGGTTACGTTGACGTTGTTGCTCCGTGATGCAAATCAGACGTACTCTATGTCTAATTGGACGTTGTGTTTGTACATCCGGTTGAGGTTGTTGAGGTTGCTGATCTTGCATTGAATTTCGTTGAGTTTATTGATGTTCCTCCTCTGGTTCACTCGACTCACCTCTGGTACTAATGCTTCCAAAAATAGGAGGTTGAACCATTCCAAAATACTGACTTCATGTATGTGGTTGGCTGAAAGGAACGTGAGGCGGCGGCATGCTTTAACAGGTTCATGAATGAGTCATCTCCACTATATGACATATTGTAATTATAACATGGTGGAGTATATGGAATCGGCATGTATTGAGGCAATGAAGGATACATTGGATGTCTATGCATTCCATGGTCCACATATGAAGATGACGACCCGGGTGCATAAGTAGGGGTGGCAAAAGTTGTCCAGACCCGTTTGTCCGATTTTGTCCGGACCCGTTTTAAACGGGTTCGGGCAATATTTTGTAAAAAACATACGGGTCTGGACCATTTTTTGTGTCAGTTTAAAAATACGGGACCGGGTCCGGACAAAAATTTCAAAAAAACGGGTACCCATTTATGATTAATTTGAAGGGCATATAGGTAATTTCACACTCCATGCCATCAAATGATTCCAAAATCCAAACGGACCAAACCCTATTTGTAATGTGTATCAGTGATTCAGTGTATAGCTTTTAACTTTTTAAGCCTTTTAGAAATTAAAAAATTGTGATGTTATGCATTTATTTTTTGGTAATTGAATGTTAGGTGACTTGTAGACTTGTAGTTGAGGTTTTTTTTAAAAAAATAATTGATAAATAAAATATTTAATCATATTTAAAAATAAAAATCGGACAAACGGGAGCCGTATGTTTTACAAAAATACGTGCCTGGACAAAAAAAAGTGCCCGTTTTAAAAACGGGAACGAGTCCGGACACTAAGTTTAATCATTACAAGAAAGGGGTGTCTGGTCCCGTTTATGTTCGGTCCCGTTTTTTTGCCAGTCCTATGCATAAGGATAAAAGAGGTAAGGAGGAAGATTCATGATCGACGACCTAGGTACAAACATTTGAGGTTCTGGTTGTGTTGGGGATGATGTAGGAATGTACATGTGAGAAGAATGGCGTGGTGGGGATGAGCGTTGACTACTCTCGCCAACAGTCTATGTTCTTCTCGCTCTCGGACGAGATGAACATGGTGGAGGAGAACGTCTGCTACTCTCTATAACAATCTCAGTCCGACGAGATGGACGTGGTGGACGAGGACTTCTGATGCTTTCCCACACAATCTTTGTTTGTGTTGTTCTTCTTCTCGCATTTCTATTTGATTCGCCCTTATCCTCTTCTTCATCTTCCTCTTCATTCTCTTCATTTATATCCTATTCGACATCAATTTTAGGGCTGGCAAAAATACGGGACCGGACATAAACGGGACCGGACACCCATTTCTATAATGATTAAATTTGGTGCCCGGACCCGGTCCCGTTTTTGAAACGGGCACTTTTTTTTTGTCCAGTCCCTTATGTTTGTAAAACATACGGCTCCCGTTTTGTCCGATTTTTATTTTTAAATATGATTAAATATTTTATTTATCAATTATTTAAAAAAAAAAACCCTCAACTACAAGTCTACAAGTCACCAATTACCAAAAAATAAATACATAACATCACAATTTGAAACAAATTTTAGAAAAATCAAACAAGAAACATGGATTGGATATGAATGGAGAATGAGTAGAAAAAATTTACATTGAGAGCAGAGAGATGAGTGGTTGGTTGGCATGGGCATGTGTAAGGAATGATCAGCGAGGGTGACGAGTCGCCGCGCGACGCCCGATCGGGCCGTGCGCTTATTGCGCGCTGCATGAGTGCGGAGAGTGGAGCTCGAGAGACGCCGCCGACGCCCGACGAGGCGAGAGAGAAAGAGGCGCGGTGGCGACCGGCGAGCGAGAGCTGGAGGAGAGGGTGACGGCCGACCGCCGACGCACGAGTGAGGCGGTGAGGCCGCACGGCCGGTGAGGCCGAGGCCGCAAAGGCGGTGCCGCGATGGCGACCGGCGAGCGAGAGAGCCCGAGGGAGAGGGTGACGGCCGACCGCCGACGCACACGAGTGAGGCGGTGAGGCCGAGGCCGCACAGCGGTGCGCGCGTGGCGGCGGCGAGCGCGAGACGGTGAGAGCGGCGACTGGCGAGCACGAGACGGCGAGCGCGAGACGGCGAGATGGTGGCGACGGCGAGTCTGGCGACTGGCAGATGGTGGCGGCGATGGCAGAAGGTTGGGAGAGGCAGAGCCGCAGATGGTTTGGTGAGAGAGACCGTGAGAGAGACGGTGAGACGGTGAGAGTCGTGAGACTGTGAGTGTGAGTGTGAGAGTGAGAGTGTGTGTGAAATTAGGTTATGGAGTGTGAAATTACCTATATGCCCTTCAAATTAATCACTAAACGGGTACCCGTTTTTAAAAAAAATTTGTCCAGTCCCGGTCCCGTATTTTTAAACGGACATAAAACATTGTCCAGGCCCGTATGTTTTTCACAAAAATATTGCCCGGACCCGTTTATAACGGGTCCGGACAAAACCGGACAAACGGGACCGGGCACATTTTGCCAGCCCTAATCAATTTCATCATTCCATATAGTAGACCTTTGTCTTTCATCTTCATCTAAAATTTTAATGTCTTCATCAAGCGCAGCAAGACCTTGCTCGTATACATCCTTAATGAACACTCGCCGTATTCGATGCACCAAGTTACATTAATATAAAAAACATGAGTTTAATGCACGCAATTTAAGATATTACTTGTGAGGAAAACAAAATAATAGTTTCAAGTTTACCAAATAGTCACGTCAAGCTCCATTGTGTCCAATGAATCGTCTAGTTACTGATCGATACCACGTCATGTAGTCTTGTTGATCGTGTCATTCTTCTTGTGCCGCTGTGACTATGATGTCATCACGATTTTCCCACATTTGTATAAAGGTTGCGTGAAAAGCCACCCAATTTTTTAGTTTGTGTTCACGCAATTCGTTGCGGTGTAGTCGGGTGTCATAATCACAGTTTGGTGGCACGACCTGTATCATTCCGAATTGTCTCATAAACCTTTCTGGTCGATGCCACTCGACAATGTGGAAACAAATTAGGGGATACGTCAATAGCCAACTACCGTGACCGTCAGTACCGTATTCGGGAAGATACCTGTTGACTTCAGCATAAGGTTGTCACACCACGTCATCATCACTCTGCGAGTCGAGTGCATCACAGTAAGCTGATAAGACGTGTGTCGCACTCTAAGTAACCGAAAATGAATCAAGCCATCTGTATACAAAACAATAAATTAGAGAAAATGAAAATAGAGTTAATATTATAGAAATTATGAAATAATATTTGTATTATATGTGTCCTAATGGAACGTCCATAAGCATGTGTTCTCCATCCACCGTTCGAGGTCGAACTCTAAAAACACCCAGGCGCCTTAGTGCTATGAATGAAAATCTGTCATATGCCCACAACTGTACAATAATTGACACGCCTGCAACCTCATGTACACCTGCGCGAGATCCGCGACACAACTCCATGTGCAAATAAGCCAACAGCACTCCCCCAACTATTGTCCAGCTATTTGAAAATCCTCGAGCAACTGGTAGAAACATCAAATGTACAAATCGGTTTGACTTGTCGGCGAATAGACAACCACCGATAAGTTGCAGTATGTATGATCGACCATAACGTTGCACCGATTTCTCATCGCTGTCGTCATTTATAGTTGGTACGTTACGTTCAAGCCATTTGACTTTAAGTTTACAACTAATAATGTCATTTCCAACAGGAGTTCGACCAAGTAACATCTCACATACCTCAGCATAGTCTGTATCGGTTGTTCCCGTCACAGCATACCTTCGATAGGTAAGCCGAGCTGTATTTGCACGTCCTGGAGTGTAATTGTGTACTCGCCACATTGCATGTAAAATGTACGTGTCTCAGGGCGCCATCTCTCTACGAATGTAGTAATCAAAGCCCAATCAAGGCTGAAAAATGCTACGCGAGAAATCCCATAGAACCCACTGGAACAAAGATATGAGATCATCATCGAATGGTACTGCACCGTTCGATCAACGATACCACGTCTTCGACGCACGCGCAATGTTTCGTACACCTTATAATTGAAAATGTATTAGTGATATATATATATATATATTATACGTTTATGCATGAACATTTGACGTATACATCTAAAAAGTTTACCTGACCCTCCAGGTTCGCAACGATCTGTGTGTAGATTGGAGATGTAAAAGTGAAGGATCTGATGGACCTATATCCATTGGTGTACAAACTGCAATTGACTGATTTAAAAAAATTAGTCGTGTTGTTCGGAAAGTCACAATAACTCATTAATATAGGTTCAAACAATAACAAATACTTAAACATTTCAATATAATCAAATTACCAACTTAAGCCATCACAAACAATATACAAAATCAACTATCGGTTTTCATTGGAAGGTTGAGCTCTAGTTGGACAATTTTTTTGTTATGTCCCTCTGAACGAAAAATACTACACCGGTTCTTCCTAGTAGGGACTCGATCACGGTCTTTATTAGGACATGTTGTTCTTTTATGTCCTTCTTGATGACATATGCCACATCGCAAGGACCTCGAGACATTAGGAAGATCCATCTTGTTTTGCCTTCGCGTTCCCTTTTGTCTCTCTCGGCCACGTCTGCACCTTGGGTCCGGTATGATTTTCATCGCAAAAGTCGGCCAATATTTCTCGTTTGGGATGACTTTGAAATTAAAGGAGTAACATTGCGCGTACACATCTATACTATAGTATGACTCAATGAATTGCGCGTAGCTCACTCGAATAAAGGCACATGCAGCTAACACGTTTGAGCAAGGGAAACCAAACGATTGCCATTTATTGCAACTGCACATCTGGTCCTTTAGGATGACAACTTGGGTATTGTTGCCTTTGTGCATGCGATCTCCATGTCTTCCAGTCAACACTTCAAACTCACCTATGTCACGATTGATCAAATTGACTTGATACCTCCTTGCAGATTGTTCATAACATGTGAGTTTATCCGTGATATATTTTGTGTAGGATAGGCCTTTTGAGATTGCTTCATTGATTTTCTGTTTACGCCGATCGTGGTATGTCACAAATCTGTAGTAAATCATCTGAGTTATTAATGTTATTGGCAAGAATCGAGCCCCCTTCAATACACCGTTAAAACACCCCACAAATGACAATAAAATTCATGTATGTAATATTACTTCAACGATAACTATATAGTTGAATGCAAAACAGAACTTGCATTTCATACATACCAACACCATTAAAAGTCATCAATCCGTACCGCATGTCTCTGTCATGCGATTGAGTCCATAGTTCTTTGGGGATGACATTGACATATTGTAGACATTGAGGAGTTCGTGATGATAAGTATGCAAAACACTTCATGCACGAATTAAATTTTCGTTTTTGATGTTGAGCAGCTGCTTGAGAAATAAGTTTTTTCAAGGGTTCATTTTTGAATTGGGTGTTGAAATTACTGACCAAGTGTCGCAGGCAATAATAGTGGTATCCTTTTGGGGGACAAAAATCATTGGTCGGGGTGTTGACCGCCTCCAGAATGTCAGGGTGACGATCAGAAATAAGGTAAACTTCATCTCTATATGTCACGTGTTTACGCAACATCCTCAAAAATCATCCACACGAATCCGTAGATTCAGTTTCTGCAACGGCAAATGCAACCGGTAGTATGTGTCTATTACCATCAACAAAGATGACAATCATTAGCTTACCACTATATTTGCCATATAAGAAAGTCGAGTCAATCTGAAGAAAATGCCTGCAAAACTTGGAAGCTTGTATTGATGCTTCGAATGAGAAAAACACACGACAAAATTGAGGAGACGCAGTTCTTATCTCATCAGCAGCCCATTGTCTATGTGACCACTCGATTCTTGTCCCCGGACTCTTATTCTTCACAGCCGCCAACCATCTTGGTAATATAGCGTATGACTCATCCCAACCTCCAAATGCACATGCAACTGCCTTCCTTTTGGCATTCCACATTCGCTTGTAGTTTACTTCGTGTCCCTTAATTATTTGTATTAATGCCTTGATAGTTATTGCTTGATCTATCTAGACAATGCTTTGGATCTCTCGCGCAAGCATGTTGGCGTCAAGTTGGGTATGACCGCGTTCTACGTCTGGATTTATACAATTGTGCGGCAATGTCTAATTGTGTGATCTCCTATAATTGTGTTTTCTTTCGCAAACAAGCACGAAGACGCCACATACACTCGTCTTGCGCACTTCTGCACTTGATCGCCCACAAAGTTGTAGTCGATTCCATCACATGGTATTGACAATGTCTGTTAACATGCCACAATTTGACGGCATGTTGTAAGTCTTTTTTATTGTCGAAGCACAATCCTATTTTCAACACAAAATTAGACATGTACCACCCAATCTGTTGATGAGAATGTTGGGTTGCAGTGGAGTTAGACCTCCCAATCGATTTCATTATACACCGGCAATGGTTGGTGAGCTTCATCATTTGCTTTCTCCATGAAATTCTCTTCATCGATAGCAAACTGCTCATCATCTTGCACGTTTTCCGCACTTTGAGGTTCATACATTGGGTCATCCGTAACAACATTGAGGTTTTTCCAATCGACAGTTGCTGCAGCATCCTTGGGGGACGTACATCCTCGTCTGTTTCATTATTGTCGTCGTCATTAACTTAATCGTCACTAAAGGCATTAATGTCATCATGTAAGGGACTAACAAATCCATCTTGCGCGACATCACCTTGTGGTGATTGCATATGCAGCCTTTCCATCATCAATCTAGCGTCTGACGTACCGACATCTTCATCACGGGCTTGCGAATGAACTGTAGAATTTTGAAATGAGTCGATTGACTCAAATGTTAAATAAATATCTACCATTGCAGTTAATGGTAAATTGGCTATTGTCGCCCACATCAAGTCGAAATGTGTCACATCATACAGCAAACACAGGGACGAAATATTGCGAACCTCCAGGGAGGATTATCACGTGGCGATAAGTCATCCTAACTAGAGTTTTCGTAGATAAGATATTGAACGCGTTACACACGTCATCCATCAATTGTCGTCTACTCGTCCCAAACTTAACCATCAACAGTGCTGATGGGGGTGCGCTGTACGCAATGCCATTTAAACCATTTACAATTTCACCGTGCGCATAAAATAGAAATGTGATGTTCCTATGTTCCATGACCTACATAATTTATTGGACATTGATGTAAAAGGATTACACACGGGATTATAAATATATCAAGCGAAAAAAGTTGATTACTAATGGGAGTTAAAGCGTAATCGAACTTTCTGATGTAGAAGATCGTCATAACAGTGCAACTACAGAGCATACTCATTTGTTTGCATCAAGTACCAATTAATTACATCCTAAACGATGAAAACTACTAAACTAGTTCATAAGGAGCATGTATTTTATCAAAACACGATCATACTAATTTGTTCCCAAAGACTAATATATATACTATATTTATCATCAATTATTCAACACTTTTTTCGTTCCTTTTTTCAAATATCAAGCAAATTTTTTTATCAAATTGGGGGAATTAAAAATGCAATCCAACTTTCCGGTGTAGAGGATCGCCTTAATAGCGCAACTACAGAGCATACTCATTCATCTGCTTCAAGTACACCCTCTGTTTGAGTTAGTTAATGTTTTAAGCACACATACCATGCAATGAACATCTCAACCATTTTTTTTAAAATACCTATGTAACTACATAACATGAAAATTATAACAAAACCAAATAATAAATAATAGAAATATTAATTTTTTGAACTTACTATTTTCCTCCTCTTTTTGTCTTCAAATTAATATTCCTGCGATAAAAAATATAGTTAGTTATTTTATTTAAATGGAAATTAATAACTCAAAAAAAAATTAACAAAAACAAATCCTAACATAACACCTCATGCAACAAAAAATGACTAAACTCTCTCTAGCCAACCCTCTCTCTAGCCAACCGTTTGTTGTCTTGATCTTGTCCTACAAAAAAAAAAGTTAGTTCGACTTGTGTGTATATTGATGGACACATGAGAACAATAAAACAGTTTAACTAAAAAGTTTAACAAAATAAAAAAGTTAAAAAAAAAACAGTTTAACAAATATAAATAGGTTAAAACAAAGTTTAACAAAAAAAATGAATCCTAAATTAACACTTAAAACAAAATCCAAAACTAACCCAAATCCTAAACTAAACTAAACAAAATAAAATCCTAAACTATACAAAATACATATGATAAAAGGTTAAACAAAATAAAATCTTAACAAAAAAAAGTTTAACAAAACCTTTAACAAATAAAAATTCCTAAACTAACTAAACTAAACTAAACTAATAAACTAACTAACCAAACTAAACTAACCAAAAATATAGTTTAACAAAAAAGTTCAACAAAAAAAAAGTTTATCAAAAAAACAATAAATAAAAAAAATGTTTAACATAAAGTTTAATATAAAAATTAATCATAAATTAACACTTCAAAACAAATTTCATAAACTAAACCAAATCCTAAACTACACTAAACGGTAACAAAATTCTAAAGTAAACAAAATTCATATGATAAAAAGTTTATCAAAATAAAAGTTTAACAAATACAATTTAAATAAAAACTTTAACAAATAAAAAACCCTAAATTAACTAAACTAACTATCTAAACTAAACTAACCAAATTAAACTAACCAAAAATACAGTTTAACAAAAAAGTTCAACAAAAAAAAAGTTTATCAAAAAAGCAGTAAATAAAAAAAATGTTTAACATAAAGTTTAACATAAAAATTAATTCTAAATTAACACTTCAAAACAAATTTCCTAAACTAAACCCAATCCTAAATTAAACTAAACCAAATCCTAAACTACACTAAACTAAACAAGATTTTAAAGTAAACAAAATTCATATGATAAAAAGTTTATCAAAATAAAAGTTTAACAAATAAAATTTAAATAAAAACTTTAACAATTAAAAAATCATAAACTAACTAACTAAACTAAACTAACTAAACTAACCAAACTAAACTAACAAAAAAAAAAACAGTTTAACAAAAACTTTAACCAAATAATAAGTTTAAAAAATAAAAGTTTTACAAAAAGTTTATCAAAAAATTGATTCCTAAATAAGGCACTTCAAAACAAATTTGTAAAATTGAACAAATCCTAAACTAAACAAAAATCATATGATAAAAATGTTTAACAAAAAAAAAAGTTTAACAAAAAAATTTAACAAAAAATAAATCCTAAACTAACTAAATTAAACTAACCAAACCAAAGACTTTAACAAAAATAAGTTTTAACAAAAATACACTAACCAGACAAAACGGTTAAACAAAAAACATTGAAAAAATAAAAAAAATTTAACTAAAAAAAACAAAAAATAGTTTCCTTCTCGCCTTCACCTTCACCTTCACCTTCTCATTCTCCTTCGCCCGTCACCTCCTTCTCCAGTCGCGTCAAGCCCGTCACCTCTTTCTCCTTCTCCTTCTCCTTTAAGCTCGTCACCTCCTTCTCCTTCTCCTTCAAGCCCGTCACCTCATTCTCACTTTTTCCTTCTCTTCACCTCCTTCTCCTTTTCTCTGCTCTATTTCTCTCTTTAATGGATCCCCAATCAAACCCTTCCACCAACACCATTAAATATCGAACTAACCACCACCTACCTCTTCCAAACTCCCGTGACCTACAAACCTAGCTAGTATGTAACGGCCCAAATCTTAATTTCGCCGTTATTATGGATTATTTTCAGACTTGGACGACAGCTCAGAGCCACGTGGATACCGCAAATAGGGCAGGGCATGCTGACTAAGTAAATAGTGATTTTGTGTGATTGTTTGCATATTTGCGATGCTGTATATTAAGTTATTTACCTAGCATCGCATGTGTGTATTTATATCATTGAATCGAGCGAGATTGTGTGAACTATTCGCCTCGATATGCGTGTCGACGCGGGTACCGGGTAGTTGACGGGACTGAATATTAGATCGGGGAAATTAACACACAAATTTAATAAAAATCTGTCAAGTAAATAATATGGAATATATATATATATATTGAGTGAGTAATGACGCGGCATAGCAGAGCGCAGATAACACGGTTCGGACACGAAACCGGGCGTCGAAACGCTTGGAAACAAGGGCGAGTGTCCTAGGGGTGTCACGAAATAAGTGTCACACTTGTCCTCACCCAAGACACATTTGGCAATTTTCCCACCACGTGTCGGTCCACCGATTCTCACTTACATGCACACAAAAACCAACTCACACACTCCATCACCTTCTCTCTCACCTCACACACACTCTCGCACACACACACACACCAGGGAGGCCGAGAGCAGGAAGAAGAAGGAAAGGAAAGGAGGAGGAGAAGGAGGAACGCTCCGGGAAGGAGAAGAGGAGGTGGAGACGTCAACGGTCGAGGTGAGTCGTTATTTTTGTTGTTGTTGGTGCGTCGACCGTGGTGGCCGAGAAGGGAGTTCGGCCATGGAGGCCGAACCGAGGTCGGGGTGGAGATGGCAGGGGTGTCTCCCCCTGCCATCGAGTCCACCAGGGTTGGGGTGGATAGCAACCCCAACCCAAACCAGAAAAAAAAAAAAAAAAAAAGAACCAGAGACGTTGTCTTTGGGAAGAAGATGGGGTGGGGGAGGGGTGCACGCACGCTGTGCGTGCGTGCAGCCCCTGGACCGGTTGGGCCGGTCCGGGCCCAACCGGAACCGACCCGACCCGGGTGGGCCCGAACCGGGTCAGGCCGACCCGGTGGACTGGGTCAGACAGACCCGGTGGACCGAGTCAAACCCGATCCAGGGACCCACCCATCCATTAAAATAATATAAATATTAAAATATAATTTAAAATAGTTTTAAATTAAATAAATTACAGAAAAATAAGAAAATTATGTGGAAAATTATGGGAAAATCTAGAAAAATCAGGAAAGATAGAAAAATGATATTCGAGAATTTTTCGGGCGTCGACACCCCGATATAACTCGAAAAGGGTGTCAAACCAAAACTTTTTGAAATGAAAAATTTTCATAATTTGGCCACACATTATAAATTCACTTTATTTGACTCTAAACTAGTTAAAATGATTTAATGGGACACCTGGAACTTAAGAGACCACAATCGGGAGTCGGGCGCGTTTCTCGAGACGTGAGTGAGACTTCGGAGTGCGTTTTGAGGTACGTAAGATTTCATCTGAAAGTCACTGAGGGTTTACTTTTTCATCGTTGGTGCATATTCCTTGTTATTGTACTCTATTCCGTGATACGTTTGGGTTGGTGGTCGAGTTACTCCCACCTGTTCGTTGTGTACTTATGGCACACTATGCTGTAGCACGTGTGATCAGCATTCGGTGAATTGCAACCCGATATAAGTGGTGCACGTGTCGGGCAAGCCCCGCGAGGAACCAGTGAAAGGAAGTGGGGGCACCCACCGAAAGGATCCTGGGGGTCCGAAGTACGATTTAGTCTCGATCGGACGAGTACACACTTTGTTTCTCTCGTGTTATTTATTCATGTGATGATCTTAAAGACAAAGCTTATCCGTTTAGTTTCCGCATGATTAATTGACATGTTTATTGGTATATGTTTACTTTCTTATAAATGCTCGGTGTACTTCGTTGAAATCTTACTAACTGTACTCTCCATCTTGCTTTTTGTGATGGTCGAGTGCAGATCCTAGTGCTAGTAAGGGCAAGGGGATTTTGGGCGACTTTATCTCGATCGCCGCATGGTCGAGGACCTACTAGTACGTGCGATTTTGATATTTTGCTTTACTTTTGGGTATTGGGAGACTTGATAGACACTGTACTTGTATATATTACTGCTTAGTATTGTCGCCTATATACATAGTACTTTCCCCGGGTTTTCCACAATAGGAGTTGCTCTTATAAATAATGTTTTTACGATGATAAATTTAATGTTTTTCTTGCTTTAAATTAAGACTTCCATTTGTTGTTTTTAATACTATAAAAATGATCGAATCGTCTAACTAAACGATCAACGGAATGAGTTTAACACGCATAATGAGTAGAAATGATGTAAAAAATGGCGTCAGTGGCGCGTGGGACCCAGTGGGTCAAGGATCGGATGGGACCGCTGGGGCAGCGCCTCCCCACGTGGCGACCTCGGGATTTGGGGCCGCTACAGTTGGTATCAGAGCGAGAGTTCGAGGAACCTCGGGAAATTAACTGAAAGAGCATAAGACTTAAAAATTTAAAATTTAGATGTGGAAACCCGATGTACTTGCCTTAGAACTCTAGTTGGGAAGTGATGGTGAGGCGGGTAGAATTATGATTTATACACGTGTTATGTTTTATTGTAAATTATATATTAACACGTATATATACCGAGGCTGATCCGACGCACGCTTTTCGATACAGATCACGATGGACGGACAACCCTCGACCCAGCCTGAGATAGGACAAACTAGTGATCCTACTAGGGACGTCACTACTACTACCGTAGCGACTCGAGTATAGAGGATCGACTTGCGGACCACGTGCCCGGTTGACGAGAGATCCTCCGATTACTTAGGGCTCGAGCTACGACAACCGCTACAGCATTTGCACTAGTTCCCACAGATTCCGGTAGCACCTACGTGCACGGACACTCGTCGCCCAATAACATCACATATGCCTACTGATACACCACTTTCGGAGACACGGGCTGAGGGAGTCTCGCCAGCTATTGTGATACCGTTAGAGACTTCGACTCTTACGCCCCTACCTATGACTACCGAGCAGCCGACAGCTACTACAGTTCCTGCTACTTCCGCATTCGTCTTGACACCGGAGGCGAAGCTTGTTAGAGAGTTTATGAAGTTTCGTAGGGATACTTCTACGGAGGTGGAGACCCTGAGGCAGCAGGGAAGTGGATAGTTTCGCATGAGCGTTTCCATAAGCTGATGCGGAATGATGACAGCATACAAGCACGTTTATCCGGAGCATGTCTGAGAGGTAATGCAGCGGTTTGGTGGATGACTTATCTGGATATCCATCCGGAGCGCGACGACATGGGTAGAGTTTCGAGAGTTGTTCTACGATGAGTTCATTCCCTTGCGAGTGAGGCCGAGGTTGAGGGAGGATTTTCGGCCTTACGATGTGGTAACCGCTCATTGATGCAAGGTACATGGAGCAAGCGATCGATACCTATTACGATTCTCGATGGATGTAGCGGGCACAGAGACGCTTCAGATTTACTATTTCATACGTGGTGTTGATGAGCGGATTTCTGACGCAATAGTCTCGACAGGTGCTACCACTCTTCAGGAGGTGTATGATCGAGCCTTATCTTATGAGACACTACTCTTGGAGAGAAATGGGAGACGTACGAAAGGCACTGCAGTACAGGCGGGTCAGAGTTCTCGGTCAGATCAAAGACCGAAGAGACAGAGAGATCAGCTTGATAGAGGTCGTCGAGATGATAGACGAGATAGGGACCGTAAGGTTGATCACCGGGATAGCTGGCCAAGATTTGAGTACGAGGATAACGGAGACACATGCCTTAAGACTGCACCCACAGAGAAGCGGCGACATCACCACAACAAGACTGGTCGGGATAGGGATCGGAGGGCGTGACAGGGGTCAGAGAGACCAGGGTCAGGGTCGAGATTCGGAGCCTGGCCGGGGAGAGACGTCGATGTCATCGTTGTGGTCGGAAAGGGCACTGAAAGCCGACTGCAGGGCACCACCGACATTACCTGGGGGAGCTGAACAGGTCGAGTAGGGAGAGAGCACATGCAGTCGCGCAGCCTGATCGAGATGCGACCAGACTGCTCGTCGAGGGTACGTTATCTATTATGAGTAGACCGATGCATGTTATGATAGATTCTGGTAGTACATTATCATTTATTCTTTGGACGCATGGTAGGAGAGTTAGGGTTGGCAACACGTACGCTAGACACACACCTTGTCCTCGCACGGCACCATTTGGGGATAAGATATACCCTAACCGAATATGTCGAAATTGCACGATAGAGGTAGAGGGGCATCGATTCTTCGATAGACTTACGAGTCCTAGAGTACCTCGAGTTTGACGCACTTTTAGGGATGGATGGTTAGCGGCATACCATGCACATTTGGATTGCTTCCGAGAAGGCGTCACGTTTCGAGTTCGGGGATTCCCGAGTTCACGTTTACGGAGTCGCTACCGCGCGCTACCCATTACTAGAGGCCGACTAGCTACTACTCGGGAGATGGAGGCATTAGCGGCGATAGTCGAGCCGAGAGGTTAGGATCGAAGTCGGGATTGAAGATGTTCCGTAGTCCGAGACTTTGTCGACGTATTTCGGATGATTTACCGGGATTACCACCGCCACGAGCGATTGAGTTCATCATTGAGCTGATACCGGGAACTCAGCCAATCGCTAGCAGACCTTACCGGATGTCACCGTCAGAGCACGAGGAGGTCAGGAGGCAGTTGGATGACTTACATCGGAGAAGGGTTTCATTCACCCTAAGCATGTCACCTTGGGAGCTCCGGTGTTATTTGTGAAGAAGAAGGATGGCTCAATGAGGATGTGCATAGACTACAGGAAGTTGAATCAGGTGACAGTTAAGAACCGTTACCCACTCCCTAGGATCGACGATCTTTTCGATCGTTTGAGTGGTGCCAAGTTCTTCTCGAAGATTGATCTGCGTTCAGGCTATCATCAGTTGAGGATTCGAGAAGATGACATCAAGAAGACCGCTTTCAGTACAAGATATGGGTTGTTTGAGTTTGAGTCATGCCTTTTGGTCGACTAATGCCAAACCATCTTCATGGATTTGATGCACAGGGTCTTGAGACCATACTTGGACAGATATGTCATCGTCTTTATTGATGACATCTTGATTTACAGCATGACTCGTGAGGAGCATGCGAGTCATCTCAGAGCGGTTTTGACGACATTGAGAGAGCATAGACTATACGCCAAATTTAGCAAGTGTGATTTCTGGCTGAGTGCAGTACGATTTCTGGGACATGTTATTAGCGATCAGGGTATCTCTGTGGATTCAGAGAAGATTCGGGCAATTATTGACTGGAGGACACCTGAATCTGCTTTTGACATTCGGAGTTTCTTGGGACTAGCAGGATACTACCGCCGATTCGTACAGGACTTTTCCTCGATTGCAGCACCGATGACTAGATTGACCAAGAAGGATGTTAGATTTGATTGGTCAGAGGAGTGTGAGAAAGCTTTCTGGGAGTTGAAGAGGAGATTGACTTCGCACCGGTGTTGACATTGCTGAGAGCGGGCAAAAGCTTGTCGGTGTATACGGATGCATCGGGCATTGGACTTGGATGCGTTTTGATGCGGGAGGGTAGACCAAGTAGCTTACTTGTCCCGACGATTGAGACCCCACGAGGTTAACTATCCGGTGCATGACTTGGAGCTTGCGCAGCGATCGTTTTTGCACTTTCGAAGGTTTGGAGGCATTACCTCTACGGAGAGCGGTTCGTACTCTACACTGATCATCAAAGTCTGAGATATATTTTCACTCAAAGAGATCTGAACATGCGTCAGAGAAGATGGCTTGAGTTACTTAAGGACTACGACTTCACTATTGAGTATCACCCGGGGAAGCGAACATCAATGACGACGCATTGAGCGAAGTGGTATTGACGATGATCGTAGTACGACATATGACACACGAGCATGGCTTATTACAGGCGGCGTCAGTTATGTGTATGATCGATGTTTTTACTACGACTGAGCCGCACATCTGTTGTCAGATGAGAGTTCCGATCGTATCCATTGAGCGAGTGGCCGAGTGTCGAGGACCGATGGACTCTATGAGCGTTTCGGTGGTATGGCTCGGGATCCGGAGTGTACGGATTAGGCGGCGTCGACAGATCGGTGTTTGAGACACCGGGGAGGTTGTGGATACCTGCGCATTCAGGAGATACGGGATGGAATTTTGGAGGACGCACATAGGTCTCGCTACGCGGTTCATCCCTGGTCGAACCAAGATGTATCATGATTTGAGGCGATTGTTACGGTGGCCGGGGATGAAGGGCGACGTTGGCGAGTACGTCAGAGTTGTCATATCTGCCGCGCCAAGTTAAGGCGAGCACATGAGACCGGGCGGGTTACTACACGGCCACTACCAATTCCACGGTGGAAATGGGAGCACGTCACCATGGATTTTTTGTCGATGGGTTACCGCAGACTACGAGGAGACACGATGCGGTTTGGGTTGTGATTGATGACTAACGAAATCGGCACATTTCATTCCTATTTCTATGAGATATTCGTTCCCACAAAGTGAGCATTATCTTCGAGAGAGATCGTTAGATTGCATGGGGTGCCGCCTCTCTCATTGTATCGACCGAGATCCTAGGTTGACTTCGAAATTCGGGAGGCGATGCAGAGCAGCGGTTGGCACAGAGTTGCAATTTAGTACTGCTTACCATCCTCTCGACAGACGGACGACCCGAGACCGATACGGATTACGGAAGATATGCTCGGGGCTTGTATTTTGCGGTTTGGAGGTTCGTGGGAGGATTATTTACATTGTGTGAGTTTGCTTACAATAACAGCTATCGGGCGAGTATCGGGATGCCTCCATTTGAGGCGCCAGTATGGCAGACCTCGCAGATCACCTGCGTGTTGGGCGGCGCACGAGGATACAAATGGCGGCGATTGGGCCGAGAGATAGTTGTTGATCACACGAGAGAAGATCGAGCGCAGATTCGACGACGACTCGACGAAAAAGACAAGACGACAGAAGAAATATGCGGATAAGTATCACGAGGGTCTGAGCTATGAAGAGGGCGACATGGTTTATCTGAAGGTTTCACCATGGAAGGGCCAGCAGAGATTTGGGATTAAAGGAAAATTGGCGCCGAGATACATAGGACCGTTCAGAGTCGCAGCACGAGTTGGCAGTGTGGCTTATAGATTGGACTTGCCAGCAGAGTTGGCTGGGGTTCATCCTACGTTTCACATCTCAATGTTAAGACTGGCTAGGTCAGGACCGAGACCGATGGTTGACTTGAGACAGATCGAGGTTCGGCCTGATGTAACATATGAGGAGCGACCGATAGAAAATTGTGGATCGCGCGACTCAGACGCTAAGGAACAGGGTGATCCCTAAGGTGTTGGTTCGTTGGCAACATCATGGTACGAAGGACTCACTGGGAGCTCGAGTCTACTATGCGGCGCATACCCACATCTATTTCATGGTACGAAATTTCAAGTTATTTAAAATTTCGGGACGAAATTTCTTTTCTAGTTGGGAAGAGTTGTAACGGCCCAAATCTTAATTTCGCCGTTATTATGGATTATTTTCAGACTTGGACGACGGCTCGAGCCACGTGGATACCGCAAAATAGGGCGGTGGCATGCTGACTAAGTAAATAGTGATTTTGTGTGATTGTTTGCATATTTGCGATGCTGTATATTAAGTTATTTACCTAGCATCGCATGTGTGTATTTATATCATTGAATCGAGCGAGATTGTGTGAACTGTATTCGCCTCGATATGCGTGTCGACGCGGGTACCGGGTAGTTGACGGGACTGAATATTAGATCGGGGAAATTAACACACAAATTTAATAAAAATATGTCAAGTAAATAATATGGAATATATATATATATTGAGTGAGTAATGACGCGGCGGTACGCAGATAACACGGTTCGGACACGAAACCGGGCGTCGAAACGCTTGGAAATAAGGGCGAGTGTCCTAGGGGTGTCACGAAATAAGTGTCACACTTGTCCTCACCCAAGACACATTTGGCAATTTTCCCACCACGTGTCGGTCCACCGATTCTCACTTACATGCACACAAAAACCAACTCACACACTCCATCACCTTCTCTCTCACCTCACACACACTCTCGCACACACACACACACCGGGGAGGCCGAGAGCGGGAAGAAGAAGGAAATGAAAGGAGGAGGAGAAGGAGGAACGCTCCGGGAAGGAGAAGAGGAGGTGGAGACGTCAACGGTCGAGGTGAGTCGTTATTTTTGTTGTTGTTGGTGCGTCGACCGTGGTGGCCGAGAAGGAGTTCGGCCATGGAGGCCGAACCGAGGTCGGGTGGAGATGGCGGGGGGTGTCTCCCCGCCATCGAGTCCACCGGGGTTGGGGTGGATAGCAACCCCAACCCAAACCGAAAAAAAAAAAAAAAAAAAAAAAGAACCAGAGACGTTGTCTTTGGGAAGAAGATGGGGTGGGGGAGGGGTGCACGCACGCGTGCGTGCGTGCGTGCAGCCCTGGGCCGGTTGGGCGGTCGGGCCCGGCCCAACCGAACCGACCCGACCGGGTGGGCCCGAACCGGTCAGCCGACCGGTGGATCGGGTCGACAGACCGGTGGACCGAGTCAAACCCGATCCAGGGACCCACCCATCCATTAAAATAATATAAATATTAAAATATAATTTAAAATAGTTTTAAATTAAATAAATTACGTAAAAATAAGAAAAATATGTGGAAAATTATGGGAAAATCTAGAAAAATCGGGAAAGATAGAAAAATGATATTCGAGAATTTTTTTCAGCGTCGACACCCCGATATAACTCGAAAAGGGTGTCAAACCAAAACTTTTTGAAATGAAAAATTTTCATAATTTGGCCACACATTATAAATTCACTTAATTTGACTCTAAACTAGTTAAAATGATTTAATGGGACACCGGGAACTTAAGAGACCACAATCGGGAGTCGGGCGCGTTTCTCGAGACGTGAGTGAGACTTTGAGTGCGTTTTGAGGTACGTAAGATTTCATTTGAAAGTCACCGAGGTTTACTTTTTCATCGTTGGTGCATATTCCTTGTTATTGTACTCTATTCCGTGATACGTTTGGGTTGGTGGTCGAGTTACTCCCACTGTTCGTTGTGTACTTATGGCACACTATCTTTGTAGCACGTGTGATCGAGCATTCGGTGAATTGCAACCCGATGTAAGGGTGCACGTGTCGGGCAAGCCCCGCGAGGAACCAGGTGAAAGGAAGTGGGGGCACCCACCTGAAAGGATCTGGGGTCCGAAATATGATTTAGTCTCGACCGGGACGAGTACACACTTTGTTTCTCTCGTGTTATTTATTCATGTGATGATCTTAGCACGGTTATCTGTTTAGTTTCCGCATTATTAATTGACATGTTTATTGGTATCTCTGTTTACTTTCTTATAAATGCTCGGTGTACTTCGTTGAAATCTTACTAATCGTACTCTCCATCTTGCTTTTTGTGATGGTCGAGTGCGGATCCTAGTGCTAGTAAGGGCAAGGGGATTTTGGGCGACTTTATCGATCGCCGCGGTCGAGGACCTACTAGTACGTGCGATTTTGATATTTTGCTTTACTTTTGGGTATTGGGAGACTTGATAGACATTTGTACTTGTATATATTATCGCTTAGTATTGTCGCCTATATACGAGTACTTTCCCGGGTTTTCCACAATAGGAGTTGCTCTTATAAATAATGTTTTTACGATGATAAATTTAATGTTTTTCTTGCTTTAAATTAAGACTTCCGCTGTTGTTTTTAATACTATAAAAATGATCGAACTGTCTAACTAAACTGATCAACGGAATGAGTTTAACACGCATAATGAGTAGAAATGATGTAAAAAATGGCGTCAGTGGCGCGTGGGACCCAGTGGGTCAAGGATCGGATGGGACCGCTGGGGCAGCGCCTCCCCACGTGGCGACCTCGGGATTTGGGGCCGCTACATAGTACCTACTAGGTAGCCGAAACAGAAACGCAGAGAATATATTCTCTGCGTTTCTGTTTCTGTTGAAGAAGAAGATTGGGTACACAATAGCACCTTTTCCGAAGACGCTATCTGTGTTTCGCCAACGTGGAAAAGAACAGAATAGCGCATTAGGAGAATGCGCTATTCGTGTGCTCTTTCCCACGTGAATGTCCATGTTGACCACCACATAAGATTTACACGAATAGCTCCGAATGCGCTATTTGTGTAAATATGTTCCAATCAATCCACGTGGATGTCCACGTGGATTGATATATCCCAATAACACGAATAGCGCATTCTACGAATGCGCTATTCGTGTTATGTGACCAACGTGGATCATAAACATGGATATCGCCTTTTGAAAATGCGCTATTCATGTGTCCACGTGGCCCAAATATTTGTCTCCCATGATAGCGCCTTTTCAAAAGACTGTTGGGGCATGTGCCCTAGGTCAATCCATTAACTGTATTTATGAATACTTTTACTTAATAAAATAGAGGATTTCATTTGCTGTTTATTATAATTAATTTGCATGTTTACATTATAATAAGATCCATGGGTATTTATAGAAATATCTTAAATGTCCCTAGTTGATCATTATACTGGGAACTATGATGAATTAAGACTAGTGTGAGTCTTGATTGATGATCATATGATCATTATACGTATATGGATACGAATCAAGATCACGAGTACTTGTTAGGGAACAAAGTACTGGACCGACCCGCTATGAGAACATCACATGGATTAAGTCATAGTTGTTTATCATGATAGGTATATTTTTCAGTCATCTGACTTGAGATTACCAGAGACTTCAACATTAGGAACACAGTGATTTGACACAATCAAACGTTGTCTTTAACCAGGACGATTATAAAGGTTGTGATTGGTTTCTTGTGTGAGCAATGTGATGAAGTTGTGTAATCAAGATAGAATTTGTCCCTCTCGTATAAAGAGAGATATCCAGTGGATCCTCGATGTGTTAGGATGTTAAAATGCATAGTCTAAGTGAATTGATATTGATCAATGTCACTTGGATGTTTTCAGTCTACCTAGAGATCGAGACTAGTACGATTGAACATGTCGGATGACAATTCCATGCTTTATGTTTGATCAAAAGGGATATCGTTTGACAAAAAGATGTTATATACATTATTGATTAGGCTGTATCGATTTGATATTCGTACAACTTGGGTAGTCATAATGTCTTGCTAGAGGCCGCTTATGACTTGTATATCAAAATGAGTTTTTTGGTACACTGCCAACGTTGTATGAGCCTATTGGGTCGCACACTAAGAATGGTTTTACGAGATTTTAATATGGTTCAGAAAAATGAATTTTATATGATAAAATTCGTGACAGAAACGTCATTATGGTGTATTACACTTATACTTCTTTAAGTATGGGTATATGTGTAATTTACTTAACCGTCTATATACAAGGGTTGTATAAATAGACGCTTTAAGTTAGAACACATATAGGAAAGATTAAGGGCCGAAACTCTATTTTCGTTCATAAACGAATTAGGGTTTTCTGGTACGCTCTGGATCGTTTTGGAGAGAAACAAAAAGGTTTGGTATTCTCTCGAAGCTTTTTTCAAATCTCGGCCGCCGTTCGTGTGTGGACTGCTGGTAGAGGGCGTTCGTCGTTGGCAGCGCCTTAGAGATCGATCAACCTTCAGAAAGGTATATTGCAACCGATGTATGATTAAGTTTTCATGTTTTAAACGTTTTTAATGGAATTAGATTCGGATCCTGTTGGGGTTTTTGTCAAAATTGTTTTGTAATTTCCGCTGCGTATGAACCCCAAAACCCAACAAAGACGACATACATTACATAACGAATAAAAAAACCACACTTGTTTTACTCATATATGTTGTAAATTGAGTTGGAACTTGCTAAGAACTAGAGAAGGAAAATAGAAGACTAAAAACTTCTACTACTACAAACTACTACTACAAAGGAGAAGAGAAGAAATGAGATAGTTGGAATGAGAAGTTTTCATTCAACTTGGTGTGTTCTTTACAAGTGAAGGAACCCCCTTATATAGGCCCTTAGTCATGATGAAAACAAGTACTTGCACAAAGTGTGCAAGTTACACCAAAGTCTCATGTCATACAAGATTACAAGTTACATGACAATACATGGATAAGTGATTATACATTGGAGTTGAATACAAGTTATGTAGAGTGTACAAGTTACATTCAATGTAGAAGTCATGCTTGATGTTACAATTCAATGTGAGAGCCATGCTTGACAATGTGATCATTCATAATCTTGGTTAAAGGGTCATCAAATTTACAACACTCTCCTTTGGATGACACTTGCTGAAAAAATATGCCTCGTTAAAACCTGTACTAGAAAAATCATGTGGGAAAAAATCTAGTATGGGAAAAAATCTACAATGTTCTCGTCAATCTTGATTTGTAGTATAATATTGTTGATTGCCTCATTAAAAACCTTGCTAGGAAAACCCAGTTGGATAAAACCATAGCTAAGGAAAAGAGTGCAACACATTGATACACTTTGAGATAATATATATATGCCTCATTAAAACCTTTACTAGAAAAACCCTGTAGGAAAAAAATCTAGTATAGGAAAAAGAGTACATTGCTCTCATAAATTTTTTTTTTTTATATGGAGTATAAAATGTTAGGATTGCTTCATTAAAAACCTTGCTAGAAAAACTCAGTGGGATAAAACCATAGCAAAGGAAAAAAAGAGTGCAATACACTAACCAATAACTCATTTTGATTCTCCCCCTCATGTTTACATGGGTGAGACATCTTGTGCATTTTGTTGCACATGTACATCATTTTCTATATGAACCATTTAATGTTGAAGCATATGATTGTCACTCTTTTGTGTATAGTCCTTGCATCAAGTAATTGATTCATAACTTGTTGCTACTGAATGATCATTTGAACTTTGAGTTCATATTAATTTATACATGGATCATAATACAACAAATTTAATGCAATTTGATGTGTTTCAAGCAATTTCACGCCATTCCTTTTGAATTGGCTTATATCTCCCCATAATGATGGGAAAACTGCTTCATCAAAGTGACAATTAGCAAAACTTGCTATAAATAATTTCCCTATTAGGGATTCAAGGCATCTTATAATATGATTAATGGAGAGTAAATCAATATACGTCTCCTATTGATTTGCCTTGAGATAATCTCCAAAAAAAAATCTAGTTCGATAAAGGATGTTCGTGCGAATTTATGATATTTTCGCATTATTGATGATTATGGATAATCAAATAGATCTTTCCACATTATGAATGTCATTTGATTTATGACGACATTCGTTTTAATGTGTCTTATATATTCCAGAAGTTAAAGCTATGAATATTATACTCAGATTAAATCATATAGATAAATTTTATATTATTCTTAGTAGACTTCTTCTTAACAAGACATTAACAATAAAATTGTTATATTAGATATTGCATGAACATTAGCCTCCGCTAAATTCGAATTCGAAAAATATTCACTTTTATATTATAATGTACATGCATGTAGCACGATACATAAGACATAAACTCATCGTCCATATTTAGGTCACGATTTAAACACATCTCGATGTGCTTGTTTTATCGAGCCATTTTCAATGATAAAATTCATAATATTTTGCCTTTGATTTTAAAAGCATGGTAAAGGTCATAAAAATATTCGAGTATATATATGACAATATTTAGGCAAAATAGTCTTTCATATATGACCAAAAAAATGTCACAATTATGAGCGCTCATTGTCAATAATTATTTGCCCTTTGTAGTGGTGCACCACTTTTGTTCCAATTTTTGGTGGAATTGTCAATACGACCTTTACATGATATTTTCACATTTTTCACGTCCATAAATTTATTATTGCGATCATGATCATTATATGCAGCATATGCTTCTTAATTTGAAGTTGAACTAATTGGACGGGAGCGATATTATATTTTATAATATCTCATTATTTTACTCAGCTACCATGAGACAATATATCAATCCTTAATATTTATTGGATTGACGTGCGCACTCAATATTTGTTGCAGCAATAAATCGAGGCGGACCACGTGACCTTATTTTTATTGTCTCATCAGTCATATTTCCACATAGCCTCAACATAGAGGTAATTAAAATTGTGGAATTATAATTAATATTTGACTGATTAAATTTTGTAGCATGAGACCCAACCTCTCATTTTGAGCTTTTGGAGCATTACCCTTTTGGTATGTATATATATAACTCCGTAAGGTGAAAAGATATATAAAGTGAAATATTCACTTTTCAAATCTCTAAAGAGAAATTGGCGAATGATTATGTATAACACACAGTTTTGCATATATGTTTTATTCACAAATTGTAGTATCTAATTGTCATGACAAGTAATTCTTGCCGGTAATATAATAAGGCAACAAGTTCAACTATAGTTGAATAATATTTTGAAAATAAGTTTAATGTAAAATAGTTTTTCCCTTTTTATATATAGAAACATAACATATGATTAAATATATATTCACAACTTGATTCATTAATAAACAAAATATATTATTCGTATGAGTGGTGGGACAACCTCCAGGTTGGGTGGCGAGACATAGTCTACTTAATACCATACCTTCTCGAATGGGATAACCCGTTTCCCTTTCAATGTTTAGCTTTACCGGGGACCAGGCTTACCCACTATCAACTCAAACTTATAGCATTATTTGTATTATAAAATCAAGAATAGAACAATAACTAATCGTTTGTAGTTTTAAGAGAAAAACTACATGTCATACATTGACTTTTAATTTCTGATGTAGAAGATCGTACAAGACGCAACACAGAGCATACTTTCGTAGTCGGTGACGTTACAATGCATAATGTATGAATAAAATACATTTACATAATTAAATATGCATGTAACAAAAAAGAAATTAACCACGATAACACGAAATAAATTGAACTTATTTAAATTAATAAAAATTATACATTCTTAGCTTTATATCTTTAAAAAGCTTCTTGATCTTCAAGACCTCCTCTTGTAGAGCAACTTCGTGTTGATAACGTGTTGTAAATTGAGTTGAAACTTGCTAAGAACTAGAAAATGAAAATAGAAGACTAAGAACTTCTACTACTACAAACTACTACTACAAAGGAGAAAAGAAGAAATGAGATAGTTGGAATGAGAAGTTTTTATTCAACTTGGTGTGTTCTTTACAAGTGAAGGAACCTCCTTATATAGGCCCTTAGTCATGATGAGAACAAGTACTTGCACAAAGTGTGCAAGTTACACCAAAGTCTCATGTCATACAAGATTACAAGTTACATGACAATACATGGATAAGTGGTTATACATTGGAGTTGAATACAAGTTATGTAGAGTGTACAAGTTACATTCAATGTAGAAGTCATATGCTTGATGTTACAATTCAATGTAAGAGTCATGCTTGACAATGAGATCATTTATAAGCTTGGTTAAAGGATCATCCAATTTACAACAATATAAACTGTTTTGTGCAGTCCTTATGTAATTTTTCCCATTTGTTACACAAGTTGTACGACTTCCTTGGATATGCACATCGCTATTTGTTACACAAATCTCGATGCAACATCATAATAAATTAGTAAGCTACCCACTACGTAACAAAATTATACCAGCCGAACGTTACTTCTATAAATTTAAGCCAAGTGTACGTAACCCGTTAGATAATCCTCGAAGTCCGTGTCATCTGCTTCCAAAAGACCGAAGTACCCTCATCAGAAATTTTGTGCCATTGGAGGTCAGGGCACCCACTCTGCACTCTCTCTACCTCACTCGAACGGTTTTTACAGTTGTTGTGACAGTTGAGATTTGGTGGAAGATGTTGCCGGAGCAATGGCTGCCTCCATGTGGAAGCCAATGCACGAAGAAGTACTCAGCTCTCATGCAGATTCCATGTACGTAACAAATTTGATTCAATTTATTGCCCTCACTGTCTCTGAAATTAGGTTTAGTCTGTTATTTGTGATGAATCAATCACTTGTTAAAATTGGGAAATTTAACTAGAATAAATAAAGGAGAAGAACATTTTTGGGGCTCATCTTTGAATATTCGATTTCGACAATGATCATTAGAAATTAATGAAATTAGGGATTAATATATGAGAAGATTTGGGATAAGGGTTTCAATTGTTATGGGTTAATAAACCCGGACGGGTTGTCCCAACGGTCCCAATTGTCCGGGGCGAGTACGCTCAGGCCAATTGCACCAGGTGGGAATAATCATATCCACTGATAAAGAAGGAAATGGTGTTGGGGATAATTTGCCTTCTTAATTTCAGTTTGGATATGTGTATAAATTAATGAAAATGGGAATGTATGGTGAGGTTTTGGAAAAAGAAAAGGTGAGTTGGATGCTTGTGCCAGTGGGGGTCGTCGTCTTTTATGTTGATGTTTTCATGGATGTTTTGTTTGTGTACAATTTGGGGTTTCATTGTTGGATTGGCTTGGTAATCTTTTGTAGGATGTTGTAGGGAGAATATTTTGCAAGAAGGGCTGCGACACTGATGGAGATACATGGGAAGAATGTAAGTGGTGTTCTGACTTACTCTATTATTTACTTGTTTGGAGAATCGGTGAAGGAGCCTTTTTTCCATCTCATGCTGGAGGCGCAGATTGATGCCTCACCTTTTATTTTGGACTTTTGATCAATCCAAAAGTACATTTTTAAATCAATGATATAATTGAGGAACAAAGGACTATGTGGTTGCCTAATTATCTTGACTATATTATAATAGGGATTTATAGTGATTAGGAGTTAGAAGGACATTTAGAGAACCTGATTTCGGGCCCGACTAATTTTTATATTTAGCTTCTAGGACCTTTGACCTCGTTATAATGATGTCCACAAATATTGTAGCCAGTCAACATGACCCTTCGAGCAATTCCCTCCCATGATTTGAAAATGTGTGAATGTTGATTTTTTTATCGGAAAAATGTGTGAATGTTGATGATGATTGGAGAAATGCATAAACTAGATATACGCATTCAAATTTACAAATTTTTATGATACTGCCCGCTTTGGTGCAATTTTCCTTTCATGAAGAAGTGGAGGTTCTTCATTTTCATTTTCACATTCATAAGAAACCGACTTACAACACCTTGACTGCAACATGAATCGAACCCCCAACCTTGCCTTTGGCAAGTGATGTCTCTTACATCTCACTACAAATGTTTTGGCGTTTAGTAATTCATTCCTTTAAAAGTGAGTTTTTTAATCCCTTTGATGGATCATCTCCCAAGTGTTCTTTCATTAGATTTCACATCATCTGATATCCTCTTATTCCTTTTCTATGTACATAAACCAACATATATTGAGGGGTCCCATGTCCCATAGCACCTTTCTTCTGATACCACAATTTTTTAACCTTTTAAACATCTAATCTTTCAGAGCAACATTTTGGGTACCCAACAAATATTTCATCTACCAAATTTTTTTTTCGGTGTACGTTCTCCATATATTTTTCTTTTCAACTATAGTTTTTATAATTGAGTATCAATGCGCAACACTTCTATGTTCCATTGAAAGTATCTCCATTTTATATGTAAAGAACCCCCTATAAGGATCTGATCTGTTTGGAGACTTAGTGGTACTTCCCCTCTAATTTTTGAGTGGCAAATGTCAATGGTGAAAAAATACATATCTTAAATTTGAAGGTAAATATACTTATAAGAATTCACTTTTCTATTTTTATATGACTCAAGGGCTCCATATTGGTGTCAGGATGTGCCAAGGGTTTTGGAAAACTAAAATTAAGGTTTAATTTATTTAGAAGCCCCTTAAGAGCTAGGCTATTTATTTCCAGACTCATCAACAATATGTCATATATCTACATAGAACGCAGTTTTTATTTTTATTTTTATTTTGCAAATGTAGGTATTTTCCCCTACATATTTTCTTATATGGAGATTATTGTCGGACTTGTTGCCATTTTCATAGTTGTCAACAGCAGGAGCATGATCTTAGGATTTTACAATCCTACCTATGATCCAAATTTTTTTAGATCAATTCAACTCCTACTAGGATCTTCTGTTGGGTGGGTCACATGGGATCCCAATTTGATGCATGTGATCTTATAGGATCTTGACTCGATCCATGGGATATTGACAATGACCACCTCAAGCACCATGCCACCACCATTGCCAATCACATTGTTGTCAATTACTCCACCATTGATAATTGATTTTTCTTCATCAATTCAACACACCCATAAATTCATCTTGCATGAGAGCATGTAATCATTCGTCTAAAGGTTTTCTCGCTGTCCATTACATCTCATTCATCTATGTTTCTTTCTCGCTTTCTCTTTTAGCAGCTGCCCTAGCCTTTTTGTAACGTTTGGCTGTTATGTTGCCTATTGATCACTACAATTGCCTCTTCTTTAAAAGAAATTTGACAAGCAGGCCTTCTATTGAAGTATTCTTTGAGGGTTGGCAATATTCATTTAATTTTGTTTTGTTTTAATTTTGCAATGGCATTGTCCTTTGCATGTATAGGCTTGGGAGAATGCAATGAGATCTGCTACAAGGATCCTGTTTTAAAGGACCATCAATGGACTGCTTATATTGATCGATCTCCAGGTGCTGACAGTTACTCACAGGTTTGACATCCCAGCTGACTTCTCTTTCATTTTTCTCTACTGTTGGAATGTAGTTTTTCTGCTTTTTATTTACTTTCAAGTTCAAGGGGAAAATAGGATATGATTTTACTGTCAAATGTGATACCTTAAAATTAGTTAAGCAGTCTAGTCTGTAACTGCTTCATGGTTTGGTATGAGGTTAGGAGTAATGAGAGCTTGGGATTTAACCAGTTCCTGTACCATCTAGAAAAGAAAAAAGAACCCGTTTGCATTCAAGCATTTGCAGCATTATTACTGATTGGTTCTGAATTTAGTTTTTCGTGAAAAACCTAGAAACACTATTGCTTGCACTTTCAACTTATAAATTCTAGCCAAATCTGACAAAATTAAAGCATTATTGGCATTGATCTTTTCCATAGTTGGCAAATGATTTAGTTTGTTCGTTGACACAAGAATAATCTCAACAGTGAGCGATCTGTATAACCTCTTGTGCTTTTGGCGAAAATTTAAGTTCATAAGTTGTTTTCTCAATCTATATTTTCTGTTATTGACATGACACACAATACTTTACTTTGTTACTTTGACTTGGCTTCCTGAGTCATATCGAACCATCCCTTTATGTGGCTCTTGAAATTTTGCTAAAAGAGCTTTTAGAACTTGAAGAATGATTATGAAGAACTTTTAGAGCTTGAAGAATCATTTAGAAAATATATTTACATGTCAAAGTGTATCATTGCCAATCTATCACAAAAATCATATACATTAATAAAAGATTTTATAATGGCAATGCACTTTCTACATTTGTATTTTTCATACATTGATCAGTAATCACATCAAATAAACTTATTTTACTTTAGCAAATATAAATCTATAACCACATATGATGATCAAAATCTCAATTATTCACAGTATACTGAAGATAAGAAAAACAAAAAAGTACGATGAAAGAGCAATTGTCAGAGGAATGTAAAACAGAATGGCTGTACAATTCTGCAAGATCATACAACTTGGATAAGGTTTCTAGTCTGAGTCGCTTCTAAAATGATTCTACTTTTGATCTAGATTAAAGATGCATCCTAAGAAACTCATGTCGTCTTCAAAGCTAGGAAATTCGCTTTCTTCATCTGCTCCCTTTTCTAAGCTAGTTCACGCTAATGATTATCAAGCTTTCACAGTTATATGGATATATTGCTCTCAAGTCTTGGATAAACATAGAGAAATTGGCAGAGCCATGCATTATACGCCATCATCTTCTTATTTCATTCTTCAGAACTGGGAGCTCTCACCAGTACTATATGCTATTTGACTGGAATTGGTTTGTATCCTTATATCAAAGCTTATTGAAATTAAACTTCCAAGTATATCTCAAGCAATTACTTAACTGTTATAATTTGTGAGACAAATGCAAATTCCTCTTGACCTTGGTAGATTTGGCATACAACATATATCTATGTGCACTTCTCTACACAATTCCTTTTTTGCCTCCCCGCCTGAGGTCCACAGTCGACCATCTTGACTAATTTGGATCAACCTACTAGAGGACCCATTTATGGTAAGTCTCCATACAAGGTTTCTTGAAGGTGAGGCTTGAACTAGAGTCTGCTTGTTAAAGGGCATCAAATTCCACCCTCTAAACCTAACAATTGTTGGTAGAACATTACCTTTTCATCACCGTTATTGTTGGGACCTTAATTTTAATTTTCCATGCAGTTGTTCTTTCAAACTGAGAGGCTTATCCATGTAGATGCACTTGTCCATACTTGAAAATGCTCATTTATTACTATTATTTGGTTTTTGGTTTTCTTGAGGTGAAACAATGCTTTTATCGAGTGTAAAAAATTTCTCCTGATATGAGATTCACTTTATTAGACTCGGTGGTGAAGCAACATAGTGAGATAGGTTTTCCTCGCGGATTTCTTCAGATGGAGAAGAAGAAGAGGGAGGGAGGTCTCCTTTTCCCTGCGTTTATTCATTTCTATAGATGAATGAATTTTGTGGCCCAAAATTTTGTGCGAGAGAGGGAGATGTAGTCTCATAGTTTTCTCTTATTTATTCACGATTCAGATTTGGTATCGTTTGCATGAATGCTTATTACTACATTTAGTGTAAGTTATAATTAGAATAGCTATTTTATGGCCTCATCTAGACTTGTAGTTTAACTCTACCTGTGTAGAACACATCTTGTATGCTCTCTTTTCTTAGCCGATCCCAAGTCAAGGTAAAGGAGGGTTTCACAAACCATTATCCATACTTGAATAGCGGAGGAAGGTTGCGATAGGTTGATAGCTAGATTAAAACTTTTGTCACTCTTTATGAAATGAATCAAACACTTATAGACGTTGGGGTGTTCCCACCTAGCTAGTGATGCACTGCATTGGATTGGAGAGCACACCATTTAGTGCACTAAATTGAGCGCAATGGAAGAGTTTGATCCATGTAGCCGTCTCCAACTAATTTGAGATTGATGCTTTTTTATTGTTGTATCTAGACTTGTAATTTCATTCTCTTGTTACAAATTTTACGAATTCCCATCCCAAGTGATATTTTGTCGGCTTGTGAAACTGAAACTTGGATGCTATGGCTAAGCCATGTTTGTAGCACTACGTTGAAGCATTTACTGAGAGTGTTTTATATAGCCTAGATAAGTGTCTTTTTTACCAGTACTTCTATATAATATTAGAGCTTCTTTTTCTCTCTTTACAGGAGTGTTTCCGTGCTTGTGTTGCTGGCTGTGGTTACAAGGTCAGTACTAATTTCTGGTTTGGAATCGTTTTGTTGCATGAGATCATTTTGATTGTCTTGTACGCTACAAAGTTAAATTTGTGGTGCTGTAGGAAATTGTATTCTGTCATTGTAATTGAATTGTTAGAGATTGATCTAGCTTCTCCCCCACTTTTTTTTTTGGAGTTCCCAATTGATTTTTCTTAACATTTTTCACAAAATATTTCTCTCAGAGTTGAACTTAACCATTTTAAATGTACTTCTATCAATGTGGACAAATACTTGTGGGATTCTCAAGGCTTAACAATTTTATCAGCATGGAGTCGCATGTTTGTGCCCAGTGAGAACAGCTTAAACATTTGCAGTCTCAAGACCATCATCAATCACCAACTATTTTTTTTTTCTGGGTGACGAAAGAAAGGGACTACTTTATAGTTATTTCTACTTTTGCCCTCTTTAGACTTCAAGAAATCTATTGAGGGAAGCGGATAGAATTAAATTGGACAATACATCTAGCTTGTAAGACAGAATTAATAATATTAAAAATTTATAAATACTTAAAAGAAAATTAAAAATTGATAAAATAGAAGACCGATCCTATTAGTACCAACAAAATGTTGCGGGAGTTTACCAATTACTCATGCCAACTGTTGAGGAAATGTTTAAAATCTCTTCATTCTGAATCTATTTTAGACAATATTTCCCACCTTTTTGTTGAATGTCGTTGCTTTTCAACTAGGTGCTTGTGCTATTTCATTATTCAAAATGAAAAGCCCTCTAGGATGTCATTGAACCTTAAAAAACTAGTTAATCCCTAGCGATGTATCACTATTAGGTAAAGCAGAGAGCAGTCATGGGAATGTTGTTCTTTTATAGCTCCTTGAGTTATTTTATGCATCTAGCTTTCTTCACATAAAGTTTGGGACTCCGTGAAGATTGATCCACAAATAAAGCAGGAATCAGAGAGTTATCCATGCCTTGTGTCTGCTTTTATTTGTTGGAGGTTCATAGTCGTTTCAACTTCCAGTGTGATCTTGTCTTCACCCTCTAATTCATGCTAGTATGGACATTTTTTGAGTTGTGGAATCTTTTGATCATGTGCCTGCTCTACTGTCAACTGGTATTACTGGTACCACCTTGATTGGGACCTTATGGTTATTTAAGTGTACAAGGTAATTCTTGTAACATTTAGTAAAATTTGACATGCATGTAAAAGAGTTGACTAGTAATGCAGTTGTAAATGTGACTGTTCTAAAGTGTGTCAGAAGTTACCTATTTATTGCTCTCTTACTCCACTCTACATTAAAATTGCATATGTGGCTTTGAACTGCAGTTCGGTGTAACTCGAGAGAAAGCTGATCAGGTTCGTCCAAATAGGCCTCCCAAGCCTTGTGTTGAAAGAAAACCTTCTGCCCCTCTTCTCGACCAAATTCCAACAGCTGAAGACATGGCTTCAAGTTCTGCGTAGCAGGAGGTAGACATTTCCCTGCCTTATTCTCAGCAGCTTAACCTCTGCTGTAGGTTTTTTTTACTGGCCCCAAAAGAGGAAAGCTTTAACTTCAGTTTAATCCAAGCAACAGGTTTACTTAGAAATTCTTAAAAACACATCAAGTTTTTAATTGCTTCAATCTAACCAAGTCCTTTGCCGACCCCAATTAATTTGGGACTGAGGCTATGTTGTTTTTGTTGTAATCTTACCAAGTCCTTTCTAAACTGCTCATCAGGCATTAGCTGTTCGTTTATCTAAACAGTGCTAACATTTGCTTACTTTCGGAAGTTTGAAATTCAAAATCAAGCAATACAGGAAACTTTTGGTCGACATCAAGTGTTGTGGCATGCATGCTCAACCTAAGAGCTTAACAAGTCAGTTTGTGAACATGTTGTAAACATGTAGATTTGGCATTCTATTGGCATGGAAACTTATAACTCGAGCTGATCTATATTGTAACAAAAAAAAAAGAGTTGTCTGTTTGGGCCTCGAAAAAAGAAAAGAGCTGATCTATTACATTCATGCTGAACTTCATTGTGATCTTTTCTAGACCAGAATTATTGTCTTCTAAACTTTCTGCTGTCGATGCTAATATTTTTCTATATATAATATGAAATTCATGTGTCCATTCCAATGCCCTCTTTCAGCACCACATCCGTTTTTTTATATTTTGGAGTCAGTACCAAGTATTACAGTAGTTGTAATGGTGCCTCCCAAGGCATATATTTTTAAAACTCAAAACTTGGAATAAATTACACTCTCAATCAAACTTGATTGTAAAAAAGTGTTAGTTCTTACTTTTGAGTCTTCCGACCCGAAATTGTTTTAACAATCTGTAAAGATTATTGAAATCACAAAGAATAATTTTGTATTGCTGTTGTCAGTATTTATCTGTGTGGATTTTTCATCTCTACTTTTATTCAGATTCAGTTAATGTACAGCCTACCAAGGACTTTTTAATTGGAGAAATGTTAGTTTACACAAAATCACAATTAGTGCATGATTTCTATATATTCATGAGTCATGACCATTCCATCAAAATTCAACTGACATTCGGCTTTGCCCTAAAAAAATCCAACTGACATTATGTTTTCTTCTTACATATAAGTGAAGGTACTTGAGGGTTATTAATGTAACTGTTGGATCATAATCCAATCGTCATAACGTTTAAATCGCTGTCGATGGTGATTTAGAACTACCCTACTCAAAATATCACATTGCAGGTTCATAGAAGTTGGAAATCAAAGAAAAAGAGAAAAAATGTGAATTTGCTATCTTTGTTTTACAAGATATCTTTCATTTAATTTTTATAAAACTAGCTGTACTTGATGTTCACCATACGCATTGATCAGAAGGGAATTTAGTTAGATTAAGAGGCAAAGCCTGGCAAGAAAGAAAACACGTTTATAAGACTGGATTCAGTGAAGTGTGGAGAAATAATTGGCTTCAGTTGTTCCTGATTGTAAGGCAGAATGTTTTTAGCATGCTAAATGCCTGCAATTTCTGCATTAGATTATGTACAGTTATAAGTCATGTGAGAGTCTAACATGCATCTCTCTTCTTAATCCCAACATCCTCAAAGCCTATAAAATATATACAAGAAGATGATATTAGGATTAGTCACTAAGGTTAGTGTTTGGGTCATTATACATTTGTAATGTGTCTGAATGTGTGTACGAGTTCAAGTGTGAGATTGAGTGCTGCACTTATGTAACTTCCATCTGTACTTCCTATATAAGGTTGAAATGAAAATATCTGTCTCATTGAGACAGAGAGGATGAGAGAAAAATCTCTATGTGGTTCTCATACACTCAAACTTAATGTTGTGAGTTGAGTGTGTAATCTAATATGGTATTAGAGCTATACCGGCTAACGCCTATGTAGATCGGTCGATAGAGGTGATGCAGATCTGAAGAAGGTGTTCTAGAGGATCTGAGTTTGAGTCAGAAGGTCAAAGTGAAAGCTGCGATGTTCTGATTCGAAAGATCAAGTGAGGTTAGCAAGATCTATAGTTGAAAAGTGTAGATATATGGTTTACTGGTTTGAATTTGAAGTTTGTTTGAGTAGATTCAGTTTCTTGAAAATTAGATATGAGGTGTAAGTTTTCATATTAGGGCTGTCAATTTGGGTCATGAAACGATTAACACGACACGACACGACACGTAATAAACATGTCGTGGGTTTGGCTTAAGTGGGTCTGGGTCATAAACATGTTAACACGTTTATACACGGTTAATAAACGAGTCATTAACATGTCAACCCGCTTAACTTGTTTATGACACGCTTAACACGACTAAAGAATAATGTTTAAATAATAAATATTGTATATTAAATAGATTGATACAAAATTCATCAATTTGAATGGATGTTAATAACATGATTTATTTATTTTATTTATAGACATCTTTTATCATATTTTATTTTATATTTGAGAGGAAATATTCATTTTACTTTTAATAAATTATTTATGTTTTAGATTTTATTAATAATTATTTATTAAGAAAAAATAAAACTTTTCACCAAAGTAACATTTAAATATTTTTTTAGATGATTCTTATAATTTTGTTTATGTTATTATTACGAGTCATTTTTGCTTTATTATTAAGAGTAATAAAGACTTGAATGAAAAAGTAAAGTAAAATTAACGACTATATACAACCACAACATATTTTATTGACTATTTTAGTATGTTTGTTCGAATTTAATCATTTAGATATATTTTAAAAAGTAGTAACCAAATTATAAAAGCTTAAATAAAATAAAATTTTTAAATACAATATTTAATAAATGGGTGACAGGAATACACGACATGTTTAACACGACCCACTTAGACACGAAAACGATTAACACGATTAATAAACATGTCATGTAATGGGTTTGCATTATATGAGTCATGACCTGTTTATGACACGACACGTTTACGACTCACCGACACGAATTGCCACCCCCAGTTCAGATCTATGGTGATAAAGCCAGATCTGAGAAGGATTTTCAAGAAAGAGAGGTTTCTTGAAGGTTCTTGAAAGAATTGTGAAGGTTTTGTGAGTAGATCTAGTTTCTTGAAGTCTAGATCTGAGGTATACGAGAGAATATCGTGGTGATAAGACCAGATCTGAGGAAAGTTATCAAGAACGAATAGATTTCTTGAGAGTTTCTTGAAAATGGAAGGTAGATCTGATGAAGTTGAAGCTGGTTCTTCATCAACTCAAAGAAATTCATCGGTTTCTTAGCTAGGAATGACATATAATGGTATTGGTCTGACGAGTGGTCCATTTAGCAACTCACTCAGTTAGTTTGTGACAATAAAGCTGGATTTAACAAATTTTCTGTTGTGGAAGTCAACAATGATTCTGGTGATTGAAGGTTTTGATTTGGATGGGTTCTTGTTTGGAACTCTGAAGTGTCCAGAGAAGGTTAGGAAGATGGTTCTGCAAATTCGGATTACAAGTTCTGGTTTGGCCGAGATCGTATGTCGTATGGATGGTTGATGACAACTTTGTCTCCTGAAGTAGCTACTAGCATTGTAGATCTAAAGGCTAAGCGAACTGCACATGAATTTTGGACGGTGATTGAAGCTCATTATGGAACAAGCAACAGATCTAGAGTGCATGTTCTCAAGAAGCAGTTACAAGCAACAAGAAAGGTTCTCGTCGAGTGAACGGATATCTTATGCAAATGAAGGGATTTGCAGATGGACTGGCAATGACTGGATCTTTAGTGAGCATTGAGAATTTGATCTCTAACTGCTTAATTGGTCTAGACATTGAGTTTCTATCAATCACGAGCAGTACTTCAAAGGCATATTCATCTTCTCACTTGGCAGGAATTTCAGTCTACTCTTCTGGATTTCGAGAGCATATTGGATCAGTTTCAAGTGAGTCAAGGCATTAACTCAATGTCTCTTCAGAGTACTTCACTAACAACCAACTCAGCTGAGGTTAAGAATGGTGGCAATAGGATAAAATCTGGCAATAAATCGGGGTACAACAATCATCAAGGATTATAGTCTTCACCTAATGGAAGTGGTCATCAAGGTGGTAGTTCGGATAAACTCATCGTGGCAGATTCAATGGTCGTGGTGGCTTTTGTTTTCCTAACAACTATAAGCCTACTTGTCAGATATGTGGGAAATTCGGCCATTTTGTTGCTATCTGTTACTTCCGTGGTGATATGAAATACATGGGGTCTCAATCTAATGCTAGTTATACTCCTCAGCAGCCACGATTCACTCCCGCTGTTCCTCATGCGCATAATGCTTTCTTTGGAGTGTCTGAACCTGTACAAGATGCATTTTGGTACATGGATAGTGGAGCATCATCCCATATCACTGCTAATCAGTCTCAACTGACTAATTGCATGCCTTATGGAGGTAAAAACTATTTGATAGTTGGTAATGGTAAGTTTTTAACAATTGCTAGCACTGGATCTGCATTAATCCCATCAGTTAACTCAAAATTATCATTTCATAATACATTGTGTGTGCCTAGTATTAGGAAGAATTTGTTGAATGTGTCTCAGTTAACTCGTGATAATAATGTTCTAATCGAGTTTCATGTCAATGATTGTTTCGTGAAACATTCTCAAACCAATGAGGTGCTTCTTCATGGCTTACTGCACAATGGTCTTTATCGATTTTGTGGTCCAATGAAGTCTTCTCATGCACATCTTTCTGCTTTTCTTGCATCGAATAAAGAGGTGTCATGTATCTGGCATTCCAGACTTGGCCATCCTGCACACAAAGTGTTGCAACAGGTTATGCATCAAAATCTTTAGTTACATATTTATTCTTTACCTGAATTTTGTTCTCATTATCCTTTGGGCAAATTACATGCATTACCTTTTTCTAATTCTTCTCGTATTGCATCACATGTTCTGGATTTCATACATACTGATTTGTGGGGCCCTACTCCTATTATTTCTTCTGGTGGTTTTAATTACTATATACACTTTGTGGATGACTGTACTAGATTTACATGGTTATATCCTTTAGGTCTAAAGTCAGATGCAATCAAAGCTTTTCTTCATTTTAAAACTTTGGTTGAAAACCACTTTCAGTCAAAAATAAAAAACGAGTCCAGTCTGATTGGGGTGGTGAATACATGTCATTTAAACATATTCTTGATTCTTGTGGTATACTTTTTCAACATCCTTGTCCTCATACCCATAAACAAAATGGTCGTGCTGAACGTAAATATCGTCATATTTTTGAGTCTGGTTTTATTGGCCACAAGTAGGTTAACTTTAAAATTTTGGTGGGATGCTTGTGAAATAGCGTCTTTCCTAAATAACAGATTACCTACTAAAGTTCTTCAAGGTCTGTATCCTTATGAAAAATTATACCATACACCTCTTGATTACAAATTATTTTGTGTCTTTGGTTGCACTTGTTTCCCATATCTTTGTCCTTATAACAATCATAAGTATTAGTTTAGTCGAGAAATGTGTATTTCTTGGGTACAGTTCAATCCACAAAGGGTATAAATGCATGAATTCTACTGGGAGAGTGTTTATTACTAGAAATGTGGTGTTCAATGAGCATGAGTTTCCTTATCTTGATCTGTTTTATCCTAAATCTTCTGCTATGTCTGTTTCTCATGTTGTTCAACCATGTGTTCCTTTACCATTTCCTAATAATTTTCCTGTTGCATCTTCCCCTGTTGTTTCATCTTCCTTTACTACTTTGTCTGTCCCTCATGTTGTGTCATCTTTTGAGTCACATGATAATGTTGTGTCTGTTTCTAATACTAGTATACCACACAACACTCATCACATGATTACTAGAGCTAAGGATGGGATTAGTAAAAAGAAAGTGTTGTTAGCTACCTCTGTGCGAGTCAGATGATATTCCTGCAACTTGTGAAATAGCTCTTCAAAATCCTAAGTGGAAGAAAGCTGTGGATAAGGAGTATCAAGCTTTAATGACTAATGATACATGGTCTCTTGTTCCCTCGAATTCTCATCAGAATGTTGTAGGGAACAAATAGATTTTCTCCATTAAGCAAAATTCAGATGGGTCTATTAATCGAAACAAGGCTAGATTAGTGGCCAAGTGGTTCAAACAAGTCCCGAGTATTTATTTTAGTGAGACCTACAGTCCAGTGGTTAAAGCTGCTACCATTAGTGTAACGACCCATTTTATTAATGTCTATTAAATTTACAGACGTGGACGCCACTCGGATCTATGTGGACGCCGCGGTAGGCTAGGATACACGGGGACTTAGGTATGAAAGTTTATGGTGTGTTGGTTGCTTATTTGCGGTGTAATTTATTCAAATACATCGCATGTGTGTATGTTGCAACATAATACGTGTGAGGGTGTGTGAACTATATTCGCCTCGATATGCGTGTCGACGCGGGTACCGGATAGTTGACAGGACCGAATATTAGGTCGGGGAAACGAAAACAAACAAATTAAATAAAAATTTGCCAAGTAAATAATAAGGAATAGATATTGGGTGGCTAGCGACGCGGCGGTACGCGTATATAACGGTTCGGACGCGAAATCGGGCGTCGAAACGCTCGAAAACACGGGCGAGTGTCTTAGTTGTGTCACATTTAGGTGTCAAGACACCTAACTCAACAACATTTGTCCATTCAAACAACACTTGTCCATTTAAACAACACTTGTCCGCTCACCTACACCTACACCCCACACACACACACCCCATGCACACACACACACACAACCAATCGGGAGACCGAGAGGAAGAAGAAGGAAGAAAAGGAGAGGAGGAGGAGAAGAAGGAACGCGTGGAAAAGAGAGAAGAGAAGGTGGAGACGTCACGGTCGATGTGAGTCATCGTTGTTTGTGTGATTTTGGGGGGTTCGGTGGGGTGACCGAGAGTGGGGTTCGGCCATGGAGGCCGAACCGGGCCAAGGGGGAGATGGCAGGGGTGTCTCCCATGCCATCGATTCCTCCAGGGTTGGGGGGATAGCAATCCCAACCCATCATCGAGGAGAAAAAAAAAAGTTCGGGAGGAAGCGCGTGTCCACCCACCCATGGGTCGAGCCTGGACTGGTTCTGGCCCAGGGTCGAGTCCGACCCGGTTGGGTCGACCCGACCCAAACCCAAACAAAAATATATAAAAAAAAAAGAGAAAAAAGAAAAAGAAAAGAAAAATGAAAGAAAAATTTGGAAAAATTCCAGAAAAATTTGGAAAATTTCGAAAAAAAATATATCTCGATGAAATAAATAGAAATTGATAAAGTTCTATGAAAAGAAAATATGTGGGAATGTCGGACGCGACTTTTTGCGGGGTTTTGCCTCGAAAAGCGCGAAATGGGTAATTTGGCCAATTTTTTTTAGAAATTTGTTGTAAATTGTCATACTAAATTAAATTATTGATAAATGGACATAGGTTGACACGGGTGATCAATTGGCGACTAAGGACTCAGTGGACTTGGACCCGGGGATTGATTACGGTAGTGGAGCGCGTTGTGAGGTTTGTAAAACCCAATGGAAAAACTCTTGAGTATTTATTTTGCTTTGTAATTCCATTCAAATCCAATATTTCCTTGTGATTTTTCCCTATATTTATATCTTGTCGTTGTTTGCACGGTTGGTTGAGTTACTCCCACCGGATTTTCCGTTGTGTGTCTATGCATTCTGGACCATAGCATGTGTATCAGGAGTTCTCGGTGGATAACGACCCGAGCTATTGAAGCTTGCTACATGTGTCGGTGCGTCGTAAGTCTACGCGCCACCGAGAGGATCAGTGATAGCTAGTTGGGTGCGCCCACTAGTGGGATCCTGGAAGGAAATTAGAAGTATGGTTTAGTCCGACCGGAACAGACACACACATTTGCACTTTATTGTTATTTATGCATGCGATGCCCTACTTAGTTGCATGTTTACATTCCGCATGTTTATTTAACAGTATTTATTGACTTTCACTTATTTATATGAATGCTCGGAGGAGTTCCTTGGGATTTTACTGACTGGACTCGTCATCCATTTTCTTCTGTGATGATCGAATGCAGATCCGAGTATAAGTAAAGGCAAGAGGATTTTAGGCGACTACCTCTGACTGCCTACCTCTGAGGATTACTTGTACGTGTGATTATTTTGATATTTTGATTCTTTTGGGAACTGGGGAGTGACGTGACATTGTACATATATACTTTACATGGTACAGTCGTCTACCTTTATTCAAAGTACTTTTCAGGGTTATTCCACAGTAGGATTTGTTAAATTGATTAATATTCCTTGCATTTAAATACAACTTTCGCTGCATATGTCATTTATACGCTGCACACACAAGTGAATGCGAATTTCGAGACAGGAAAAGGACGGACAGGTGTCGTACACGTGTAGTAGTATTTACCGGCAAGGAGTACACGGAGACACGTCACCCCGGGGCGGCGAGGGCCGCCACAATTAGAGTCATTCTATATTGGGGCAGTTCACTTTGGTTGGTCTCTTCGACAACTGGATATTAACAATGTTTTCTTTAATGATACTTTGGGTGAGGAAGTTTTTACCAATCAACCTCAAGGTTTTATTGATTCTGTTTATCCTACTCATGTTTGCAAACTCAATAAAGCACTGTATGGACTGAAGCAGGCTCCTAGAGCCTGGTTTGAGAAATTGAGATCCACTATCGTCTCTTAGGTTTCAGGAACTCTAAAGTTGATAATTCTCTTTTCGTGTTTCAAGATGAGTCAACTGTTTTCTATATCTTAGTCTATGTTGATGATATTATAATTACTGGGTCCCGTTATCTTCTATTCAGTCTTTTATCTCAAAATTGAATGCTTCTTTTGCTTTAAAAGACATTGGCGAGTTAAATTTTTTCTTGGGGATGGAAGCTCGAGCAGACAAGAGTGGTCTTTTCCTCACTCAGACTGCATACATCGATCAATTACTTAAAAAAAGGGGATGTTACATGCTAAACCCATTGACACACCCTTTTATGTTGGCAAGCCTCTCTATGCAGATGGAAGTCCGTCATTTCATGACACCACTCTGTATAAAAGTCTTTTAGAGGGCTTACAGTACTTGGTCCAGACTAGACCAGACATTGCTTATATTGTTAATCGACTCAGTCAGTATCAGCATGCTCCAACTGTTACTCACTGGCAGGCATTAAAGAGAGTAATGTGATATTTGAAAGGAACTGTTGACATGAGTGTTACCTTTCGTCCAGGTTCCCAGTTGTTTGTCACAGGTTTCTCTGATTCCGACTGGGCTTCTTCACTAGATGACAGACGTTCAGTAGCTGGCTATGCTGTATTTTTGGGTTAGAATCTAGTTGCTTGGCAATCTAAAAAGCATGTTCTTGTGTCACGGTCTTCTACAGAATCGGAATATCGTGCTTTAGCATAGGTGACAGTGGAAATATCTTGGTTACTTTCTTTACTTGCTGAACTATATATCCCTTTGCAGGCTTCTCCTACTATCTGGTGCGACAACATGAGTGCTGCAGCCTTGGCTAAAAACCCGATTTATCATGCTCGCATTAAGCACGTAGAGTTAGACATTCTTTATGTGCGGGATAAAGTTTTGTCCGGTCAACTGCAAGTTCATCATGTACCTACTAGGGATCAAATTGCTGATGTTTTCACTAAGAGTTTTATTGCGTCTCGATTCTAGTTCTTGCGGGACAAACTTGGTGTACTTTATGTACCCCTTCGTTTGAGGGGGGGATATTATGATAAATCACTAAGGGTATTTGGGTCATTGTAAATTTGTAATGTGTCTGAATGTGTGTGCGAGTTTTGTCAGATTGAGTGTTTGCACTTATGTAACTTCCATCTGTACTTCCTATATAAGGTTGAAATGAAAATATATGTCTCATTGAGACAGAGAGGATGAGAGAAAAATCTCTCTCTGGTTCTCATACACTCAAACCTAATGTTGTGAGTTGAGTGTGTAATCTGATAGATGATGAAAGGACTGCATCAGATTAAGATTTATACTCTTCGACAAATATGCTAGCCTTTCACATGCCTAATTATATTTTATATGCACATTATTATAATCAAGCATCAATATTATTAAGACAATTTGATTGCCACGATGAAATAGAAAACCCTAACTGAGCTTAAAATTCTTAAAAAAAAAAAAAAGCTAAACTTTTTTTTATAGAACGCTAGTGTCAAGCTTGTGCTATGCATGTGTTAGAACTTAGAAGTATAAAATGACCTGCTCTCATTCTTTGGTTTTGGATGTAAGTTTATGCCCGTAAAATAGGGCGTACTACTAATATATGAGATTTACTGCTCTATACTATTTACATAGCCAACACAGACCTTTACTATAGTGGTTAAGTTCTTTTTTTTTTTTTTTTTTTTTTTTTTTTTCTAAATCTACCTTTTCCTATAATATGATTTTTTTTCTTTAAATTGTATATTAACTAGAATTTGTATCATTTGCTTTCTTTAGTTAATCTTTTTTTTTTTGGGTTTACCTCAAGTTAATCTTTAGTTTATCCACATTAAAACTGTTGAGTTTTCTTAGAAAAGGCCATCTTACTTCTTCATAGTTCTGTATTGATCATCTTCAATTTTTGGTACTTCTCGTCTCTTATTATTGTTGTTGCTGTTGTTGTTGTGTTTTTTTTTTTTTTTTTTTTTTTTTTTCTGAACTATAAAGTTTTCATCTTATATGTATAATGCAAGTGTAACGTATTAGTCTTTTGATCATTAACTTTATTTTCTACATCTACAAAAAGTTCAAATAGCATAACACTTTAACGAAATAATGAAAACAAAACAGCTGGAAGATATTCAATAATATTCGTGTTGTGCGTTCCATCTGTAAGGAATTTGGTCTATGTAGTCGATCCTAACTAATTTTGGATTGAAGCTATGTTGATGTCGTAATTGTTGGAGATGTTGGGAATAATCCCACATTGATTAGTTATAAAAATAAAAATAAAGCTAAGTATGGAGTGGACACTCGATCTTGTCTTGGGCTTTTTGGAGTAAATCTCACTTTCACATTTAAGTCCATACATAAACTAGTCAACAATGGATTGTGCCTATATTACAAAAAGGGTAGTGCTAGGTGGACTCAATGAGTCCGGACTCAACCTAACAGAATGACTTAACTACCCTTCTTCATCAATCCATCACTTACCACCACTTACCTGTGACCACTGCCACTGCCATGACCACGGCCACCGACGTCGTCGTTGTCGTCGTCATCACTGCCAGCGCACCTCGTCCGCGACCTCGCGTCGCCATGGCCAGGCGTCCGCGCCTGCTCAGTTGCGTCGTCACTTTCCAGCGGCCGGCCGTGGCCGGAGTCGCGCCGTCTCTTCTTCTTCCTTCCTCTGCGGTCTCTCTCCTTCTCCGCCGTCTCTCTCTCTCTTCTCTCTTCTCTCCTCTCTTTCTCTCTCTCCTCTCATCTTCTCTCTGTCGTCTCACTCTCTCTCTCTTTTTCTCTCTCTCTCCTCTCATCTCTCTCAGCCGCTCAACCGTCGGTCAATAGAGAGATCCGACCGAGAGAGAGAGAGAGAGAGAGAGAGAGAGAGAGAAAGAGAGAGAGAGCATGGAGGCCACGACCAGATCTCGCCGAGAGAGAGATCTGACCGCCGAGAGAGAGAGAGAGGAAACCCCGGTCAGATCCGGTCGCCTCTCTCGGCCAGATCTGGTCGAGTGACCGGGTCTAGCCGAGAGAGAGATCCGATCGCCCACAGAGAGAGAGAGCATGGAGAGCGAGGAAGAGAGAGAGAGCATGGATGCATGGCGGTCGACAACGACAGTCGTCGGCGATCGACAACGACAGTCGTCGGCGGTCGGCGGCGGCACTCGTCGGCGGCGGCAGTTGTCGTCGGGGGTGATCGTGACAGTGGAGGAGGTAGAGGATGTGAATATTTTTGTGTGCATTGGTAAGATGAGGGTAATTATGTCTTTTTATTTATGTAAATATCTTAAATGACTAGTAAAACATTTTTGAGTCGGGACTTTAAAAGTCCAAATAGATTTTTTGTTACAAAAAATTAAACAGTGAGCAAAATATTTTTCACAGTTAAGTCCATACATTTATTGTTTTCATTTTCTTTTAGGAATTCAACTTAGTTACAGTACCATTGACACAAGTGGAAACCCCAACTGATGCCTCATCGATATCAGTAGATGTGTTTTGGGTAATTAGCAAATTATTGATGATCACAATGATGCAATGCACCATAACATAAATGCAGCATTAGAATTTGATAATCTCTTGGTGTTAGAACTTGTTAATCTCTCAAGTGACCTATTATGTACTCATAGGCACGCTTACTAATGCAAACAATTCTATTCAACCAAAGCTAACACTAGATTACAAATTACCCTTGATGGCAAGCAAGTGGTGAAAAGCCTCCCTTTCCAAGATGGTCCAAGTACAAAGTCCTCTCTAAAAGAGAATTAAAAAAAAAAAAAAAAAAACCACCTTCATGATTGATTCAACATTCCCAAGCCCAATGACCAACAGATAGTGCTTAATTTTATGGAAAAGGGCAGTGATACAATGATACATTGATATGAAGGTGCACTTGCGTATCTCTTGATAAGTTAAGATTAGTTTTTTTTTCTTAAATGGGTGATATTGATTGTCGTTCGGACAGACATCGAAAGGAACTCAACAGCTGTGTAACATAGAATATTACTCAATTTTTTCTTAAAAAAATATCACTCAATAATTTTATTATCTTTTAAAAAGCCACTTAAGTCCAAAAAAAAAAAAAAAACTATTGAGAGTTGTAAAATTTATATATAGTTTGAGAATCAAGGGAATGTGTGCCCAGAGAAGGGACTTCGAGAATAAGGGAAGAATGTGGAGGGGTGGGCGAGAGAACATGGGATTAGAGGTTGGAATATGTGCATCTTTGTGTGCCCAGTTTTTGTAGGGCATGGGAAATAGGGAGGGGAGGACCTAGGATGAAAGTGGGGTGGGGAATCCCGAGGGATGAGGATTCTTCACAATGGGGACAAGAATAGAAAATTTAAATGAGAATGAAGAGAAAATGTTGTACTCACACGAGTATGAGTACCGGGATAAGAAAAAAATATATTCATGAGCTTCACTTGGGAAATTAAATAGGGAGAAATATTACCTCGCGGGGATGCTCCGCAATAACCTAGGCGGAGATTTTCAATGGAGAATTAAATAGAGAAAAAAAATTTCTCTATGAGAATTTCAATCCTCGTGGAGATTAGACGGGGACGAAGATGAGGATGAAAATTCATCCCCGCATGGAGATGAATTTAGGGATGGAAAGTGAATTCATAATGGGGCCTCATCCCAATCCCCATCCCATCGGAAGGAAGACATCATCCATATTCTCCCGCCCATTTGCATCCTTAGTTTTATGCTACAAAAAGTTATTAATCCTGCTCACAAATGATTCCTTGCACTTAAAAGCAATGTTTTTGACGTATTTTAACAAGCCCTTCTGCCAGTTTTAAACACTGCAATTGCAATGTAGAACAAATGAATAGTTGTCCAGTATAGGTAGGGCTGGCAAAAATCCGGGACCGGACATATACGGGACCGGACACCCATTTCTAAAATTATTAAATTTGGTGCCCGGACCCGGTCCCGTTTTTGAAACGGGCAATTTTTTTTTGTCCAGTCTCGTATGTTTGTAAAACATACGGCTCCCGTTTTGTCCGTTTTTTATTTTTAAATATGATTAAATATTTTATTTATCAATTATTTTTTATAAAAAAAACCCCTCAACTACAACTTACAAGTCTACAACTACATGAAAACGCAAACGATGAAGTTTGCTTACCCCGGTTAAAGGGAGGACTGGGCCTAAAGAAGACGCAAACGATGAACCAAGCTTTCCTCATGAAGATTAGATGGAGCATGTAGCAGTTGATATTCACGAATCACCGAGAGATAAGCGGATCCATTTTTTGATTAAGAAGTTTGATGCAATTTCATTTGTCCCTGACATACTAAATGCTGGGAAGAAATTTGCAGTTGAGAAGATAAATGGTCCTTTTCTATGCGTGCAACTTAGAATGCTTGATGGTCAGTTCACACTTCAACTAGAAACCAAATGAAAACCACCAAGCCACACACCGATTCTCCGTGGCGTCGAACCCCGTGGAGCTGGACCGCGCGGCGACGTCGACAGGGACGATGGAGGGTCGAGACTAATGAGATCCGGGGTAACATGGTCCTGGTCCCGGTCGCACCCGACGGAGAGCTCGGAACTCGACGGAGCGATACTCGCACCGGCCGTCTCCGTCGCATGTGTCGCAGTCGCGGGATAATCGCATGGACATGGCGCGGTCGCTGGTGAGGGGGATGAGACCGAGGCGGTGGGCGATGAACTCGTCGTTGAGGACCGATGAGTTGACCTCGATCTCAACTAGGTCGATCGCAATGGTGGGGACTTCGGAGATCATCACGCGGCGGAGGGCGTTCGCCATGCTACATACTCACTGAGTGATTGTGTGAAGTGTGAAGTGAACCAGTGAGGCAGTGAGTTCACAGTGAAATTACATATATGCCCTTCAAATTAATTACTAAACGGGACCGGACAAAACGGGACAAACGGGACCGGACACATTTTGCCAGCCCTAAGTATAGGTTTCAGTTCATGCGCCAAACAATGTCACCAAGGTCCCAACCGAGCTTTTATATATGACAGTATGTCCGCTATTATAACCCTGGAAAGACACGCATAAACGACACACACTTTGTGCGTTCCTTCAATGCGCATCATGTTGGGTACATGCACACATCAATCGCAGTGAAAATTAAGGCACACACAAAAGTTCTTGACGTTTGTGCACGTCTATCCTGGCCCTTGGGTATCCATTTGGAGTGTCCAATGCGGGTCACCCAGACATTTTCCTATTGTTATAGGCTGGCTCTGTTTGGTAAGCACAAACTAGCTTATCAGCTAGCTGCTAAGCTAGTTTATTTGTTAAGCTGTGTTTGGTTTGTAGCTTATTTTAAAAATAATCTAGATGATAGGCTCCCAATTGAAACGCTACTCTTAGTAGCGTTTGAACCGAAAATCGTCGTTTGAATTTTTTTTCGCTATTATACCCTTATTTTTACGGTAAAATTAGTGGAAACAAAATACACAAATACTTAAACAAACCTCGCGAATATTAGTACCCCGCGATTATACCTTGGTAGAGTTGGCAGGGGCGAAACCAGCATTTCAAACTCTTCAAGGCTAGACCAACAGTTATATAATACATTATTAAAACTTATTGAATTTAAAATTAACATATAGCTTAATATTGTTAATGAAAAAAATAAAGATTAATAATTAACTAAATATTATAAAACAAAGAATTTCACTAAAAATAAAAATCATTACACATTAATTTCTTAATTATAAATAATCTTGTTAGATATTTATTACATATTAAATAAGTTTTAACAACGTCGAGTATAAAAATATTTTTAGATGTTATAAAAATATTTTTTAATGTAGTGTTCGAGTGGTGGGCTATCCTACATATTTTTAATTTTTTTTACTAATATACTATTTTTTTAATTTATAGAGAGACTTATCTAGAAATGAAGAATATTCGCAATAACATTGATTCTCAATTATGGATGATGCATTAGGTATACGTATAGTTATCCAAGTCGTTTATTGTATTTTATTTACATGTGTTTATTTTTTGCGAATTCTTATAAATTAATATAGAGTTATTTTCATGTAAGCATTTATGGACACACATAATTTAGTTTTCTAAATAATATATATTATTTTATGGTATTAATTTGTATTTTGTAAATAAAATACTGAGTTATTTATAACAATTAATTATATGATTATATAATTAATATACTTAATTGTGTCATATGTCCTTTATTGTCATTTCGCATTTATCAGCTAATCAATCAGCTATCATTCCAAACAATTTTTAGTTGATCAACTAGATTATCAGCTTTCCGCTACCAGCTAGTAGATTATCAGCTATCAGCTAATTTATCAACTATCAACTAGATTATCAGCTAGCCTTACCAAACATTGCCGCTGTCACATTACAAGGATATTTATAAGCTCCGCACCAAATAATATAGTCCTAACCGACAACATTTAGCAAGTACACTTGATTAGTGCAAATTTGAAACCTCAGAACAACTCCAAAGGTACAAATATGCCCATCATCAAAACTCAAGCCTCACTTGATCAAAATTCAACATATTGCAAATATCAAATCTTGCTTATGTCATGGAACCAATTCTACTATTTTTTTTTTTTTTTTTGGTTGAACAGATGTTATTGCCAAAGGCTATGTTCTAGTAAATACAATTCCCATGGCGACACTCAATAGCACCGGTCTGATGTGCTAGGGAGAGAGTCAAGTCGCAGTCCCTCTCTTATAGCCCAAAGTTCAGCAATGGTGTCCCATAAATCCCCCCATCCATTGCCCCTCTTCATTTTTGATGATGCCACCTATAGATGCTTGCCCTGGATTTCCGCACGCTGCCCCATCCGTATTTACTATTTAGCTTTGCGTAGCCAGAAATTGGGGGAATCCAACACACCAGACGAGGCATCGAGGCCACTAGGTTCATTTCCTTTTGGTAAACAGTTTGAAAGTCTCTGGATAATCGCAACCATTCAGATAACATCTGGTATCTTGAGAGGCCTTGACCTCTCTCTATAAGATCCAAATCCCGGCTAGGCATTTCAACTGCCAGTCAACATCTCTTTGTCCAGCCAGTTCAAGAGATTCCCATTGAGGCTGCGCCAAAACCATGTTGATTCCGGACAATCACGGAGAAGGTGTATAACATCCTCTGCAGCTTCTCCACATCTAGTGCAAGTGGGGGAGGCTGCCAGATTGCGCCGAAATCTTTGTGTCTGAGTTAGCAGACGATCATGGATTGCAAGCCAGAGGCGAAACTTTAATTTCCGAGGGCATTTAAACTTCCATATCCATCTCCAACTGATCTCCTCTTCCCCTTGTACATCAACCAACAGAGAAAACCCCCATTCTGACCATGTTTCCAAGCCAACTGATCATTCGGATTTGCGAATGGTAATGGGGTGCCAAGAATGAGCTGTAGAAGATCATGTGGAATTTGAGTATCAAGGTTCTGGAGTTGCCATATGCCCTGGTCATGCACATCAGCAACTGCGAGGTTTACTTCACCTGGATCAATATGTGGAATTGAATCAGCCAAAGGCCCCTCCCCACACCACCAATCGTGCCAAAAGCTGACTGAGACTCCACTGCCTATTCTCCATTTGAGCCCACCCTGAAGTACCTTCCGACCTTGAAGGATGCTTCGCTAGATGTGTGAGTCTCTATGCTTAGCCTCCACTTGGAAGCAAGTTGTGTTGTGTGAGATACTTCTCTGCCAGTACTCTACACCAAAGATGATTCTCACGATTCAGTAAGCGCCGAGCTAATTTGGCCAACAATGCTAGGTTTGCCTCTCTCGCTTGCCGGATCCCTAAGCCTCCCGAGCTTTGTCTCTTGCAAATTGTAGACCAGTTTACAAGATGGGGGGTTGATCCCCATAGAAAGTTTCGATTCAATCGCGATCAATCCTCTGGCATACAGAAGCAGGAAGGTGAAAGCTATGCATTGTGTATACTGGAATGGATGAAGTTACTGCTTTGATCAGAGTGGTTCTGCCCGCCAGATTAAGGAATTTAGTTTCCAACCCGACAGTCGACGTTGCATTCTCTCCAGAATTGGTTGAAATATATCCTTAGTAACACGCTGATGCACCAAGGGAAATCCAAGATATTTGCCAAGACCCACAGATGTCCGCGATCCTCTAGGTTGTCTGACGAGGAAGATTAGGGGAGAACAAGATCTTCGATTTCGAGAAATTGATCTGCTCACCAGACTGGTGTTTTTCAAAAAATAGGGCACATTTACATTTTATTTCACAAAATAGGGTGGTGTACTTATAATTTCTCTAGAATAGGCAATAACGCATTTTCAAAAGGCGCTATCAAAGTGGGTGAATTTTGTTGCTGACGTGGACGGTCCACGTAGGACTGCCCTTACACAGATAGCGCATTTTCAAAAGGCGTTATCTGTGTAAGGCCGTCCACGTGGACCGGTAAGCATACACGGATAGCGCGCCTTTTGAAAATGTGTTATCCGTGTAACCCGGTCCACGTGGTCATCCTACGTGGACATCGGCCTACCGAATAGCGCTTATGGGTTGTACGGGTTGTCCGTCTCGCAATACGCGCTATCCGTGTAACACGATCCACGCGGTCATCCTACGTGGACATCGCCGACCGAATAGCGCATATGGGTTGTACGGGTTGTCCGCCTCGCAATACGCGCTATCCGTGTAACACGGTCCACGTGGACGACCTACGTGGACATCGCGACCGAATCGAATAGCGCTTATGGGTTGTACGGGTTGTCGCGCTCTTTCACAATACGCGCTATCCGTGTAACACGGTCCACGTGGTCATCCTACGTGGACATCGGCCGACCGAATAGCGCATGGGCGCATGGGTTGTACGGGTTGTCGCCTCGCAATACGCGCTATCCGTGTAACACGGTCCACGTGGTCATCCTACGTGGACATCGGTCGACCGAATAGCGCCATGGGTTGTACGGTCGGTCGATGTCCACGTTAGCACGTATTGCGAGGCGAACAACCCGTACAACCCATAGGCGCTATTCGTTTGGCCGATGTCCACGTAGGATGACCACGTGGACCGGTTACACGGATAGTGCGTATTGCGATGGGCGGACAACCCGTACAACCCATAAGCGCTATTCGGTCGCCGATGTCCATGTAGGATGACCACGTGGACCGGTTACACGAATAGCGCGTATTGCGAGGCGTACAACCCATAAAGGCGCTATTCGGTCCGATGTCCACGCGGGACGGCCTACACAGATAGCGCCTTTTGAAAAGACGCTATCGTGTGTGGCGATCCTACGTGGACCGTCCACGTCGCAAAAAATTCACCCACTTTGATAGCGCCTTTTGAAAAGGCGTTATTGCCTATTACGGAGAAAAAAAAAAAAAATATGCCCGGTCCGTTTGTCCTGGCCCCGTTTAAAACGGGACCGGCAATATTTTTTTGACAAACATACGGTCCGGACAATGTTTTATGTCCGTTTAAAAATACGGGACCGGTTTGGGCAAAAATTTTAAAAAACGGAACCCGTTTAGTGATTAATTTGAAGGGCATATATGTAATTTCTTGTGAAATTAACCTAATTTCACTCTCACCGCCTCACCTGGTTCACTTCACACTTCACACACAGTCACTCGGTGAGTATGTAGCATGGCGAACGCCTCCGCCGCGTGATGATCTCCGAAGTCCCCACCATCGCGATCGACCTAGTCGAGATCGAGGTCAACTCATCGGTCCTCAACAACGAGTTCATCGCCCACCGCCTCGGTCTCATCCCCTCACCAGCCGACCGCGCCATGTCCATGCGATTCTCCCGCGATCGCGACGCATGCGACGAGAGACAAGTGCGCGAGTATCGCTCCGTCGAGTTCCAACTCTCCGTCGGGTGCGACCGGGACCGGACCTCGACGTTACCAGCCGGGATCTCATCGGTCTCGACCCTCCGTAGTCCCCGTCGACGTCGCCACACGGCCCAGCCTCCACGGAGCCGTATGTTTAAAAATAAAAAGCGGACAAAAACAGAGCCGTATAAAACATACGGGATCGGACAAAAAAAAAAAATTGCCCGTTTCAAAAACGGACCGGTCCGAGCACCAAATTTAATAATTTTAGAAATGGGTGTCCGGTCTGTTTATGTCCGGTCCCAGATTTTTGCCACTCTATCCACAATGGTGCCCTTCAAGTGTTGAGTGAATGCCTTTAAATCCGCACTCCCATACGGGAGTACTGAGAGAGACCATAAGCGGGGCCTCACGCGCGTGGAATGGGCCCACTTTTGACAATTTTTTATTTTTTTTTAAAGTTGATTTGAAATGTAAAGCATATTTGGTAAAGCATATCCGAACCGATTTGAAACGACAATCAAGAAGAAGATAATTAGTAGTAATATTTTAGTTTGTTTATATTTTTATGTTGTAATGTTTTTTTAGTCATCCTATGAGGACTTTTTGCTTGATTAATATAAATAAGAGAAATAATTAAAAAAATAACATATCTTGAAATAATTCCCAATATAACACACTTACAAAGTGCCACGTAGTCGCCACATCACGCGAGCAAGTGATCGAGATGGTGGAAAACGTGAGTGGAAATCACGTTTTGTGCAAGTCGTGATTTCCACTCACGATTTGCATATAGTGGAAGTCAAGTCACGACTTCTCTTCAAATGACCTTTTCCCAGGGGAAAAAAACAAGGGCCTGAGAATAGAACAAAGAAGAAATGTAAAAAGAGCAACAATTACAACAATTAGTTTAAATACACTTGGACATAACCCTTTATGATTGAAAATGGCTATGTAAAATCACTTAACATTATCAAAATCAAAGGCCAAGTTAATAACTAAACATTTATCAAAATCAAAGGCCAAGTTAATAACTAATCATTTAATGAAATGTATCTAGAAAAAATCAGTTTGGAGTGTTTAAACCTGAAAAAAAAAATTATTTCAAACAATGCAAAAAAAAAAAAAAACCATTCATCAAATGGCTTTCAAGAAGATCAATGCTCAAAAGGCGATCAACTAATCTAACGTTATATGAGATTATTGTTACATTGGATAATTTTTTATTGAAGCAACTCATGAAAACTTATTTCTTTTAATGACTATCGTTAAAGACTTATTGATTACATGCCACCGATTTCCATGGCCAAGATCATATCTTAGTCATTGGTTTAGTCAATATACAAATGTTGGCTCTTCTTAGATACAATCTTTAAAAAAAAAAAAAAAAATCTTATGAATTGTATATTGTGAAAATGAGCTCAAGAATGGATCAAAGGTTTTCATTTTTTAAATAGTAAAAATTATTTAACTAAAACAAGCATTGCATCTTATGTAAAAAAACATAAAAAAATTAAAATAGAAGTACAAACTACATGAACCATAGAGGATACACATAACCTCAACAAAGATTATTTTTCCCATAATAATTTCAAGAATTTATAAGCATGAGTACTTGTTTTGGCATATGCAAAATGCCTTAGTTTTGGCATAGGCAAAATGCCTTAGTTTTTCAAGTGCCTTGTTTGATTTCGCTAATTGTAAATGACGTTTCTAAGCATGAGTACATACATACATACATACATACATACATACATACATACATACATACATACATACATAAAATTGCAAGGTGATTGAGTACAAAGCAATAATAAAAGAAGTCTTGTTATTGTTAAAAAAAGTCATATTCCGACCCCAAATAATGACTTCCGGTCCACAACGTGTTCTCTTTACAACTCGGACATTACGATTTAACGCTAATGGGACATTCGACTGCCCCATATCACTAGGATTTTGAGCATCTTCTCTCTGAATATCATCGATATCACGCATTCCACCTTCATGCGTACTTGTACTCTCAGAGAAATTCATCATTATTGGAGTTGTATTGAAATGGCGCGAAGATGGAACGGCTTCCGTAGGCTCGAATGCCATGTAGGGAGGAACGGATGGAGTATGTGGAGTCTCAAACTCATTGAGAGGTACTGATGACGTATACACTGGAGTGCCATGCCTCGAACGCGTATCATCATGAGAAGTATGATGAGAAGCTTCAAATGATGTGGGCACATTATGCATGCGATAATCTGCACAAATCGTATCGATAGCCAAAGTCGATGCAGCTACATCTCTAATGCGTGCAATCGACACGTCATCACCCAATGTCAATCGATGGATCGATGTCATTCCATGTGCCTACATATAAAATATGTAAGAACTTGAAGCGAAAGTAAAATGAAAACAACTATATGAAACTTCATGACTGGAAAAAATAAAATTGCACTTACCAATGCCTCAAGAATAGCTCCACGACGAGACATGAATCGTCGTGTAATGCGACGATACCATAGCATATACGGTCGTAAAAGTAAAATGGCTCGTCTAATATTTCATCGCTTGTTATGTTGGAAGCACGTTCGTTCCACAAGCAAACATAAGCACTATGTTTTGCACTCCAATCCTTATCCGTTTTCCTCTCAAGTCAATCTTATGTAGTTCCATACTTGTGCTATGTAAATGAGGTATCCTTTGTTTCATACCGAATTGTCGCATGACTCTATCGGGATTGTACAGTTCGACAACACGAGAAGAAAAGCAAAGGTGCCCTCGTTCGCCAAATTGCTCGACCACTGCTACAATATGCGGGCAGTGTCACTTATCACTTTGTTTCCTGATACGGTTCCCAAACAACTCGTAGCCATAAAAAACAACATTAATTGAATAAAACGGTGTCATCAACAAGATGTCGACAATAGCACTTGTTGGAGAGAATGATTAAGTATATTTATTACTTCATCCAGGTCCCGCATGTCAATCATTTCTCTCGTATTTTGTCAAAGCACGTGCATCGATGTTCCCGTGGTCTCCAATGCATGTCTCCACCTTTCCAAATGTACCAAACAACACAGAGCATGCATGAAGAAATGGATGTAAATATACTCAAATTGAAATTGTAATGTTAAAAAATATTAATTACCTATGACCAAATGGAGGAGGTGGAAATAATGCTTCATTGTCTATCATGTCATCTCGAAGGTGGTTTCCCATAATTGGTGCGAGAAAATGCAACCTATCCCATGCCCACAATTGCAATAAGATGACCAGGTCCCGCTATCTCTCGCTCCATCAATGTCGGGCTGCAAGACATAAGCGTCTATATAGGTGAGCAGAGTTGCACTACCCCAACCGTATTGTCCCGCCGCCTCAAAGTCTTCCAAAAATTGCAAATACGTGATGTGCACGAGATTGTTAGACTTGTCGTAAATAAAGTTCCTCCAAGAAGTTGTAGGATGTACGCTCTTGCATAGCGTTGCACTTCCACATCATCGCATCCTGTGGAAGGTTTGGAAACCATCTTGACGGTTGGCGAATTTGAATCCGGCCACCAGTCTGTTATTTTCGGGAATGGAAAGCCCGGTTGTGTCAAGCATAAGGCATTGTAATCTTGCTCTACACGACCAAAGTGATAAGTAATCCATCGACGGCAACCCTAAGATGATTTGTACATCTTGAAGGGTAATAGTCATCTCGCCAACAGAAAATGGAACGTGTGAGTTTCGGTCTCCACCTCTCTACAAGGCGGTGATTAGATGCCAATCAATTGAGATGAAACCTACTCGCGCCGTCCCATAAAAGCCGGATTGCGTGAAGATGCTCGACAATTCGTTCATCCAGTTGGACCAACCGATGTAGTGCAGCCGAATTCCGCCTGATAGTCAATATACCAGGCTCCTATGAAAATACGAGATATAAGTTACATTATTTAAAATATATACACGATGCTATAAAATTATGCAAATCGGCAAGAAGTCCTACCGGTCCATTCCATACTCGGGTAGATCTATGGAGAGCTTGCGAACTCAAAACCGAGTCATCTATAGGGCCAGGATCCATATCGCGCTTCAATCCCAAATCATTACCAATGAAGGAACATGAGAAGTAGCAAACTACCAATAAAGTCAACATGAATAAGTAGGAAAGGTTTAACAAAATTATGGAGATAATTCATCAACTACATTGACACTACTCATGAAAATATATCAAATGTTAGTCACAAGCATGACCCTCAACGGTCAGGAGGCATAGCTAGCTTAACTAAATGTCGAGTGCTTGAATGAGCTGTCACTATGAAGCACTCGGTGGTTTCTTATTGCCGACGACGAGAGCAAGTGCGTCTATTGTGTCCATCCTGCTTACACAAACTACATCGCAGCGTGGTTGGGGTTTCTCTCCATTCATTCTCTCGCTGCATATGACGTGGTTGTTTCTGGTTGCTTCTCCAATCCATCTCTGTGCGCAAACGTCGTTGTTGAGGACGACCTTTTTTACTCGCTTTCGAGATGGATCAGCCAGTAACGAGTATGGAAGTCTAGCGCTTGGCCAATAATCTTCGTGGGGAATGGGTTGGAAATTCGCAGCATAACATTGACTGTACACAACCAATCTGTAGTATTCCTCAATGTACTGATGAGCATCCATGGCAACACTAGCGCAGACTGCTTGAACATGAGAACATGGAATGCCAAAACACTGCCATTTCATACAAGTGCATCTACGAGCCTCCAATTTCACTATTTGCTTGTTAGACCCTTTTCGCAAATGATAGCCACGTGGCGCAGTGACGACTTCAAATGTACCATTCTCGCGATTCACTAATGTCACATTGTGACCTCCAGAAGACTTTGCCCAATTTGACAACTTCTTCAACGCGTAACTTGTGTAGACTTCGCCCTTCCTAAGGCCGCACCTATTTCGTCTCGCCTTTTATTGAAGTACTCAAGACACGATAGAATGTCGGTTGCACTAACGCGGTGATGGGGTAAAATCGCGCGCCTTTAAGGACCCCGTTAAAGCATTCTACAGAAGTGACAAAATATGCATATATGTATTAGCATCTAAACGTAACAAATCAAAGATATTAAATAAACAATGGTAACAAATTATAGAGACGATGAATACCAGCTAGATTTGTAGTCATCCATCCGTATCGATATCCTTTTGTCGTATGCGTTCGTCCATTGTGCTCGATCAAGGTCATTAAACCACGCAATACATTTCGCATTCATTTCTTGAAGTTTGTCATGATCGCCTTAAATTTTCGTGGTTGATGTTGTGCACCACTAAGTACACCATATCCTTTAATTCTTTGCTCCCGAACCTCATGTTAAAATTATCGCATATGTGACGGAGACAAAATATGTGGTGAGCTCTTTCACGGGTCCATCCATTTTGAGGATTGTTCATTGCCAACAATATAAGGTGTCGATCGAAATGACACATATACCATCCCTATCGATCACGCGTGATGTCGCAAGCAAGCCATAAACCATCCCCATTTGTCTTGACTTTCTCATCAACAATGGCAAATGCTAAAGGAAATACATGACTATTACTATCAACAACAAGTGGCTATTAGGAGTTTATGTTTGTATTTTCCATACAAGAATGTGCCATCAATCTGTATCATTGGTCCGCAATGTCCGAAGCTCGCAATAGAAGGTGCAAATGCCCAAAAAACCCATTTGAATATAACCTCATTGTTGGCATTAGGCTCGCCATGCCGCCATTCCACACGTGTCCTTGGATTGCTTTCTTGAAGAGCAGCCATCCACCGCGGTAACATTTTATACGATTCTTCCCAGTCTCCAAAGACTTTAGCAATTGCTTTCTTCTTCCCCAACCACACTTTCTTATAACGAACGTCATAAGCTGAATTTGTCCTTGATCATCCGACGAAGCATCGGAACCGAGATGGACGGATCTCTTCTCACCACATTTTCAACTTCACGACATATAACGGTGGAGTCCAAATGCGCGTGATCTTTGGACGATTGGCGTAGATGCATGTATGTGGTCCTGCATATTTACTAATCTCAAACATTCCATGCGATTTTCTTCTCGAACAACGCAACCTCCAAGTGCATCCATCTAAATATTTCTTACAACGAACAATCCATACATTAGGTGTAGAATGAGTCACCACAAATCGCTTTGTGTCCTTTGATGCTATAAAATTTCACGGCATGCTGGATATCTACTTTACACATGAACCGCATGCCCTTCTCAAATTCTGCTGCCTCATTCCATAAAGACCTAAAAGGGATCATAGCATTCTCATGGAGGGGTTGCATTGCCTCACTACTCAATTCCATAAATGCAGGAGAAGGTACGACAAATTCACCTACACCCACGGGCGCACCATCAATTTCAAAGCAGCCTCTTCATCGAAAAAATCATCGTTCCCAACCTCGCTCAAAATTGGAGGACAAGAAATGAGCCATCATCGGCTATGACTCGATTTAATGTGTATTGAATCATGCCATCATCAACATGATGAGCATCAACCCCTTCATCATCTACATCATCATCGCTACTCTCTTCACTAGTATCTTCGTCACTACCGCAATAGTCTCTATCTTCACTAGTGTTCAACTCATCACAGAACGAGGATCCTCGTCCATATCGGGATTTGCGCAAGTCATCGAGGCGATGCACAATGACCGTGTTCAAAAATTGGTTGAGTGCTAGGTCCAGCTACATAATCTAACACCATATTACAGTTTGAACTATTATACGAATCCCTCGTTCTCAAATCGATATAAAGCTCCATGCACTTTGGTGGTGGTAATTCTCGCCACAATCTCCCAAACATCTTTGAGACTCGCCTCATCATCTATTCGCACAGGGACGTAGTTGGCGGTTCCACTACCAATGTACTTTGGATATCGATATGTGATGGTCAATATCATCTTTTCATTGTCTATCTCCAATGAATTATAGATAAAACTCATAAATTCCTCGTACCACTAAACCCATGTTCGATCTAAGATGTCGAACAGGCGGTTTCGTGTATGAAATTCACGATGGTCCATCGACCATGTCTCCATTCATATAGCACAACAAACTTACACTTCGATCAGCCATTATTGAATCTATATATGTAGAATACAAAGCATGATCAATAGAAGTGAATGCAACAATATCAACATTTTAAAAAGTTTAGTGTTTCATACTAAAAACGATTACTGAGTAAAGTTAAAGAAGGATCCATCCCCAAAGTAATCAATTCCCACTTTGTCCAATGGAAGGTAAAAAACAAAAATACATAACTAATGGGAACAATTCAAATTTGATGTAGAGAAATTATATTAGGACATTAATTGTATGAAGTGAAGTAAGCAAAGAAATTATATTAGGACTACATGCATTTATATTACATGTGCGTTTAAAGTTTAATTAATTTTTGCCAACTTACACATAAGTTTTTTCAAGTTTATATTTTTAACTAATCCATAACCAAAGGCACTCAACAAGGTTTTAGGCGACTCTAAACTAAACTAGATGGTCATAACAGTGAACTAAAGTATGCATGAACATACATGTAGTCACGAAACGTACCATGGGCATAAATACGCTAATATATAGGCTATTATGACAAGAAGGTGCATAAACAAAATTAATAGAAATAGATCGAAAGGTGATAGAAAAGAGGAAAGAAAATAAGTGAAGATACATAACCATACCATATCGGCTCAATACCACGGAATATGCCACAAACAAAAATGTAAGCGCTATACATGTCGTCTTGCGCAATTCCTAACATTCCAACTAAAACTATCCTTAATACCTAAAAGCCACCCCAAAACTTATTTCAAATCATCACGTTTTCTTATTTATTGCAGATTTACTTTCAATTTACATTATAATTGTTTAATAAGTTCTATTATGAAGCATGAACTATTTCGGATTTTCATATGAAAAGGCGTAATATCAACTATCATACATAAGCAATAACTATCATCTTTACTCTTCCATGGCCACTATTTAAAATCATGAATATAATTTGTTACCATTGCCCAATTATCACAACATGAAACTAAAAAAAAATGTACCGGCGGGAAATTGAGTAGTGATCGGCGAGGACTGCGAGGGCTCTGCGACGGACGGCGCTAGCGAGGACGGTGGAGGCGAGGGAGGCGAGGACGCGGCGAGAGGAGGCAGCGAGGAAGCGAGGGACGGCGGCAGGGAGGCAGGGACGCCGGCAGGGAGGCAGGGACGCCGGCGGGGACGGTGGAGGCAGGGACAGGCAGTCAACGAGACCTGCGAGGGACGGTGGAGGTGGAGGCTGCACCTGGCGAGGGGACGACGGCGAGGGAGAGCGAGGGACGTCGCAGGAGAGCGGGGACGCCGGCGGGGACGGTGGGATCACGAGATCTCGGTGAGGCTTGGAAGTCGTGACCCTGGGTCACGACTCCTTTAGTATAGAAGTCGTGACCCGGGGTCACGACTTCCTCTCTAAAGAAGTCGTGACCCGGGGTCACGACTTCCTCATGTCGGGAAGTCGTGACCCCGGGTCACGACTTGTGTTTCTTTGGACACCTTGGCGCCGACATGGCGCGACATGGCGCTAAATGTGTTATATTGGGAATTATTTCAAAAGATATGTTTTTTTGTTAATTATTTTCCTTAATTATATTAATCAAGCAAAAAGTCCCATCCTATGATGTAATATTTTTTAGTCGTCCTATGTTGTAATGTTACACACAAAAAGTATTATCGCAATGTCGTTGATGAGTTTTTTTTATGAGTTATCATTTAAATCGTTAACAAGAATTTTATATTTTTAAATATATTAAATATTTTGATTTTTTTAGTGGTACATATGAATTTTTTTTAATTTTAAAAAATATATATTTATATTTTTGTCAAATATATATTTATTTTTTTAAAATGCATTGAATATTTTAATTTTTTAAATGTGTTTGTATTTAATAAAAATATAAAAAATAAATTAAGTAGAAACGACTTATGTTTTTAAAATAATTATGGAAAGTAGATGATGTGATTTGTGGAATAAATAGTTGTGAAAAGTGTGATGTGATGTGATTATGGGTCCCAAAAAAGTGTGTAGTTATAGTGGAGATAAATGTAGTAGATGAGAGGTTAGTAAGTTCATGATGTGGCAAAACATTACACACATTAAGGCCTCGTTTGGTTCGTTTTGCCAATTTACGGTGCGAGTGAAGATAATTCCATGCAGTTAACTCACAGTGTAAGTTCATATTTCATGTTTAATTGAACTTTAAACTTACAGGGAAGTTGCAAATTTTTAAGAACAGTAAAATATATAAATTGACATAAATGCCCTTCAAACATATTTTAAAAATAAAAAAGATGATTTGCGAGGGACTTGAGAAAAAAATTATTTGTGAAGGGTATTTTTGTCCATAAAACTCTTGGGAGATATCTCCCTATGGGGGGGGAGGAGGAGATAACTCACTATCTTCCCTGTAAGTTATGAGATATCTCACCCACATACTAAATAAGGCCTAAGCGTGTAACAATTGTGGATGCCCTTACGCTGATTGGCTTCTATTTCTTTGCAGTACAGGCTGTAATGATCGAATGGGAAAGGCGTTCCATGCATAAGAGGAAAAGGTAGGGAGAGAGGGGATCCCCTTGTCGTAAGCTCCTTTCTGCCTTGAAAGACTGTGACTTTGCTCCATTCCAGAGTAAAGAGAAGTCGACACTGGTGACACACCTGAGATACGATCATAAGCTTTCTTCGTGTCTATCTTTATCGCCATCAAGCCACCCCTTCCTTTTTTCTCTTGATGAAGTGCATAACCTCTTGAGCAATTAGAGCGTTGTCCACCGTTGTCCGCCCTAAAAGGAAACTGTTTTGAAAATCTCCTATTATCTCTTGCAATATAAGCCTGATTCTGTTAACAATGACCTTTGTAAAGAGTTTGTCAATTACATTACATAAGCTAATTGGGCAGAATTGGTGCATATGAGTGGGTCGATCCACTTTGGGGATGAGCACAATTAGGGTCTCATTAAGTCAGAGGTCCAAGACTTCCGAGTCCCAAGTTGCCAGTAATTGGGTATCTCTACTCGTAATAGGCCATTGATTTTGATAGAATCCAACAGGAATGCCATCGGGACCGGTGCTTTGAAAGGCTTCATACTCATCAGGGCAGTATATAATTCCTCTGGTGTGGGAAAGAAAACCAGAGAGGCAGTTGCCGATCCTGGGACAGTGAAGGGAGAAGTGAGGTGCAACTGTAGCTGGCCATGCTCTGAGGGATCCAAGGAGAACAGTTGCTTGAAGTAGTCCACAACATGTACCTCTAAAACATTCTGATCAAAGCAATAGGACCCATCGACAAGGAGATAATCTATCTTATTCTTACTCCGCCGTTGAAAGGTCGATACATGGATAAACTTTGTGTTACGATCACCATCTCTAAGCCAGTTGATTCTCGATTTCTGCCACCAGAATTGTTCCTTTGTCGTAAGAGGGAATCAAAGTTCTGCTGTAATTCTGCTTCGAGACGTCTTAGAAAGCAAGAAGGGTGCCTGCAAAGAGCACGCTGGATACCCTGGAATCGTGCACGAAGTAGTCTCTTCTGTCGAAAGATGTTTCCAAACAAAAACATAGCCTCAATCTCAATTTAATTGGGCTTGGCCACATGGATCAAACTTTTCCATCAATTGGCTTCGATTAAGTGCAATTGATGGTGAGCTTTTCAGACCATTCAAATCTCTCATAATTAATGCATCCCATGTTAATTTTGGTCTACCCCTATCCACGTCGAATTTCTACAGTTTCAATTGAATGTTCTAGTGGGGGCATTTGTAGGCCGTCTTTGCGAGGTGACCAAACCACCGCAATCGCCATTCTCTAATCTTTGAAAGATGTTTTTGACGACCAAAAACCCAATGAACTGCCCTAAGGGCAATTTAATAAATTTGAAACCCTTCACTAATTTAGCCCTAATATAAAAATCAAAATGAAAACTCTAGCCTCATTTGTTCACAATCAACACGTTTGAGAGAAAGAGGAAATTTGTATCGATTGGATCTGTTAACTCAAAGAGACCACGTCTAGAAGGTAGCCCACACCCTCATCTTCTTCATCATGTTTTTTTTTTTTTAAGTTTTAATGGTATACAAAGTTGGGTTTGTACAAAAATGATAGAAAACCCCATATAGAGGCGGTGCCACCGCGACGCCGTCGTAAGTGGACCGCGACACCACCTCCGGCAGGGACGTCCTTGTTGGGGACTTCCCGGCATCGCCTCCCTTGGACGCGGGCGCCCAGGGCGGCGCTGCCCAGCCGTGCGTTGGGCAGGACACCGTGTCCCCGCCCAACGCATCTAATGGGCCTGTGGTGGCCCCTGGACATTAGACCAGGGGCCAAACAGCCCCTGGACGTTGATTGGTCAATACAAAAATAAAAATAAAAAATAAAAACAAATAATATAAATAATAATAATAATAATAATAAATAGTATATATATAAAGTAAAATAAAATAATATATATAATAAAGTAAAATATAATAAAATGAAAGCAAATCATTGTTTTCAAAAGGGCCGCTACCGTGGGTGACGGAGGACCCGCATGGGGATCACACTAATGGGCCTCACCTCGAAGTAATTGAATAAATAATTAATTTTGAAATTCGAATCGTGAATAATGTGATTGTTGTTTAAATTATCTAGATTCACAAGGAGGTTCATATTGAGCCCGAAAGTGCACGAGGACCGAAAAGGATATCGCGGCGAATCGCGCGAATCGAGGTAAGTGGAGAGTTTGCTCAATTATCAAACATGACATGTTATTAGATATTATTAGGTCTCATGATTTCAATTCAAGACTTGGGGAAAGGGTGGTGACTTATTATTGACTTGAATGTGACTATCTATGGATTGGGTATGTGTTGCACCTTGCTCATTTTGTCTTTATCTCACATTCGTTGTCGTCACCACTAATTAACTATCTCGTGGTTGTCGCCACTATTGAATATTTGTGTGGTCGTCGCCACTACTTGAATATTGTATGGTCGTCGCCATCACTCGTGTTATACCTTAAGATCGATACATGAGATTAGTGCACATATCAGTGACGACTTTAGACGAACCTACTGTGGACTTGATGGGACTAGTTAGGGGCCATAAAGGTCTTTATGTCAACTAATAGTTTGCATCACTTCGAGAGTAAATGAATCGGTCACCGGATTCTTGTCAATAACGAGTACGCATTGAATGTGACCCTTACTATATTATTATGCTTTTATGATATTTCTCTTGAATTCACCCTTGCATGATGATTTCATCTATAAATGTTTTTATGTTCTTGATGCGATGCTTTATGAAGTTGACTAGGGATATTCGTGAAATACTCTTTTTCTTTATCTTTACTTTCAATTGCATGATTAGTAGATATTACTTGTATGTTTGATGGTTGAGCGGGTTTTCCGTATTACTGAGCTCCGTTGGTTCTTTTAGCTCACCCCACTTACTCTCCAGGTCCATCTTCATCGATAACAGCGCGGGATAAAGGGAAGGCGATAGCGTAGAGCTTTGCCTTTGATGTGAACATTGCATACTATTTATATTATCGATATTCAAAACATCTAAACATGGGTTGTATAAGCACTTAATGGGGTAGATTCTAATCCTCGAGACTTGTTGACTTAGTACCTTGGCAAAGATAGTTTGCGTTACTTAGGGATATTTGAACATCTTTGTTTAGAATTAATTGTTTAACATATGAAACCTTTTAGTTTTAAATTCCGCAATTATTGTTTCATATGTACAGTTGTGTAGTTCTGCAGGTTGAATTAGGCGTGCCAAGCCGTTATTTGAGCTTGGTTCAGGTATCGGGCTTGGGTAACGGTTTGGGCCGGGCGATCCGACCCTAGGTCGGGGGAGTGTCGTCTCAAGTTTCCAAACACAGATAAAATTCCAGCTTCTGGTAGCTGTAATGAAGTTCTTGATAGTGTCGTATATACCCTATGTGGAAGGAAGCCAGTTCGACTGGACCATATTCTGAAAATCAGTATGAGAAATCCATGCCATTTCAAAACGGACGGGACGCCTATTAGGATTGAAGGGGGCTATCCTTTGTGTACTTAATAGCAGGGGGCAATGGTCTGAATGTGTGCATGGTAGATGAGTAATAATGGCTTCCGAGAACATAGATAGCCAGTCAGGTAAGACCAATCCTCTATCCAGCCACTTCTGTATAAGATCAAGACCTGTTCTACCATTTGTCCAAGTGTAAGGAGACCTTGAGAACCCAAAGTCTATGAGGCCACATTCATTAAGCATATGTAAAAAAGCTTCCTATGCGTTGAAGTCACCAATAACACACCACTTCCTATGCGTCTATGCAGCAATGTCGATCATCTGATCCCACTGTTGTCTTCTCGCAGGCCAGTGAGCGCTTGCATAAATGGCGGAGAGTGTCCAGCTTCCCTTCTGCCAATCCTCCACAAGTAGAGAGGACATGAAGGATTTAGTAAAAGTATTTAAGACCGTTACCCGATTAACATTCCATAGGACTCTGATACTCCCACTAAGGCCTTGGGAAGGAATATTAATTCTTGAGAAGTTTCCAATTGCATCTAAGAATGGGAATATCGGAGTCGAGCATCTTTTCTCAAGGAAGCAGATGATCGTTGGTTTCCATGTGCGAACTATGTCAGCAAGATGACGCTTCATACGAGGATTGACTACTCCACTACAATTCCAGGTTAGTATCTCCATCAGTCAACAAAAGAAAGGAAGAGTACGGATCAAGCTTAACGATAAAACGCTAGTGTGTTGCTGGAGGACCCACAGACTGGGGCGTCTGAGGCAGCATTTCTGAGGAATTGGTTTCCATTGGATTGGCTTCCAAGATCGTTTGGGCTAAATGGCCCTCTTGCAGGGCAGGGTTGGTACTGACCTCAACAACGTCCGTCTCCATATGTGGACTGGGATCAGGGGGTTTGGGTTGTTGGACTGCGGAGTACACTTGTGTGGAGGGAGTTGGATTGGTGCTGTCCCCAATTCTCCCAGAGCTTCTGTAACTTGGTTCCCACAACTTTCCTGGCGATGCCCGAACCGACCACAGTTGTAGCCAAACTCCGAATAAATCCACTATATGAATAAAGAATACAAGAATCTCAATTGAGGAAAATACAATATAACTCCTTCAAAGAACTTAAATGGTCACACCAAGATCTTGAAGAACTCCACCCTCAAATTGTACCCTTTCTTGATCACCAAGAAACCACCAAAGACTTCGCCGCGAGTCTTGATTCAAGATCTTGATGTATCTTCAATGTAGAGAAAATTGTTGTTGCATTCACCGCCTTAAACGCACAATCTAGAAGAAAAAAAGAAAATTACCAAAAAACACAAAAGTGGTGATTAGAAGAAATCACCCAATTCGATAATTAACTCCAATTTTCTTTCCTATTTTTTTCTCTCCAAGATTCCTATTCCACAACCAATTCGTTGCTTTATGTGTTGGACTTTTCCATTTTGTGTGGGGCCCACACAAAAACCAACAATCTCCTGATGAAGTCAAGAATTAGCTTGCAAATTCTTGATAGGATAATGAATCTTGATAGGATAATGATGAAGTCCAAGAATTAGTTGCAAATTCTTGGAAAAATAGGAAGAGATATGACTCGCAACGATCCGGGGGTATGGGTTTATTGGAAACGACGTGGAGATCACAACTCACAGCTTTCTTTGTGACTACGACGTTTTTCGGCCAAATTCCATCGTTTCGCCCTCGAAACGGCAATTTTGCTATTTTTGGAAACTTTTGTTTCGCTTATAACTTTCATTAGGAATTTCCGTTTTTATTGCCGTTTGAGGCGTTTGTTTCTATTTTTCGTCTAGTTTTCAGTTTAGGGCTTTTTAGACTTTTTACTATTTTTGGCAATTTTAGGGTTTCGCTATTTAAGCGATCTATTTGGTGTAATTCGTAGTTTTGGTTGAAATAAAAGAATTTTTGAACTTTGGCTTAAGTTCGACCTAGATCGAGTTGTTCGTGGATTCGTTCAACTGGTTTAGAAGATCTCATTGCGTCGGTTGGTATCAAAGCACAACTTCGGCGTGATTGGAGAAATCATGCCGTAGAAGAGGAACCAAAGCAGCGTATCGAGGAGGTGTATGATCGTAACAATCGAATCGACAAATTGGCCCATTAATTGACCAACGCATGGTCGCGGTGGTAGAACAATTAATCGCCAAAATCGATCGGTTGTTGGATCGGCATATGGATCGTATCCTCCCATTCGAGAGGACGGATTCGTAGGTTACGCGAGGAGATGGAGGGACTCCCATCACGGATCGAGAGAGTTCGTGCGTTGGGGTTCGGATGACTTGCGAGACCTTCGGGTCATAGTAAAGCGGGTGGTGGTTACCGATTATCTTCGGAGGAGTCCGATCGGGGTTCGCGTCGTCTCGTGCGGGAAGAGGAGCGCGAAGAAGAGGAGAGCGGTTTTAGGCCCTCCGCGTTACGGGGAGGCGACGGGAAGTATTATGCCGTGGCGGCGTGCAACCAAAGAGTCTTTCGACCAGAGAGGCGGAGAGGAGGGCACGGTTCGGAGCAAGGACGCCAACATGATGTGATTGTTCGACGCCGGTTCACGAGTTCGATGATTCGGGTTCGAAGGCGACGCCAGGAAGAGATTGGTGAAGAAGAGTGGGGACGAGAGAGAGGACGCCCGATTTTGGGATTGAAGATGAAAAACCGGCGTTCATGAGAGATGAGTTTGCGAGCGAGCCGCCATCGTCGCAGAAGTGGAAGGGTCGAAGGAAGATGGGTTTAGAAAGAAAGAGAAGAAATTGAAGGGGGATAAGAAGTTTGATAAGGGAGGAAGATGAGCTCGAAGGGTGGGAGCTTGTCGGCGATTTATCTGGCGCGATCGCGAGATGAAGGAGTTACGGGATACGGTTGCGGGGCGGATTACGAGGATGACCAAGAAGGTGTTAGGACTATGGATGACGATAACTTCATAGATGATCTTTGGAGTGGATCCGGTGACCCAGACGTGCAGCAGTGACAACAAAGGCTTTATTGGGGATGCGCCACGGCTTGAGAAGGGCCACGGAACTAGAGAGTCTCTTGATATTTTGCTTGGCAAAGCGATCTCTTACAATCCGCGAAATTTGAGGTTCTTTGGTGAGGGGTGCCAAAGAGAAGTGGCTCGCAGTGAGGTTGACACTCGCTGAGAGCGATCCTCGGGGCGGCGTATGCGCCATTACAAATTCGAGAGGAGATTTTGTTTGCCGCAATTCAAACCGAATCAAGGCATGGTAACAAGAAGGAATCTAATATCGATGATGGCGAAGACTTTGTTCGTGGAACTGCAAGAGATTCACCAATTTATCAAAGTTAACTCATGAAAGGCTGTGACAAGTACAAGGATTGATCAGGTGTGAAAATTAATGTCAAGCATCTTGTTCCCGAGTATGGGGATACGTCGATGATGACAATTCGAGGGCGAATTGTGTCCACCCTGGGGAGAATGATGAAGTCCAAGAATTAGCTTGCAAATTCTTGATAGGATAATGAATCTTGATAGGATAATGATGAAGTCAAGAATTAGTTGCAAATTCTTGGAAAAATAGGAAGAGATATGACTCGCAACGATCAGGGGTATGGGTTTATTGGAAACGACGTGGAGATCACAACTCACAGCTTTGCTTTGTGACTACGACGTTTTTCGGCCAAATTCCATCGTTTCGCCCTCCGAAACGGCAATTTTGCTATTTTTGGAAACTTTTGTTTCGCTTTATAACTTTCATTAGGAATTTCCGTTTTTATTGCCGTTTGAGGCGTTTGTTTCTATTTTTCGTCTAGTTTTCAGTTTAGGGCTTTTTAGACTTTTTACTATTTTTGGCAATTTTAGGGTTTCGCTATTTAAGCGATCTATTTGGTGTAATTCGTAGTTTTGGTTGAAATAAAAGAATTTTTGAACTTTGGCTTAAGTTCGACCTAGATCGAGTTGTTCGTGGATTCGTTCAACTGGTTTAGAAGATCTCCATTGCGTCACTCCCCCTCCAACACATGGGGAGATCTCAATCATATTTGATGCTCAATAACAACTCGCCCCCACCAACTTGGTGCGGGACCGATGCTTCTCACGAGTCACCACCTTCGTCAACATATCATTTGGATTCTTATCGGTGTGAATCTTCTTCGACTCATCTCATGATCATTCACAACTTCTCGAATCCAATTGTATCGGATATCAATGTGCTTAGTGCGGCAATGATAAGTAGCATTCTTGCTCAAATCTAGAGCACTCGACTATCACGAGTTCATCTGCATACCCATCTTCTTACTTCAACCCCAACTCTTGAAGGAATCTCTTCAACCAAAGCATTTCTTTGCTTGCTTGATTATAGCAATATATTCTCGCCTCTGTCGTGGACAAAGCAACACACTTTTGCAATTTTGATCGCCAAGATATACGGCTCCCCCGCAAAAGTGAACACATACCCCGAAGTAGATTTTACGCCATCAAGGTCACCGCCATATCCGAATCGTATATCCCTCCAAAGTAGGTTTCGAGCCCCCAAAACATAAAGACATCTTCGAAGTACCTCTCAAATATCTCAAAATCCATTTCATCGCTTCCCAATGAACTTTTCCAGGATTTGAGATAAATCTGCCGACCACACCAAGCTGCGTGAGCAATATCGGTCGGGTGCAAACCATCGCATACATCAAACTCCCAAGCTCGCAGAGGAGTAAGGAATATCCGACATCTCCGCTATATCTATAGAAGTAGAGGGACATGATTTCTTGCTAAGTGTGAAGTGATTAGCAAGAGGTGTGCTAAGCGGCTTAACATTGTTCATATTGAATCTGCTCAAGACCTGCTCAACATACTTTTCTCGTGACACCCATAACTTTTTGGATCTCCGTCACGAATGATCTCGCATGCCAAGAATCTGTTTTTAGGCCCCTGGTCTTTCATATCAAAAGAACTAGATAATTCTTTCTTCAAGTTTCCAATCAAGGAAACATCATGCCCCACTATCAACATATCATCAACATAGAGCAACAAGATCACAAGCTTCCATCCGAAAATTTCTTGAAGTAGACATAATGATCTCGCATCTGTTCTAAGTGTACTCTTGACCCATCATGAAAGAGTCAAATTTCTTATACCACTTGCTTGGAGCTTGTTTCGGTCCATACAAGCTCTTCTTCAACTTGCAAACCAAATGTGTTTTTCCTGTTACTTCAAATCCTTCAGGTTGATCCATATAAATCTCTTCCTCCAAATCACCATGGAGGAATGCAGTCTTCACATCTAACTGCTCGAGCTCAAGATCCAAGCTAGCAGTCAGACCCAAAATCACTCGAATAGAGCTCATCTTCACAACAGGGGAAAAAATCTCATCAAAGTCAATTCCTTTCTTTCGATTGAACCCCTTCACTACCAAACGAGCTTTATGTTTTAGTAGATTATCTCCATCTCGTCTTCAACTTGTACACCCATTTATTCTTCAAAGGTTTTCTACCTTTTGGAAGTTCCACCAGCTCATAAGTATTGTTCTTCTTCAAAGAACTCATCTCCTCCTGCATTGCTTTCATCCATTGAGCTTTGTCTTTGTGAATCGAACTCCCCGAAGCTCTCGGCTCCCCTCTCCGTAATTGTAACATAATTAGAACCTGGGGTACCTAGTAGAAGGAAGCAACCCTCTCTCGACCTTCTAAGTGAAGGTTCAACTAAAGTTGTTGGTGGAGGAGTTTGCTCCCCCGCTTCAAAGCATCATCAACCGGTTACGGCACATCAACCCCATGTTCTTCAAATGAGTCTCCTCATGTGTGGCATCGTAATGGAAGAAGACTCCAATCCGAAACATCATCATCATCAACTATGATTTTCTTTGATGTCTTCAAATCTGCTATGGTCTCATATTCATGAAAGGCCACATCCCCTGGACTCGACAATCTTTTTCTTCTCTGGATCCCATAACCTATAACCAAACTCGCATCTCCAAATCCCAAGAGGATACACGAACAGTTCTATCATCAAGTTTGTCTCTGCTCCTTAGGCACATGCATAAATGCCTTGCATCCAAACACCTTCAAGTGAGAGTAAGTAACATCTTTCCCATACCAAACTCTCTCTGGAACATCAAACTCCAATGGTGCTGAAGGAGAGCGATTCATCAAGTAGCAAGCAGTACTGAGAGCCTCACCCCAAAACGACTTGGGCAACTTAGCCATTTTTAACATACATCTGACTTTATCAAGGATGGTTTTGTTTGTTCTTTCAGCAACACCATTATGTTGAGGAGTACCCGGAACAGTCTTCTCATGTCTGATTCCATGTTCTGAGCAATAATTCTCGAACTCCTTTGAAGTGTATTCTCCCCGTTATCACTACGAAGCGCACTTCAAAGATACGCCTTTTTCTCGTTCCACCATCATATGAAACTTCTTGAGGTACTCAAAGAACCCGACATTTTGTTCTCAACACAAACACCCAAACCTTAGTGAAGCATCATCAATAAAAGTAACAAAGTATCCGCCACCTCCCATAGTTTCCACATCAATGGGACCACAAACATCGAGTATACTAACTCAAGTAAATTTCTTTTTTCTTTCGAGATGATGAAGAAAAAGAAACTCTATGTTGCTTACCGAATAAACAATCATCACATGAGTGGTTCAAATATTTACCTTTCGCAAAGAGAATGTGAGACTCTCTTTGCCACACACCGCAACCCGTTCTCACTCAAGTGACCTAGCCGCCTATGCCACGAGATCCGGTGAAGAATCATCTTCAATTGCGTTCGAGTCACCTCGACGGTCTTCAATTGAGTCTTGTAAAGTGTGTAGCTCAATTTTCCCTCTAGCAACAACAATTGAGCCTTTGGTGAGTTTCCACTCCTTGCCCCCAAAGATGTTGTAGTAACCATCTAGGTCCAAAGCATGAGTAGAAATCAAATTGACGCAGATCCGGAACATGTCGCACATCTTTCGAGAATTACCAGTGCAACCCATATTTGTCACGCATTACAGACATCTCCAATGCCAACTATATCTGCAAAGCTGTTGTTCCCCATCTTTGCCTTACCAAAATTCCACGCTTTCGATAAACAAGAGAAGAAATCCTTCCTCGGAGTAGCATGGAATGATGCGGAATCAACAACCCATTCACTATCTCTGTATTAGTGACATGACCTTGATCCTCAACTAAAGAAAGCACAACCAAGTCTTCAATTGCATCGATATAGCAGTTCGTAGTATATTCGATCATTCGCTTTATTTTGATTTTTCTCATCATTGTTCTCTTTTCCACACTCTACAATTTTTCTTTATGTGTCCTTCCTTGCCACAATGATAACAAGAGAATTTTCTTTTCCTTGAGACTTGCCTCTAGATTTACTCCGCCCCTCGGACCTCAGATCGACTTACGCCTCTATGTTCTGCAAGAGTAACAAGAGCTTGTGAAGTTTCAATGCCTTTATCCTTTCTCCTAGTCTCCTCGTCAAAGAGACTATCCCGCACTATGGATGAAGACAAGACACCGCCCGAGAGAATTACTTAGAGACACCACCAAGGTTTCCCGAACTTTTCGGCAACGAGCTCAAGAGTAAAAGTGCTTGTAACTCATCCTCAAGCACAATCTTCATAGCACTTAATTGATTGATCAATGCTTGAAATCATTCAAGTGCTCTATCATCGACAGCCCATCTTTGTATTTCATATTAACAAGCCTTCTAATTAGAGAACCCTTGTTTCCGAGCCCCCTTCCTCTCACACATATTCGCAATTTTCTCCACAACTCCTGTGCATCAACCTCTTTCTTGACATGGTGATAAATACCGAGATCGATCCACTTTCGAATAGTCCCAGCCAGTTTTTTAGGTGCAACTTCCTCCAATTAACATCAGATATTTTCTCTGGCTTGTTTTGTCCAAATTCAATTGGATCAAATAAATCCTTGCAATAAAGATGATCTTCCATCATCGGTTGCCAAATTGAATAATTCGTAGCCGTCAACTTGACCATATTGCTTGATTTATCATCATCATCCACCATCTTGATTCCCACAAAGATTCTCGGAACACGAACTAACCGCTGCGGCTCGATACCACTTGTTGGGGTTACTTTCTTGTTGAGTAACCCCAACACGTGTAAGCTCTGATATTCGACCCCTTGTTCCATGCAGATGCCCTTCTTCTTGATTTGTATCTTGGAGGGCAATGGCGCTAACATGTCCATCTCCACGCATATCATGGCGAATCTGCCCCGCACCGCATACATTGTAGTATGATCGACACTCAAAAACTTGCCCAACAAATTTCTAATTCGACGTAATATGGGCTCCATCGTAGTACTCCGTAGGGAATTTAGGGAGTTGGATCCATACTGGTACAATGTTGACGATTGCATCGTCCACGTTGAAATCTGGCCGTCATCTGTGCACAACAACGCAATGATCCAATACCACCCACGCCCCTCCGTGAGTACCCTAAGGAAATCACGGTTGGATGATAGCTTGGCGAGATAATAGTAGTTCCCGAGATCCACTATGGATACTTCCCCTTCTGGTCGCCAAAGCGCGCTAAGCTCAGTAGACAAGTAATTAAAATTGACTGACCTTCCCAAAACTGTGAGCAGCAGAGTCCTCATCCATGGCTTACGAATTCACCGGAGAATTCGCTCTCCCAGCACCGGCATTCTAGTTGCTTTGTCATCCTGCTCCTCCCCGTCATCTGAGTGATGTCTTCGTCGTCTGGCATTTCCTCCTCCGGGATATCAAGGCCACGGGCAAATTTGTCCACCAGCTTTTCCTTATAAGCGCCTTTATTGTCGAACTCCTTCCTCCATCCTCATGGATTTAGATAGGGTCGGTGCCACGGCGATTTTCTTCTTCCTGACATAGCCGGTGACCAGGCCCTCTTCCAGGTCGGAAAGCGCGCGTTCTCTGCTTAGGGAGTCACCTCCGGACATGGTCAAGTCTTCAAACCTTATGATATTAACGAGTAGCTTTTCTATAGTTTACTTCGTTGGATTTACAAACTACTAAAAACTTCAGTTTAACAATGTTGTAAGGTCAGTTTACCTTGATCAACCAAAATATGTAAAGCTTACCCCGATTCAGTTCAGGTTACTACCAAACATAAGAAGATAGGTTTTTTAAATTCGCAGTCGCAACCCTAAGGTACAATCTATCAACAAGTGAACCAAATACACAGCTAGTAGCATCCTTAGTTTTAATTTATCAAGTCTACTCAGATTGATGCTCGCCCCTACAACATAATTTACACATTGTTTTGAGAGATGCACATTTGAAGTCAGCAGTACCAAGAAAATTTACCAAAGTTGTTTTCATCAATCAGAATTTGATAAGGAACAAGAAAGAATTTACTAGCCTACTAGGTTCAACAAAAAGCAAGTATAAACATAGTGTCCTCCAATCTCTATAAAACTAACAGAGCCATTGACAAGTCTTTGAACAGAAGCCAAATGGGAAGTAAGAGGGTACAGAGCTTTTCAATCTTTAGTGGACTTGTTGATGAGTGACTTGTGGATGTGAGGGATCACACCACCTCCTGCAATTGTGCCCTTGATCAGGGTGTCAAGCTCCTCATCACCTCTAATGGCGAGTTGCAGATGCCTCGGCGTGATACGCTTCACCTTTAAATCTTTGCTTGCGTTTCCTGCCAACTCCAAAACCTCAGCTGTCAAGTATTCAAGAATTGCAGCAGAGTATACAGCGGCTGTGGCACCAACACGACCATTTGCAGCAATTCTTGACTTTAAATGTCGATGAATACGACCAACCGGAAACTACACACCAATATAAACAGACAAAGATGACTCCAATTAGAACTAACAGAACACCCGCAAAGTAAATAGACAAAAAATAAATGCCAGATAATCCTGAATCTGAATCTGACTGAAAATGAAAATATCTCAGTTTTAAGCGAGTACTACTACTCTATTGCTCAAATAAAAGGTGAGTAGTACTACTCTAACATCTTGGTTATATAAAGAAAGCATTGGAGCCCAAACTTGGCTTTAGATAGAATAGGGACTAATCAGTTCAATTCTGAACTGAACCTAGGGCTTCCCGATCATGATTTATGATAGCATGCAACCAAATGAAAATTGGCATGAGGCATCAGTTAAGAAATTATGGGGCCTTCTTCTTTAAGATTATACACAGGCACACTTTCTTTCAGAATATTTATTTACACGCACCACCGCATCAATTCAACACATTCAAGCAACATTAGCAATTACAATGACGAGCGCATTTATGGTGTAATAATTTTAGTAATATTGATTAATTATTACCAAATAAGTAAAACCTTAACCATAAGTTTCTCTTTTAAAAGCTAACATTTACTTATATATATATATATATATATTGGCACACTTTCTTCTTATGACAACTCATGAGTCATGACTATTGCATTTTATGGACCATTCACAAGCAATATCTATTACTGCAGCTCTCTCAGCCCGAAACTAACGGCCTGCATTAATACTCAATCTATTCTGCTAACCCTTCTTGTTTCTATTGTTTAGCTAAGTTAAAATGAAAAAATCTCTTTACAGGATATTTACCAACGGTTGGTTGGCACAATTGGAAGCGGTTTGTTGTCTCTTAACTAGTGACTTGAGTTCGAATCCTGCTATCCTGGGAATGGAAACACCAACGCTGGGAGTTTCCCCCACCTATACGATGCGCGACTTGGGGCGAACCCGAAGTAATCAGATAGTCCAGCTACCGGGTTTAGCCCCAAAAAAAATCTCTTCACAGAATTTGCAGTTTTCACTTGGGCAGCACCTTTCTGCAGCCATGCAAGCTCAACTTCTAGTTTCTAATACTAAAATGTCTGATTGTATTTCTTTTCGAGATCTTCAAGTGTCATAATGGAAGAAGTACAATCCATGTAATCCAATTGAGTTCTCCATGATAACCATTCATCATATCATCAAGTGACCCAAAAACTCATTTTGGCTCATTTTCATTTACTCGGCATCCATACCAAACTTCAAAATTGGTTTGTCAATAGCCCCGATTCTTAAAATTTGTGTGTCAGAACACCTCGACAAATTATATTCCTTGTGTGACGGTTTAACTGATCAAGCACGATAAGGCTCAATGGTGTAAGGTAAATTCAGCACATGAAACTGACACATGACCATCAGTGAATCAGTCTTGTTTATTTCAGAATCCCAATCTAACAAGAAGAGAATGAAAAAGATGAATAGACAATGAATATACAACGGCAAAAACTATGCATCTTTCACATTTTTTTAATTCGAATTCACCACCAATAAATTAACATAGTCCAAGAAACATAAGCAAACACAATAACAAGTTCGTCACAAGACAATCACCAAAATCTTGATTTACTAAAACCAAAATAAGTAGCTTTAATCAGAAGTTGACATTTATTTATATGGTTTAACAAATGGATGTATACAACAACATAGCCTCAATCCCCCCCAAATTAGTTGGGGCTGGTTAGTGATAAGATACCAATATCCAATCGATTGATTTGAAAATTCAACAATGCTTACAATAACAAGACACCAAAGACTCGATAGAAGAGTCTTAAAACCCTCTCAATCCCAACTCCTAAGAGTTCCCAAATTACATTCAAGATACCTTTCTCTACCTCACCACATCTATTTATACTATAAATCCCAAAATTACCCACTCAACTCCCCTTGTAACTAACTTGAAGTCACACCTACATTGTTGTGATCCCCCCAACTCCTTATTAGTATTGGGTCGTATCATTACTTCCCCCTTTTAAAATCCACCTTGTCCTCAAGGTGGGGAATAAGAACTTGGGTGTGAGGTGGAGCTCCTAGGCCAGGACCATGAACTCACAAGATGAGAGAAACAAAATGAACCTTGTAGTAACAAAACGAGGACGCCGCCGAGTGTATGGTTGATGGATGGGCTATTAGAGGCTTCCACTGGAACTCCAATTAAAAGGGAGGCAAAAATCACAACTTTATCGAGAACAAGCTTGGGCAAACAATTACTTCCAAGGATTAAAGGTACCGCAGGTGACACTAACCATTATTGGAGCATCAAGTAGCCCATGGCGGTGCCATGAAGACAAATGATGGCGGATACAAAGCATGGGTTGTGCACACAAGGACCAAACCACCCCTATCATAAGACTCATTCTCATAGCCAACTCCGGCTGACAAACAAGCGATTACCAATGGCAAATTGAACAACAATGTCATGATCATGAACCTCAAAATCCAATAGTAAGCATGCCCCAACAAAACAAAGAAGCACATTAATTCCATAACCAACCCACTCATCCAAAACATCATCTCTACAAGTCAGGCTCCATGTTTGAGAACACAAAATGGAAATTTGCGAACCAATATCACTTTCTCCAGTTAAAGGAAAGAGACCAAGAGATGGGCACGAAGCAAGTGTTGCAAGAAAATCCTTAAAGATGGTGTCTTGTGCATCTGATTGAATGATTCAACTAGAAAGATAAAGTGAGTGGATAACCATTGCTGCAGCCCACATCAAACAGACCCACCAATGGTGAAGTGAAAGGTAAGAAACATGGAGTTGAATTCAATGATACGACCCAATACTAATAAGAAGTTGGGGGGATCACAACAATATAGGTATGACTTCAACTTAGTTACAAGGGGAGTTGAGTGGGTAATTTTGAGATTTATAGTATAAATAGATGTGGTGAGGTAGGGAAAGGTATCTTGTTATCTTGATTGCAATTTGGGAACTCTTAGGAGTTGAATTGAGAGGGTTTTAAGACTCTTCTCTGAGTTACTTTGGTTTCTTGTTATTGTAAGCATTGTTGAAGTCTCAAATCAATTGATTGGATATTGGTTTTCTATCATTGGTATCAGAGCATCAACTTGGGGCTGAAAATTGATTCTCGGATTGACGTCTTGGAGGAGCATATGAAGCAGATCCCAATCGTGCTTCAGAAAATTCCAATGTCGGATTGCGTTTGGAGGTTCAAGGCTTGATGCATGAGATCAAGTCCATGTGCCTTCATCCCAACATGCATGCCTCTAGATCTAGCCAGACTGACAGCCATTAGCCAAGCACATAAGATCTGCACCAATCCGCCAGATCTGGCGGCATCAAAGTTGTTTCCGTCTGTTAGTGATCCAAATATGGTGCATAAATAGTTGCAAGACTGTAGATCTGAGGTGAAATCAGAGTTTTGAGGGCTACCGATGAAGATTGACGAGCCTCTTCTTCAACCTCGCACTAACTCGTCGAAGGTCTCGAGTATTCTTCACATCGGGGAGTCTAGCGGTGATAATCGACTAGCCCCTACACCACCACCGGAACCACCAGATCTAGTTGTGTTGCGAGTGGATTCGACTAATGTCGCCTTAGCTCGGCCTCCTTGGCCACCACCAAGATCGAGATCTTCGCTAATGTCGGCATTTCTTCTTCGAGTTCATGGGGTCTTCATCGATCAGGATTTGGTTTGCTTTGGGAAAGTTGGGCACGAGGTCGTATCAATTACATGGATCAAACTCTTCGGTAGCGCTCAATTTAGTGCAATCGATGGTGTACTATCTTCAGTTTCTATCGAGTCGAGTCTTCTACTTCCCGTAATTTACAATTTCATCTTGATGTCTAGTATTTCTAAACTCACAATGAATGTACTCAGTCTTCGTCCTACTCAACTTAAAGCCTTTAGATTCAAATGCATTCCTCGAAAGTTTCAATTTCCTATTCGCTTCATCTCTTGTTTCGTCAGACAATATCATCTACAAATAACATACACCATGATATATCATTTTGAATATGCCTAGTTAATTCATCCATAACTAAAGTAAAGAGATATGGGCTTAAAACGGATCCTTGATGTAGTCCTATTGTACAACTTCCAATGTCGCCATTTTTTTTAACATTGGTACAAGAGTGCTTCTTCTCCAATCCATCAGCATTCATTTTGATCTTAAAATTTTGTTAAAAAAGTTTTGTTAACCAAGTCAATTCAATTTCTTAGCATTTCCAAACCTCTATGGGTATTTCATCTGGGCCACATGCTCCAATTTTCATCAACTATGATATCAACTTGGCCATCATTAAATAAACTATTGAAGTAGCTTCTCCATCTCTATTTAACATCGTCTTCGCGCGTTGAAACGTTTTGATTTTCGTCCTTAATACATCTTACATGACTTAGATCTTATTTCTTTCTATCTCTTAATATGGCCAGCCTATACACATATTTTTCGCCATCTCTATCAGCTAACTTCATATATAAATCCTCCGTAAAGTTTGTTTAGCATCACTAACTACTTTTTTTAGCTTTCTTTCTAGCTTCTCTATATCGATTATGTGCATCTTCATCTTGACACTTTGGTAATTTTCTATATCTCTCTCTTTTAGTCTTAATTGCTTTTTGAACATTTTCATTCCACCACCATGTTTCCTTCTTTAAGGTTCCTAACTCCTAAGCCTAAGATACACCAAACATGATCGATGTTGCTTTCCTTATGCAACCACTCGTTTCTAGCCACATCATGTTGGCATCTACATCAAGGTTTCAAACCAAGGATTGCAAGGCGTTAAGACGATCTCGAGGCGGTTCCCTGACCTAGGCAAGGCGGCGCCTAAGCGAACAAATTAATATTTATTTAAAGGTCCTCGAATAAATATTTATTTATTTATAGATCATAACACTAATTATCTATTAGTCAATGTGATTATTATTTAATATATATACTTCAAAAATACTAATAAGTCTTTAGGTCCTTATGTAACATTAATTGTGTCAAGATTTTGTTATTAGGTAGGTATTTTATTATCAAACTTAATTGTAAAAAGCCCCTTCAAATTTTAAAAATTACTAAGGACATTGCCTGCCTAAGGCACTGCCTAGGCGATTTTGTCCCGAAACGCCTAGGCGATGCCTAGGTGACACCTTGCAATCACTGTTTCAAACATTTTCCTCAAGTAGCTTTTCTCTAAATTCTAATTGTTTATTATTTTTTTATGCTCTACCACTTTATTCTAGGGTCCTTGTCTCTTTTATTCCTATTACATCTTTGTTTTAACTTACTATCAAGCACTACTAACTTATGTTGGGTAGTAACCACTTCACCATGTATTACTTTACAGTCTCTACATATTTTTCTATCTATTTTTCTTATTAAAAGAAAATCTATTTGACTCTTGTTATGTCCACTAATAAAAAAAGTAATCAAGTGTGACTTTGTTTTCTGAAACTAGTCTTAACTAAGAAAAGATCGCATGCTAAAGCAAATTCTAAGGTAAATTCTCTTTCATTTCTATTAGCATAACCATATCCTCTAAGAACTATCTTGAACCCATCATTACTTACCCCTACATGCACATTTAAATCCCCTCCAATAAAACCTTTTCATCTAATGGTATACCATCATAAGTCCATCCATATCATCCCATATTTGCGTTTGACGCTCTTATTTAACCCTACTTGTGATACATAGGAGCAAACTATGTTAAGCTTTTCGTCTCCAATAATTAGCTTAAATGGGATCAATCTATCTCCCATTCTCTTAGTCTCTACGACCCTATCCTTATAACCATTATCCAAAAGACACCCGACTCCATTGCATTTTCTATCTATGCCAGTGTACCACAACTTAAACCTTGTGTTTCCTATTTCCATGCTATTATCTCCTACACATTTTGTTTCATGAAGGCAAGAAATATTGACTCTACTTCGAATCATAGTATCCACTAATTCAATTGACTCCCCTGTAAGTGTTCCTTCATTCCATGTCCCTAAAAGAATTTTTCTACCCATCGTGTTTGTTTTCCTTTTCTATTTCTATTTCGTTTGAAAGATCTAGTCTCATTATCTATGATTTTGTTTTCATTTTTTTTATTTTTTGAACTAGCTTCTTTACCCACACCCGTTATATGTGTGGGAACCGTTGCTCATTTTTCTTCGCATCCAGATCCAGGCGGCAATGTGAAGAAAAATGGCTATATCAATGCAAATACTAAGAAATGACGGGAAATTCATCAATAGTTGCATTTCAAACTAGATAGTTCTAAATATTGATAGACAAGTGCAATGCATGAATCTTGAACAGTGAGATGTAAGGCCAAATGGTTTCTATCACTAAAAATGGCAGATAAACAAACTTACAGCAAAAAGCACAGGCTAGTGAGCATACATACATATACAAGAAATATAACAAACAAATTTGAAGAAGCTTTAAAATATTGTTTTATACTTTTATCCAAAAACCACTAGCCAAGGGAAACTAAAGAATAAGCCATGTTCAGGAGAAGCGGCATCAAGAAAGGTAGTTAGGAGTTGATGCAATCTTTTGTGGGCCAGAATTTATAGGAAAACCTCCACTACAGGCTGAGTGGCTGACATATACTTATTAAGCACAGTAGTTTACAAGAAAGACTTTAGGAAGTAGTTAGTTAGAAAATTTCTCTTACAGCATGTTTCCATTTCTAGTAGGCTTCTCTACTTATATGTCTCTTTTTATTCTATTGCAAGAAGAAATTTATAACAGGCTAGTATTATGGAATAAGTGAACATACTATTATTTTCGCGAAGTTAGTCTAGGAAGGATTTAGTCACAAACTACACTTATTTTAAGAACATATTTTAAGGTTCATAACATAAATCTAATGGAGACATCAACACCATTATAGCTTATGCAAATCATGAAGATAATTAAGATGGAATTTACATCACAAAAATATTCATGTCACTGGACCAAATAAATCAATTATTGCTACAATAGAAATAATGCCATTAGGTTCAATATGATCAAAGCAACCATTAAGTTCGATACCATCAGTTCTATATTCCAACATTTCTACCACATTGACGATAAACTAGGGAAGTTCCTATCTGTCACACCCCCAATAATGAGACCCGAGTAGGTCGGGTCAAGACAAATGTAGGTAACCTAGCAGGTGGTGACAGAGTTCCGGAGGATTCGGTTGGTTCCATGAAGGTTAGATCTTGGACTTCGGAGGGTTGCGTATGGCCTATGGTGATGCGCGCGTGTAGTTGGGAAATTACATACGGCGGGATGATGGGCGCGTGTGGTGCGCGCCTAGGCGCGAGCCAGGCGTGGCGCGCAAAGGCACAGGCGCGGGGCCTAAGTGTGGAGCACGGTGGCGCACGGGTGCGCCTGGGCGCGGGGCTCAGGACGCGAGCATAGCGGCGCCTTGCCCAGCGGAGTGCGGGGCGCTGGGCGCGGCCTCAGGCGCAACGCCAAAGGAGAGCACGGGCACGTCTAGGCGGGGGCTTAGCGCAGCGCCCCGAGCGGTACAAGACGTAATAGCGTCGTGCCTTAGCGCGAGGCGCATTGGCGCGAGCGCGAGCACGAGCGCGAGATGCGGGAATGCGGCGTGGAGCGCGGGCACGCAGGAGCGTGTGATGCGGGCGAGCACTTGGCGTTTGATGCGGTCACGACGGGGCGTATGGGCACGCGCGGACAGACGCGCGCGCGCTTGGACGAGCGCGCGTGGACGCATAGACGAGCGCGCATGAGCGCGCGTACTTGGATGAGCGCAAGGCGTGGTTTTCCTTGGCACGGCGCCTTGGCACGACTTGGCACGACTTGGCACATCTAGGCACGAGGCTCGGGCAGACTTAGGCGCGAGGCACGGGCGGACTTAGGTACATTCCTTGGCACGCCTTGGCACTACGCCTTGGCAAACCTTGGCACGAGCAGGCCAAACCTTGGCACATCTTGGCAAGTCTGGGCACGGCACGGGCCAGACTTAAGTGAATTCCTTGGCACGAGCTCCACGGTTGTATTCCCCGATTCGTGAGCTAGTAAAACGTTCCTTGTTGCTTATTTGCTTCTTGTCCCTTTGAATTGAGTATTGGTGTCTTTGTACTTAAGGTGGCCCTTAGGCACCACAGTTCGATTGAGTGAGAGAAAAATTTCCAAGTGAAAATCCCTCTTTCATTGCCCCTGTGACAATTGGTATCGAGCCTCGTTCGGAGACGATAGCGACAAGAGCGACAAGCGACCTAAGTGAGAGAGGTAGCTCACTTAGAACAACAATTGGCAACGATGTCCGTTCGGGGAGGCGGCGAGTCTTCAACAACGTCGGAGCGTATTGAAGGCTTGGAAAGGTTGGTGGCGTCGGCGGTGGCCGGGGAGGGGGTCACGCGACCACGATAGCTATGTGGAAACGAGATTTGAGGAACTTGAAGCGGATGTGCGTTCTATGGGAGAACACACCACCGATCTTTGTCGAGGAGATGGCGATGGAGGTGAAGGCGTTAAAGCGAGCGTGGGCGGATCTCGGAGGTTGCCGTTGCGGTGAAATCTCGAACCAAGTACGGAACCAAAGAAATTCTCGTGTAAGCGAGAGCGCTAAGGAGCTTGAGAATTTTCTTTGGGACATGGAGCAATATTTTGCTACTACCGGCACGGAGGAGTTCAAAAAGGTCACCTTGACCTCTATGTATCTCGAGGGAGATGCAAAGCTTTGGTGGCGAACCAGAGTTGACAACGATGTTGCTGCTGGTCGACCAAAGATTGAGACGTGGGAGGTGCTGAAACGGGAATTGAAGGATCAATTCCTACCCACGAATGCGGCATGGCAAGCGCGGGAGGCGTTGCGCCAGTTGAAGCAGAAGGGAACGGTCAGAGAATACGTGAAGGAATTCTCTTCCCTATTGCTTGATATTAAGAACATGTCCGAGGAGGACAAATTGTTCAATTTCACTGCAGGTTTGCAAGGATGGGCGCAGTCGGAGTTGCGGAGGCAAGGCGTGAAGGACTTGCAGAGTGCAATTGCAGTGGCGGATAGTCTTGTGGATTACAAGATTAGTGGTGCTTCTTTTGAATCAAAAGAAAAGAAGTACAAGGAGAAGGATCGAGCGGATAGATCCAAGAAGGAGGAGGAGTCTTCTTCAAAAGTTGATGCTAGTGCCAAAGCATCGAAGGGAGGGAAGCGGAGCTATTTCATATGTGACGGTCCTCACTTGGCAAAGGATTGCCCAAAAAGAGAGAAGCTAAATGCGATTGTAGCGGACGAACAAGAGGTTCGGATGAATCCATTACAATTGCTGAACACAGTGCAGGTGCACAAGGCGGGGGCATCAGCAGGGCTGATGTTCGTGGAGGCTCAAGTCAACCACCGGACGGTGAAGGTGTTGATCGATACGGGAGCCACACACTCGATGATATCAGTAAACCTGGCTCGAAAGCTTGGTTTGAAGCTTGCGGAGAGTGCAAGCATGGTGAAGGCAGTCAATTCCGAACCAAAGAAGGCCGCGGGGGTAGCTTTGGACGTCGACATCCGGATTGATAGTTGGGATAGCAAGGTAAACTTGATTGTTGTTCCGTTGGATGATTTTGAGATCATTGCAGGAAATGATTTCTTGGTGGCCGGGAGAGTCGCCGTGATTCCATCACTTCATGGCTTGTTGATCATGGATGAGAAGAAGCCGTGCTTTGTTCCAGCGATGCGAGGCAGGGGCAAAGGCAATGCACCAAGGCTGGTGGCATTGCAAGTACGTGATCAGATGGAGGTATGTTGCCTCGGTGGGCAACAGTCTGGTGGACAGGCAGACGCGGAGTGTTCGATGAGGGCATCGAACAATTCGGCGAGGGGATGTTTGTCACACCCCAATAATGAGACCCGAGTAGGGTGGGTCGGGCAGCCCGGTAACCTAGCGGTGACCGAGTTCGGAGGATTCGGTTGGTTCCATGAAGGTTGAGATCTTGGACTTCGGAGGGTTGCGGTATGGCCTATGGTGATGCGCGCGTGTAGTTGGGAAATTACATACGGCGGGATGATGGGCGGCGTGTGGTGCGCGCCTGGCGCGAGCCAGGCGTGGCGCGCAAAGGCACTTAGGCGCGGGGCCTAAGTGTGGAGCACGATGGCGCACGGGTGCGCCTAGGCGCGGGCCAGACGCGCGAGCATAGCGGCGCCTTAGCGAGTGGGGCGCCTGGCGCGGGCCAGGCGCAACGCCAAAAGGAGAGCACGGGCACGTCTGGCGGGGGCTTAGGCGCAGCGCCGAGCGGTACAAGACGTAATAGCGTCGTGCCTTAGCGCGCGGCGCATTGGCGCGGAGCGCGGCACGAGCGCGAGATGCGGGAATGCGGCGTGGAGCGCGGCACGCAGGAGCGTGTGATGCGGCGAGCACTTGGCGTTTGATGCGGTCACGACGGGGCGTATGGGCACGCGCGACGGACGCGCGCGCGCAGACGAGCGCGCGTGGACGCATAGACGAGCGCGCATGAGCGCGCGTACTTGGATGAGCGCAAGGCGTGGTTTTCCTTGGCACGGCGCCTTGGCACGACTTGGCACGACTTGGCACATCTAGGCACGAGGCTCGGGCAGACTTAGGCGCGAGGCACGGGCGGACTTAGGTACATTCCTTGGCACGCCTTGGCACTACGCCTTGGCAAACCCAGCACGAGCGAGCCAAACCTTGGCACATCTTGGCAAGTCCGGGCACGGCACGGGCCGGACTTAAGTGAATTCCTTGGCACGAGCTCCACAGTTGTATTCCCAATTCGTGAGCTAGTAAAACGTTCCTTGTTGCTTATTTGCTTGCTTTGTCCTTTGAATTGAGTATTGGTGTCTTTGTACTAAGGTGGCCCTTAGGCACCACGGGTTCGATTGAGTGAGAGAAAAATTTCCGAGTGAAAATCCCTCTTTCATTGCCCCTGTGACACTATCCATGCTACAGTCCTGATTATAAGCTAGTGCATCTACTTCTAGGTTCTAGCTCACATTCAAAGGAGAGCATGTAACATGTACAGGATACGCTAGGGCGTTAGCTGGTTGCAAAATCATTGTCTAGAGCATTGCATTCAGTTGCAGGTAGATTGCTGGCGGTGCTCAGATAATAGACATAAAATTTCAGTATAGTCCATGGTCACCTTAATCTTTAAGATATGTACCGCATCTACATCATCTCGATCTGCAACATTTATTTATTTATTTTTTGATTTTTGGATTTCAAACAAACTTACATAACCCTCAAACTTGCACACAGGGATCTTGATATACATTATCGCTAAACTAAATACTATTGTGCACTTCTTTGTCATCTCTACCAATGGAATATGTAAAAGCCCATACTCTAGAAAAGTAGAAAGCAAGCATTAAAATGAGGACTACATTGTTTCAATTATTGTAAATACTGACCTTTTCAGCATGTCTGACCAAGGTTGTTTATTGTCTTTTTTTAAGCCAGTTGTTTATTGTCTTTAGATTATATATATTGTAGTAATAGCAACCATATAAGTGAATCTATCATGCTTATCATAGTTATTGTTTCAATTATGGTAACCAAAGCATCATATTTATCACACTGACTACAATAATCAAAGAAAATTTATCATTTGGCACTCGCGCAAGCATAATGTTCATTAAAATTGTTGAAAGTTGTAAACGCGTAATACTACTTCTCAAGCCTTTTTAACACCTCTACCCATAGTGGTCAAATCATAATTGAATCGTAATATCGGTGGGCATTGGATTCAATTCAAATTATAAATCAGAGGATTTTTTTCCTTTTCATTATACTTCTAAAAATATGTACGAACTCATAATTGGCTCTATACCTCAAAAAAGACATTTTTGGTACATAAAAAAGACAAGTTTGATACAAGAAATATGTGGTTCTACGTATTAGATATGAATTAATTTTATTCCAACCGTGAAAAGATTAAAACTATTACCTTTTCTAGGAAAGACTGAAACTCTTAACTTAAAAGAAGGGATGAACACTAAAAAAAAAAATCAAAAATAATAAAAAAAAACCAACCCCAAAAGTTGTATCAACAAAATATAATGAATGAATGAAAAAAATAAAGTATGTATAGTGCATATGAACAAATAAAAAAAAATCCTTAAAAGTAAAATGCAAAGAATCATAGAATCATGAAACATGCCCAGAAAATTAAAAGAAATCTTAAAAGTCGGAAAAAGAAACAAAGCGCAACAATAGAGCAAGCATATTGAATCTTTATTTTAATAAAGAAAAGCTTGGAAAGTTAATAGCTAGTTTGAAAGGATCCCTTCAGATCAAAGCACAGAGCAACAGACAAAAGAGAAGAGAATATCGAGAAGACAACAAAAGAATAAGAAACTCAAGGAAAAAAAACCTAAGCTTTGAGACTATTTTAAGCATTGTAAAAGAAAAGAGTGTTTCTTAAAAGAGAATGGACCATTGTTCAAAATTAGGCCAATTGGAAGCCTTATTGTAAAACCACTAAAAAAGAAACAAAATTATTGATCATTGAAACTTTCTAACACACAAACTAGTCCAACGGCATTTGAATCGTAAGATACATATTGAATCATGAGATTCAGCTACAATTTGACCAATTTAGGTGATTTAAGATTTACGCCTTTAACTATGCCTCTACCTTAACTAAAAGAAATGTCAACTACCATTTTCAGCAAAGCACAAGAAAGAATGTTACAACAACATAGCCTCAATCCAAAATTAATTGGGCTCGGCTACATGGGTCAAACTCTTCCATCGTGCTCAATTTTGTGCAATTGATGCATGGTGAGCTTCCCAAACTAGTCAAATCTCTCCTAATTTATACGTCCCAAATTAACTTCGGTCTACCCTACCTCGTCGAATTTCTTCAATTTCTATTGAGTCAAGTTTTCTAGTGGGAGCATTTGTAGGCCACCACCGCAACCGCCCTTTCCTAATCTTCGTGTCAATTGGTGCTACTCCTACTTGTCTTTGAATTTCTATATTTCTTAATCTATTTTTACGAGTTTTACCACACATCCACCTAAGTATCTTCGTTTCTGCTACATTCATTTTATGTAGTTGTTGCTTTATCGCCCAACATTCACTTCCGCAAAAAAAAATGTTAAGGATACAAATATGACAGTTCTTGCCAAAAAAACACCAAACACAACTAGCAAAAGATACCAAAACAAAGGAATGAGGAGTCATACTACTCTTTCCATCCTTGAGACAATGGTTTGCTCAATGAAAGAGAGAAATTAATATGGTAGTTCTACTATAGTGACTGGACAAAATCAAGATGGACTATCAATCGCATTTCCCATTGTTGGATCAAATTTGATGATTCTTATGTTGAAGATTAGCACATGAATGAGAAGGTAACCTTTCAATCCATGAAACTAACATTCCCCAAAAGCTCATCAACACTCTTTGACGACGCAATCTTGGTCTCAACCAACTCAACAACAAGCTTCTTTTTAAGTGTTAGCTTCATATGTTAAGCCTTTTCTCAATCTAAGACCTTCACAATAATTGTTTCAACACTTCAAAGACATCAATTCTTTTTCTTTGCATGCATCTCCATGCTTTTTTTCCCTCTAGGAAGCAATTCGTTAGATAGTCTATTTTATGTTTTTTAAACTTGCTCTAGCATGGCATGAGGAGCTAAGATTGTAAATAATATAAAAAGAGTAATGTTGTTCCTCGCGTCTCTAAAATTGTCGTTTTTTCTCTCAAGTTCTTTAAGTGTTTTAGAGAAGATCCATTTATACAAATGTTTTGACATTAATAAATCTCTAAAACACTATAATAAACCGGTTGTTTATTCTCAGAAGGTCCACAAGACCTGAAACTAGTTGTTTCATTAGTCTACGAAATTACATATCTCCATGTTTTCCCCAAATCACTATCTTTCAAAGCATTCCAAAAACAATACATACAAGAGAGATTCGCACGCTCACAATTCTCAATCATCACAAGAAAAGAGGCTAGACTGACCAGTCGTGTACCAAACCTAACATTGTTACGTTTTTACATATTAGTGGATGTTACCTTATTTCTGGTTTTACCATGTAAAAAAGGATCTTGGAGTCTCATTTTATTTTTACTTCTAAAATTTTTGTAAGATTATGCTATAATTTTATTATTTTCTATCATTTAGATCTCCAACTTCAAAAAAACTAAGTCATATACCTACGCAAAGGCTCTCCTATGATAGGGTAGGGATTCAAATCTCAGCTCAACGATCTAAATTATTATACGAAATCAATCAACTACAAATGAACTTGCCACTAATTCATTTTGGATGTTAAGAATCGCGCAATTAACATCAAAACGTCATGATTTAGATGTTCACATTGATTGGGGGGAATTTTTGGTTTTGTCAAATCTGATTAATGCATAACAGAAACCCATAAGAGCCATAGTGATCAGACAATCAAATACATTCCTCTTTTTCATCCCCTAAGGTTATTCCCATTTGAGTCAACAATGTGGGCCCTCTCTTTACTTTTTTGGGTTATTCGATGATTTCAGTTTTTCGATATTGATGGACAGTTCTTTCAACAACGTTGGACCGTTGAAAAAAAAAAAACCCACATTTTCTAAATTCAATAGATATAGAGCATTATAATATTTAGTGGCTCGTAAATTTTTCACATGTGAACTTAGAAGCTTCGATATGATGGTTTTTCTCTAAAACATAACCCACTTAGTTCTAAGACACGTTATCATTCCACAAAGCAGCAGCTTTGCGAGTCACGAGAAGCATCTATGGACAAGAAGAAACATTAAGGGACTTCAAGGCACATAGCACATTCACCATAATTTTGTGGTGGCGATCATGGAAATAATCCAAGGGACAATGCTGTAGTAACCATATATGAGAATTATAATATGCTATATGTGTAGGGCATATGGATCAAAAGAGGGGGACTTAAAGACAACACAACAATGATGAAGAAGCCAACGAGCTCCTCTCCTACATTCTTCTTCTCATTGACAACAAAAAACCCAATTCTATTTTCAAAATCCCAACAACAAAAACTACGAATCTAGTGTATTTACATCTTTTATACTGAAAACCTAAACCATCAAGAAATTATGTCATGCACGTATATTATAAAATAATTATCATACTTAACCCCACATAGCTACTAATATACTACTTCAAATGAGTTTGAAGTTTTGAAAGAACGAAGGAAAAACACTATTAACACAACTCCTACCTCCTTCGGTCTAATTGACCCACAATTTCATGGTCCCACTTGGCGTAACTATTTATTACTTTAGCAGACAGTGAACCACCTATAAGAACCATGAATCACACCAATGGTCTCGTTTGTGGAATGTGTGGGAGACGACATAATAAAATTACAAGTGTACGAACTATCTTCAACATACATATTAGTAAATTATGATCCTAAGAAAAGGGAGATGTAGGTCAACAGCATAGAATAGATGAAGCGCTTTTCTACTATCTTAAATTATCAATTGAAGTATCAAGTTAGAAGAATAATTTTTGTAACTTGAAAATTAAATGCCATTTAGACTATGCTAATATCAATATTTCTATGGAATTCGAATTTCAAAACATGATGTAAGGTTTCTATTCAAATCTAATTGTGATTAAGCTACACAAGTCAATTTCACCTTTGAGCAAATTCATGTAAGGCAGCAATAATCCAAATAACACCAACCTATTTATAATGTTATTCACTCCATAACCAGCCCAATTAAAAATTACAAAACACCATAATGTTGTCCATCAAGTTTAAGTGGACAAAATCAATTCACCGAGTTTTGACTAGACTTGCAATTAAAAATGATAACCAGTGCTTTTCATGGTTATTAAATACACATGTAAGACACAATTTACATGGGGAACCCCAAGGCTTATGCACAAAAACCCATGGCTGGCTGAAAGGGGTTCGAGGAAGGAGTGACGTGACATTGTACATATATACTTTACATGATACGATCGTCTACCTTTATACAAAGTACTTTTCAGGGTTATTCCACAGTAGGATTTGTTAAATTGATTAATATTCCTTGCATTTAAATACAACTTTCGCTGCATATGTCATTTATACGCTGCACACACAAGTGAATGCGAATTTCGAGACAGGAAAAGGACGGACAGGTGTCGTACACGTGTAGTAGGGCCGGCTGGCAAGGAGTACACGGAGACACGTCACCCCGGGGCGGCGAGGGCCGCCACAATTAGAGTCATTCTATATTGGGGCAGTTCACTTTGGTTGGTCTCTTCGACAACTGGATATTAACAATGTTTTCTTTAATGATACTTTGGGTGAGGAAGTTTTTACCAATCAACCTCAAGGTTTTATTGATTCTGTTTATCCTACTCATGTTTGCAAACTCAATAAAGCACTGTATGGACTGAAGAAGGCTCCTAGAGCCTGGTTTGAGAAATTGAGATCCACTATCGTCTCTTAGGTTTCAGGAACTCTAAAGTTGATAATTCTCTTTTCGTGTTTCAAGATGAGTCAACTGTTTTCTATATCTTAGTCTATGTTGATGATATTATAATTACTGGGTCCCAGTTATCTTCTATTCAGTCTTTTATCTCAAAATTGAATGCTTCTTTTGCTTTAAAAGACATTGGCGAGTTAAATTTTTCTTGGGGATGGAAGCTCGAGCAGACAAGAGTGGTCTTTTCCTCACTCAGACTGCATACATCGATCAATTACTTAAAAAAAAGGGGATGTTACATGCTAAACCCATTGACACACCCTTTTATGTTGGCAAGCCTCTCTATGCAGATGGAAGTCCGTCATTTCATGACACCACTCTGTATAAAAGTCTTTTAGAGGGCTTACAGTACTTGGTCCAGACTAGACCAGACATTGCTTATATTGTTAATCGACTCGGTCGGTATCGCATGCTCCAAGCGTTACTCAGCGAGGCATTAAAGAGAGTACTGCGATATTTGAAAGGAACTGTTGACATGAGTATTACCTTTCATCCAGGTTCCCAATTGTTTGTCACAGGTTTCTCTGATGCCGACTGGGCTTCTTCACCAGATGACAGACGTTCGAGAATCGGCTATCTTGTATTTTGGGTCGAGAATCTAGTTGCTTGGCAATCTAAAAAGCATGTTGTTGTGTCACGGTCTTCTACAGAATCGGAATATCGTGCTTTAGCATAGGTGACAGCGGAAATATCTTGGTTACTTTCTTTACTTGCTGAACTATATATCCCTTTGCAGGCTTCTCCTACTATCTGGTGCGACAACATGAGTGCTGCAGCCTTGGCTAAAAACCCGATTTATCATGCTCGCATTAAGCACGTAGAGTTAGACATTCTTTATGTGCGGGATAAAGTTTTGTCAGGTCAAGCTGCAAGTTCATCATGTACCTACTAGGGATCAAATTGCTGATGTTTTCACTAAGAGTTTTATTGCGTCTCGATTCTAGTTCTTGCGGGACAAACTTGGTGTACTTTCTGTACCCCTTCGTTTGAGGGGGGGATATTATGATAAATCACTAAGGGTATTTGGGTCATTGTAAATTTGTAATGTGTCTGAATGTGTGTGCGAGTTTTGTCAGATTGAGTGTTTGCACTTATGTAACTTCCATCTGTACTTCCTATATAAGGTTGAAATGAAAATATATGTCTCATTGAGACAGAGAGGATGAGAGAAAAATCTCTCTCTGGTTCTCATACACTCAAACCTAATGTTGTGAGTTGAGTGTGTAATCTGATAGATGATGAAAGGATTGCATCAGATTAAGATTTATACTCCTCGACAAATATGCTAGCCTTTCACATGCCTAATTATATTTTATATGCACATTATTATAATCAAGCATCAATATTATTAAGACAATTTGATTGCCACGATGAAATCGAAAACCCTAACTGAGCTTAAAATTCTTAAAAAAAAAAAAAGCTAAGAGAAATTTTTTTATAGAACGCTAGTGTCAAGCTTGTGCTATGCATGTGTTAGAACTTAGAAGTATAAAATGACCTGCTCTCATTCTTTGGTTTTGGATGTAAGTTTATGCCCGTAAAATAGGGAGTAATACTAATATATGAGATTTACTGCTCTATACTATTTACATAGCCAACACAGACCTTTACTATAGTGGTTGTTTAAGTTTTTTTTTTTTTTTTTTTTTTTCTAAATCTACCTTTTCCTATAATATGATTTTTTTTCTTTAAATTGTATATTAACTAGAATTTGTATCATTTGCTTTCTTTAGTTAATCTTTTTTTTTTTTTTTTGGGTTTACCTCAAGTTAATCTTTAGTTTATCCACATTAAAACTGTTGAGTTTTCTTAGAAAAGGCCATCTTACTTCTTCATAGTTCTGTATTGATCATCTTCAATTTTTGGTACTTCTCGTCTCTTATTATTGTTGTTGCTGTTGTTGTTGTTGTTTTTTTTTTTTTTTTTTTTTTTTTTTTCTGAACTATAAAGTTTTCATCTTATATGTATAATGCAAGTGTAACGTATTAGTCTTTTGATCATTAACTTTATTTTCTACATCTACAAAAAGTTCAAATAGCATTACACTTCAACGAAATAATGAAAACAAAACTGGAAGATATTCAATAATATTCGTGTTGCGCGTTCCATCTGTAACGAATTTGGTCCATGTAGTCGATCCTAACTAATTTTGGATTGAAGCTATGTTGATGTCGTAATTGTTGGAGATGTTGAGAATAATCCCACATTGACTAGTTATAAAAATAAAAATAAAGCTAAGTATGGAGTGGACACTCGATCTTGTCTTGGGCTTTTTGGAGTAAATTTCACTTTCACATTTAAGTCCATACATAAACTAGTCAACAATGGATTTGTGCCTATATTACAAAAAATTGAACAGTGAGCAAAGTATTTTTCACAGTTAAGTCCATACATTTATTGTTTTCATTTTCTTTTAGGAATTCAACTTAGTTACAGTACCATTGACACAAGAATAGAAAATTTAAATGGGAATGAAGAGAAAATGTTGTACTCACACGAGTATGAGTACCGGGATAAGGAAAAAATATATTCATGAGCTTCACTTGGGAAATTAAATAGGGAGAAATATTACCTCGCGGGGATGCTCCGCAATAACCTAAGCGGAGATTTTCAATGGAGAATTAAATAGAGAAAAAAAATTTCTCTATGAGAATTTCAATCCTCGTGGAGATTAGACAGGGACGAAGATGAGGATGAAAATTCATCCCCGCATGGAGATGAATATAGGGATGGAAAGTGAATTCATAATGGGGCCTCATCCTAATCCCCATCTCATCGGAAGGAAGACATCATCCACATTCTCCCGCCCATTTGCATCCTTAGTTTTATGCTACAAAAAGTTATTAATCCTGCTCACAAATGATTCCTTGCACTTAAAAGCAATGTTTTTGATGTATTTTAACAAGCCCTTCTGCCAGTTTTAAACACTGCAATTGCACTGTAGAACAAATGAATAGTTGTCCAGTATAGGTAGGGTGGCAAAAATCCGGGACCAGGACATATACGGGACCGGACATCTATTTCTAAAATTATTAAATTTGGTGCCGGACCGGTCCGTTTTTGAAACGGGCAATTTTTTTTTTTGTCCAGTCCGTATGTTATACAAACATACGGCTCCGTTTTGTCCGCTTTTTATTTTTAAATATGATTAAATATTTTATTTATCAATTATTTTTTTTTAAAAAAACCCATCAACTACAACTTACAAGTCTACAACTACATGAAAACGCAAACGATGAAGTTTGCTTACCCCGATTAAAGGGAGGACGGGCCTAAAGAAGACGCAAACGATGAACCAAGCTTTCCTCATAAAGATTAGATGGAGCATGTAGCAATTGATATTCACGAATCACCGAGAGATAAGCGGATCCATTTTTTGATTCGAAGTTTGATGCAATTTCATTTGTCCATGACATACTAAATGTTAGGAAGAAATTTGCGAGTTGAGAAGATAAATGGTCCTTTTCTATGCGCGCAACTTAGAATGCTTGATGGTCGGTTCACACTTCAACCGAAACCCAATGAAAACCACCAAGCCACACACCGATTCTCCGTGGCGTCGAACCCCGTGGAGCAGACCCGCGCGGCGACGTCGACAGGGACGACGGAGGGTCGAGATTGATGAGATCCCTGGTGGTAACATCGAGGGTCTGGTCCTGGTCGCACCCGACGGAGAGCGGAACTCGACGGAGCAAGACTCGCACCGGCCGTCTCGTCGCATGTGTCGCGATCGCGGGAGAATCGCATGGACATGGCGCGGTCGCTGGTGAGGGGATGAGACCGAGGCGGTGGGCGATGAACTCGTCGTTGAGGACCGATGAGTTGACCTCGATCTCGACTAGGTCGATCGCGATGGTGGGGACTTCGGAGATCATCACGCGGCGGAGGGCGTTCGCCATGCTACATACTCACTGAGTGACTGTGTGAAGTGTGAAGTGAACCAGTGAGGCAGTGAGAGTGAAATTAGGTTAATTTCACAGTGAAATTACATATATGCCCTTCAAATTAATCACTAAACGGGACCAGGACAAAACGGGACAAACGGGATCGGGCACATTTTGCCGACCACTAAGTATAGGTTTCAGTTCATGCGCCAAACAATGTCACCAAGGTCCCAACCGAGCTTTTATATATGACAAGTATGTCCGCTATTATAACCCTGGAATGACACGCATAAACGACACACACTTGTGTGCGTTCCTTCAATGCGCATCATGTTGGGTACATGCACACATCAATCGCAGTGAAAATTATGGCACACACAAAAGTGCTTGACGTTTGTGCACGTCTATCCTGGCCCTTGGGTATCCATTTGGAGTGTCCAATGCGGGTCACCTGACATTTTCCTATTGTTATAGTCGGCTCTGTTTGGTAAGCACAAACTAGCTTATCACTAGTTTATCGCCTAGCCGATAAGCTAGTTTATTTGTTAAGTTGTGTTTGGTTTGTAGCTTATTTTAAAAATAATCTAGATGATATGCTCCCAATTGAAACGCTACTCTTAGTAGCGATGTAGCGTTTGAACCGAAAATCGTCGTTTGAATTCTTTTTCGCGATTATACCCTTATTTTTACGGTAAAATTAGTGGAAACAAAATACACAAATACTTAAACAAACCTCGCGAATATTAGTACCCCGCGATTATACCTTGGTTGAGTTGGCGAGGCGAAACCAACATTTCAAACTCTTCAAGGCTAGACCAACAGTTATATAATACATTATTAAAACTTATTGAATTTAAAATTAACATATAGCTTAATATTGTTAATGAAAAAAATAAAGATTAATAATTAACTAAATATTATAAAACAAAGAATTTCACTAAAATTTAAAATCATTACACATTAATTTCTTAATTATAAATAATCTTGTTAGATATTTATTACATATTAAATAAGTTTTAACAACGTCGAGTATAAAAATATTTTTCGATGTTATAAAAATATTAATTAATGTAGTGTTCGAGTGGTGGGCTATCCTACATATTTTTAGTTTTTTTTTACTAATCTACTATTTTTTTTAAGTTATAGAGAGACTTCTATAGAAATGAAGAATATTCGCAATAACATTGCTTCTCAATTATGGATGATGCATTAGGTATACGTATAGTTATCAAAGTCGTTTATTGTATTTTATTTACATGTGTTTATTTTTTGCGAATTCTTATAAATTAATATAGAGTTATTTTCATGTAAGCATTTATGGACACACATAATTTAGTTTTCTAAATAATATATATTATTTTATGGTATTAATTTGTATTTTGTAAATAAAATACTTCGAGTTATTTATAACAATTAATTATATGATTATATAATTAATATACTTAATTGTGTCATATGTCCTTTATTGTCATTTCACATTTATCAGCTAATCAATCAGCTATCATTCCAAACAATTTTTAGTTGATCAATTAGATTATCGACTTTCCGCTACCAATTTAGTAGATTATCACTATCACTAGTTTATCGCCTATCAACTAGATTATCACTAGCCTTACCAAACAGAGCCGCTATCACATTACAAGGATATTTATAAGCTCGCACCAAATAATATAGTCCTAACCGACAACACTTAGCAAGTACACTTGATTAGTGCAAACTTGAAACCTCATAACAACTCCAAAGGTGCAAATATGCCCATCATCAAAACTCAAGCCTCACTTGATCAAAATTCAACATATTGCAAATATCAAATCAAACTTGCTTCTGTCATGGAACCAGTTCTACTAGTTTTTTTTTTTTTTTTTTTGGTTGAACAGATGTTATTGCCAAAGGCTATGTTCTAGTAAATACAATTCCCATGGCGACACTCAATAGCACCGGTCTGAGTGTGCTAGGGAGAGAGTCAAGTCGCAGTCCCTCTCTTATAGCCCAAAGTTCAACAATGGGGTCCCATAAATCCCCCCATCCATTGCCCCTCTTGATTTTTGATGATGCCACCTATAGATGCTTGCCCTGGATTTCCGCACGCTGCCCCATCCGTATTTACTATTTAGCTTTGCGTAGCCAGAAATTGGGGGAATCTAACACACCTGACGAGGCATCGAGGCCACTAGGTTCATTTCCTTTTGGTAAACAGTTTGAAAGTCTCTGGATAATCGCAACCATTCAGATAACATCTGGTATCTTGAGAGGCCTTGACCTCTCTCTATAAGATCCAAATCCCGGCTAGGCATTTCAACTGCCAGTCAACATCTCTTTGTCCAGCCAGTTCAAGAGATTCCCATTGAGGCTGCGCCAAAACCATGTTGATTCCGGACAATCACGGAGAAGGTGTATAACATCCTCAGCAGCTTCTCCACATCTAGTGCAAGTGGGGGAGGCTGCCAGATTGCGCCGAAATCTTTGTGTCTGAGTTAGCAGACGATCCTGGATTGCAAGCCAGAGGCGAAACTTTAATTTCCGAGGGCATTTAAACTTCCATATCCATCTCCAACTGATCTCCTCTTCCCCTTGTACATCAACCAACAGAGAAAACCCCCATTCTGACCATGTTTCCAAGCCAACTGATCATTCGGATTTGCGAATGGTAATGGGGTGCCAAGAATGAGCTGTAGAAGATCATGTGGAATTTGAGTATCAAGGTTCTGGAGTTGCCATATGCCCTGGTCATGCACATCAGCAACTGCGAGGTTTACTTCACCTGGATCAATATGTGGAATTGAATCAGCCAAAGGCCCCTCCCCACACCACCAATCGTGCCAAAAGCTGACTGAGACTCCACTGCCTATTCTCCATTTGAGCCCACCCTGAAGTACCTTCCGACCTTGAAGGATGCTTCGCTAGATGTGTGAGTCTCTATGCTTAGCCTCCACTTGGAAGCAAGTTGTGTTGTGTGAGATACTTCTCTGCCACTACTCTACACCAAAGATGATCCTCACGATTCAGTAAGCGCCGAGCTAATTTGGCCAACAATGCTAGGTTTGCCTCTCTCGCTTGCCGGATCCCTAAGCCTCCCGAGCTTTGTCTCTTGCAAATTGTAGACCAGTTTACAAAATGGGGGGTTGATCCCCATAGAAAGTCTCGATTCAATCGCGATCAATCCTCTGGCATACAGAAGCAGGAGGGTGAAAGCTATGCATTGTGTATACTGGAATGGATGAAGTTACTGCTTTGATCAGAGTGGTTCTGCCCGCCAGATTAAGGAATTTAGTTTCCAACCCGACAGTCGACGTTGCATTCTCTCCAGAATTGGTTGAAATATATCCTTAGTAACACGCTGATGCACCAAGGGAAATCCAAGATATTTGCCAAGACCCACAGACGTCCGCGATCCTCTAGGTTGTCTGACGAGGAAGATTAGGGGAGAACAAGATCTTCGATTTCGAGAAATTGGTCTGCTCACCAGACTGGTGTTTTTCAAAAAATAGGGCACATTTACATTTTATTTCACAAAATAGGGTGGTGTACTTATAATTTCTCTAGAATAGGCAATAACGCATTTTCAAAAGCGCTATCAAAGTGGGTGAATTTTGTTCTTGACGTGGACGGTCCACGTAGGGCGCCCTTACACGAGATAGCGCATTTTCAAAAGGCGTTACGTCCACGTGGACCGGTTACACGGATAGCGCGCACTTTTGAAAATGTGTTATCCGTGTAACCCGGTCCACGTGGTCATCCTACGTGGACATCGGCCTACCAAATAGCGCTTATGGGTTGTACGGGTTGTCGAGTCTCGCAATACGCGCTATTCGTGTAACACGATCCACGCGGTCATCCTACGTGGACATCGGCCGACAAGAATAGCGCATATGGGTTGTACGGGTTGTCCTTTCACTGCAATACGCGCTATCCGTGTAACACGGTCCACGTGGACGACCTACGTGGACATCGGCCGAACCGAATAGCGCTTATGGGTTGTACGGGTTGTCGCCTTCTCACAATACGCGCTATCAGGTGTAACACGGTCCACGTGGTCATCTACGTTGACATCGGCGGCCGAATAGCGCCTATGGGTTGTACGGGTTGTCGCCTCGCAATACGCGCTATCCGTGTAACACGGTCCACGTGGTCATCCTACGTGGACATCGGTCGACCGAATAGCGCTATGGGTTGTACGGTCGGTCGATGTCCACGTTAGCACGTATTGCGAGCGAACAACCCGTACAACCCATGGCGCTATTCGGTCGGTCGATGTCCACGTAGGATGACCACGTGGACCGGTTACACGGATAGTGCGTATTGCGCGGACAACCCGTACAACCCATAAGCGCTATTCGGTCGCCGATGTCCATGTAGGATGACCACGTGGACCGGTTACACGAATAGCGCGTATTGCGAGGCGTACAACCCATAAAGGCGCGCTATTCGGTCGGCCGATGTCCCACGTGGACGGCCTTACACGAGATAGCGCCTTTTGAAAAGACGCTATCTCGTGGTGGCGATCCTACGTGGACCGTCCACGTCGGCAAGAAAAAATTCACCCACTTTGATAGCGCCTTTTGAAAAGGCGTTATTGCCTATTACGGAAAAAAAAATATGCCGGTCCGTTTGTCCGGTCCCGTTTAAAACAGGACCGGCAATATTTTTTTGACAAACATACGGTCCGGACAATGTTTTATGTCCGTTTAAAAATACGGGACCGGGTTTGGGCAAAAATTTTAAAAACGGTACCGTTTAGTGATTAATTTGAAGGGCATATATGTAATTTCACCGTGAAATTAACCTAATTTCACTCTCACCGCCTCATCGGTTCACTTCACACTTCACACAACGCCACACAATGCTTCGGTGAGTATGTAGCATGGCGAACGCCCTCCGCCGCGCGATGATCTCCGAAGTCCCCACCATCGCGATCGACCTAGTCGAGATCGAGGTCAACTCATCGGTCCTCAACAACGAGTTCATCGCCCACCGCCTCGGTCTCATCCCCCCGGGCGACGACCGCGCCATGTCCATGCGATTCTCCGCGATGCGACGCATGCGACAGAGACGCCGGTGCGAGTGCGCTCCGTCGAGTTCCAACTCTCCGTCAAAGTGCGACCGGGACCGGACCTCGACGTTACCGGCCAGGATCTCATCGGTCTCGACCCTCCGTAGTCCCCGTCGACGTCGCCGCCACACCTGGCCCGACTCCACGGAGCCGTATGTTTAAAAATAAAAAGCGGACAAAACAGAGCCGTATAAAACATACGGGATTTGGACAAAAAAAAATTGCCGTTTCAAAAACGGGACCGGTCCGAGCACCAAATTTAATAATTTTAGAAATGGGTGTCCGGTCCCGTTTATGTCCGGTCCCAGATTTTTGCCAGCCTATCCACAATGGTGCCCTTCAAGTGTTGAGTGAATGCCTTTAAATCTGCACTCCCATACGGGAGTACGGAGAGCCATAAGCGGGGGCCTCACGTGCCGAATGGGCCCACTTTTGACAATTTTTTATTTTTTTTTAAAGTTGATTTGAAATGTAAAGCATATTTGGTAAAGAACGACCGAAGAAGATAATTAGTAGTAATATTTTAGTTTGTTTATATTTTTATGTTGTAATGTTTTTTTAGTCATCCTATGAGGACTTTTTGCTTGATTAATATAAATAAGAGAAATAATTAAAAAAATAACATATCTTCGAAATAATTCCCAATATAACACACTTAGTGCCACGTAGTCGCCACATCACGCGAGCAAGTGATCGAGATGGTGGAAAACGTGAGTGGAAATCACGTTTTGTGCAAGTCGTGATTTCCACTCACGATTTGCATATAGTGGAAGTCAAGTCACGACTTCTCTTCAAATGACCTTTTCCCGGGGAAAAAAAAAGATGGCCCGAATAGAACAAGTAAAGAAATGTAAAAAGAGCAACAATTACAACAATTAGTTTAAATACACTTGGACATAACCCTTTATGATTGAAAATGGCTATGTAAAATCACTTAACATTATCAAAATCAAAGGCCAAGTTAATAACTAAACATTTATCAAAATCAAAGGCCAAGTTAATAACTAATCATTTAATGAAATGTATCTAGAAAAAATCAGTTTGGAGTGTTTAAAGCTGAAAAAAAAAATTATTTCAAACAATGCAAAAAAAAGAAAAAACCATTCATCAAATGGCTTTCAAGAAGATCAATGCTCAAAAGGCGATCAACTAATCTAACGTTATATGAGATTATTGTTACATTGGATAATTTTTTATTGAAGCAACTCATGAAAACTTATTTCTTTTAATGACTACTGTTAAAGACTTATTGATTACATGCCACCGATTTCCATGGCCAAGATCATATCTTAGTCATTGGTTTAGTCAATATACAAATGTTGGCTCTTCTTAGATACAATCTTTAAAAAAAAAAAAATCTTATGGATTGTATATTGTGAAAATGAGCTCAAGAATGGACCAAAGGTTTTCATTTTTTAAATAGTAAAAATTATTTAACTAAAACAAGCATTGCATCTTATGTAAAAAAACATAAAAAAATTAAAATAGAAGTACAAACTACACCTTTGAACCATAGAGGATACACATAACCTCAACAAAGATTATTTTTCCCATAATAATTTCAAGAATTTATAAGCATGAGTACTTGTTTTGGCATAGGCAAAATGCCTTAGTTTTGGCATAGGCAAAATGCCTTAGTTTTTCAAGTGCCTTGTTTATTGCTAATTGTAAATGACGTTTCTAAGCATGAGTACATACATACATACATACATACATACATACATACATACATACATACATAAAATTGCAAGGTGATTGAGTACAAAGCAATAATAAAAGAAGTCTTGTTATTGTTAAAAAAAGTCATATTAGACCCCAAATAATGACTTCCGGTCCCACAACGTGTTCTCTTTACAACTCGGACATTACGATTTAACGCTAATGGGACATTCGATGCCCATATCACTAGGATTTTGAGCATCTTCTCTCTGAATATCATCGATATCACGCATTCCACCTTCATGCGTACTTGTACTCTCGAGAGAAATTCATCATTATTGGAGTTGTATTGAAATGGCGCGAAGATGGAACGGCTTCGTAGGCTCGAATGCCATGTAGGGAGGAACGGATGGAGTATGTGGAGTCTCAAACTCATTGAGAGGTGCGATGACGTATATACTGGAGTGCCATGCCTCGAACGCGTATCATCATGAGAAGTATGATGAGAAGCTTCAAATGATGTGGGCACATTATGCATGCGATAATCGCTCAAATCTATGATCAAAGTCGATGCGACTACATCTCTAATGCGTGCAATCGACACGTCATCACCCAATGTCAAGCGATGGATCGATGTCATTCCATGTGCCTACATATAAAATATGTAAGAACTTGAAGCGAAAGTAAAATGAAAACAACTATATGAAACTTCATGATTGGAAAAATAAAATTGCACTTACCGATGCCTCGTGATAGCTCCACGACGAGACATGAATCGTCGTGTAATGCGACGATACCATAGCATATACGGGTCGTAAAAGTAAAATGGCTCGTCTAATATTTCATCGTTGTTATGTTGGAAGCACGTTCGTTCCACAAGCAAACATAAGCACTATGTTTTGCACTCCAATCCTTATCCGTTTTCCTCTCAAGTCAATCTTATGTAGTTCCATACTTGTGCTATGTAAATGAGGTATCCTTTGTTTCATACCGAATTGTCGCATGACTCTATCAGGATTGTACGGTTCGACAACACGAGAAGAAAAGCAAAGGTGCCCTCGTTCGCCAAATTGCTCGACCACCGCTACAATATGCGGGCGAGTGTCACTTATCATCTTGTTTCCGGATACGGTTCCCAAACAACACGTAGCCATAAAAAACAACATTAATTGAATAAAACGGTGTCATCAACAAGATGTCGACAATAGCACTTGTTGGAGAGAATGATTAAGTATATTTATTACTTCATAGGTCCTTGCATGTCAATCATTTCTCTGTATTTTGTCGCACGTGCATCGATGTTCTGTGGTCTCCAATGCATGTCTCCACCTTTCCAAATGTACCAAACAACACAGAGCATGCATGAAGAAATGGATGTAAATATACTCAAATTGAAATTGTAATGTTAAAAAATATTAATTACCTATGACCAAATGGAGGAGGTGGAAATAATGCTTCATTGTCTATCATGTCATCTCGAAGGTGGTTTCCCATAATTGGTGCGAGAAAATGCAACCTATCCCATGCCCACAATTGCAATAAGATGGCCTAGGTCTGCTATCTCTGCTCCATCGATGTCTTAGTGCAAGACATAATCGTCTATATAGGTGAGCCGAGTTGCACTACCCCAACCGTATTGTCCCGCCGCCTCAAAGTCTTCCAAAAATTGCAAATACGTGATGTGCACGAGATTGTTAGACTTGTCAAGTAAATAAAGTTCCTCCAAGAAGTTGTAGGATGTACGCTCTTGCATAGCGTTGCACTTCCACATCATCGGCATCTGTGGAAGGTTTGGAAACCATCTTGACGGTTGGCGAATTTGAATCGGCCACCGATCCTGTTATTTTCTGGGAATGGAAAGCCCGGTTGTGTCAAGCATAAGGCATTGTAATCTTGCTCTACACGACCGGTGATAAGTAATCCATCGACGGGCAACCCTAAGATGATTTGTACATCTTGAAGGGTAATAGTCATCTCGCCAACGGGAAAATGGAACGTGTGAGTTTCGGTCTCCACCTCTCTACAAGGCGGTGATTAGATGCCAATCAATTGAGATGAAACCTACTCGCGCCGTCCCATAAAAGCCAGTTGCGTGAAGATGCTCGACAATTCGTTCATCCGATTGGACCAACCGATGTAGTGGCCCGAATTCCGCCTCGATAGTCAATATACCAGGCTCCTATGAAAATACGAGATATAAGTTACATTATTTAAAATATATACACGATGCTATAAAATTATGCAAATCGGCAAGAAGTCCCTACCGGTCCATTCCATACTCGGGTAGATCTATGGAGAGCTTGCGAACTCAAACCGAGTCATCTATAGGGCCGGGATCCATATCGCGCTTCAATCCCAAATCATTACCAATGAAGGAACATGAGAAGTAGCAAACTACCAATAAAGTCAACATGAATAAGTAGGAAAGGTTTAACAAAATTATGGAGATAATTCATCAACTACATTGACACTACTCATGAAAATATATCAAATGTTAGTCACAAGCATGACCCTCAACGGTCAGGAGGCATAGCTAGCTTAACTAAATGTCAGAGTGCTTGAATGAGCCTGTCACTATGAAGCACTCGGTGGTTGTTTATTCTTGACGACGAGAGCAAGTGCGTCTATTGTGTCCATCCCGCTTTACACAAACTACATCGCAGCGTGGTTGGGGTTTCTCTCCATTCATTCTCTCATTTTGCATATGACGTGGCTGTTTCTGGTTGCTTCTCCAATCCATCTCTACGCAAAACGTCGTTGTTGAGGACGACCTTTTTTACTCGCTTTCGAGATGGATCACCAAGAACGAGTATGGAAGTCTAGCGCTTGGCCAATAATCTTCGTGGGGAATGGGTTGGAAATTCGCAGCATAACATTGATTGTACACTGACCAATCCGTAGTATTCCTCGATGTCTTGATGAGCATCCATGGCAACACTAGCGCAGATCGCTTGAACATGAGAACATGGAATGCCAAAACACGCCATTTCATACAAGTGCATCTACGAGCCTCCAATTTCACTATTTGCTTGTTAGACCCTTTTCGCAAATGATAGCCACGTGGCGCGATGGACGACTTCAAATGTACCATTCTCGCGATTCACTAATGTCACATTGTGACCTCCGAGAAGACTTTGCCCAATTTGACAACTTCTTCAACGCGTAACTTGTGTAGACTTCGCCCCCCTTCCTAAGGAAATTTGCACCTATTTCGTCTCGCCTTTTATTGAAGTACTCCAAGACACGATAGAATGTCGGTTGCACTAACGCATTGTGATGGGGTAAAATCGCGCGCCTTTAAGGACCCGTTAAAGCATTCTACTGAAGTGACAAAATATGCATATATGTATTAGCATCTAAACGTAACAAATCAAAGATATTAAATAAACAATGGTAACAAATTATAGAGACGATGAATACCAGCTAGATTTGTAGTCATCCATCCGTATCGATATCCTTTGTCGTATGCGTTCGTCCATTGTGCTCGATCAAGGTCATTAAACCACGCAATACATTTCGCATTCATTTCTTGAAGTTACGTGTCATAGTTGCCTTAAATTTTCGTGGTTGATGTTGTGCACCAGCTAAGTACACCATATCCTTTAATTCTTTGCTCCGAACCTCATGTTAAAATTCGCATATGTGACGGAGACAAAATATGTGGTGAGCTCTTTCACGGGTCCATCCATTTTGAGGATTGTTCATTGCCAACAATATACCGGGGTGTCGATCGAAATGACACATATACCATCCCTATCGATACGTGATGTCGCAAGCAAAGCCATAAACCATCCCCGTTGTCTTGACTTTCCTCATCAACAATGGCAAATGCTAAAGGAAATACATGACTATTACTATCAACAACAGTGGCTATTAGGAGTTTATGTTTGTATTTTCCATACAAGAATGTGCCATCAATCGTATCATTGGTCCGCAATGTCCGAAGCCCGCAATAGAAGGTGCAAATGCCCAAAAAACCCATTTGAATATAACCTCATTGTTGGCATTAGGCTCGCCATGCCGCCATTCCACACGTGTCCTTGGATTGCTTTCTTGAAGAAGCGACCATCCACCGCGGTAACATTTTATACGATTCTTCCCGGCCTCCAAAGACTTTAGCAATTGCTTTCTTCTTCCCCAACCACACTTTCTTATAACGAACGTCATAACCGAATTTGTCCTTGATCATCGACGAAGCACCTTTGGGAACTGAGATGGACGGATCTCTTCTCACCACATTTTCAACTTCACGACATATAACGGTGGAGTCCAAATGCGCATGATCTTTGGACAGATTGGCGTAGATGCATGTATGTGGTCCTGCATATTTACTAATCTCAAACATTCCATGCGATTTTCTTCTCGAACAACGCAACCTCCAAGTGCATCCATCTAAATATTTCTTACAACGAACAATCCATACATTAGGTGTAGAATGAGTCACCACAAATCGCCTGTGTCCTTTGATGCTATACAATTTCACGGCATGCTGGATATCTACTTTACACATGAACCGCATGCCCTTCTCAAATTCTGCTGCCTCATTCCATAAAGACCTAAAAGGGATCATAGCATTCTCATGGAGGGGTTGCATTGCCTCACTACTCAATTCCATAAATGCAGGAGAAGGTACGACAAATTCACCTACACCCACGGCGCACCATCAATTCCAGCAGACCTCTTCATCGAAAAAATCATCGTTCCCAACCTCGCTCAAAATTGGAGGACAAGAAATGAGCCATCATCGGCTATGACTCGATTTAATGTGTATTGAATCATGCCATCATCAACATGATGAGCATCAACCCCTTCATCATCTACATCATCATCGCTACTCTCTTCACTAGTATCTTCGTCACTACCGCAATAGTCTCTATCTTCACTAGTGTTCAACTCATCACGGGAACGAGGATCCTCGTCCATATCGGGATTTTGCGGTCATGAGGCGATGCACAATGATCGTGTTCAAAAATTGGTTGAGTGCTAGGTCCGGCTACATAATCTAACACCATATTACAGTTTGAACTATTATACGAATCCCTCGTTCTCAAATCGATATAAAGCTCCATGCACTTTGGTGGTGGTAATCTACGCCACAATCTCCCAAACATCTTTGAGACTCGCCTCATCATCTATTCGCACGGGGACGTAGTTGGCGGTTCCACTACCAATGTACGGTTGGATATCGATATGTGATGGTCAATATCATCTTTTCATTGTCTATCTCCAATGAATTATAGATAAAACTCATAAATTCCTCGTACCCTAAACCCATGTTCGATCTAAGATGTCGAACAGGCGGTTTCGTGTATGAAATTCCTGATGGTCCATCGACCATGTCTCCATTCATATAGCACAACAAACTTACACTTCGATCAGCCATTATTGAATCTATATATGTAGAATACAAAGCATGATCAATAGAAGTGAATGCAACAATATCAACATTTTAAAAAGTTTAGTGTTTCATACTAAAAACAGTTACGAGTAAAGTTAAAGAAGGATCCATCCCCAAAGTAATCAATTCCCACTTTGTCCAATGGAAGGTAAAAAACAAAAATACATAACTAATGGGAACAATTCAAATTTGATGTAGAGAAATTATATTAGGAAATTAATTGTATGAAGTGAAGTAAGCAAAGAAATTATATTAGGACTACATGCATTTATATTACATGTGCGTTTAAAGTTTAATTAATTTTTGCCAACTTACACATAAGTTTTTTCAAGTTTATATTTTTAACTAATCCATAACCAAAGGCACTCAACAAGGTTTTAGGCGACTCTAAACTAAACTAGATGGTCATAACGAGTGAACTAAAGTATGCATGAACATACATGTAGTCACGAAACGTACCATGGGCATAAATACGCTAATATATAGGCTATTATGACAAGAAGGTGCATAAACAAAATTAATAGAAATAGATCGAAAGGTGATAGAAAAGAGGAAAGAAAATAAGTGAAGATACATAACCATACCATATCGATCAATACCACGGAATATGCCACAAACAAAAATGTAAGCGCTATACATGTCGTCTTGCGCAATTCCTAACATTCCAACTAAAACTATCCTTAATACCTAAAAGCCACCCCAAAACTTATTTCAAATCATCACAGCTTTCTTATTTATTGCAGATTTACTTTCAATTTACATTATAATTGTTTAATAAGTTCTATTATGAAGCATGAACTATTTCGGATTTTCATATGAAAAGGCGAGAATATCAACTATCATACATAAGCAATAACTATCATCTTTACTCTTCCATGGCCACTATTTAAAATCATGAATATAATTTGTTACCATTGCCCAATTATCACAACATGAAACTAAAAAAAAAAAATGTACCGGCGGGAAATTGAGTAGTGATCGGCGAGGACTGCGAGGAGGCTGCGACGAGACGACGACGGCGCGAGGACGGTGGAGAAGCGATCATCCTATGATGTAATGTTTTTTAGTCGTCCTATGTTGTAATGTTACGCAAAAAGTATTATCGCAATGTAGTTGATGAGTTATTTTTATGAGTTATCATTTAAATCTGTTAACAAGAATTTTATATTTTTAAATGTATTAAATATTTTGGTTTTTTAGTGGTACATTTGAATTTTTTTATTTTTTATAAAGTATATTTATATTTTTGTCAAATATATATTTATTTTTTTAAATGCATTGAATATTTTAATTTTTTAAATGTGTTTTTATTTAATAAAAATATAAAAATAAATTAAGTAGAAAAGATTTATGTTTTTAAAATAATTATGAAAAGTAGATGATGTGATTTGTGGAATAAATAGTTGTTAAAAGTGTGATGTGATTGTGGGTCCCAAAAAATGCGTAGTAGGTGTGTAGTTATAATGGAAATAAATGTAGCAGATGAGATGTTAATAAGTTAGTGACGTGGCAAAACATTACACGCATTAAGGTCTCGTTTGGTTCGTTTTTGCCAACTTACAGTGCGAGTGGAGATAACTCCATGAAGTTAACTTACAGTGTAAGTTCATATTTCATGTTTGGTTGAACTTTAAACTTGCAGGGAAGTTGCAAAATTTTAAAAACAGTAAAAAATAGGAATTGACATAAATGCCCTTCAAACATATTTTTAAAATAAAAAAAATGATTTCTGATGGACTTGGGAAAAAATGATTTGTGAAGGGTATTTTTGTCCATAAAACTCTTGGGAGATATCTCCCTATGAGGAGAGGAGGAGATAACTCACCCTCTCCCCTGTAAGTTAGGAGATATCTCACCCATATATCAAATAAGGCCTAAGTGTGTAACCATTGTGGATGCCCATAGGCTGATTGGCTTCTATTTCTTTGCAGTACAGGCTGTAATGATCGAATGGGAAAGGCGTTCCATGCATAAGAGGAAGAGGTAGGGAGAGAGGGGATCCCCTTGTCGTAAGCTCCTTTCTGCCTTGAAAGACTGTGACTTTGCTCCATTCCAGAGTAAAGAGAAGTCGACACTGGTGACACATCATGATGATAGGAATAAGCTTGGGAGGAAACTGAAAGTACTCCAGCGTATTGCGTAGGTAGTGCCATGAGATACGATCATAAGCTTTCTTCGTGTCTATCTTTATCGCCATCAAGCCACCCCTTCCTTTTTTCTCTTGATGAAGTGCATAACCTCTAGAGCGTTGTCCACCGTAATCCGCCCTAAAAGGAAACTGTTTTGAAAATCTCCTATTATCTCTTGCAATATAAGCCTGATTCTGTTAACAATGACCTTTGTAAAGAGTTTGTCAATTACATTACATAAGCTAATTGGGCAGAATTGGTGCATATGAGTGGGTCGATCCACTACGGGGATGAGCACAATTAGGGTCTCATTAAGTCAGAGGTCCAAGACTTCCGAGTCCCAAGTTGCCAGTAATTGGGTATCTCTACTCGTAATAGGCCATTGATTTTGATAGAATCCAGCAGGAATGCCATCGGGACCCGATGCTTTGAAAGGCTTCATACTCATCAGGGCAGTATATAATTCCTCAGGTGTGGGAAAGAAAACCAGAGAGGCAGTTGCTGATCCTGGGACAGTGAAGGGAGAAGTGAGGTGCGACTGTGGCTGGCCATGCTCCGAGGGATCCGAGGAGAACAGTTGCTTGAAGTAGTCCACAACATGTACTTCTAGAACATTCTGATCAAAACAATAGGACCCATTGACAAGGAGAGAATCTATCTTATTCTTACTCCGCCGTTGAAAGGTCGATACATGGATAAACTTTGTGTTACGATCACCATCTCTAAGCCAGTTGATTCTCGATTTCTGCCACCAGAATTGTTCCTCTGTCGCAAGAGGGAATCAAAGTTTTGCTGTAATTCTGCTTTGAGACGTCTTAGAAAGCGAGAAGGGTGCCTGCCAAGAGCACGCTGGATACCCTGGAACCGTGCACGAAGTAGTCTCTTCTGCCAAAAGATGTTTCCAAACAACAACATAGCCTCAATCTCAAATTAATAATTGAGGTCGACTACATGGATCAAACTTTTCCATTGTGCTCGATTAAGTGCAATTGATGGTGAGCTTTCCAGACCATTCAAATCCCTCATAATTAATGCATTCTGTGTTAATTTTGGTCTACCCCTACCACGTCGAATTTCTACAGTTTATATTGAGTCAAGTTTTCTAGTGGGCCATTTGTAGGCCGTCTTTGCTGGTGACCAAACCACCGCAATCGCCCTTCTCTAATCTTTGAAAGATGTTTTGTGATGACCTAAAACCCAATGAACCTGCCCTAAATGAAATTTAGTAAATTTTGAAACCCTACACTAATTTACCCTTAATATAAAAATCAAATTGAAAACGCTAGCCTCTTTTGTTCACAATCAACAGGTTTGAGAGAAAGAAGAAATTGGTATCGGTTGGATCTGTTAACTCAAAGAGACCACGTCTAGAAGGTAACCTCACACTCATCTTCTTCATCATGTCTTTTTTTTTTTTTAAGTTTTAATGGTACACATAAGTTGGGTTTGTACAAAAAGGATAGAAAACCCCATATAGAGGCGGTGCCACCGCGACGCCGTAGTAAGTGGACCGCGACACCACCTCCGGCAGGGACGTCCTTGTTGGGGACTTCCCCGGCATCGCCTCCCTTGGACGTCGGGCGCCCAGGGGCGGCGCTGCGTAGCTCGTGCGTTGGGCAGGGACCCAACGCATCCATGGGCCTGTTTGGCCCCTGGACATTAGACCAGGGACCAAACAGCCCCTGGACGTTGACTTGTCAACACAAAAATAAAAATAAAAAATAAAAACAAATAATATAAATAATATAATAATAATAATAATAATAATAATAATAATAAAATAGTATATATAATAAAGTAAAATATAATAAAATGAAAGCAAATAATTGTTTTCAAAAGGGGCGCTACCGTGGGTGACGGAGGACCCGCATGGACTACACTAATGGGCCCCACCTCGAAGTAATTGAATAAATAATTAATTTTGAAATTCGAATCCTCGAATTATGTGATTGTTGTTTAAATTATCTAAATTCACAAGGAGGTTCATATTGAGCCCCGGCGCGCGAAGATCGGAAAAGGATATCGCGGCGAATCCAGGTAAGTGGAGAGCTTGCTCAATTATCAAACATGACATGTTATTAGATATTATTAGGTCTCATGATTTCAATTCAAGACTTGGGGAAAGGGTTGCGACTTATTATTGACTTGAATGTGACTATCTATGGATTGTGAATGTGTTGCCCATTGCTCATGTTGTCTTTATCTCACCTTCGTTGTTGTCACCACTAATTGACTATCTCGTGGTTGTCGCCACTATTGAATATTTGTGTGGTCGTCACCACTACTTGAATATTGTATGGTCGTCGCCATCACTCGTGTTATACCTTAAAATCGATACATGAGATTAGTGCACACATCGGTGATGGCTTTGGACAAACTTACTGTGGACTTGATGGGACTAGTTAGGGGCCATAAAGGTCTTTATGTCAACTAATAGTTTGCATCACTTCGAGAGTAGGTGAATCGGTCACCGGATTCTTGTCAATAACGAGTACGCATTGAATGTGACCCTTACTATATTATTATGCTTTTATGATATTTCTCTTGAATTCACCCTTGCATGATGATTTGATCTATAAATGCTTTTATGTTCTTGATGCGATGCTTTATGAAGTTGACTACGGATACTCGTGAAATACTCTTTTTCTTTATCTTTACTTTCAATTCACGATAGACTTACATGATTAGTAGGTATTACTTGTATGTTTGATGGTTGAGCGGGTTTTCCGCATTACTGAGCTCCGTTGGTTCTTTTAGCTCACCCCACTTACTCTCCAGGTCCATCTTCATCGATAATAGCGCGGGATAAAGGGAAGGCGATAGCGTAGAGCTTTGCCTTTGATGTGAACATTGCATACTATTTATATTATCGATACTCAAAACATCTAAACATGGGTTGTATAAGCACTTAATGGGGTAGATTATAATCCTCGAGACTTGTTGACTTAGTACCTTAGCAGTATAGTTTGCAGTTACTTAGGGATATTTGAACACCTTTGTTTAGAATTAGTTGTTTAACATATGAAACCTTTTAGTTTTAAATTCCGCAATTATTGTTTCATATGTATAGTTGTGTAGTTCTGCAGGTTGAATTAGGCGTGCCAAGCCGTTATTTAAGCTTGGTTCAGGTATCGGGCTTGGGTAACGGTTTGGACCGGGCGATCCGACCCTAGGTCGGGGGAGTGTCGTCTCATGTTTCCAAACACAGATAAAATTCCAGCTTCTGGTAGCTGTAATGAAGTTCTTGATAGTGTCGTATATACCCTATGTGGAAGGAAGCCAGTTCGACTGGACCATATTCTGAAAATCAGTATGAGAAATCCATGCCATTTCAAAACGGACGGGACGCCTATTAGGATTGAAGGGGGCTATCCTTTGTGTACTTAATAGCAGGGGGCAATGGTCTGAATGTGTGCATGGTAGATGAGTAATAATGGCTTCCGAGAACATAGATAGCCAGTCAGGTAAGACCAATCCTCTATCCAGCCACTTCTGTATAAGATCAAGACCTGATCTACCATTTGTCCAAGTGTAAGGAGACCTTGAGAACCCAAAGTCTATGAGGCCACATTCATTAAGCATATGTAAAAAAGCTTCCTATGCGTTGAAGTCACCAATAACACACCACTTCCTATGCGTCTATGCAGCAATGTCGATCATCTGATCCCACTGTTGTCTTCTCGCAGGCCAGTGAGCGCTTGCATAAATGGCGGAGAGTGTCCAGCTTCCTTCTGCCAATCCTCCACAAGTAGAGAGGACATGAAGGATTTAGTAAAAGTATTTAAGACCGTTACCCGATTAACATTCCATAGGACTCTGATACTCCCACTAAGGCCTTGGGAAGGAATATTAATTCTTGAGAAGTTTCCAATTGCATCTAAGAATGGGAATATCGGAGTCGAGCATCTTTTCTCAAGGATGCAGATGATCGTTGGTTTCCATGTGCGAACTATGTCAGCAAGATGACGCTTCATACGAGGATTGACTACTCCACTACAATTCCAGGTTAGTATCTCCATCAGTCAACAAAAGAAAGGAAGAGTACGGATCAAGCTTAACGATAAAACGCTAGTGTGTTGCTGGAGGACCCACAGACTGGGGCGTCTGAGGCAGCATTTCTGAGGAATTGGTTTCCATTGGATTGGCTTCCAAGATCGTTTGGGCTAAATGGCCCTCTTGCAGGGCAGGGTTGGTACTGACCTCAACAACGTCCGTCTCCATATGTGGACTGGGATCAGGGGGTTTGGGTTGTTGGACTGCGGAGTACACTTGTGTGGAGGGAGTTGGATTGGTGCTGTCCCCAATTCTCCCAGAGCTTCTGTAACTTGGTTCCCACAACTTTCCTGGCGAAGCCCGAACCGACCACAGTTGTAGCCAAACTCCGAATAAATCCACTATATGAATAAAGAATACAAGAATCTCAATTGAGGAAAATACAATATAACTCCTTCAAAGAACTTAAATGGTCACACCAAGATCTTGAAGAACTCCACCCTCAAATTGTACCCTTTCTTGATCACCAAGAAACCACCAAAGACTTCGCCATGAGTCTTTGATTCAAGATCTTGATGTATCTTCAATGTAGAGAAAATTGTTGTTGCATTCACCGCCTTAAACGCACAATCTAGAAGAAAAAAAGAAAATTACCAAAAAACACAAAAAGTGGTGATTAGAAGAAATCACCCAATTCGATAATTAACTCCAATTTTCTTTCCTATTTTTTTCTCTCCAAGATTCCTATTCCACAACCAATTCGTTGCTTTATGTGTTGGACTTTTCCATTTTGTGTGGGGCCCACACAAAAACCAACAATCTCCCCTCCAACACACGGGGAGATCTCAATCATATTTGATGCTCAATAACAACTCGGCCCCACCAACTTGGTGCGGGATCGATGCTTCTCACGAGTCACCACCTTCGTCAACATATCATTTGGATTCTTATCGGTGTGAATCTTCTTCGACTCATCTCATGATCATTCACAACTTCTCGAATCCAATGGTATCGGATATCAATGTGCTTAGTGCGGCAATGATAAGTAGTAGCATTCTTGCTCAAATCTAGAGCACTCGACTATCACAGTTCATCGCATACCCATCTTCTTACTTCAACCCCAACTCTTGAAGGAATCTCTTCAACCAAAGCATTTCTTTGCTTGCTTGAGTTATAGCAATATATTACGCTCTGTCGTGGACAAAGCAACACACTTTTGCAATTTTGATCGCCAAGATACGCCCCCCCGCAAAAGTGAACACATACCCCGAAGTAGATTTTTACGCCATCAAGGTCACCCGCCATATCGAATCGTATATCCCTCCAAAGTAGGTTTCGAGCCCCCAAAACATAAAGACATCTTCGAAGTACCTCTCAAATATCTCAAAATCCATTTCATCGCTTCCCAATGAACTTTTCCAGGATTTGAGAGAAATCTGTGACCACACCAATCTGCGTGAGCAATATCGGTCGGGTGCAAACCATCGCATACATCAAACTCCCAACTCGCAGAGGAGTAAGGAATATCCGACATCTCCGCTATATCTATAGAAGTAGAGGGACATGATTTCTTGCTAAGTGTGAAGTGATTAGCAAGAGGTGTGCTAAGCGGCTTAACATTGTTCATATTGAATCCTTTCAAGACACCGCTCAACATACTTTTTTCTGTGACACCCATAACTTTTTGGATCTCCCGTCACGAATGATCTCGCATGCCAAGAATCTGTTTTTCTTAGCCCCAGTGTCTTTCATATCAAAAGAACTAGATAATTCTTTCTTCAAGTTTCCAATCAAGGAAACATCATGCCCCACTATCAACATATCATCAACATAGAGCAACAAGATCACAAGCTTCCATCGAAAATTTCTTGAAGTAGACATAATGATCTCGCATCTGTTCTAGTGTACTCTTGACCCATCATGAAAGAGTCAAATTTCTTATACCATCGCCTTGGAGCTTGTTTCGGTCCATACAAGCTCTTCTTCAACTTGCAAACCAAATGTGTTTTTCCTGTTACTTCAAATCCTTCAAGGTTGATCCATATAAATCTCTTCCTCCAAATCACCATGGAGGAATGCGATCTTCACATCTAATCGCTCGAGCTCAAGATCCAAGCTAGCAATCGGACCCAAAATCACTCGAATAGAGCTCATCTTCACAACAGGGGAAAAAATCTCATCAAAGTCAATTCCTTTCTTCGATTGAACCCCTTCACTACCAAACGAGCTTTATGTTTTAGTAGATTATCTCCATCTGTCTTCAACTTGTACACCCATTTATTCTTCAAAGGTTTTCTACCTTTTGGAAGTTCCACTAGCTCATAAGTATTGTTCTTCTTCAAAGAACTCATCTCCTCCTGCATTGCTTTCATCCATTGAGCTTTGTCTTTGTGAATCTGAACTCCCTGGAAGCTCTCTGGCTCCCCCTCTTCTGTAATTGTAACATAATTAGAACTGGGGTACCTAGTAGAAGGAAGCAACCCTCTCTCAGACCTTCTAAGTGAAGGTTCAACTAAAGCTGTTGGTGGAGGAGTTTGCTCCCCCTGCTCAGCATCATCAACTGGTTCTGGCACATCAACCCCATGTTCTTCAAATGAGTCTCCCTCATGTGTGGCATCAGTAATGGAAGAAGACTCCAATCCAGAAACATCATCATCATCAACTATGATTTTCTTTGATGTCTTCAAATCTGCTATGGTCTCATATTCATGAAAGGCCACATCCCTGGACCTGACAATCTTTTTTCTTCTCTGGATCCCATAACCTATAACCAAACTCTGCATCTCCAAATCCCAAGAGGATACACGGAACAGTTCTATCATCAAGTTTATGTCTCTGCTCCTTAGGCACATGCATAAATGCCTTGCATCCAAACACCTTCAAGTGAGAGTAAGTAACATCTTTCCCATACCAAACTCTCTCTGGAACATCAAACTCCAATGGTGCTGAAGGAGAGCGATTCATCAAGTAGCAAGCGATCGAGAGCCTCACCCCAAAACGACTTGGGCAACTTAGCCATTTTTAACATACATCGACTTTATCAAGGATGGTTTGTTTGTTCTTTCAAGAACACCATTATGTTGAGGAGTACCCGGAACAGTCTTCTCATGTCTGATTCCATGTTCTGAGCAATAATTCTCGAACTCCTTTGAAGTGTATTCTCCCCCGTTATCACTACGAAGGCACTTCAAAGATACGCCTTTTTCTCGTTCCACCATCATATGAAACTTCTTGAGGTACTCAAGAACGACATTTTGTTCTCAACACAAACACCCAAACCTTCCGTGAAGCATCATCAATAAAAGTAACAAAGTATCTGCCACCTCTCATAGTTTCCACATCAATGGGACCACAAACATCAGAGTATACTAACTCAAGTAAATTTCTTTTTCTTTCAGATGATGAAGAAAAAGAAACTCTATGTTGCTTACCGAATAAACAATCATCACAAGGGTTCAAATATTTACCTTTGGCAAAGAGAATGTGAGACTTCTTTGCCAACACCGCAACCCGTTCTCACTCAAGTGACCTAGCCGCCTATGCCACGGATCGGTGAAGAATCATCTTCAATTGCGTTCTGTGTCACCTCGACGGTCTTCAATTGAGTCTTGTAAAGTGTGTAGCTCAATTTTCCTCTAGCAACAACAATTGAGCCTTTGGTGAGTTTCCACTCCTTGCCCCCAAAGATGTTGTAGTAACCATCTAGGTCCAAAGCATGAGTAGAAATCAAATTCGACGCAGATCCAGGAACATGTCGCACATCTTTCGAATTACCGTGCAACCCATATTTGTCCGCACACGAGACATCTCCAATGCCAACTATATCTCGCAAAACTGTTGTTCCCCATCTTTGCCTTACCAAAATTCCCCGCTCGATAAACGAGAGAAGAAATCCTTCCTCGGAGTAGCATGGAATGATCTTTGCGGAATCAACAACCCATTCACTATCTCGTATTAGTGACATGACCTTGATCCTCAACTAAAGAAAGCACAACCAAGTCTTCAATTGCATCGATATAGCAGTAGTAGTATTCGATCATTCGCTTTATTTTGATTTTTCTCATCATTCGTTCTCTTTTCCACACTCTACAATTTTTCTTTATGTGTCCTTCCTTGCCACAATGATAACAAGAGAATTTTCTTTTTCCTTGAGACTTGCCTCTAGATTTACTCCGCCCCCCCCTGGACTCAGATCGACTTCGCCTCTATGTTCTCGCAAAGTAGTAACAAGAGCTTGTGAAGTTTCAATGCCTTTATCCTTTCTCCTAGTCTCCTCGTCAAAGAGACTATCCCGCACTATGGATGAAGACAAGACACCGCCGGGAGCAGAATTACTTAGAGACACCACCAAGGTTTCCCGAACTTTCGGCAACGAGCTCAAGAGTAAAAGTGCTTGTAACTCATCCTCAAGCACAATCTTCATAGCACTTAATTGATTGATCAATGCTTCGAAATCATTCAAGTGCTCTATCATCGACCGCCCATCTTTGTATTTCATATTAACAAGCCTTCTAATTAGAGAACCCTTGTTCGAGCCCCCTTCCTCTCACACATATTCCGCAATTTTCTCCACAACTCCCTGTGCATCAACCTCTTTGCCGACATGGTGATAAATACCGAGATCGATCCACTTTCGAATAGTCCCAGCTTTTCGGTGCAACTTCCTCCAATTAACATCGATATTTTCTCGGCTTGTTTTGTCCAAATTCAATTGGATCAAATAAATCCTTGCAATAAAGATGATCTTCCATCATCGGTTGCCAAATTGAATAATTCGTAGCCGTCAACTTGACCATATTGCTTGATTTATCATCATCATCCACCATCTTGATTCCCACAAAGATTCTCGGAACACGAACTAACCGCGGCTCTGATACCACTTGTTGGGTTACTTTCTTGTTGAGTAACCCCAACACGTGTAAGCTCTCATATTCGACCCCTTGTTCCATGCAGATGCCCTTCTTCTTGATTTGTATCTTGGAGGGCAATGGCGCTAACGTGTCCATCTCCATGCATATCATGGCGAATCTGCCCCGCACCGCATACATTGTAGTATGATCGACACGCAAAAACTTGCCCAACAAATTTCTAATTCGACGTAATATGGGCTCCATCGTAGTACTCCATAGGGAGTTTAGGGAGTTGGATCCATACTGGTACAATGTTGACGATTGCATCGTCCACGTTGAAATCTGGCCGTCATCTGTGCACAACAACGCAATGATCCAATACCACCCACGCCCCTCCGTGAGTACCCTAAGGAAATCACGGTTGGATGATAGCTTGGCGAGATAATAGTAGTTCCCGAGATCCACTATGGATACTTCCCCTTCTGGTCGCCAAAGCGCGCTAAGCTCAGTAGACAAGTAATTAAAATTGACTGACCTTCCCAAAACTGTGAGCAGCAGAGTCCTCATCCATGGCTTACGAATTCACCGGAGAATTCGCTCTCCCAGCACCGGCATTCTAGTTGCTTTGTCATCCTGCTCCTCCCCGTCATCTGAGTGATGTCTTCGTCGTCTGGCATTTCCTCCTCCGGGATATCAAGGCCACGGGCAAATTTGTCCACCAGCTTTTCCTTCTAAGCGCCTTTATTGTCGAACTCCTCTTCCTCCATCCTCATGTATTTAGACAGGGTCGGTGCCACGGCTATTTTCTTCTTCCTGACATAGCGGGTGACCAGGCCCTCTTCCAGGTCGGAAAGCGCGCGTTCTCTGCTTAGGGAGTCGCCTCCAGACATGGTCAAGTCTTCAAACCTTATGATATTAACGAGTAGCTTTTCTATAGTTTACTTCGTTGGATTTACAAACTACTAAAAACTTCAGTTTAACAATGTTGTAAGGTCAGTTTACCTTGATCAACCAAAATATGTAAAGCTTACCCCGATTCAGTTCAGTTTACTACCAAACATAAGAAGATAGGTTTTTTAAATTCGCGGTCGCAACCCTAAGGTACAATCTATCAACAAGTGAACCAAATACACAGCTAGTAGCATCCTTAGTTTTAATTTATCAAGTCTACTCAGATTGATGCTCGCCCCTACAACATAATTTACACATTGTTTTGAGAGATGCACATTTGAAGTCAGCAGTACCAAGAAAATTTACCAAAGTTGTTTTCATCAATCAGAATTTGATAAGGAACAAGAAAGAATTTACTAGCCTACTAGGTTCAACAAAAAGCAAGTATAAACATAGTGTCCTCCAATCTCTATAAAACTAACAGAGCCATTGACAAGTCTTTGAACAGAAGCCAAATGGGAAGTAAGAGGGTACAGAGCTTTTCAATCTTTAGTGGACTTGTTGATGAGTGACTTGTGGATGTGAGGGATCACACCACCTCCTGCAATTGTGCCCTTGATCAGGGTGTCAAGCTCCTCATCACCTCTAATGGCGAGTTGCAGATGCCTCGGCGTGATACGCTTCACCTTTAAATCTTTGCTTGCGTTTCCTGCCAACTCCAAAACCTCAGCTGTCAAGTATTCAAGAATTGCAGCAGAGTATACAGCGGCTGTGGCACCAACACGACCATTTGCAGCAATTCTTGACTTTAAATGTCGATGAATACGACCAACCGGAAACTACACACCAATATAAACAGACAGATGACTCCAATTAGAACTAATAGACCACCCGCAAAGTAAATAGACAAAAAATAAATGCCAGATAATCCTGAATCTGAATCTGACTGAAAATGAAAATATCTCAGTTTTAAGCGAGTACTACTACTCTATTGCTCAAATAAAAGGTGAGTAGTACTACTCTAACATCTTGGTTATATAAAGAAAGCATTGGAGCCCAAACTTGGCTTTAGATAGAATAGGGACTAATCAGTTCAATTCTGAACTGAACCTAGGGCTTCCCGATCATGATTTATGATAGCATGCAACCAAATGAAAATTGGCATGAGGCATCAGTTAAGAAATTACGGGGCCTCCTTTAAGATTATACACAGGCACACTTTCTTTCAGAATATTTATTTACACTCACCACCGCATCAATTCAACACATTCAAGCAACATTAGCAATTACGATGACGAGCGCATTTATGGTGCAATAATTGTAGTAATATTGATTAATTATTACCAAATAAGTAAAACCTTAACCATAAGTTTCTCTTTTAAAAGCTAACATTTACTTATATATATATATATATATATATATATATATATATATATATATATATATATATATATATATATATATATATATTGGCACACTTTCTTCTTATGACAACTCATGAGTCTTGACTATTGCATTTTATGGACCATTCACAAGCAATAGCTATTACTGCAGCTCTCTCAGCCCGAAACTAACGGCCTGCATTATTACTCAATCTATTCTGCTTACCCTTCTTGTTTCTATTGTTTAGCTAAGTTAAAATGAAAAAATCTCTTTACAGGATATTTACCAACGGTTGGTTGGCACAATTAGAAGCGGTTTGTTGTCTCCAGTTCGAATCCTGCTATCCTGGGAATGGAAACACCAACGTTGGGAGCTTCCCCCACCTATACGATGCGTGACTTGGGGCGAACCCGGAGTAATCAGATAGTCCAGGTACCGGGTTTAGCCCCAAAAAAAATCTCTTCACAGAATTTGCAGTTTTCACTTGGGCAGCACCTTTCTGCAGCCATGCAAGCTCAACTTCTAGTTTCTAATACTAAAATGTCTGATTGTATTTCTTTTCGAGATCTTCAAGTGTCATTAGGGAAGAAGTACAATCCATGTAATCCAATTGAGTTCTCCATGATAACCATTCATCATATCATCAAGTGACCCAAAAACTCATTTTGGCTCATTTTCATTTACTCGGCATCCATACCAAACTTCAAAATTGGTTTGTCAATAGCCCCGATTCTTAAAATTTGTGTCAGAACACCTCGACAAATTATATTCCTTGTGTGATGGTTTAACTGATCAAGCACGATAAGGCTCAATGGTGTAAGGTAAATTCAGCACATGAAACTGACACATGACCATCAGTGAATCAGTCTTGTTTATTTCAGAATCCCAATCTAACAAGAAGAGAATGAAAAAGATGAATAGACAATGAATATACACCGGCAAAAACTATGCATCTTTCACATTTTTTTAATTCGAATTCACCACCAATAAATTTAACATAGTCCAAGAAACATAAGCAAACACAATAACAAGTTCATCACAAGACAATCACCAAAATCTTGATTTACTAAAACCAAAATAAGTAGCTTTAATCAGAAGTTGACATTATTTATATGGTTTAACAAATGGATGTATACAACAACATAGCCTCAATCCCCCCCAAATTAGTTGGGGCTGGTTAATGATAGGATACCAATATCCAATCGATTGATTTGAAAATTCAACAATGCTTACAATAACAAGACACCAAAGTAACTCCAGAGAAGAGTCTTAAGACCCTCTCAATCCCAACTCCTAAGAGTTCCCAAATTACATTCAAGATACCTTTCCCTACCTCACCACATCTATTTATACTATAAATCCCAAAATTACCCACTCAACTGCCCTTGTAACTAACTTGAAGTCACACATACATTGTTGTGATCCCCCCAACTCCTTATTAGTATTGGGTCGTATCATTACTTCCCCCTTTTAAAATCCACCTTGTCCTCAAGGTGGGGAATAAGAACTTGGGTGTGAGGTGGAGCTCCTAGGCCAGGACCATGAACTCACAAGATGAAAGAAACGAAATGAACCTTGTAGTAACAAAACGAGGGACGCTGCTGAGTGTATGGTTAATGGATGGGCTATTAGAGGCTTCCGCTGGAACTCCAATTAAAAGGGAGGCAAAAATCACAACTTTACTGAGAACAAGCTTGGGCAAACAATTACTCCCAAGGATTAAAGGTACTGCAGTGACACTAACCATTATTGGAGCATCAAGTAGCCCATGGCAGGCCATGAAGACATATGATGGCAGATACAAAGCATGGGTTGTGCACACAAGGGACCAGCCAGCCCTGTCATAAGACTCATTCTCATAGCCAACTCTAGCGACAAACAAGCGATTACCAATGGCAAATTGAACAACAATGTCATGATCATGAACCTCAAAATCCAATAGTAAGCGTGCCCCAACAAAACAAAGAAGCACATTAATTCCATAACCAACCTACACGTCCAAAACATCATCTCTACAAGTCAGGCTCCATGTTTGAGAACGCAAAATGGAAATTTGCGAGCCAATATCACTTTCTCCGGTTAAAGGAAAGAGACCAAGAGATGGGCACGAAGCAAGTGTTGCAAGAAAATCCTTAAAGATGGTGTCTTGTGCATCTGATTGAATGATTCAACTAGAAAGATAAAGTGAGAGGTTAACCATTGCTGCAGCCCACATCAAACAGACCCACCAATGGTGAAGTGAAAAGTAAGAAACAAGGAGTTGAATTCAATGATACGACCCAATACTAATAAGGAGTTGGGGGGGATGACAACAATATAGGTGTGACTTCAAGTTAGTTACAAGGGGAGTTGAGTAGGTAATTTTGAGATTTATAGTATAAATAGATGTGGTGAGGTAGGGAAAGGTATCTTGTTATCTTGATTGCAATTTGGGAACTATTAGGAGTTGGATTGAGAGGGTTTTAAGACTCTTCTCTGAGTTACTTTGGTTTCTTGTTATTGTAAGCATTGTTGAAGTCTCAAATCAATTGATTGGATATTGGTTTCCTATCATTGGTATCAGAGCATCAACATGGGGCCGAAAATTGATTCTCGGATTGACGTCTTGGAGGAGCAGATGAAGCAGATCCCAGTCGTGCTTCAGAAAATTCCAGTGTCGGATTGCGTTTGGAGGTTCAAGGCTTGATGCATGAGATCAAGTCCATGTGTCTTCATCCCAACATGCATGCCTCTAGATCTAGCCAGATTGACAAAGCCATTAGCCAAGCACATAAGATCTGCACCAATCCGCCAGATCTGGCGGCGTCAAAGTTGTTTTCGTCTGTTAGTGATCCAGATATGGTGCATAAACAGTTGCAAGACTGTAGATCTGAGGTGAAATCAAAGTTTTGAGGGCTACCAATGAAGATTGATGAGCCTCTTCTTCAACCTCGCACTAACTCGTCGAAGGTCTCGAGTATTCTTCACATCGGGGAGTCTAGCGGTGATAATCGACTAGCCCGTACACCACCACCAGAACCACCAGATCTAGTTGTGTTGCGAGTGGATTCGACTAATGTCGCCCTAGCTCGGCCTCCTTGGCCACCACCAAGATCGAGATCTTCGCTAATGTCGGCATTTCTTCTTCGAGTTCATGGGGTCTTCATCGATCAGGATTTGGTTTGCTTTGGGAAAGTTGGGCATGAGGCCGTATCAATTACATGGATCAAACTCTTCGGTAGCGCTCAATTTAGTGCAATTGATGGTGTACTATCTTCAGTTTCTATCGAGTCGAGTCTTCTACAACAACAACAACAACAACAACAACAACAACATAGCCTCAGTCCCAAATTACAATTTCCTATTCACTTCCCGTAATTTACAATTTCATCTTGATGTCTAGTATTTCTAAACTCACAATGAATGTAGTCAATCTTCGTCCTACTCAACTTAAAGCCTTTAGATTCTAATGCATTCCTCGAAAGTTTCAATTTCCTATTCACTTCATCTCTTGTTTCATCCACTAGGAGTTGGACAATATCATCCACTAGGAGTTGGACAATATCATCTACAAATAACATACACCATGATATATCCTTTTGAATATGCCTAGTTAATTCATCCATAACTAAAGTAAAGAGATATGGGCTTAAAACGGATCCTTGATGTAGTCCTATTGTACAACTTCAAATGTCGCCATTTTTTTGAACATTGGTACAAAAGTGCTTCTTCTCCAATCCATAAGCATTCGTTTTGATCTTAAAATTTTGTTAAAAAAGTTTTGTTAACCAAGTCAATTCAATTTCTCAGCATTTCCAAACCTCTATGGGTATTTCATCTGGGCCACATGCTCCAATTTTCATCAACTATGATATCAACTTGGCCATCATTAAATAAACTATTGAAGTAGCTTCTCCATCTCCATTTAACATCGTCTTCGCGCGTTGAAACGTTTTAAATTTCGTCCTTAATACATCTTACATGACTTAGATCTTGTTTCTTTCTATCTCTTAATATGGCTAGCCTATACACATATTTTTCGCCATCTCTATCAGCTAACTTCATATATAAATCCTCCATAAAGTTTGTTTAGCATCGCTAACTACATTTTTTAGCTTTCTTTCTAGCTTCTATATCGATTATGTGCATCTTCATCTTAACACTTTGGTAATTTTCTATATCTCTCTCTTTTAGTCTTAATTGCTTTTTGAACATTTTCATTCCACCACCATGATTCCTTTTTTAAGGTTCCTAACTCCTACGCCTTAAGATACACCAAACATGATCAATGTTGCTTTCCTTATGCAACCACTCGTTTCTAGCCACATCATGTTGGCATCTACATCAAGGTTTCAAACAAAGGATTGCAAGGCGTTAAGGCGATCCCGAGGCGGTTCCCTGACCTAGGCAAGACGGCGCCTAGGCGAACAAATTAATATTTATTTAAAGGTCCTCGAATAAATATTTATTTATTTATAGATCCTTAAATAACACTAATTATCTATTAGTCAATGTGATTATTATTTAATATATATACTTCAAAAATACTAATAAGTCTTTAGGTCCTTATGTAACATTAATTGTGTCAAGATTTTGTTATTAGGTAGGTATTTTATTATCAAACTTAATTGTAAAAAGCCCCTTCAAATTTTAAAAATTACAAGATGGACACCGCCCGCCTAAGGCACTGCCTAGGCGATTTTGTCCCAAAACGCCTAGGCGATGCCTAGGCGACACCTTGCAATCACTGTTTCAAACATTTTCCTCAAGTAGCTTTTCTCTAAATTCTAATTGTTTATTATTTTTTTATGCTCTACCACATTATTCTAGGGTCCTTGTCTCTTTTATTCCTATTACATCTTTGTTTTAACTTACTATCAAGCACTACTAACTTATGTTGGATAGTAACCATTTCCCCATGTATTACTTTACAGTCTCTACATATTTTTCTATCTATTTTTCTTATTAAAAGAAAATCTATTTGACTCTTGTTATGTCCCCTAATAAAAGTAATCAAGTGTGACTTTGTTTTCTGAAACTAGTCGTAACTAAGAAAAGATCGCATACTAAAGCAAATTCTAAGGTAAATTCTCTTTCATTTCTATTAGCATAACCATATCCTCTAAGAACTATCTTGAACCCATCATTACTTACCCCTACATGCACATTTAAATCCCCTCCAATAAAACCTTTTCATCTAATGGTATACCATCATAAGTCCATCCATATCATCCCATATTTGCGTTTGACGCTCTTATTTAACCCTACTTGTGATACATAGGAGCAAACTATGTTAAGCTTTTCGTCTCCAATAATTAGCTTAAATGGGATCAATCTATCGCCCATTCTCTTAACCTCTACGACCCTATCCTTATAACCATTATCCAAAAGACTCCCGACTCCATTGCATTTTCTATCTATGCCAGTGTAAACAACTTAAACCTTGTGTTTCCTATTTCCATGCTTATCTCCTACCCATTTTGTTTCATGAAGGCAAGAAATATTGACTCTACTTCGAATCATAGTATCCACTAATTCAATTGACTCCCCTGTAAGTGTTCCTTCATTCCATGTCCCTAAAAGAATTTTTCTACCCATCGTGTTTGTTTTCCTTTTCTATTTCTATTTCGTTTGAAAGATCTAGTCTCATTATCTATGATTTTGTTTTCATTTTTTTTTATTTTTTGAACTAGCTTCTTTACCCACACCCGTTATTTGTGTGGGAACCCTTGCTCATTTTTCTTCGCATCCAGATCCAGGCGGCAATGTGAAGAAAAATGGCTATGTCAATGCAAATACTAAGAAATGACGGGAAATTCATCAATAGTTGCATTTCAAACTAGATAGTTCTAAATATTGATAGACAAGTGCAATGCATGAATCTTGAACAGTGAGATGTAAGGCCAAATGGTTTCTATCACTAAAAATGGCAGATAAACAAACTTACAGCAAAAAACACAGGCTAGTGAGCATACACACATATACAAGAAATATAACAAACAAATTTGAAGAAGCTTTAAAATATTGTTTTATACTTTTATCCAAAAACCACTAGCCAAGGGAAACTAAAGAATAAGCCATGTTCAGGAGAAGCGGCATCGAGAAAGGTAGTTAGGAGTTGATGCAATCTTTTGTGGGCCAGAATTTATAGGAAAACCTCCACTACAGGCTAAGTGGCTGACATATACTTATTAAGCACAGTAGTTTACAAGAAAGACTTTAGGAAGTAGTTAGTTAGAAAATTTCTCTTACAGCATGTTTCCATTTCTAGTAGGCTTCTCTACTTATATGTCTCTTTTTATTCTATTGCAAGAAGAAATTTATAACAGGCTAGTATTATGGAATAAGTGAACATACTATTATTTTCGCGAAGTTAGTCTAGGAAGGATTTAGTCACAAACTACACTTATTTTAAGAACATATTTTAAGGTTCATAACATAAATCTAATGGAGACATCAACACCATTATAGCTTATGCAAATCATGAAGATAATTAAGATGGAATTTACATCACAAAAATATTCATGTCACTGGACCAAATAAATCAATTATTGCTACGATAGAAATAATGCCATTAGGTTCAATATGATCATAGCAACCATTAAGTTCGATACCATCAGTTCTATATTCCAACATTTCTACCACATTGACACAGTAACTAGGGAAGTTCCTATCCATGCTACAGTCCTGATTATAAGCTAGTGCATCTACTTCTAGGTTCAAGCTCACATTCAAGGGAGAGCATGTAACATGTACAGGATACACTAGGGCGTTAGCTGGTTGCAAAATCATTGTCTAGAGCTTCAGTTGCAGGTAGATTGCTGGCGGTGCTCAGATAATAGACATAAAATTTCAGTATAGTCCATGGTCACCTTAATCTTTAAGATATGTACCACATCTACATCATCTCGATCTGCAACATTTAGTTATTTATTTATTGATTTTTGGATTTCGAACAAACTTACATAACCCTCAAACTTGCACACAGGGATCTTGATATACATTATCGCTAAACTAAATACTATTGTGCACTTCTTTGTCATCTCTACCAATGGAATATGTAAAAGCCCATACTCTAGAAAAGTAGAAAGCAAGCATTAAAATGAGGACTACATTGTTTCAATTATTGTAAATACTGACCTTTTCAGCATGTCTGACCAAGGTTGTTTATTGTCTTTTTTTAAGCCGGTTGTTTATTGTCTTTAGATTATATATATTGTAGTAATAGCAACCATATAAGTGAATCTATCATGCTTATCATAGTTATTGTTTCAATTATAGTAACCAAAGCATCATATTTATCACACTGACTACAATAATCAAAGAAAATTTATCATTTGGCACTCTCGCAAGCATAATGTTCATTAAAATTGTTGAAAGCTGTAAACGCGTAATACTACTTCTCAAGCCTTTTTAACACCTCTACCCATAGTGTTCAAATCATAATTGAATCGTAATATCAGTGGGCATTGGATTCAATTCAAATTATAAATCAGAGGATTTTTTTCCTTTTCATTATACTTCTAAAAATATGTACGAACTCATAATTGGCTCTATACCTCAAAAAAGACATTTTTAGTACATAAAAAAGACAAGTTTGATACAAGAAATATGTGGTTCTACGTATTAGATATGAATTAATTTTATTCCAACCGTGAAAAAATTAAAACTATTACCTTTTCTAGGAAAGATTGAAACTATTAACTTAAAAGAAGGGATGAACACTAAAAAAAAAAAAAAAAAAAAAAAAAAAAAAAAAAAAAAAAAAAAAAAAAAAAACTAACCCCAAAAGTTGTATCAACAAAATATAATGAATGAATGAAAAAAAGAAAGTATGTATAGTGCATATGAACAAATAAAAAAAAATCCTTAAAAGTAAAATGCAAAGAATCATAGAATCATGAAACATGCCCAGAAAATTAAAAGAAATCTTAAAAGTCAGAAAAAGAAACGAAGCGCAACAATAGAGCAAGCATATTGAATCTTTATTTTAATAAAGAAAAGCTTGGAAAGTTAATAGCTAGTTTGAAAGGATCCCTTCAGATCAAAGCACAGAGCAACAGACAAAAGAGAAGAGAATATCGAGAAGACGACAAAAGAATAAGAAACTCAAGGAAAAAAAACCTAAGCTTTGAGACTATTTTAAGCATTGTAAAAGAAAAGAGTGTTTCTTAAAAGAGAATGGACCCATTGTTCAAAATTAGGCCAATTGGAAGCCTTATTGTAAAACCACTAAAAAAGAAACAAAATTATTGATCATTGAAACTTTCTAACACACAAACTAGTCCAACGGCATTTGAATCGTAAGATACATATTGAATCATGAGATTCAGCTACAATTCGACCAATTTAAGTGATTTAAGATTTACGCCTTTAACTAAGCCTCTACCTTAACTAAAAAGAAATGTCAACTACCATTTTCAGCAAAGCACAAGAAAGAATGTTACAACAACATAGCCTCAATCCAAAATTAATTGGGGTCGGCTACATGGATCAAACTCTTCCATCGTGCTCAATTTTGTGCAATTGATGCATGGTGAGCTTCCCGAACTAGTCAAATCTCTCCTAATTTACACGTCCCAAATTAACTTCGGTCTACCCTACCTCGTCGAATTTCTTCAATTTCTATTGAGTCAAGTTTTCTAATGGGAGCATTTGTAGGCCACCACCGCAACCGCCCTTTCCTAATCTTCGTGTCAATTGGTGCTACTCCTAGTTGTCTTTGAATTTCTATATTTCTTAATCTATCTTTACGAGTTTTACCACACATCCACCTAAGTATCTTCATTTCTGCTACATTCATTTTATGTAGTTGTTGCTTTACCGCCCAACATTCACTTCCGCAAAAAAAATGTTATGGATACAAATATGACAGTTCTTGCCAAAAAAACACCAAACACGACTAGCAAAAGATACCAAGAAAAAGGAATGAGGAGTCATACTACTCTTTCCATCCTTGAGACAATGGTTTGCTCAATGAAAGAGATAAATTAATATGGTAGTTCTACTATAGTGACTGGACAAAATCACGATGGACTATTAATCGCATTTCCCATTGTTGGATCAAATTTGATGATTCTTATGTTGAAGATTAGCACATGAATGAGAAGGTAACCTTTCAATCCATGAAACTAACATTCCCCAAAAGCTCTTCAATACCCTTTGACGACGCAATCTTGGTCTCAACCAACTCAACATCAAGCTTCTTTTTAAGTGTTTGCTTCATATGTTAAGCCTTTTCTCAATCTAAGACCTTCACGATAACTGTTTCAACACTTCAAAGACATCAATTCTTTTTCTTTGCATGCATCTCCATGCTTTTTTTCCCTCTAGGAAGCAATTCGTTAGATAGTCTATTTTATGTTTTTTAAACTTTCTCTAGCATGGCATGAGGAGCTAAGATTGTAAATAATATAAAAAGAATAATGTTGTTCCTCGCTTCTCTAAAATTGTCGTTTTTTCTCTCAAGTTCTTTAAGTGTTTTAGAGAAGATCCATTTATACAAATGTTTTGATATTAATAAATCTCTAAAACACTATAATAAACCGGTTGTTTATTCTCAGAAGGTCCACAAGACCTGAAACTAGTTGTTTCATTAGTCTACAAAATTACATATCTCCATGTTTTCCCCAAATCACTATCTTTCAAAGCATTCCAAAAACAATACATACAAGAGAGATTCGCACGCTCACAATTCTCAATCATCACAAGAAAAGAGGCTAGACTGACCAGTCGTGTACCAAACCTAACATTGTTACGTTTTTACATATTAGTGGATGTTACCTTATTTCTGGTTTTACCATGTAAAAAAGGATCTTGGAGTCTCATTTTATTTTTACTTCTAAAATTTTTGTAAGATTATGCTATAATTTTATTATTTTCTATCATTTAGATCTCCAACTTCAAAAAAACTAAGTCATATACCTACGCAAAGGCTCTCCTATGATAGGGTAGGGATTCAAATCTCAGCTCAACGATCTAAATAATTATACGAAATCAATCAAGTACAAATGAACTTGCCACTAATTCATTTTGGATGTTAAGAATCGCGCAATTCACATCAAAACGTCATGATTTAGATGTTCACATTGATTGGGACGATTTTTTGGTTTTGTCAAATCTGATTAATGCATAACAGAAACCCATAAGAGCCATAGTGATCAGACAATCAAATACATTCCTCTTTTTCATTCCCTAAGGTTATTCCCATTTAAGTCAACAATGTGGGCCCTCTCTTTACTTTTTTGGGTTATTCGATGATTTCAGTTTTTCAATATTGATGGACAGTTCTTCAACAACGTTGGACCGTTGAAAAAAAAAACCACATTTTCTAAATTCAATAGATATAGAGCATTATAATATTTAGTGGCTCGTAAATTTTTCACATGTGAACTTAGAAACTTCGATATGATGGTTTTTCTCTAAAACATAACCCACTTAGTTCTAAGATACGTTATCATTCCACAAAGCAGCAGCTTTGCGAGTCACGAGAAGCATCTATGGACAAGAAGAAACATTAAGGAACTTCAAGGCACATAGCACATTCACCATAATTTTGTGGTGGCGATCATGGAAATAATCCAAGGGACAATGCTGTAGTAACGATATATGAGAATTATACTATGCTATATGTGTAGGGCATATGGATCAAAAGAGGGGGACTAAAAGACAACACAACAATGATGAAGAAGCCAACGAGCTCCTCTCCTACATTCTTCTTCTCATTGACAACAAAAAACCCAATTCTATTTTCAAAATCCCAACAACAAATCTAGTGTATTTACATCTTTTCTACTGAAAACCTAAACCATCAAGAAATTATGTCATGCACGTATATTATAAAATAATTATCATACTTAACCCCACATGGCTACTAATGTACTACTTCAAATGAGTTTGAAGTTTTGAAAGAACGAAGGAAAAACACTATTAACACAACTCCTACCTCCTTCGGTCTAATTGACCCACAATTTCATGGTCCCACTTCGCGTAACTATTTATTACTTTAGCAGACAGTGAACCACCTATAAGAACCATGAATCACACCAATGGTCTAGTTCGTGGAATGTGTGGGAGACAAGACATAATAAAATTACAAGCGTAAGAACTATCTTCAACATACATATTAATAAATTATGATCCTAAGAAAAGGGAGATGTAGGTCAACAGCATAGAATAGATGAAGCGCTTTTCTACTATCTTAAATTATCAATTGAAGTATCAAGTTAGAAGAATAATTTTTGTAACTTGAAAATTAAATGCCATTTAGACTATGCTAATATCAATATTTCTATGGAATTCGAATTTCAAAACATGATGTAAGGTTTCTATTCAAATCTAATTGTGATTAAGCTACACAAGTCAATTTCACCTTTGAGCAAATTCATGTAAGGCAGCAATAATCCAAATAACACCAACCTATTTATAATGTTATTCACTCCATAACCAGCCCAATTAAAAATTACAAAACATCATAATGTTGTCCATCAAGTTTAAGTGGACAAAATCAATTCACCGAGTTTTGACTAGACTTGCAATTATAAATGATAACCAGTGCTTTTCATGGTTATTAAATACACATGTAAGACACAATTTACATGGGGAACCCCAAGGCTTAAGCACAAAAACCCACGGCTGGCTGAAAGGGGTTCAGAAGGAGGGGAACCACACTACCTAAGCAATGTAGGAAGCAGTTTGTTATTTAGTCGACTAACAAAATAAGTTTACGAGATATCTAAGCTGAGCACCCCACTGGAAAATATGAAAAGAAAAAAATGTCTCCGTTTATCATGATGCTAACGACATTTTCTAAAATGTAAGAGATTAAATTAAAACATGAACTCAGTAGAAGATTAAAAAAACAAAAGTTCTGGCACGGGCAAGAAACAGTGAACTAGAATCAAGTTCATGCCAAATGAACTTCAAATTCGACAGATTATACCTAAGAATCTTCGAATGCAACATGCAATCGACTCGCTAACTCAGTTAGCTAAATCCAATACCAATGGAAACCCATCAAATAGCATAATAACGCTTCCTTTTTCAACAGATTAACAACTAAAGCTCTCAAATTTACGCCGATCAACACGAAACAAACAAGTAATCAAACCAATAGACGCAAAATCCGCAACTAAACAAAGTAGGAATTGCTTTAACAAATCAAGAAACCTGAAGACCAGCGCGAGACGAGCGAGAAACAGGCTTCTTCTTGTCCTTGTCCTTGTTCGCCGCCGTCGTCTTCCCCGCCAACAGTCCCTTACCTCCCTTTCCCGCCATTTCCAAACTTCAAAATCTACCAAATCAAACAAACAAACAAACAAACAAACGCCCATCAATCACCACCACCAACACCAACAACACATACCAAACCCCAGGAAAATCACACACAGAACTCGAAACCCTAGAAAACACGTTCGAGATCTAGCGATTCAAAGCAGAAACACAAACCCTCGACACTTGAATCTGAAAGACCCTCTTTTCGCTCAAAACATGAAATGAAACTCTCGAACTCGGCCGCGAAAACGAAACCCTAGAAAATCAAGGCAACTGAACAAACACACTGAATTTGAACCAAATTGAGAAGCGAAAAGAGAGAGAGAAATGGACTGACCTGATACGATCGAAAGCACGAACGAAGAGAGAGAGAGAGAGATGAGAAGGAGAAGAGGAAGCGAAAAGTCGGTTATAGGTCCAGAGACTGGGAGTGAGAGAGAGTAAATGGAACGGCAGGGATACTATCGTGACGTCATTAGACACGCGTTTGTCCTTTTTTCCTCGGATGCTCATCGGTTTTTGTGCTTACATATATTGAGGAAATGATCAATAGTCCCGATTAAGTGTGTGTCTAAGTGGCGTTTTGTTTTTATATAAGAAGAAGAAATCCAAAATGGAGCACTTTTTTTTTTTTTTTTTTTTTGGGTCGAAAAAATAGAGCACTTCGTTATGTTATTATCCATGTATAAAAGGACAAACTCACTCTACCCAGGCCCAGACCTTTAACTGAAGCCCAACCCAACAAACCCAATAGCAAAAATTACTGTATTTATTGGGTTTTATAAAACATTTTTTTTTTTATATATTTGCACAACTTGATCGATCATACCACAGCTATGGTAGTGGAATAGGGTAGCAATATTTGCAAAACTTGATCAAGTTCAGTCTGCATGGAATGAATTGCTATGTCTTTCCAATCTGTAATAATTGGATCGAAGTATTGTTTGACCATAAATGAATTGGATCCTATCAATATACATCCATGCACCAACCACATACGCGTACAGTGATGGTGTACTGCAAAATACACTTCATATCACATGTTTTATTTAATTTAATGTACATTTGACAATGCAGGTATTGTGTCGGGGTTTATATCAACAATTAAAGTCTCCTTTGGTTCAACTTCTCTTAAGTATAATTTCCAAAAAAAAATAAAAATGAATTCTATTTTAGAGAGTTCAATGGAGTAGGCCCAACAACTGTTCGCTTTGGGCCATCATGCCATGCCCATGGCCATCTAGTCTTGAAACATCAATTTTGCCCTCCTAACCACCCTCTGTCTACAACAAAACAATAGTTTCTCACAGCCGCTGCTCACGCTAGGATTTCTCTCATTTCGTTGAGAGAAACCCTAGCGCCTCACCTCTTTTGGGGGTTGACCTCCAGATCCGCCATTTTTTGCGGCTGTCGGCTTCAACGATTTGGACGGCACCGGTGAGCCCTTTTTCTTTTTTTTTTTTTCTTTCTTTTCTTCCCATCCGAGGGTTTGGGGAGAGGTGGTGATGGAGAGTGATGTTTGGCAAGGGAAAGGTGGATCGGATGAGGGAGGTGAAGGAGTGAGGCGAGTCTGATGAAGGAGTGGACGACGATAATGGAGCCGCAGGTGTATTGGGAGTCGATGGTGAGGACCAGGAAGGGGTCACACTGGTGACGGTGGTGTTGGTGTTCTTGGATGGGGAAAGAATGGATGTTGTTTGTGAGGTTGACGGAGTTGGGGACGTCGATGGAGTCACTGGGAGCGAATGGAAGCAGTCGTCGGACTTTGCGGAGGGTTTTGCGGATTTGGTGGGTTTGCGTGATTGGGGCTCTGTTTGGTAAGCACAAACTAGCTTATCATAGTTTATTTGTTAAGCTGTGTTTGGTTTGTAGCTTATTTTAAAAATAATCTAGATGATAAGCTCCCAATTGAAACGCTACTCTTAGTAGCGTTTAGCGTTTGAACCGAAAATCCGTCGTTTGGATTTTTTCTCGCGATTATACCCTTATTTTTATGGTATTAATAAATTAATGCCCTTGCAAATTAGTGGAAACAAAATACGCAAATACTTAAACAAACCCCGCGAATATTAGTACCCGCGATTATACCCTGGTAGAGTTGTCAGAGGCGAAACCAGCATTTCAAGCTCTTCTAGGCTAGACCAAAGTTATATAATACGTTACTAAAACTTATTGAATTTAAAATTAACATATAGCTTAATATTGTTAATGAAAAAAATAGTGATTAATAATTAACTAAATATTATAAAACAAAGAATTTCACTAAAATTAAAAATCATTACACATTAATTTCTTAATTATAGATAATCTTGTTAGATATTTATTACATATTAAATAAGTTTTAACAACGTCGAGTATAAAAAAAATTTTAGATGTTATAAAAATATTTTTTTAATGTAGTGTTCGAGTGGTGGGCTATCCTACATATTTTTAATTTTTTTTTTACTAATCTACTATTTTTTTAAGTTATAGAGAGACTTCTCTAGAAATGAAGAATATTCGCAATAACATTGCTTCTCAATTATGGATGATGCATTACGTATATGTATAGTTATCCAAGTCGTTTATTGTATTTTATTTACATGTGTTTATTTTTTGCGAATTCTTATAAATTAATATAGAGTTATTTTCATGTAAGCATTTATGGATACACATAATTTAATTTTCTAAATAATATAAATTATTTTATGGTATTAATTTGTATTTTGTAAATAAAATACAGAGTTATTTATAACAATTAATTATATGATTATATAATTAATATACTTAATTGTGTCATATATCCTTTATTGTCATTTTGCATTTATCACTAATCGATCGCCTATCATTCCAAACAATTTTTAGTTGATCACTAGATTATCATTTTCCGCTACCAAATTAATAGATTATCACTATCGCCTAGATTATCACTATCGCCTAGATTATCGCTAGCCTTGCCAAACAGAGTCTGGATGTGTTAAAGAAGAAGATTGGGGATTGATTTTGGTTTTGTTGTGTTTTAGGATCTATGTTTTGAGTTTTATCTGATGAATTTCCATCCGAGGAGGGGGTGGAAGAAGGAGAAGGACTCGGATATGGCTGAGAAGGTTATGGTGGTGGTGAAGGCGTCAAGGAAATCCGTAGGACCGCTTTTGTGTGGGCGCTGTGTTCGATTTTTTTTTGTACATAATTTTTTCAAGTTAAAGTAAATGGAGTATCGCCTATTTTTCATTAAAAAAAAATTCTTAAAAAGTGATAGATGTGTTTACTTCTTAGATATTTAAAAATATTTAATTGATAATACCTTTTCAAAAAAAATTAACTAATGTAAATGGAGGGCATTCTTCTTAAATTAGTGCATTCCTCCTCCCTCGACAACAATGCACTTTTCTTATATAGAGAAAGTTGAGCTTAGTTTGTTCAAAATGACCAACCAAACCAGAGAAGACGAAGTTGTCACGTAGTTCTCCTAATTAAATCAGGTATGAGGAAATAGTGAAATTGTTAGGTTTTGGGTTTAAAAACAAAGCGAAAATTTTAAAATTTTATTTTCAATCGCTAGTTTCTTTCTTTGTGTTGATAAATCTTTAAGACGTTGTTGGAGACGAACGTCCTTTATCAATAATTCACACACGAATGACGACCAAGGTTCTGATTATTGCTAGTCCAAGAGAAAACGCATAATAGATTTTTGTTCTCTCTACTACTCCAGAATGGCTAGACACCCTATTTCATTTTCTCTAAACGAAAATAAGATCTCAACCCTAATTACTTTCATAATGTGTTTTCACTTAATCTACCTATTTATACAACCCTTATATATAGTTTGGTAAGTGAATTACAAAATCATTTTGGTACACAAGTCATAAGCGATTTCTAGCAAGACAATATGAGTACTTAAGTTGCACGAATATCAAAATTGACACAACCTAATCAATAATATATATCATATCCTTTTGTCTTACGATATCATTTGATCAAACATATGACACAAAAATCATCTTTAATCTTCAATCGTACTAACATCGATCTCCAGGTACAATGTAAACATTGAAGGGACATCGATTATATCGATTCGCTTGGACTTCGTCATTTAGTAGTCTAACATATCGAGATATATCCACTAATATCTATATCTATGTAAGAGAGACAAATTATATCTTGATTATATACCTTCACACATTATTTACATAGTAACCAATCGTAACCTTTATAATCATTTAATTAAAGACAATGTTTGATTGTGTCAAATCACTATGATCCTAATGTTGAAGTCTTTTTTAGTCTCAAGTCAAATGACTAAATGATATACCTATCATAAGTAACACATGTGACTCAATTCATGTGTTGCATAACGGGCTGGTTCAATACCTTGTTATATAACAAATACTCATAATCTTGATTCGTATCCCCTATACGGATTATGATCATCACATGACCATCAATCAAACTCACACTAGTCCTAATTCATTATAGTTCCAAGTATAATGACCGACTAGGGACATTTAAAATATTTTAGTAAACATCCATAAATCATGTTATAATGTAAACATACAAACCAATTATATAATAAAACAACAAATGAAGTCTTCTCTATTATTAACCAAAATAATAAAAGAAACAATGTTTGCCCTAACAGAAATAATATGACTTAAATTTATGAAGCAACAATTAAATGTCAAAGATAAATTTAAGTACTAATTAATCCTTTTCAAAGTAAAAATTAAAATGAGATTTTTTTTTGTGAGGCAGAAAAAATTAAAAACGTTCAACAGTATATTTTTTTTTTTTGGTAGTTTTCAACAGTATCATTTAAAACTTGAGTAGAACGCAAAGTTGGCACCGGCCAATGGGCTCAAAAGTACCATATTCAACTATTCCTCTCCCCCCAAAAGTTAGTCAAAAATAAATTTGACTGTTATCAAATATCAACTCATACGCAACAATATTTTTGTAATATATAAGTAATAATTTGTACACATATAGCTTTGGTAAAGAAGAATCTTCATCTTTTTATGCAAGTCAAGCTGACATTTAAGTACACAATAAAATTGACTCCTCATTATCAATGCTAAGTTTCAATCCACATTACTTTGAATCGATCAACAAGAAAAGGACCTATTAATTTTTTCCAGAAATAAAAAAAATTGGTTAGTTGGTCTTTCATTTTAATGCCAATGCATCTCCGTGACGTTTAGAATTTTTTGAGTCAAAAGCATACGTTTGGATTGGCTTTTAAGTGGTGCTACGTGGGCAACTAAATTGAACATCAAACATCCTTCACAAAAAAAGAAAGAAAACACGCCTAACCATCTTACCACGAGGCATCACTTGTCAATAGGCGTGCAAGGTTCGGAGAGGTTGTAAAAGAAAACTGTGTTTGATGCAATTTTTTTTTTCTTTTACAAATCTACACTAGAAGGAACACCTATAACGAAATGATCATGGATTCAATTTTTCGGACTCTCCTGTAATATTATATTACTACCAATGCATTTGAATTCAACTTCTTAAATACACTTTGGGTATCCTATAATTTGGGATGAAGCTCCATTAATTGAGTGTTTATCGAAAAAATTGACCATGATATGTAAAAGGAATGTGCAAGTATAATGGTTGGTTGACATAACTAGAAGCAGGTTGTTGTCTTTTAACTAGTGACTAAAATTCGAATATTGGGAATGAAAAAATCAACGTTGAGAGCTCTCCCCCTCCTATATGGTGCGTAACTCAGAGTAGTCAGATAGTCTTGATATCAGGTGGTTCAGACAAAAAAAGAGGTAAGTATAGAATATATATACTTTTTAAAGAGAGAGAGAGAGAGAGAGAGAGTTGATTTGATGACTTTGGCCTCAGTTCAATTAAAGTGATATGCACCGGCACCGGCCAAGACACCCATTTCCTTAAAAAAAACACCCATCTTCAGTCCATATGAGGTATTTGTTGTGAGACGTCTTGGGAGGTTGATCTATGCTTGTGTTTTTATTGACATATATATTGTGAACTCAAGGGACCACGAGAAGAACAAATGGAGCAAAAACGGACAAGATTATTACTTACTGTTTTGGCAAAAAATATTGCTGCATGTACAATACTAGTTTTTTTTTTTTTTTTTTTTTTTTTTTTGTTTTTTTTTTTTTTCCATTGAGAGGGTATATATATATATGGATTAAATCACGTTGGAAATAATGCAACCATATATTTCACTGTCCCCTCATCTTGCAACACCAAAAGAATCCATTCAAATTAAGGGAAAGAAGAAAGAGAGGTAAAGAATCCATTCAACTTAGGGCAGGTTTATGTGCACCCCACATAAGTGTAAGGGCAAGCCACTTTATTAGTGCAATCTACATAGTGATTAGGGCACCCCCAAAAATTCATTTAATCCCCGAAATACCCCTGTTGAGGAGGGCACCCCACAAGAATTTGGAACGGATTCGTTCCCACCTCCCAGCAAACCCTCGAATCTCCAAATTTCTTGGTGTCTGACGAGTTGATCTTGGCGATTTGAACCCCATAGATTGGTTGGCGAGTGTTTGAGTCATCACTATGTTGCTAGAACGAAGGAGGAGGCGTTGGGAGTGATAAACTTTCGGGCTCAAGGGTTTCGTTGAATCGAAGGTGAGCATTTGATTGGAGTTTTTGTTGTTTGTGTTGGTTTTATTGTACAATTTGTTGGTGTTGTTGTTGTTAGTGTTGGTGTTGTGGTTGTTGTTTTGGTTGATAGGTAATGTTATCGAATTATTTGATGTGGTTTTCAGGTGGTTCGGTTATCCAGGGCCGAAACTCCAACATAAGGTTCAGTTGTTGATGCCTGAACCTTGTGTTTGAGTTTTAGTCATGTACAACCGAACCTTATGTTGAGGTTCGGTCACATGCATCCGAATGTTTGAGTGAATTTCGGATGCATGTGACCGAAACTATGATTGAAATTCTGTTTTATATGACCAAACTTACAATCAAGTTTCGGTCCTGCTTGATCGAACCTTATTGATTTCAATATATTTAAAGTTTGTCAAATCTATATATTATAACTTGTACTTTTCACTACAGGGATGGGTCGTCCGAAGAGGTGTGCATGGGCGACATGCACCCGTGGTAGACAAAAGCAGAGATCGCAAACAACTTCATATATAAAGTCCAAGCAATTGGAACGCGTTACATATCTGATAGATCCGTTTGATGTCGCGACCTCCTCAAAGATAGTCCTCGAGATCGAGATCTTCTTCCAACTCAGAAGTGAAGAAGAGCGTGTACACATCAAATAAGGCAATGTGGTGGAAGGAAAGGAGAATAAGGGAAATTTCCCAAATTGGGGTAGTTGAAGAGTCGGGATCATCATCTAAAGAGGAATCCGACGAGGAATCGAAGAGGGACTGGTGAAGGAGAATTAGATGGATGAGTCATGAGGGGGATAGGAGAGAGGTGTGGATGAGGAGAGAGAAGAATCCTCATAAAAAAGGGGGTCAATTGGTGATAAAGAGGGAGCTGGAGAGGGAGAAGAGAGAGAGAGAGAGGGAGAGGGAGAATCGAGAGGGTCGATGAGGGAGAAGAAGAGGGAGGGGAGAGAGCGAGAATCGAGGGTTCGAAGAGGGGACACGGGGAAGATTCAAGGGAATCTTCTGGGGGGAGAAGAAGAGGGGAATGAAGAGGGATAAGATGAGGGAGAGGGTGAGTCATCATCAAATAAGGCAATGTGGTCAAAATTCCTCTAAATAGGAAGGAAAGGAGAATACCAAAGTTTCGAATTGGTCCTAATTATCTCATTTTACTCAAAATGAATTGTTTCATTTTCCATTGGCTTCTTAAACCAACAATGCTTATTTATCTCAATTTATCAATTGAACTAACTAAAAGAGTCTTTGGGATCATCATCAGATAAATTTATCATCAATCTTTTTCAATTTTAAAGAGGAATCAAATTTAATTTTCGACGAGGAATCTTGGTTGTGGGTTAATTAAGAGCTAAATGTAAAAATTTAACGATACCAAGATTGGGGACGGTGAAGGAGAATTAGATGGATGAGATTTGAGAAGTCTTCGTTGGGAAGTGAGGAGAGTTGGAGAAAATTAAATTTGAACTATATGTGATATTTGATGTGTTGTATTATATTATTATCGATAGGAGTCATTCGGAGAAATTGATAATAAAGATAGCTAGGTGAGAGAGGGTGTATTAGTTGCTTCTTAGCTAAATTTTTAAATCTTGATGAGGTATAAGAGAGAAGAATCCTCATAAAAAAAGGGTTCAATTGGTGATTTTCTAGCTTGGTTTACTTACCTCAAAATTCGAGGGGGAGCCTGACCAGGAGAGCGAGAATCGGATCGAGCTCATGCTTCCTTCTCTCTCCTCTCTTCGAAGCTCTTATCCAAATCTAATGTTTTCCGAGGGGACACGAGGAACCAACCCGGGGGAAGATTCAAGTCGGAATCTTCGGCACGCGACTCGAGGCGCGGGGGAGCGTATACAAACTCGTAAAGAAGAGGGAAATGAAGAGGGAGAAAGTGGAGAGAGGGAGAAGAGAGACTTCGGAGAGGGAGAATCGGAGGGAGAGAGGTGAGTCATCCGGGGGAGAAGAAGAGGGAAATGGAGAGGGAGAAAGAGGAGGGAGAGGGAGTCATACGAGGAGATGAAGATAATGAAGAAAGGACACGTGACAAGGCACGTGGGAAGCAGGCTTTATCAAGTAGTAGGGTAGTGGAAGAGGCCACAGATGACCCATCGAGACCTATTCCAGGTGGCCCCACTGACCGTTCCATATTGGCCAGTTTCAACAACCATGTGGCGGCTGCTATATGGAAGAATGAGGTAACTCTCCAATAACTTTAAAGTATTTTTTCACTTGTGTTTTATTTAGTAATTCTCTAATACTCTTTTGCTTATGTATTTGATAATGTGTTTAACTTTGAGTTCTTGTGAATTTCAGGAAAGACCCCTTCTTAGATGCATTAACCATGGGGCTTAATTGGCGGCTTGGGATTTGCAGACTTGTCACCCTGACACTGCCGACCTTCAAAGGATTATTGAACAGTCTGGGTTGAGCACACTTACCGAGTGCTCATATGTACAAGGACACAAGACCCTCATATCGAATTTTGTGGAGCGTCGGCAGCCGGAGACCAACACATTTCACTTCCTATTTGGTGAAATGTCAATCTCACTGGAAGATGTGGTAGGTTGTTGAAGATTCTAGTTGTTGGAAAGCCAGTTGTAGTTGAGCCACTTTCCAAGTCCGAGCCTATCGAGTTGGTGTCGCGATGCCTTGAGGTGTCTAAGAAAGAGGCCGAGACGGCGATTGGTCCGTAGAGGGGCATGAATGTCAAGAAAAGTTGGTTGAAGTCAAAATGAGGGACTAAACCAAAAAAGACGAAGAAGGACAAAGACAAGTGTATGCCGACTCCCCGAGTTGAGTGCACGACACGAGCGTACCTCTGGTATATGCTCGGGTGCACTCTATTTGTCGACAAGACTTCCACACAAGTACCCGTCCAACTACTGCAGTTGCTGGAGAATTTGGACGAGATTAGTACGTATGCGTGGGGTGCTGCAGCACTAGCATACTTGTATCGGTAACTCGGCAGCACAAGTCGTGTGGAAGCTTGCCAGATTGCGGGTTATCTCACGTTGCTCGAGGTTTGTCTCTTTACTTTTTTGCACACTCAATGACAAGTCCAAATATAAATCTGTATAATCCATTTGTTTTTATTATTGTTTGTAGGGATGGGTGTACGAGCATTGAGATCTTCACCTAGCACACATCAATACAAAGTACGTCGATACCCTCCCTCGTGTGTGTAGGTGGATACATAAGAAAGAACAAGGTCTTAATATATCTAATGTTGAGAGGTTGCGTAGGTCACTTGACAGGGCCCAAACAAGCAAGGTATTGTTATTGTTTAAACCCGTCAATTCAAATTTGGATTGAATTGTGAATCTGTAACTTCTTATTAACTTTCTACTTGTTGTTTTGCTTCAGGTCAATTGCGACCCATATGCGGATATTCAGGTGGATCATGACGATGACATTACGGAGATTGTGTTCTACACGGGAACCTTAAAGTTCTTATCGAAAGTGGAGCCGTACCACTCGGATAGTTTTTGCGCCAGATGGGCCACGTACAGCCCATCCCCTTGGCTCCCTACAAGCCTACTAGAGTGAATAGAGGCAAATCTGCTGCAAGCTATCTCGTGAAGTACAACTCCCAAGTAGAGATAGAGGTGGCAAGATCATGTCTTGTCCGCCAGAACTAGAGGCGCGAGAGCCTCGCATGCTTGGGAAGCTGCTTCGAACTATTTCCCATGGTTCAACAAGATTTCTCACCTATTATTTGAGAATCCGGATGGCAACACTGGCGATCCCATTGATGATGATGATGATGACTTGCTTGATGTAAGTTATTCTTATATGGATTTTCCAACTATCTCCCTTATGATATAATTTTTTATATAATTTTGATATAATTTTTTATTAATCGTATGCAACGTGTCAGACGAGTCGTAGACGTTGTGCAGAAGTGGAAAGCATTACCGACCAGTGAGTCTACCATGACCTCGACAGAGAAGATAGCAGACAATGTGCTTAGGCACCTGACAGGAAAAAGATCGTCAATATCAAGTGCTTTTGAAGAAAGGAATCAATCAGAATCACACACAGTTGGATTTGCTTCAGGACCATTTAAGCATAAGCACTCCAGCACAGACTAGCCCCCGAAGAAGCATACAAAGGGGAATAAATGATTACTTTTGGTCCTTTGTTTTTGTCCTTGGTGGAATGTTCTTAGATATTGATCAAACAATGGTTTTTTAAAGGATTGGTGATTAATTTGACTTGGTTGTTTCATACTTTTCTTTAAATGAATGTGTTAATTGGATTTGTGACACTTTCAGTGGAAATGTGTTATGCTATTCATTGTTGTATGACTATTATTTATTGTTCTATTAATCGTTGTTAGTCATTGTTAGTCATTGTTGGTTTTTGTTGAATTCAGGTCATTGCATGACTGATTTTTTTAGTTCCTCATAGAGATTCGGCCAAACAGGCTCGAACATATATTGAAGGTACGGTAATGATTGTCCGAGTGTTACTAAGACGTTCGGTCACATACGACCGAATGGTTTAACATTATGGTACTTGAATTTGTTCGGTCTCAAACGACCGAAACCTCTTACAATTTTCGGTTACGTATGACCGTACGATTTGCTAACGTTCGATTGAGATTAACCGAACATCATGATGTGACACTTTAACGATTATGTTCGGTTACCTACAGCAGAAACTATTAAATATCTTCGGTTTAGCCCAACCGAACAATTCAAAAGCAATTCGGTTGGTACCAACCAAACATTTCATTTACTGGACGATCTGATACCTTCGGTTGGGTGTGACCGAATTAACTTAATACGTTCGGCATTCACTCACCAAACATTTTATAAAATATTTGGCCCTGCTTGCCCGAACAAGTATCTGTTCACATGTTGCCCTATAAGAATTTTATGTACACAAGTGCTTGCTAAATTGAAGTATAAGTGCTTGTCAAATTGAAGTATACGAGACGAGAAAATACATACATGTAAACTATACTTGCATACCAACCATACAAAACCCATACAAAAGTATTTTATGTACACAAGGTAAGGTTCCGCAAAATGTATGGTACTTGAAGTTGTAGGTGCCAAAAAAACGACTTAAACTTCAAGTGGAATGTACAAAAAAATGATTTTCACAACAACTTCAATGGGTGCCTAAGTCTGCGGTAATCGGAGTCCCGCTTTGAGAATGAACAACTTCAGGTGGGTTCTTCGTGATCAAGTTCTCACCCCATCCTATCGCCTCTGGTTCTATATTTCTTCGCCACCCGTGATATAAAGGAGGAAAATGGGCATCTGCATTGAATAAAACCTGTACATAAAACACGAAAAACACCTTATAAAAAATGTAGCAATGACAGAGTGAACATTTAATAATAAGCTATCTCAATAGGAATACTTTTATTAAAATTGTAATTTTTACCCTCATAAAATGGTTGTCATTAACGTGTGTTATCCCTATTATGACCATACTACTACTCGGTGATAAAATCACTACCATGGCCTGGTTACATGTAGCAATGACAAGTCCCATGTCAGGCATACTCATCTATTTTTTCGGTGGAGCGCACTTATCCATGTAGTACTGCACGAATTGTATAATATCGTTGTAGTGATCCTTACCAAGGATTGTGCGCCAAACATTTTCGTTCCCTTAGAGCTCCCAATACATGTCATTGCGTACTTTTTTCCGGGCATCGTCTTCTTTATGGTCGAGACCAGCTGCAACAACCCGATATCCACAATTCCCATCTCCCCATACATCATCAACTCTTTCAATATGATCAAGCCATTCCATTGGGACTAGAACCCTATAACCAACACTAGACAGACGATCCAAGCATGTTCGCGTTCTATGAACCTTTTTTGACTTGTTTAGTAACTTGCTATAGTATCTTATCTGGTTCAAGAACATACTCGAAGTGGCTGTGGTTTCTCTTCGTAGATACGTCACATTCATCTTCCGTAGGGGTCTTCCTTTTCTTCCCAACTTGTAACACCTTTCCTTTTCCCGATTCTGATCACTTTCTTCCATTTGTTTTAAGTTTCTCCTTCAGGACGACAAGAGACAGTGAGGAGGGACAACTAATATCTCGAAGTTGTTGGACTATCCTTATGCGCTGATCCTCACTACCAACACTTTGAAATCTCTCAATTACCCTTTGAATCTCATCTCTGAAATTGTACTTCATTCGATTAACGACATGCTCAGGATTTATGCACAACTTTTGCCAGTGTCTATGTATATCATCGAGTGGTATGGGTGAACCCGCCAATTGATAAGTTGCAAGTTCATGGGCGCAAGGAAGACCATGGGTCATGCGCAATACACAACCACACTGAACGAAATCGGTCCCAACATTTTTCACGAGATCCAACTCTTGTCGAATTTTCTCTAATGAAAATTGTGAAACAAATCCTCGCAAAGAACGAAACAAGGTATTGCCGAAGCCGTGTTGTACGACATTTAAACTCTTCTCGAAAGACACTTTGATCTTATTGTGTTGGCCCTCAATCATGTTGTTAATGTATGTCCATATAGTTACAAAGTTTCCTTCAGAATTTTCAAGATGCATCCCAAGGTATTGTGTGCGCTCTCCACTCTACGCGTCGTGTAATATCCAAGATGTAATATTCTATCAGTCCATGCTCGCACAAATTGTTCCTTGTAATCCTTAACCTATGTGCCCATCAAATAATCTAGCAATCCATAAATACAAGCATATTCGACAACCAAGTTCGTCATCCTAGAATTGAAGACACATTCAGAAGTAGCAACCATCACAACATTCCACCTTCTCAAGAAGAGGTTGAAATCTTCGTTCCGTGAAAAAGATCTTTCGTGTTTGTTGCCACACCCTTATTGATGTGCCATGTGCATAGAAGGTGAGATGAAGAGGGGAAAACAAACTCGATAGCCTTAATCAACCCCAACTCCCTGTCAGTAAGAATCACTCGTGGGTCAGACCATCCATCCATGAGGTTCTTTAGATTCTTCGACGCCCAAATATAGTTCTCTTGTGTCTCTCTTGATATAAATGCAAAGCCGACAGAGAACGTGACCTCGGTTGACGTAACACCAATTATCTCAAGCAATGGCATACTATAGCAATTGGTCTTATACGTACAATTCATCAACAAAACTAAAGGGAAACACCGAAGTAACTTGATAGAGTCCGGATGAGCTCAAAACAAGTTTATGACCTCATCAGTTTTGTCATGTATCCTATGCCAAGATAGATACCCATGTGTATCCAATAAATGCATCAGTTATTGCATTTGTGATCTCCCCTCGGCTTCCTCAACCCTATGCTTTTGCCTCACATTGTAGATTGTGCGCAATGTTGATGCATTCGATACATCCCTCTTCTTTAAAGTGTCCAAAATCTCTCAATGCTTGATGTTGCCTTTCGTCATTTGAATCATAGCAACATGTTATCCTGGATTTAATTGTTCGGCGTATGAGTGACCCTCCATATAACACCTAATGTCGTGGTTATGCCGCCCGCAAACCACTGTCACATGCCATAAATGGTATTAACGGTCCTTAACGTTAATAGCAAACGGGCAATCACACTTTTTCGTCCTGATTTTACTTCGCGATTGCCCATTCTCACCCTTCTCTTCAATCTTGTCTTTTGAGTTCACTATGCTCATAACCTTACCTACTTTCATTTTCCCAACTCTTTGGACCGCACCCCTATAAGATCCAGCCCTCTCACAAACCATGTTGACCCTTCCCCGACGACGACCATCCCCCCGCATCAGAATTCTTCGTGACTATAACAAATAATCTATTGGATCCTTGTGTTTGCACCCAACTAACCGCCTCATGCCTACTTGCAAATGGTGCTTCGGGGATGAATTCATTAGTGTAATTGTGATAGACATTAGAATCAACTCTTTCCTGTAAATAATGAAATACCAAAGTATCAGGTGTGAAACTCAATAAGACAAAATAATACTCGCAAAAAATCGAGGTTCGGTTATGTCCAGAGTAAGTATGATTGGTTACTATCAACCGAACATTGGAAATATGTTCGGGCTTCACCAACTGAACAAATAAATATTCTTCGGTTACCCATCTAAAAACATTTGAAGTATGTTCGGTTTCGTCTAACCGAACATACAACTAAGGTTTGGCCCTGGATGGCCGAACCAGACGTCGAAACCTTAAATTTGCAAATAAATCAACAAGTTCAAACACCTACCTCTCCATGTTGCACATCATCATTTCCTACATGCTCAGCCTCCATTTTCAATCAAAATCAACTAAACTATGATGCCGAATCACGAAGCCCTACACAATCAAACAAAGTACTTCAACACCATTCATTCAAAACCACTTCAAATCCTATTTTCGTGCATCTAACATGGAGGATATGATACTTACACGAATTGGGACAATTCCTTAATGCACAAGAACCAATGTAGGGTCCCCGGTAGTGGGAAAGAGTTGATCCGATATGTGGGGTGCACAATGTATGTGAGAGAGGAGAGAGGACAATGGAGAAATTCTGGATTTGTGAAGGTGTAAGTTGGTAACTTTCATATGTTTCGAATATTGTTATTTTTTTCATTTTTTTTGGCTTGCCCTTACACTTTTGTGGGGTGCACATAGCTTGACCCATTAAGGGAAAGAAGAAAGAGAGATACAAAGTAATCAATTAATAACAGTGAAATAATAGTATCAAAAGTAACAATGAAATGCCTCCACAGATTTCAGACACCATGAGGGATGATTTGTTTGTACGCCTTAGCAACAAGTGCTTAATGTTATGGAGGTGTGCGTTACATGTTATATTGTGGAACATTTGGGAAGAGAGGAATTTTTGAATTTTTGGGGAAGGAGAGCGTTCAGCAGCTGATTTGTAGTGTCAAAGAAAGACTCATATTGGACTTTGGTTTAAGGCAAGTGGACTTGCTCATAAATGGGGGTGGGTGACAATCAATAGTAACTGGAGGTCTTTGCTAATGTGAGAAGTAACAACATTTATGTTGTATGTTTGCTAGGGAACACTAATTGCAAACCGAGATATGGATGTGGGTACTATAAATGTGAATTGTATTTCGAGGGTAATCGCGATGCAATTTATTTTTCACACTTTTGTATATCCCTCTCACAGGATCATGAGTTCTACCTAGTTGATTCAATGAGATTGCGGCACCACAAAAGGTGTGTTTTCATCAATGACTCGTCTTGGAGTGGAGGGCGATGTTAGTCAGGATAGGGACGATGCGTTTTTCCCTCCTACACTGGTAGGGGTTTTTTTTTGAATTTATTTATAGGAAACACATTGTTTCTCGCCTTATTATATGTACATATTGGCTATAATAAATAAATTTTCATTTCCTATAAAAAAATAGTAACAAAAAGTCCATTGGATGATGCATTCAGATATGTAAGTGTGCATACATTTGGGCCTCATTTGGTAGAATTTCATAGGAATTATATAAGTATTGGACTTCCCGAAAGTTGATTTCTTTGGGAAGTACATTTCTCAAAATATTGGCAAGTTAGTGATGTAAGAAAATTGCCTCGATTGAGTACAATACTATTGAAAAAAAGGTGTGATTACTAGCCCCCTCTACCCTATATCAACCCCTATTAAGTTAATATTTTTTTAAAATAAAACACCCCCACTTAAAATTACTTATAAGTCTTTCGCCTAAAAATGAGTTCACAGAGGCCACAAGTATATGTTGCTGCCATATAGGGCAGCGGCCTATACCGTTATCATATAGGATAGCAACATTAATGCTATGCCGCTGAACTGTGTGGCAGCGCCATAGGTTCTATGTCGCTGCCCTGTGTGGCAGTGGTCCATAGATAAATTTGTTACCACATAATCTTTGATACTTCTCGTTTTTTTTTTTCAATCCTCACCTCACCTCACCGTGGAGTCTCAGTCATTGAAGAAGATGAATCAAAACATGTCCCCAAACCTTATTCGTCAACTAACAGCCTGATTGATCGAGGTCCAATCCTTTAAAGTCAAGTCAACCTCTCGTCTCTCTCTACGTCTTTCGAGGCTTCACTGTCGTGTTACCTCTTTTGTTCTTCTTATTTTGATGTTCTCACTTATCAATTTTGTTGTTTATTGTAGTTTGAACAATTGGGGATTTCGTGAGGTTAATTTACTCTTGAATACATGTTTGGTGATTTTAAGAAAACCCTTGTAAATAACTGGACTGATTTTTTTTAATTGAAGCAAATATAGACTAAAGGGGGATTTCATGGGTGCTTGTAGTGTTTCTTGATTTCATTGACATAGATGAAGTAGGACCGATTATTGATGGGCTGGGGGTAGTGGAGGGCAGTTAGTATAGTTGTGAAGTTATGTGGATAGATATGGTAATATGGGGATTAACTTGAGGGTATATTGGAAAGTTTAGGGAGGCACTTAGTATATATATATATTTTTAATTTATTGGGGGGTTACTTATACTATAGAAATAATAGGGGGCTGATATAGGGTAGAAGGGGGCTAATAGTCACACCCAAAAAGATATGGGATATGTAGCTTCCCCTAACTTGATTAGGGCAATACTCGTCCTGAAACCTAATTAAACCCACATTACCCTTACCAGACTTAACTAGAGCCAGCAGCCTTACCACCTACACCTGATAAGCACTACTGTATATCGATTATCGAAATAAAAAAAATCATATATGCAGTGAAAATTTAAAACCTTTTTCGATAACCAAAATAAGATATACAATATTAAAAACAAACCGGAATAAACCTCGGTTATATAAATCACCCATCTCATATGATATTACAAAACTGTAATTCAACGCCAATATATAAGACCATAGGAAGTCATTACATTGAAGAGAAGTTCAAAACTCCTATAACTTCTCCATCTCATAGTTGTAGCGCTTGTCGAATCTACCTGTAATGTTAATTGGGGTGAGCACTCCAACTTGCTCAGGAAGCAGGGATTCACACTAATCATCAACATTCCATATAATATTCAAGGATATCATGCAATAACAACATACACCAATGATATCTAACAAGAATATGAAAAACATATAAACTCAATACATAAAAGGATGCAAAGCAAATGTCTTTAGACTATTACACTGTGATTCTCATTTTATTTATAAAACTAGGGCTGATTACCCACCGACGCCATTAATACGAGTGCTAAACCAACATAGTGCGCATATGTGATGTTTAGCCAATCGATTAATGCCCAATGGTTCTATCCTAAACCCTTTAGTGAATATGTAACCTACGCAACCTATAAAATGAGTAGGAGTTACGTATAGACCGGGAGATCAAGCCTAAGTACTATACAACCTGGTCTCAGTCCTGAGGAGTTACTCTCGTGGATCACATTAGACACCATTTTCTATTCATTAGAAAAACCATCACAGTGTACGTAATCCCCCATTTCAACCCAATAACTACATGAGCTATATATACAAAATAGCCAGACAATATTGATAAATAAGCGAATCCGTACTTACCTCGGGTTTCCAATTTCCTAACTTTCTGGTCATCTCACTCTTCCTCGGTGTTCCTCAACCTATCACCAATCATTTGAGATCAATATAGGTTCAATACACTATGTTTAGATCCCCTAGACCAATCCCTAAGTCCCCCGTAAATTATTCATAAAACACAACATAGTTGCTAGTTTCAGGGGTCTAGTAGCGCGCTACCTGACATGGATAGCGCGCTATCCATAAGTCAATCATCTTCCCTAGTATGCGTAGCGCGCTATGGCCAATGCCTAGCGTGCTATGCGCACCAGACCTGCAACAACATCGTACCTCTACTGATCTAATTTTGACCCAAATACATCCAAACTCAACAATTAAATTCCCAATCAATCCGGGAGGACCTATAATGAGGTTATAAACCCATTCAAATCAACAACAACCTCAATTCAACAAATTTTGATCATCGCCACCGAATTGAACTTCAAAAAACTTGAAAACCAAACTTACCAAGGTGATGATCACTAGCTTCTAATCCGTTTAAGCTCCTCAACTTGATCGAATTCGACTCCCGGAACGATCTCCCTTCGATCCGGAATCGACCGAAACCTCCTCCTTTTCTCGCGAATTCTTGAATGATCTGAGCATAAGAATGAATTTTTGTTTTTATATATGAATTTTTCTCGAGATACGCATCACGCTATCTCGAGACCAATCGCGTGGTTGATGCGTTAAAGTGACACTCCTTAAAGTGACACAAAATTTGACACATCAAGTACTTACGCTTAGTTCGAGATGATTCGATAATCTATATATTTCTAATATTCTTTTATTTAAAAATATATAAATATATATATCGCGTATTATTCATGAATAAACTCACTGGACGTGCCTACAAGTATCCTTAAGTGTGCACACTCTTGCCACGACTCCTAACCATTGTTTATTGGGTATTTTCTGTTTTATATGCTTGTGTATAATTTCCGTATTATACAACAACCTATATATAAATTGATTTAACAATACAAACAAACACCATTCATCATGCAAACGTACGCAAACGTTAATCGAGGTATGCCGAACTTAACCAAAAGCCTAACCCGAGTTAATTAGGATTTGAATTAGTACTAATCACCAACTTAAAGTAACTGGTCGTTACATGATAAGTTTGGTAACATCCTTTAACGTATTGTTTTATTTCAGGACTTGTATGCGAAAGACATCATACATTTTTTAAGTTACCGTAAAAACTCAAATAACAAATTAAAGAAGGAAACACAAACCCGAAGCGGGAGCGGAAAACAAACATTTACTTGTTCATCAATGATGGATAACACAATCAAAGTTTCATTCTCGATTAGGAGATAAATATGATTTATCCCAATTTAATATGATATCAGAGCTGACGGTTGAACTGGGACATGTGAGAAAAAACCCATTAGATAAATTTCGATCCCAGGTGTGGAGTGTTGAAGATGTGTGGATTGCAAGTTAGTCTCACATCAATAAAATGAAACTTTTCATAATGAATTATATACATGATATTCTCATATCTAACAGTTTCGATGCCTTTTTTTGGGTTAAAACCCTAGCTCAAAGAGGTGGTTTTTTTTTTGACGAAATGGTGAATTTCATTAATTTGCTTACTATTACATCAATTTAACAATGATCTAATCTCCATAGGAGCAACATCCCATACAATAGGTTCCAAGTGACTTCGCGAGAGTCTTGCTAGTCGGTGAGCAACTTCATTCGCTTGTCGACGGATACGACCATAGGACCAATTCATATGCATCTCCAGTATAGTTCGACAGCTCCTCAAGATCTGTCTGAGTTCCGAATCATCTCCACATCCCTTCTTACATCCATGTACCATAGATTGTGCATCAAGTTCGAATGAGACATTATGAATTTCTAATTGTTGTACCCATAACAGTGCCTCTCTGAACGCGATCACCTCGGCTTCCGATGGAGAGCAACATCTCGAGATTGTCTTAGCCATCCCATTTATGAATTGTCCATTTGAGTCGTGTAGGTACACTCCCACTCCAATACGCTGGTCCTCCGATAATTAGGCTGCATCAACATTACACTATATCCTCCCTACAAAAGGCAGTGACCAGGAAGCATGATCCATCCTTGAACTTGGACTAGCCGAAAGTTGTCCCCCAATCTTTTTAGTGTTCTTCCATGTATCGAACCAAGCCAGGACATTCTCGATAACCTTTCCACTGGGGTATCATCATTCTTCCAAACAATGTTATTTATATAGTTCCACATAACCCACATGATGATGCAAATGCGTAGTGCGGTACTGGAATTTACCGATTTCAGCATGTTAAGAAACCAATTTTTGATTGATGAGTCCCCTACTCCACCGTAGCTGCCAAAATTACTCGCCCACCGCCCTTTAGTAACTGCACATTCGATGAAAAGATGTCCCGGTGTTTTTTTAGCCTGTCCGTAACAAGAGCACTTATCATCTATCTGCAAACCCATCTCTGCCAGTCAAGCTTTTATAGGAATGCATCCCCTCAAAAGTCTCCTTATGAAGTGTTTCACCTTCGAGGGTAATGAGAGGTTCCACATTTTGTTCCACTCCCCTTCCATACGATGTGTATTGATATTTAAGAGATTATCCATAGCCACTCTATATCCTGACTTCACCGAATAATGCCAATCTTTTGCATAGTGCCATATCACCTTATATTCCTCGAATCTACTTAAGGCTACTTATTGGATTAAATGAGCGTCTCAGACATTGAAGGTATCGTTTAGCAGTTCCACATCCCATTCCCTATGGTCAAGCATCATCAGCTCATTCACTGTAATGTTCCCTAACTCTTGTGCCACTGGTGTTGTGAGTTGGAAATTGTGATCATCTATCAGCCATGGATCTGCCCACACTCTAACATTTGTGCCATCGCCAATACGCCAGCGACAACCTCTCTTAAGGACTTCTTTTGATGCCATAATTCCACGCCATATATAGTTTGGGTTGTGGCCCAATTTTGCCTGCCAAAAGGAAGTGTTTGGATGATACTTTGATTTAAAGATTCTCGTGATCATAGAGTTTAGATTAAAGAATAGTCGCCACCCCTGTTTCGCTATCATTGCAAGATTGTAGCTATGGATATCTTTAAAACGAATGCCCCATTCCTCTTTCCTAGTGCACATTATCTCCCAACACATCTAGTTCATCCCTTTCTTATCGTTGCGTTTCGAACCCCACCAAAAGGAATTCATCATTTTTTGTAATGCATCACAGGTAGATAGTGGAATTAGAAAGGTACCCATACAGTAGCTTGGAAGGCTTGCGCAATAGATTTCAACAAGACTTCCTTCCCTGCTTTCGAGAAAGATATGTGATTCCACAATGGAAAGCATTTCCATAATCTCTCCTTTAGAAACGTGAAGATCTCGCATTTCTTTCAAGAAGGTTCTTCAGCAACTTGCCTCCTCTATCGAGAAGGTTCGAGGCATGAAAAATAACAAGCTATCATCTGCAAATAGCAAATTGGTGATTGATGGAGCTCTTCCGTTGACCCTGCACCCATGGATATTGCTTGAGTTTTTTGTATCACTTAGAATAGAGGTTAAGCATTTAGCGCATAAGATAAATAAATACGGTGACAACGGACAACCTTGTCTCAAGCCTCTCTTTGGATGAATTGGCCCTATCAAATCGCCATTAAAATTCACATGGGAAGTTACTAAAGATACAAGGTACATTACCAGCTTTACACAATGTAGTCCAAATCCCAGTTTGATAAGAATTCCCTCCAAGAACGTCCAATCCACCCGATCATAGGCTTTGGATATGTCTATTTTGAGAGCCACGATCCCAGTCTTTCCTTTTGTATTGCACTTCATTGCATGAAGGGACTCAAACGCAACCATCACATTGTCAACGATCAAGCGATCATGGACAAAAGCCGATTATGTTTCCGAGACTAGAGTATAGAGGTAAGGCTTCAATCGGTTGGCAACCACCTTCGCCATAATTTTGTAGAGGACATTGCATAATGTAATAGGTAGAAAGTCCTTTATGGAGCATGGTTCGTCATTTTTGTGAATTAACATAATTATTGTGTCATTTAGGCCATTTGGAGATTGGAGAAGATCCATCCACCCTACACATTGAGAGAAAACATCGTTCCCAATTAGTTCCCAAAATTTTTGATAAAAGGCCGGGCTAAAACCATCCAGGCCAGGGGCCTTATCCGGGTGCATCTGTGTTAACGCCTTCGAGAATTCCTCCTTTGTGTATGGTTCTCCCAGTGAGCTTCTCATGTCAACTGTAACTCTTGACTTCACAACATTCAGTACTTCACCAGGTTCAGTTTGGGATGATGTAAAGAGATTTGTGAAGTAATTGAGTACAATTGATTTCATTTTTTCCGTTTTTACAATTCGGTCCTTTCGTCATTCACCAGAGAGCGAATGCAGTTTTGTCTTATTTTGAATGAGGCTGGGACATTGAAGTACTTGGTGTTTGCATCTCCGTCTTGTAGCCATAACATTTTTTACCTTTGCCTCTAATAGATCTTCTATTGTTCGAGGATAAACCCCAGTTCGCAATATGCTTTTTGCTATCTCTGATTTTCTTTTTGAATTTCCCGAAGATATCTTTCCCCCATTGCTCTAATAAGCCAGCACAACACTGTAGCTTTTGCAATACTAATCCCCTACTATCTTTCTTCCAACTATCCTTCATAATCCTCTCAAGGCCCTCATCCTTAAGCCAAACATTTTCAAATTTAAATTGATAATGCCTCTGTTGTTCCTCAACTGTCCTGCACTATAGAAGAAGTGGATTATGATATGAGATCGGAGCTTGCAAGTTTAGGACTTGGGCATTAGGGAATAGTCTAAACCAGTTTTCATTGGCAAGTGATTGATCCAGTTTTTCCTCCACAAAGTGAGCAGAACCTCAACCTCTTTCCCATGTATACCTATGCCCTTTCATTGGTACATCACTCAAGCCACATTCAAGAACATTATTGCTGAACTCATTGTAACATCATGTTGGATGAGCAGCACCACCATGTTTGTCGGATTGGTTTAGGAGGTCATTAAAGTCGCCAATTATACACTAGGGATGTGCAAACTGTCGTGATAAGGCCTTTAACAAATTCCACGACTGTTTACGTCTGTCTCGGTCAGGGAAACTATAAAAGCCTGTGATCCTCCATCCCTGCATATTTGGATAGTTAATCATCAGATCGATATGGTTGTTTGAATAACCCAAAACCGAACACAAATCTTTCTCACGCCATAAAGCAACGATACCACCTCCCCTTCCTTGGCGATCAACAACCAAACACCCTTCGTAATTTAACGTATTTTTTATTTCACTAAGTCTTGCTTCATAGGCAAGAGTTTCACACAAGAAAATAACACCAGGCTTATTTGAAGTAACTAAATATTTTATAACTAATTTGGCTCGAGGGTTGCCAAGGCCTCGGTCATTCCAACTAAGGAAATATATGTCTCCCGGCTGAGTTCCCCCTTATAACCCGTCGATTGTTTTCAATGTTCTCGAGAGCAATTGTGTCCCGAGGGGATTCCTCATCCACAATCATACTCGGATCGAGTGTGTTAAAAAATGGATTTTGATAGTTTGTTGGGCTTTTCCCTAGGTCCATATTCCATTTCTTCCTATCTTCACTAATGTTCAGGCCCACTTCTTCATCAATTGCGCACTTTCCAATTTGATTTTGAAAATTTGAACCTCCTCCATCACCGCGATTATGCACTCCAAGAATCTCTCTATTATCCGTGATCATCGACTATGATGACGAACCTCCACCCTCTGAGTTCGAAGTTTCCTTTCTTGTCCAGCGTTCATCGTCTTCGCCGAATCGCAACCACCGATCACCACTCTGATCCTGTTTCTTTGTCAGAGCCCTCAACCACGGCCCCTATCTTCGTTGAAGGATATCAGGATTCTCGGCCTCAAACAATGTTGGACAAAAACTGTTGCTATGGCCTAAAATGCCACACAAAAAGCAAAATGTAGGGAGTCGCTCATATTTGAATGTAACCACACTGCTTTTACCATTACCAATGTTGATATTCTTGGCTCACTTCAATGATAGTTGCACTGGCATTGAGACCTTGATTCGCATATACTTTTGCCATACCCCTGAATTGTTTTCAAAATCATACTTGAAGAACTTGCCAATAAAATCCCCTAGTTGCTTGCCCACGTCTTCATACATAAAAATTGTTGGAATGTCATAAACTTGTACCCAAATCATCACATCATCAAGGCTAATTAGCCTTGGAATCTTGCTCTTCTACAATTGTTTCAGGATGAGGAGAAAACCGTTAAATGTCCATGGCCCTCCCTCTACCACATTATTCATGTCAATCTTGTGGTATAATTGAAATATGTATCTATTTGTTGGGCATTCAGTAACTGATAAGCCTTTGGTTGTTTGCCAAACGCTTGCCATACGACCCCTTATCATATTGAAAGTGATGTCTTTGTCTATCAAGAATCGCCCCACCAAACAGAGATTGTACGTTCGCTCCTCTAATGCATTGGCCACCGGAGCTAGTGATATATCCTCATTCTCTCCGTTTGATTGATCAAGAGTCTGCAAAAGATCTTCCATTCTATTGAAGAAGGAAGCAGAACGCACCCCTTACAAGAAGAGGAAAACCCGACTCTTAACAGGGAGAGAATCTATAGTGCCTCATAAAACGTTTTCCCTACTTAAAAGTTTCAAAGAGGTGAAGGTGGTTAAATTGAATATATGTAATCACCAAATTGCCAGACGACTTCTATATATGTAATGGTAATTAATGGGTAATTATGCAACAGAGCCTTAAATTAATCACTTAGCCAAGAGTCTCATCAGCTCATACAATTAAGATCATAGAGAAAATTGTTCTTTCGCCTTTTACTTGAAAACGAATTAAGCTAAAGAAATTGTCTCGACGTTGGTTTGAATCGATATAGTTTTCTAATTTGAGACTAGGTTTTTTGCAACTTAATTTATAAAAAGTTTTTATGATCGATGTAAATTTAGGGAGTCAAAAATCTTTTTTTTTTTTTTTTTTTTTTGTTTTTTTTTTGCAAAGTCAAAAACTATTTCCTACCAATGAAAGCTGTGTTGAGACTTATGAACAAACCATAAGCTAGAGATGTAAATTTTGTATAGAACTCAATGTCAGACTTTCAACTTAAAGTTTCGAGTCCGACTAATTATCCCACGGAGGATCCACGGAGGATTTCCTTCTCTTATCAAAGACCTCCCTTGAATATGGATCTAATGATTTGGTACAGTGTTTGTGAGTAAGAGTTCATGAGTTCGAATCCAATGGGGCAACTTATTTCTTTGTTATAAAAAAACAATAAGTTGATCCAGATCAATGTGTAACTGCAAGTGACTTATTTTTTAGCCCCTCACCATTTACTTATGGCAGTACCTCATCGAAAAAATCAAACTTAAAAAAGTCAATTCTACTGCAAAATGACCCTTATGCCCTCATTGTGATTCATTTTCTTCTCATTTTGTGCACCCTAATATCAGCCCTTCACACTCTCTTATTGTGATTTGTAGAGCATCATCAAGTGCTCGACCTTCCAGGTCCGAATTTCTAGTCGGAGAGTCGGCCAGAGCCCACCGAACCTCTAGTTGGAGAGTCGGTCAAAGCCTACCGAACTTTTAATTAGAGAGTCGGTAGGAACCCACCAAAGTTTTAAGTCGGCAATTTTCAATCAAATTCCACGAAAGAGATTCGATTGGACAACACCGAACCTAGAAGATAAGTCTCGACTATATGTTGCCGAACATAAAATAGATGTCTCGACTAAGGTTTTGGAGTTTGGTGCTTCAATTTGAATGAAGGGGTATTTTGGTAAAAATGTTAAGCGCTCTCATAAATTAAAATTTGAATATGGGGTGTACTAAAAATTTAGATGCCCTTATGAAAAGATGAGGTGCGTATAGCCGAGCTCTATTTTTTTAATTCTGCTAGTGGCTTTCAATACCGAATAGGGACACAAAAAATTCTTTAAAATTTTTTGTCAACTAATATATATATATATATATATATGATTTTGTAACACTTTCGTTAAATTTAGATTAAAAAAAAAAGCCTACCAAAAAAGAGAAGAAGAAGAAAAAAAAAGCTAGCCTATAATATCCCCCCCAAAAAAAAAGATCAAAAAACAATTATGATGAGTTTAGGGTACGTAGTAGACTAACTAGGATAAAAAAAAAAAAGAGATCTGTTCAACCAAAACACCGGTTAATGATTCCTATGGTCCCATACTCCCAGTAGTTGGACAAGTCCTCTGTACCCTCTATTAGGGGGGAGGCCACTGTGGTCCTCGTCTAGAGACCTAAAAATGGCAGTACTTACTGTCATGGATTCCATGATTCCACATAGATGTACACACTGCATAGTAAAAAATGGAAACACAGGGAACTATTAGAGTAACTCTCTTTAAACACAATCTTTAAGCAGTGACCGAGTCCGATGTCGTGCAACACACATCTTGAGGTGAAATGTACAATATCTGACTGAGCCGGTGCCCAAAGTGTGTTACTTTTGCATTTTCGGAAACAATATGTCAATCCTCTTTGTCATTTTATTAGTCCAAAACTTATCATAATTTCAAGAATGACCTCAAATGTATTTTTTAATTCGCTCAAGACAACTTTAAAAAAGTACTAAATAAGGGCATTTTTGAAAAATAATTAAACTTATTTTTAGTTAGTTTTCAAAATGAAAGTCTATCTTACTTTTCCTTAATTATTTCACTCCACTTTATTTTCAATTCAATTAAAACGTGGTTTCAAATTGTTCCAATAAAAACTCCATATTCAAAGTATGTCCAATTAAACCATCAATTCTCATTTTAATGTCGCATATTTAAAGCAATTTTTTTTTCTTTTTTCATGCCTCATGTGCGGAGTACGTGTTGGTTGACAAGTGTATATATATATTCCATGGTCTTAATCTGCACCATAAGCATATTTTTTTGATATGGAGATGCACAATTCGCATCAAAATATCTCTAATTCCTATAATGTGGCAAGTGCTTGGAGGATCTAGTGTTGGTTAGGATGAGGTGACAAAATATTTTTATTTTGATTTTCGTTTGCTTTTATGTAGGTTTTGTATTTTTCTTTATATTTAATATAATATTTATCTAATTTAAAAAATAATAATAGTAAAATAGAATAATGTAAAAGATAATGTTGGTTGGTTGAAGAAGAGCAAAATTTTGATTAAATGTTGCACTAAAATAGTATAAAGTTGTACTTTTTTTAATGTTTGTGGTTGAAGATGCTCTTAAAGTCTTTAACAAAAAACCAGTTGCTCGATTAGCATATATGAATTATGAAACCTAATTTGATTATGATCTCCAATAATGAAATGATTTTATAGCTATATTTGATATATTCTAAAATGAATTTGTTTATTGCAAATACAACAACAACAACCACCGAGCCTTAATCACAAATTAAAATTTGTTTATTGCATATATGCTTGTAAAAAAACTGAATGAGGATGTGAGATTAAATGGAGTCGTAAGACTTTCAAAACAATATTGTCGTGTTAGCTAGGTTCGTTAAGATGTTAAGGTTGAGAGGGGTTATTAATTAACATTTGGTTATTTATTTTAATTTTTCAAAGTTTTTAAATATTTTAAATTTATTATATTTATTTAAAGTTTTATATGAAATAAAATATATTTTAAATAAATTTTATTGATTAAAAAATATGTTTATTAAAATTGATAGAATGGGTCGCGCTATGTGCACCCCAATCATTACTCAGGGCACCCCATTTAATTCCAACACCATATGAAATAACTAATATGCCCCCTACACAATTGAAGAAGAAAAACAGTTTGTTTGGGCACCCCACCACATTTTTCATTGTAGAATAACAACTCCAACCGTTTCGTTATCTTCGACGACGATCGGACGCAACGCTCTTCAGTCAAAGAGTGCGTACAAGGTTTGTATGTACTAATTTGTTACTACTTTTCAATGGTTTTAGGTATGGGTATGTAGTGTATGTTGGTGGGATGGAAATAGTTTTTGATTGATGCATTCGTGCCTCTTGATATGTAGGTTTCGACGCGATTCGTGTGTGTTTAGTGTACAATGGATGCCCAATACTTAACTGTAGATGATGCGAGATATTTGGAGGTGAGTTTTGTACATCCAAAGATGTTAGGGTTTCAAATCACGAATAAATAGAGGCAGCACGATTGTTTCGGCTACACAGTACCGAGACTTTTCAATAAGTCTAGGAGAGTGGCAACCGAGCTTGATGATGTAGTTTCGTGTAGTATAAATCGATACATAGTGATAAGTTTCGGTTGACATTGGTATGAGACTTTTGGTTGAGTCTCGTTCACCCCATCCCAAGACATTGCATTATGTATCGAACTTGCATGACCGAGACTTACAAATTTCAAGTATTTTTTCGTTGTGATTCTAAATTCTTATGAATTTCGCCATGTCTTTTACAAAAATTACTTTCGATAAGTGTACCATCGCCAGATGCGCCATCAAGAAGTATGTCATTTGCAAGTGGCTTTGAAGACTTCTCTAACCTTTTTACACGAGAAGTACCTTTTGAAACTAGAGCTGAGGCTGTTGCTTGAGTTCAAGCTACAAGTCGTGCTAGGAAGTTTGTATTGGTTACGAAGAAATTCGATGCCGGAGGGAATTGACGTAGGGAAGAGTAGCAATTGCATGTGAGAGATCCGGGACATATATGGATGATTCCCAAAGAGTTGGGGTTGCTAAAGCAAAATTACTTGGTAAAATATCACAAAACGTGACAAACAGAGAGGAAGAGGAGGACAACACAAGGCCCAGCACTGGTACCAAAAAATGTCAATGTCTTTTTCTTATCGAGATCGAGGAATTCCCGGACTCAAATTGGTATGTGAGAGTTGTAAGTGGCAAGCACAACCATGACACTGCGAAATACTTGAAAGGTCACTCATTCTCAGGAAGATTGAATGAGGACGACACTACAAGAAATTATAGTTTTTGTCACGGCTTCGATTCCGTAGGGACAAGTTGTTTTTCCGTCACCTATAGTTTTTGTCACGGTATTGTCACGGAAAAACTAAAGTTGCGTATACTCCGTTGCAAAAACGTTTTTGTCATGGACATTAGCGTGACAAATACATTTTATGACGGATCTCTGACATATTTATTACGAGATTATTGCACGTCATAAAAAACACATTTTTGTTACGACTGTATTTGCGTCACAAATGTTTCATTAAACAACGAAGAAAAATGTTTTACGTCACAAGACTTTGTCCGTCACAAATACATGTAGTTACGACTTTCTACTGGTGACAAAAAATAATAATATTTTATATGTACATTGCTCCGTCACAAAAAAAAAGTTTTTATATAAAAGTTGTTGTAACTATCTTGCATCTGTCAATATAAAAATATTGCATCTATTAAAATATTAAGAATTTACTTTACTTGCATTACAAGGCCAACATTATCAATCTATTCAAAGTTTGATTTTTGTAATTTTGAATCCAAAGTATCAAAAAAAATGATAATACTTAATTTAGAAGTCTAACATAGCAAAATAAAATTAAACTTTGACAGGTTTCTTCATGGCTTAAGTCTAACATAGTAAAATAAAATAAATCAATGTTTTCTTCAATGTTTTCACTCCATGCTTCTTCAATTTCTTCTTCACGTGAAGCTTTCTTCCAGTTCATCATCTTTACCCTTTGAAGTCTCATCCAATTGCGCATCTAAAATTTCAAAGTTATAAATATAAGTAATTGCACTTAAACACTTACATAAATAAAAAAATCTTTAATAAATCATAACGTAGTAATAAAATTTCAACATAACCTTCACTTAAATTAAAGATTAGCAAAAAAATTTAAACATTTTGCAAACTTTCGCATGCATCAAATAATTCTACAAGTCAAATATAATCACCTTCATGAATCATAATGTATTACAGAAATTCCAGCAAAACCTCCCTTTAAATTTAAGATTCTTAAAAATTCCACTTGCATCAAATAATTCTACAAGTCAAATACATTCTTCTTTAGTGAACCATAATGTATTACCAAAATTTTAGCAGAACATGCCCTTAAATTAAAGATTCACAAAAAATTTTAAACATTGTGCAAACTTCAACATGCATCAAATAATCATCTAACTCAAATATATTCAAACATGCATAGTGCTTAAATTATTGGTGCAAATTTATGAGTTTCATTTGTATAGAACATAAAATAGAAAAAAGCTCAAAAAATCATCAAAAGTTAGAGGGTCAACATATACTAAAAGCATTAACAATTCTTGAAATAGTAGTTTAGCTAGCAAATGTCATTCAACTCAATGATAGAATAAATTGTCAAGTTTAGGAGATGAGTAAATGTTCAAAATAACAATCATGAAGGTGGATGTTCTTAAGTTGGTCACATGGAGGTAACTTAAGATATTCTAACAAAACTTAAATTATTACCTTTTTTATTGTTCACTTTTGAATAATCAACGAGCGAGGAGAACATCCATCATGAGAAGATGTTTGAATATGAGGCCTATGTGAGCTTCCAACATCCGAACTCGACATATGTAATCAAAAAAATCAATTAATTGTCTCATTTGTAATTAGAACATAATTAATAAACTTCAAGTATAAACAATAATGTCGATGAATTACTTGATTGACGTTGATAGGCGATTGAATTCCAAACTTTCTCCAAACGTGCATATATGTTATCTATTTGTGATCGCATGTTTGTCTATAAACAATAAATTTGTAATAGATTGTCGTATTAGATTCATGAAAGAAATGATAAAAAAACAACCGAAATTGATGAAATATTTGCTTTCGTCGCAGCAAGTTCCTCATGAAGGAGCTCATTTGTAGCATTTGCCTTTTCTTGTGCTCTCCGTATTGCAATATCTCACGGACATTCTAATCTTTCCCAAACACATCTTTAAACTTTGGGGATCAAAATCACAAAAACTCAAAAGTTCAAGGATCAAATGTATAACAATAAAAATTCGGTGATCAAATGTACACTAATAAAAAATTTAGAGATAAAAAATCATCGCCTTTGTTGTACTTAGGGTGGCAAAAATCCGGAACGGACGTAAACGGATGGGCACCCATTTCTAAAATTATTAAATTTGGTGCCGGACCGGTCCCGTTTTTGAAACGGGCAATTTTTTTTGTCAGTCCGTATGTTTTACAAACATACGGGACCCGTTTTGTCCGCTTTTTATTGTTAAATATGATTAAATATTTTATTTATCAATTGTTTTTTTTTATTAAAAAACCCCTCAACTACAACTTACAAGTCTACAAGTCACCAATTACCAAAAAATAAATATTAAATATATTATAAACAATCATCACAAATAATCACAATAAAAACTAAGCATTTTATTTTTCAAAAATATAAAAAACTAATACGTATCATTGATATAATAATAATAATGTGATTGAACACGAACACGAATTGGGGGCTTGAAATCGGTATCAACATAAAAAAACTATTATATTTGAGAGATATATGTTTATCTAAATTGTATGTCCCCTTCGCGTCTCTCTCTCTCTCTCTCTCGTCCTTGTAAACTATAGGAAAAGAACACGAACCTCCCCATCAAAACATCAAAACATCAAAACACAAGAATAAGAAGAAGAAGAAGAAATAGAGAAAGAAGCCAAAATCGAAGAAGAAGTGAATATAAGAAGAAGAAGAAGAAGAAGAAGAAAGAGCATGTAAATGCATCGAAGAAATCGGAAGTCCAGATCGGAAAAGAAAGCAACGGTTTCTCTTCCGATTTCAAGCCCCCAATTCCAATTCACCACCAATTCCACCCTCCTCCGTTCCACCCAAATCGAAGTCCCAGAGACGGTGAGATGTGAGAGAGACGGTGAGAGCGAGAGTGAGAGTGAGAGAGATGGTGAGATGTGAGTGTGAGAGAGTGAGAGTGAGACGGTGAGATGTAAAATTAGGTTATGGAGTGTGAAATTACCTATATGCCCTTCAAATTAATCAATAAACGGGTACCCATTTTTTAAGAATTTTTGTCAAGTCCCGGTCCCGTATTTTTAAACGGACAAAAAACATTGTCCAGTCCCGTATGTTTTTCACAAAAATACTGCCCGGTCCCGTTTAAAACGGGTCCGGACGAAACCGGACAAACGGACCAGGGCACATTTTGCCCGACCCTAGTTGTACTACACCTTAGTATTTTAAATTATCAAAAATCCAAGCCCGGAATTCCCATGTCTTCATTGAAGATGAAGAAAATGTATGTTGAGTGTAGAATAGCGTTTAATTGGTGTACGTTTCGTCACAATTGTTTGATTGATAATTTTAAAAAGTTTTAACGATACTAGTAACTATGCTAATCTTCTTGTACCTCCATTGATATCATTGACAATTTAAGAAAGTACACCTGCATGTTATATACTATTTAATTTGTTCTTGAGATCTTTGCAGGTGTTGTCTATTTCTCAACCAAGTTGTCTTTGGTGAAATGGTGATTGATTATCTAGGCTATTATTTACTTTAAATCTCCTTTTTGTTAGTTGAAATGTAACACGACTAGCAATTTTTTCCCTACATTTAGAGATTGGTACCGAGGCAAAATTCTGTTTTGTCAATTTAAGGAGTCGAGTAAAATTTGGGTTTGTGAATCGTGCAAGACGCTGCGCTGCTGCCCTGTGCAAAATTCTTCTTTGTTTACAGATCTAAAAAGCATGATTTCAATTGGATTGGCTTCAATAGCATCAAACACTTGTGATTTCGAAAGGCAGTTCATGGAGAAAATACATTGCCAGTTTTATGCATCGGCCATGGAGGTGGAAGTCTATCTTTATTTTTGTCGACAGGGAGCAGCGGCGCGCGCGGCGAAGGGAGTAGAGGCGCCGACCAGCGACCAGGGAGCAGAGGCGACCAGCGAACCAGGGAGCAGAGGCGACCAGCGACCAGCGAGCAGAGGCGACCAGCGAACTAGGGAGCAGAGGCGACCAGCGACCAGCGAGAGAGGCACCGGCCGACTAGCGACCAGGGAGCAGAGGCACCGGCCGACCAGGGAGCAGAGGCGCGAGGTGAGGCATCGGCGAGATACAGACGACGACCAGGGAGGAGGTGCGAGGATGACGACCAGAGAAGGGGATGACGACCAGGGAAGATGATGACGACCAGCGACCAGGGAAGAGGACGACGAAGTAGAGGCAGGAGGAGTGCAAGGCGCGACGACGACGAAGTGGAGGTGCGACAATGAGGATGACGACGACGGCGGATCGGAGGCTTGAGGAGGATGATTGGTGTGAGTAGTAGGGCGGATGAAGGAGGTGGAGGAGTGGGACGAGAAGGGCGGAAACAATTTCGGGGGTTTCGCGCAAAAAAATGGAAACAAAAATGGGAAGGAGGTTGCGGGGGGTTTCGCGCGTGCATAAAAAATTGTGTTTTCTTTTGTTACGGAATAATGATTGTGAGCAAACACACTTTACGTGACGAAATTTTTTTACCTTTTTGTGATGGAAACATGTTCGTCTCTAAGGCTTCTTTTCATCACGCAAAATCTAAATCGTGACAAAAATAAGTGTTAATGTATAAAATCTTTGTTTACGATTAATGTACCGTCACTAAAACGCCTATTGGATACGCTTATTTTAAACCGTGACAAATGATTCGTCAAATTTGTAGTAAAAGCTCAAATTTCTTGTAGTGCGAGGCTATTATTTTAGATCAGATGAGTAAATGCAATGTTAAGCCTCTCAGAACTTGAATACTTTGAGGCAAAGGGATGAGAACAATGCTTCTACATTGCGGACAATATACAATGCACGACAAAGGAATCAGATTAAATATGCCGGTGGGAGAAGTCAAATGCAACAACTCTTACACTTATTGGAGAACCATATGTATTTATGGTGGCATATGAAGGACACTAAAACGAATGTTGTGACAATTTTATTTTGGGCACATCCAGACTCCATCAACTTGTTGAGGTGTTTCCCGTTCGTTATTCTCATGGATTGCACATATAAGACGAATATGTACCGAATGCTGTTGTTGGAGATTGTTGGGGTTACTTCCACATATATTACATTCTCGATTGGATTTTGTTTCATATCATCGGAGACTAGGACCAACTATACTTGGGCATTGAAAATTTTGAGAGGTTTATTGGACGGGTGGTCTACATCTAAGGTTTTTGTCACCGATGAGAATTGGGCCTTATCAATGCAATTGAAGATGTTTTTCCCCAATCTTCTCACGACACATCGAGAAGATGGTGTTGAGCAACAATAAAAAGAAGTTTGGAGAAAATGAAGACTTCAAACTCTTCAGTGATAGGTGGACTGCTTTGATGTATGCTAAGACAGAAGCATCATTCGAGCATAGGTGGAGTACAATGCGTGATGAGTACCAAAATGTTAAAGGATTGATAATTTATATGTTGGCACTTGTACTGCGAACTTTGAGTCTCTTTGGAGTGTCATCCATGGAATGCTTGACATACAACATAACAAGATCAAACCCTTATTTGAAGTCAATTTGAATGTTTTCTAGCATGGATATATGGATGGCTTGTATCGCCGTTTGTAGGGAGAGACCTGATCTTATGTGGTTATGCGATACGTACTAATCGTGGTCTTCCTTGCGCGCATGATCTTAACAGGCATATTTTAGCCGATTCACCTATACCACTTGAGGACATTCATGTTTTTTAGAAGAAGTTGAGTATGATACCCGAGAAATCTGTAAACTGGACTGGCTATAACTTCAATGACAAGATTCAGAGGGTTGTGGCTAAGTTTGAATCATGCATTGATGAGGATGTCCGTCTTAGGGTTATTCAATAACTAAGAGAGACTAGTTGTCCTTCATCGACAGCAAGCGTAGCATGTAACACCCATTTTCCAAATGGACAGCCACGGGGGCCGATGCGGGCCCACAACCTGGCCTACCAGTGTCAGCTGTGTCCCACATGCCATTTCATCCACCAGTTAGTCATTATTAACCTCAATAAACAACATTTTTACTGTTTAAATTGTTAATGGCCTCAAATCATCTGTCTCTAATATCATATTATTCCCAAATAAAACACAGCGAAAGTCTTTTATCATGTCAATTCATCTACTAAGTTATTAAGTCATGCATTTAACTTTGATACCTAGTGTGAAAAACTCATATCATCAGAGATCAAAAATATACCTCAATGTATCAAAATATCAAAAGTATAGAGTCCTAGTGTCTCACACAATCCCGAATCCCTAAACAAAACAACATATGTAGTCCGTATTTCTGTAGCTTTCCCTTGCCCCGGCTCGTACTAGGATCTGCACTCAAGCTATCACAAAAGATAGATGACGAGTCCAGAGTGAGTATTCCCAAGGAAATTAAGTTAGCAATATTGAAAATAAATACTGGAACTTAAAGAAAAATACTAAATAAACATGCGAAAATATAAACAGGCAACTGTGATCATCGCATGCGTATGTAATAGCGAAAGCTCAAAGCGTGTGTTCCTAGCCCCTAGGGTCAGACTAGCGCCATACTTCGGACTCCCAACAGACTACTGCCGGCGAGTAGCACTCAAGCAAAGCCAGTATTTGGAACCGCTAGGTGGTCGGCGTGGAACCTACAATGCACCCACATGTGCCCGTCACTCTTTTGGGTAGTCCTATTCACCGAGATGGCACACGTGCTATGGCCCAGTGGACGTACACACAGAAATGGCACGGAGGGTGAGCCTCAACGTCCGTCCATTATAACATACTAGGAATAGAGTAATGAAAGACAAAAATTGAATCCAAAACGCAAAATTAAATACTGCTCAATAAATTTCAGTTGGGATACTACACACTTCACACTGCACTCCGTGTACCGTCATTAACCGCCGGTCCGGCTCCGCCTAGTCCCGGATATCCCAAATTATAGCATGTACTGACCTATTTTCATGTATAAGTGATATTTAGTCATTTGTATGTGTGTTAAGTCATTTCACACCAATTATGTCAAAACAAGGGTCTATTAGCGCGCTAGGTCTGGGCATTAGCGCGCTAGATGCCTAGACAATTATACGTTCTGGGTTTTCTACCACCCTACCAACCCAACAACAGCCACAACACCAACAACAACACTTCAAAACACTAGAAACCGATCCTAACAACAACTCACCAACCTCCAAAACATCACCAACATCAACAACATTATGATCAAAAGATAGAGCTAGTTGGGGGGTGTGCGTGGTCCAAGCCCCCTGAATCTCCAAGATGAACCACTAAAACCCTTGTTTTCTTTCTCTCAATCTCGGATGATAGGATAAGAGAGAGAAAAGGTGGTGGAAAATGAGGTCCAACTTGACTTTTATAGTCAAATGGCATCTCCTCTCACATGTGCATCTCTAGACAATCCAAGGCACCTCATTCGCTCCTATTCTACCCCTCATGACTCCAATAGGGACACCTTTGGCGTACTCACCCTTGTTCTTAGCACAAAAGTCCATTTTTGAGGTGTTCCGACGCCCCCGAACCGCGATATACGCGTACTACCATGTCCCTAACCAAATATGCATTCCATATTCTTTATTTAGTCAATTTTATTCATTTTGTGTGTATTATTTCCCCTGGCCTAGTGTTAAGTCGGCTAAACTACCGGCACCCGCGTCGACACTCATATCGAGGCGAATACGTTACACACAGTCTCACACGTCAAATGAGATATAATAACACACATTGCGATGCCATTTACACTATTTTGATATAAACATCACGAATTAGCAATTTAGCACACAAAAATAACTATTTACTAGCTCTAGGCACGCACAAGCCTAATTGCGGGTCCCACGAGCGTCTGAGCTGTCAGCCACGTCTACAATCACGTCATAAATAATGACGAATTACATTTAGGCCGTTACATAACACCAAAGGAAAAGGTTAGGACAAGGGGGAGACCGACACTTGGTGGTTACGGAAAAAAAAGGAGAAGAAAGGAAAAAAAAAGAAAACAATGACTCAAACAAGAGGAAAGCCGAGGAAAATGACACGTCTGCGGTGAGAAATCCTAGTGGCTTTGAGTTTGTACTGACAAGCGAGGAGGCGGCCAGTGCGCGAAGGAAGGGAAAGGAAGTGAAGCATAAAGTTCATCGAACACGGGGGGCATATGTGGGGACATCTGAGATTGGATTTATTCATACCATTCAGCCGGATTGGGTTCAACACGTTGAACGTACTGTCAATGTGGATAGCAATGGTCATTGCGGATTCCGTTGTGTTGGCTCCGGTCTTGGGTTGTCAGATGTGGACGGTTGGATGAAGTCCGAGAAGGCATGGTTAGGGAATTGGAAAATCACAATGAATTTCGGAGGGATTTGCTTGAAGGTTTTTACATAACGGTGAGACGCGCCTTGGAATTTTGTAAAGGTATGGAAATGAGTTTCGGCAAGCGGATGACCCTTCCGGATATGGGACTTGTAATCGCAATAGCATTTAACGTTGTATTAGTGAACGTGTCAAATGGTAGTTGCATGTCATTTCTTCCCTTACGTGGTGCCCCTCCGCCAACGAAGGATCGTGTAGTCATTGGCGTTACAAATGTGAACGACACTAATTGGCTTAGGGTAAGTTACTCATTTCTTATTGTTTGTTAACTTGCATTGTGGTGGGTTACTAATTCATTATTGACAACACTATTTATTTTGGACTTTTAATTGACATGTCACATTGAAGCCTAATGCACCGGTGCCCCCCGTATTTGTTGTGTGGAGGACATTCGCGGATGTTGATGCTCAAGGCTGGGGTATTGGTATTGACATCCAACCACGGGTTTCGGTTCCATCTTCGCAGCTAGACACGTCCACAGTTATAGACTTAGCGGAGCCTTAACACATTGACACTTCATTATTTTTTATTGGAGAAAAACCTTTGTTGTATTCGCTGCACATTATTGTTGGTTATCTTCCCTTAGTTGTAACAACTTCATGTTATTTTTTTGTCAAATCTATGAAGTTGTAACAACCTATCGTTTCATGTGAAATACATCAAGTTGCCAATTTTTTGATTCTATTGCATTGTGTACCAAGTCCAAAACAAAAACTTAATTTGTACAATTGTGTACCAAGTCTAAAAATGTAACACAACAATATATTCCTTGAGGTTCTCTTTTTATATCATAGTGGGAAGTCCCCACACTTCAGCAGATCCCAATAATCATGTGAACATATTGTCTCGGTCAAGCAGGTCCGAGAAGCATGCATTAGTCTCGAATACGCCCAACCGAAAGCAATAGTTGAGTCTCGCTCACCGTATACCGAGATTGGTAGCAAAATAACGTTCACAGGTTGCCGAGACCCCTTACAATCGAATAAACTGTGGTGCCTTAATCAAATCAGTTGGGGTGCCCATATCATGTTGGTACTATATATCCGAAACAATGTACAACGTTTCGACCACGGGTACCGTAATTTGGCACAATTTTCGGATGTGCGTATCCGAGAACCTGAGTACGTACTATACGAAGACACATATCGGTGGGCTGTAATCGAAACAAATGTACTTCTTTCTGCCATGCTTGATCGAGATGTTATGATGAACCACTGACCTGCCTGGCCGAGACTGTCAACAAAATGATTGACACAATAAACTTCCAATCCTCAACAAATTAAATAAATAAAGTGGGACCACTACCATTCCAACACCAACATTTTAGCAAAACATGTACCAAACAGTAAGAAATCCACGAGTGCATAGATCAACAAAAGAAAAATGCATTAAAACCCACAACAAATTGTACCAAAACAACATCCCATTCAATAACAAATCCAATAAGTACTTAACCAAATTTAGCATTCTTCTTATTTTTGTCCCTAATGTATGTACGTTGTGACTTGGATGGCTGCGAGGAACTTGGTGTGGTAGTGTTGTCACGCTGGGAATCCCTAGTAGGCGCAGTCGGTGCCGCGCGGCGACGGTGCCAAGACCCCTACCCGTCAGATAGCCCACCACATCATTGGTTATTTTCTCCGCCGCCTCCATCTTGGCCATTCCCGTCGGCAAGTGTAGCCATGCCAACACGGTGTCTAAGGCACGCCGATTACGTTATTCAATAGAAAACCCAAAATGTCAATAAAAATAATACATAACACAAGAGTCACAAAGTTAATCTTAAATCCGAGCATTTTACCTCCAACAACTCATGGTCTGCTACTATATCGTCGTCTCTGTCGCCAATCTCCGGGTTCTCAACGATAGGACGCGAGACTTGAAGGAACCATGGCAGATACTCTGGTGTGGCCATGAAGTTGAACCTCGCTTTCTCGCCTTGGTCTTCAATTGCAAGTGAATGGGAACACCACCTTTCCCAATTCTCGGGTACGAACCCATACTTGACCAAGTACTTCAATGCAGTGCGGCCTCAGTTCGCTTCGAGAAGGCGATATGGAGCTGGTGGTATCCCTTAAACATGACCAAGCTGTCGAAGGATCCTCTCCAGATGGTACGGTTCCACCACATCCATGTACTTAAGCGTACCAGAGTAGAAAACGATGGGTAGAACAAGACCGTCGGGCCTGACATCAGAGTATGGATCCCAAGTCACCTAAACCAATGAAGTCAACAACACCATTAAAACATACTCGTCGTAAATTAGAATACAAAAAATAACCAAATCAATCACACACCTCACTCGGCCACAACATATCAAGGGTCCTGCGAATGGCACTGACCTTGTCCACATTCGCTACCGTCTCATGCTTCTGCATCCATCTCGAGACCCGTGGGTGTATGGGTTCGAAATATTTCTCATTAGACGATGCGAGCTGGAGAGGGAAGTGCTCGTATATCCATCCCTAAATACGAATGACAAAATTTAAGTTAACTTAATTAAGTAGTAAAAACACAATTACAAGACCAAATCAAAACATAACAAAGCCACAAGGACCACAAAATATGTACCTCAAGTAAAGTTAGATATCCTGCAATCTGTGAGACCTTTGCTTTGTTGGCTGACAGGATGACGGTAGAGGTAAGCTAGGGCGGCAGTACCCCAAGCATAAGTCCTGACCTAATCCAAGTTCTCTAGAACCTTCAGCAATGAAACTGAGACTCTTGACCCACTCTTATCAGCGAATAGAGTGCATGCAAGCAAATACAATACGTATGCCCGTGTAGTGCACTCCACTCTAGGGTACGTATGAGAAGTGAAACTACTACTGGACTTGGGTGGGCAAAAATGACTCTTCAGCCAAGCTAGTTGCACCGTTAAACCCCTCGTGTAGTTAACTTTTTCCTCAGCCTCGCCAATTCCAACTCTAAGCAAGTTGGAAACAATCTTGATCGCCTCTATGCGAGACTCCTCTGTGTATCGGCTAAAATTCTCGACCGCTACTACCTTGCCAACCACGGGGATGTGCAAAAGCATGATAACATCATAGAGCATAATGAACATTTCACCAAAGGGTAGGTGAAATGTATTAGTCTTTGGATGCCACCACTCCATGAATGTTGAGATGACCTCCTTATTTCCCTTCCTATAGGAACAGTCTATGAGTGGAGCCAAGACAGACCTCTGAATGAATTTTTGTAGTGCCTGGGTGTCGGGGTTGCAATACTGGAGATCCCACTCAGCTATTTGGGCCCCATGGTTTATGCACTTAAGCATCGGACGATACTGCAACAAAAAAGTCATTAGTAAATATATTATAATTTATGAATTGAGAGAATTGTTGCGAAATCAAATGAAAGTAAACACCGAGAACATACATCACCATCCCAAATTGATTCCGCAATATGATCCTTATATCTCTTCAGTAAAGACCCGTCAATGGGACCACCAGGGAATGGAGCACATCGGTCATGCTCGGGCTCCACAGCGTTTCGGCCACCACCACTAGCTTGCCTTTGGGATGTAATGGTTTCTGGCCCGTTACTACTTCTGCTCCCCACGGGGATATTAGATGCCTCGGCCTCCACCGCATCTCTCGAAGATGGGCGTCCACGCACACTCGAAGTCTGAGTAGCATGTTGCTTCTCCTTCCGGTAAGAAGCAGTCTGTGGCCTCCTCTTGCCACGATCAGTGGGGGCAGAAGGACTAGTAGATGTCGTTGCCACCTCGGCCTGACATTGTGCTCTTGTCGACTCACCATCTACGTCCCGCTCGATACCTCGCTTTCCTCCGGCCATATATCGATTAGAAAATGAATGTTAAGCAGATTTCACTGATAGTAAAAAAAAATTAATTAAAATAAAAAACACAATGTCTCGGTCAAGCAAGTTCGAGACAAAAAATTAAGTCACGGTGAAGCGTAACCGAGAGCATTATTACGGTATCAGTGTGACATAACCAATACATATTGAGTAGTCTCGGATTGTAGATTCCGATACCATAACAACAAAATTTCAATACAATATTATCTCGGTAAAGGCTCACCGAGACCACTTCAAGCGGTCTCGGTAGATACTAAATGATACGTGACTGATATGTCTAGATTACCTTATGTCCGTGAGAAGGGTTTTAGTCTCGGCACCGTGTGGCCGAGACTACATATGAACTAACGATCTAGTGTGGTGTAGAAGAAGACCACGAGATTCGAGAAAAACACTAATTTCTCAAATTTCGATGGCAGCCAACAATAATAACGAACCTAATCTAGGTAAAAATGAACTACAACACATACATACCTCAGATTTCCCCTCGATTACACGCAATCACCGAATCCAAATACGTCCACGAGCCCTAACAACGCCAAGCACAAAAACTAGCCAGTTAACACCCATACAACTTGCTGGATGGACCGCGCGAATGAGAACGAGGTAGAAGACTAAGAAAATTTAAAGACGGAGAAACGAAAATGTGAGAATGCTTAGGGTTTCTAAAACTATTTGTTCAATCCAACTGGGGTGCTCAACGGTTACATCCAGGGGTATTTTGGTCAAATTGTGGGTGCCCTGACAAATTTCTTGGGTACCCTTGTAAATGGGGTGTCCTGAGTAATGACTGGGGTGCACATAACGCCCCAAATCTTTTTATATATAAAGGAATTGTTTACGTGAGAAGGTTTCACATTGCGGCACATGACATGTGAGAAGCTCTCACGGATTGACACGTGGCATGATGATGATGTCACAAATTTTATTTTGTTATTTTTAGGTAATTTTTTATTATACGTGGCATATTTTTATGTAGATGTTTCTATTTTTATTTTTCATGTTTTTTAAGTATATAATACTATCTTTCTCTCGCTTGTGCAGGGATGTCGAGTAGTAGATAACAAACAAAAAAACAAATAAAACTAAAAAAAGTTTTTTTTTTTTTTTTGAAGAAAGAATAGATTATTTTTGGTGAAGAATGAAAAATGAAATTTATAACCAGAAAAGAAATAAAGTTTGATGTGATGAAAATTGTTAAATAAAGTGAAAAATAAGATTTGTGGTTCACAAGGAAACCTAAAGAAAAAACCAGTCCGATTGGATTCTTGCCATCTGTCCGTAAATCAAAAGGCTATTAATTTTAGAAACACAAAATGTCCCAACAAGGCAACAAGGATGAGCCCCAAAACTTAAAATAATGACTAAAAACAAAACACCCATGACATGGACATAGTAAATTAGCAATAAATAAAGCTAAGGACGTTGAATTGCAGAGAGAAATTTGGACTGTAGTACAAGTGACAAATTAATAAATCCAAACCTCTTTTTATTTTTTTAATCAAATCCAAACCTCTTAAATCATACATGTATATATAAACAAATATAACCATAATCTTCTTCTGTCCTCAGTTATTAGAAGGAATGATTAAAAAGCAAGAGTGTGAGAAGAGTGGGTAGGGTGTAGCTTTCCTAAAAGTGTTATCATTCTCACACACACCACCCCCCACATTTGCTTTTGTTATTTTTCTTGTACATTAAGCTGACTCCCCGAAAAAAAAAAAAAAAAAAAAAAAAACCAATATTTTGAGTTAGAGAGAGAGATTTGTTAAAAAAAAAAAGGAGAAAGGTTTCAGGAGGAATTCAGCCTTTGAGCAGTTCAACTACTGCGAAAGGGTCATCATTGATCATTGTGTGTGTGTGTGTGTTTTGGTAGTTCAGTTCACTCACCTAAATAAAACCAACTACTCTGCTGTGAGGGCAGTTTCGTCATTTCACACCTCCACCGACCCTTCTCCTTGGCAACACAACTGCTCTGCAACTTTGAACGACAAACCAAAATCCCCATATAACCATATAAAACCATTTGTGTTTTTTAAAGGTTTTGGATACAATATATAGCGGTATTTTCAACACATTATATGAATATAATAGCGGTTTTTATGGGGAGGGATAATGTGACGCAATTTTTATGGGTTTGTGTTTGTCCCCTTGACACAGCGTTTGAGATGGCACGGGCATCTGCCGTCATCACAGTTTCTCTCTCTCTCTCTCTCTCTCTCTCTCTCGTACTATCCAAACAACATAAAAAAAAGATTGAACACACAAATAATACTATCCAAACAACATAAAAAAAAGATTGAACACACAAATAAAAAATTTAAGATTTTAAGAGTGTGTGTGTGTGAGACCTTTATTTTAATGGGACTTTACTCAGTTGCGCCATGTGTGATCCATTTGTTTCCCTTGGAGGAACCACCACTGCAAAAGCTTTGTGAATCAGAGTAGTAGTATAATACAAACAGTTAATTCTATTAGCCCAAAATCCAAACCACTGATTTCCCCTTTTTTGTATTCTTCAATTCAATGAACAAAATAACAATCAATTGATGAAGATCAACTCACCCTTTTAAAAGAAAAAAAGATCTTCAATTATTCAATTCAATGACAAAATAACAATTAGTTGATGAAGATGGAACCAAACTTTAATGGAAAATAAGAATTTTTTTTTTCACTGATTTTTTGTTGTTTTATTCATCATCTATGTAGAAAGGAAAGAGACAAAAGAGAGACCTTTGATTCTTCTCTTACAGAAAAAAGGGGGGTAAAAATTAAAAGGGTTATGTGCTTCTTCTTATACAAATTCCTCCGATCCTCATCGACCGATCATAAAACCAAAAAAAAAAAAAAAAAAAAAAAAAAAAGAAGACAAAATTTATGGTTTTTCCTTCAGAATTGAAGCCAAACCAGTCACCATCTTCCCCCCTGTTTGAGGATTCTTCGGCCGGACCGCTGGCGGCTGCCACGGCGACACCCCCACAACCACCACCTCCGCCTCCGCCGGCACCGACCCCCGGTCCAAACCCTCCTCCTCCTCCTCCCGGAAAATCAGCTCCAACTCCCCGGAGAAACTCAAACTCGACGATGAGTCCTCCGTAATTGGCTTGATTGGATTCGGTGGTGGCGTTGTTGTTGTTGTTGTTGTTGTTGTTGTTGTTGTTAGCGAATTGGGTTTCGTTGTTGATGAAGATTGTGGTGGTGATGTTGATGATGTTTGTGGAGTGAGTCGAGTGTGAGAGGAGAGCCATTTGGCTCTCATGTAGTCGGCCTTTCGCCAGGGAGGAAAGTGCATACCTTTTTTCTTCAAGCTCTGCTTCGCCGCCTCCGACACCACCGAGACTATCTGCTGGAGACGATCCGCCTTCCCAACGAAGATCGGCGGCAGCGATTGCAGCACCGCTCTGTACTTCTTCGTCGACCGCGCTATCTCGAATTCTGATTTGAAATCAATGTCTACTATTATCCGCTCTCCTTCCACAATCACGTCTATGTATTCATGCTCACCTGAAATTCCAACCAAACCCCCCCCCCCCACAAATTCAAATTCATTCAATTCCTTCAATCCCTTCAATTCATTCATTCATTCATCATGATCAATTTCAAATTATACCAACCAGCTGGGTATGAAGGGGATTTCTCCCACTTTGATTTGCAAATTGAGGCGTCATAGCACAGACCCAGAAGTCCATCTGTGACGATGGTTCTGGAACTGTCTTTGCCCATGAAGCTCTTGTTCATCTCCACAATCTTCGCGGTGTCTGCTAACAGATTCCTCTCTGCGATCGTAGCGCAAGAGACCAAGCTCTGCACAATTCAAATCCCCAAATCGATGAAACTCATATCAAATTTTCAAAAACCCCCTAATTTTTCAAATGCATAATCGAGAAAGAGTCTATATATACCTTGAGAAACTCGCAGCCCTCGCCGGAGGAACCTGCGTTGGCGCCCAAAGAGTCGCCGAAGCCGCCGAAGAAATCGAGTTCGTCGTCGGAGCTGTAGCTGCAGTTCCTGTTGAAGCAATTGCACCGGTTTCTGCCGCACTTGGAGGCCTTGCTCTCGTTTGCCTCTTCAATGAAGCTCTGCACCATCTTCGCCAAGCACACCGAGCTCGGCTCCAAATCGCCGCCATTGCTGCCATCTTTGCTGTTGATGTTGTTGCTGTGAGCCTCGCCGGGCTTCTCCGCGGTGGAGCTTCTCAAAACGCTCGTGAATTGCCTCTCGAAGAGCCTCTTGAACCGTGATTTCACGGCAGGCTTGATCGGATCGCTGCGTATCGAGCCAAACGACGTAGTCGAGTCGATTGGCTGGATCTTCATCGGAAACGGCATCACTGTAAACTCAAATTCGCAAAATTCGCTAATTCGCCATCCCCAATTCGTTCAATTTCAAACTTTCAAGCGTTTTCAGACCTAAAAACCGATCAAAACATCGAAATCCCCAAAATCGCTGATTTCGATCACCTCTTCATCACTGATTTCACTGCAACATCGAAAAATCCGCTCTTTTTCAGCTAAAGATCGCTTTCACTACCGAATCAAGAAACCATACTCAAAAATTGTTCACAGAACAAGCTCTGAAACCGAAATCTACAGTGCCTTCTCTTCTAATTGCATCAAAAAAATACAAAATCAACAACAACAACAACTTCTACAACGCTCACAAGAATCAAAAACTCCGATTCCGAAGACTACTATCTAGGGTTTCCAGATTGATCAAAAAGCAGATTTCGTGGAAAACGTGGGATCGGTGGACGGAAACGGATTCATCACGGCGGGGCTCGGATCGGTCACAGGCCGGAAAACTCATCTCCGGCAAGGTCTCCGGCGAGACGAAGTGAAGAACAACAATAGAGGGAGAGTGAGTGAGATAAGTGTGTCGCTGTTTGGCGTCGTTTTGTTGTGGATTAATTGATAAAGCACCTGAAGAGAGTCTTGGGATGTACTGTATTTATATAGGAAGAGAGTGAGATAGATAGGGCTGCTGACTTGGACGATATTGCCACGTAAGTGTCATACGTGGCAATTAAACTCAAACGGCGCTCCGTTATGTGGCTCCCGATTCACGTCGACACGTTGCCACGCTTGTAACGCCAACGTCTCAATCGTGAGGAGAGGAAATGTCGTACGTACCCTTGACTTTTGGTTTTAATACGGGAACCCCCACTCGGGTTCCTCGTAACTGCTGAAACTGCCTTGGGAACATGGTAGTGGCAGAAACGGAAATACGTTCCCACCTGGATTTCCAATGGTAATAGGCGTAATTATCTGATAACGTGAAGGGCATTATGGTGATCTTTTGTAAAATGTCACTCTCAATGAGGGTAACCCGATCGAGTAGTACTAATAATGCGCGCTCTTCTTTTTTATCAAGAAAGGGGATAGGATTGATATTTCGTACTTTGTCGCGTTTTTTAAAGTAAAATTGTATTTATTTGACAAAACAAAGGGAGTAGAATTTTTTTTTTTTTTTTTTTTTAAATAAAAATTAAATTAGTTCGCCACTTTAAGCTTGTCGTTTTTTTGTAAGGTATTTGATTGATTGGTTCTAAACCTAAACGTCTAAAATATTTACAACACATTGTAAAGCTCGATACTTAAATATTTCGAAAAATGCATAAACCCATCAGACATACTGCCTTTTAGGATCAACGTACCCCAAATTTCTAAAATCTATTTATCTGTATCGTGATGACTTACTCCCACATATGGCCACACTACAGATAAAAGGGATTATAAAAAAAAAGACATGCCAAAAAAGATAACCAAAACCGCTCGTTTCTTTAGTTGCACAGTTTCATCCCATTCTAACAAAAATCACTTATTTACAAAAAATAAAATAAAAAGGAAGAACTAAAAAAACCCTAGATCTAGATCTAGGCAAGGAGGTAAAAAGAAGGGGAGATAAAAAGGAAGTAAAGAAAAAATTGAAAGGGTACGTAGTCCCCTCAAAATCAGCTTTCTCCCCTTGAAAGACATTCTCTTCTTTTTCTCTGTTACCAGTACCACACCATCAAAATCTAGATTTTTTCGAGCTTGTAACTCAATGGGTTTGAAATTATATATATATATATATATTGGAAGGTTTTAAAGGTTGTTGGATGTGATTGTTTGATCTCGTTTAGATTTATTGTCGGTATTTTTAGTTCGTTATATATATGTTCATAAATTGATATCGTGCATAGATGAAGATTTTGACAAAGATACTTGCTACGATAATCTTGACGAGAGAACAACTATACTATGAAATACGAATGTGTCAAACCCTAACTTGATAGTGTAGATTCTAATTTCATAAGCATTAAGTGAAACCACACTCAAGAGGGGGGGGGGGTGAATTGGGTGTATCGAGAAGTTATCGCCTTTTTAAAATAACTCAACAATAAAGATGTTATATGCTCATTCAAACGCAAGTATGAATGCAATGCAAGATGAAGGAGATAGAAGAGATGGAAAGAGACACGCGATTTATAGTGGTTCGATCCAGTGATCTACATCCACTACCTAACCTCCCTGGTTAGGATTTTCAAACCCCTTCTTATATTGCCAATAAGTGTTACAACCTAAACGTACAAGCCTAGAATGCCTAATCACCAATTAGGACTTCCTACCTAGCTGCAACTAGAGTTTATGCCTAGCCTCAACTAGGTCTTCCTTTCGACTTAGATCCCACTAAGTCTTACAATCAGTCAATTACAAGGAATATATGAAAATAATCAAATTCACTTTACAAAGTAAAGCGACACCAAATTCAAATACAACCAAACCTCCTAGAGCCTAACCACTCTAATGCATGCAAGTATGAGAACAAATGAGAAATGCAAGTATATCACTGATTTTGTGCAAATCTCAAATATGAAACCGTTTCAAACAAATCGATTAAAACAAATCCGGTTTCAAATTCAAAGAACAAGAAGTTTGATAAAAATCAAGTTTAAGTGCAAACTTTTGTCCAAACCAGTCCTAGGGTTTAGTAAATCAAGTTTAAGTGTAAAACCCAAGACAAATGTGTTCAAGAACACAACAAATGATTTCCACAAGTCAAACACGCAAAAATATGAAATTTAAGCACAAGAAAAGCTAGGAAATCGAACTTTCTTACAAACCCGAGAGAGTGATTTGAAAAGCAGTTCTGGAGTGGATGTTGTAAGATTTAGAATGCCTCAATAACGTTAGTTTCAAGAGTGATTCAGTTGTCTCGAAAGATTACAAGTGATAGCACACAAAAATCGAAGCTTCTTCTTTGAAAACTATGAGCACACTTTGGTTTTCTTGCTTGATAAGACAATAAAATGTTCTACGTGGTTTGAGAATGTTCCACATTCATTTTTAACAATTTTTTACCGTTCTAGAGATCCAAGGGCTCAGATTTGATCATCTATTCAAATTAAAGTGTGATTTTCAGCTTTTAAAAAAAGATGTTAGAAAAGCAATTAGCGCGCTAATCCTTTAAGCTAGCGTGCTAATGCTGAACATTAGTGCGCTAACTCTACAATTAGCTTGCTAATATAACTATTAGCACGCTAACTGTCAGGGGCCTCAAAATAAATATTTTTGGCCCTAGAGTTAGCGACCCCTTATCGCATCCACACCTTACCAAACCTCTTATAACATGTTATGCATGTTTGTTAAGGGTCAAAGAACCTGTTTATGTGGTCCGGATGTTTTCACAAATTTCGAAAATGGAAAATCCCGGTTTCATGACTTACATAGGGGCTTTTTTTGCAAATACATAGTTATTCTTTTCAAAAACGTTTCAAAACAAGTTTTTCATTTCTGAAAACTTCCACAATGGTTTTTAAAGTATGATGTGAATATAAGAACATGGTTTCACATAGTTTGAGCTTATAAGACTGATTCAAGTGGCGAGTTTCATTTAAGACTCCAAATGATCACTTGAAATTTGAAAAATGATTGGAAAAACATGGTATGCATGAACTAATGCATTAGGCTTTAATTAATGAACATGTGTACCTTACATCAACGTTACAACATGTAATATGATCTTTCGTCTTCGTTTCCTAGTGTGGACCGAATCTCGAACTTGTATGGCTTGAACACTTGAGATGTGATATTCTACAAACTTTGACTAACTGAAACACACTTAATAAACTTATTAGTATACTTTCACTTTGTTTGTTTCCATCAAAATCCCGAGTGGAGCAAAATTAACTAACTACTTAGTCCAACAATCTCCCATTTTTTGATGATAACAAACAATGCGAACTTGACAATAAAAAACATAATTCACGTGTATTCATACCCATAGTGCAATCACAAACAGTCTCAAGTTCAACGCATACATTTTTCCCCTTATGATAACATCAAAAAGTGGGGCCAAGCTCCCCCTCACAACAAGCATAACCGAAAATGAGCAAGGAATATAACCACAACACAATGGGTGGAGGACTCCCCCTTACTATATGCATATTACGAGACATAAACAGATATATCAATGAAAGTCATTCACATGCAACCAATATAGGGAAGTGAACAAAAACATAATAGTAACTCAGAGATACGCAAAATTTTTTCATGATATTAAATGTTGAAAATGAACATTAACATAGTTGTGGTCTAAACAGCTGAGTCTTCGACATAGCAAATGTACATCAAAACACTGAAGACTAACATAGATGAGCCTAGTGCTCCCCCTAACTATGCTATGCCTAGATAATCCTCCTAATGAGACGACGTCCGACGCACAGAATCGGAGGCAGGGTCATCTCGCATTAACCTGGCTGGCAGTAGATGGCCCTATATGCGGCGAAGTTGATCACCTTGACGCTCAAGGCGAGTGTCGATGGCTGTAAAGGTATGAGTCATGTACTCATGCATATAACCAATTGCGCGGAGAGGTAAACTATCGATGCAGATATCTCGGGAGGAGGGGCAACGCCATAAAACGTCGGATAGTGCGGAGGCTGTTGCTACTGCGGCGACTGCTGTTGTGATTGCTGCTGTGGAGGTGGTGGGGCCGCAAAGTCCTGGTGAACCTCATCATCACCATCATCACCATGATGGAACAGAGACTGTAGTCCAAGTAGTTTCTCTCATCAAAAGAAATTGGAGGATCGGTGGGAAATGGAGACTCGTATCCAACGTAGTGCCGACCATCTGGGATATCTTCCTCTTGAATCCATCTTTGCGTGCGGCGGATATATCGGTACTTCATGGCTTTCAGAGTGGCCATGTCAATGGTGTCATAGGCAGAGAGTGGACGACTGCCTAAACTGATATCCACCTGGGCTGACTATAGATAAGAAGTGATGATGTGGGCGTACGGGAGATGACGACCGACGCTACACGTGCTAGTCATTTAGCCGATGATAAGGTGGGGCAAACTAAATGGGATCTCACGAAGTAGGTGTTAGGGCATGTGCCCTAGGTCAATCTACAAACATTGTTTATCTTATAATTTTAGTTAATAAAATAGAGGTTTTATTTGTTGTTTTATTATAAGTGATTGCATGTTTACCTTATAATAAGATCCATGGGTATTTGTTGAAATATCATAAATGTCCCTAGTCGGTCATTATACTGAGAACTATAATGAATTAAGACTAGTGTAAATTTTGATTGATGATCATGTGATGATCATGCGTATAAGGATACAAATCAAGATCATGAGTACTTATTATGGAATAAGATACTGGACCGACCCGCTATGAGAACACCACATGGATTAAGTCATAGGTGTTACTCATGATAGGTATATCATTTAGTCTTTCGACTTGAGATTACCATAGACTTCAATATTAGGAGCATGATAATTTGACACAATCAAATGTTGTCTTTAACCGGACAATTATAAAGATTGTGATTGGTTACCGTGTGAATAATATGTGAAGGTGTGTAATCAAGATAGAATTTGTTACTCTCGTATAGAGAAAGATATCAGCGGATCCCTCGATAAGATAGACTGATAATGGCCAAGTCCATGTGAATTGATATGATCAATGTCACTTGGATGTTTTTCAGTTTAGCGAAAGATCGAGACTAGTACGATTGAACATTAAGGGTGACTTTCCATGTCTTATGTTTAATCAAAGGATATCGCACGACAAAAGGATGTGATATATGTTATTAATTAGGTTGTATCGATGTTGATATTCATGCTACTTGGGTAGTCATAATGCCTTGCTAGAGACCTCTTTTGAATTGTGTACCAAAATGGTTTTTGGCTCACTGCCAACGTCGCATGAACCTATTTGGTCGCACACAAAGAATGGCTTTGCACAATTTCAACTGGTCCAGAGTAATGAATTTTATATGATAAAATTCATGACATAAAAGCCCTTACGATTTGTTATATGATAACTTATTAATAGGGCGTATGTGTAATTTGCTTAAATTGCGTAAATCCAATAGTTGTATTATGAATAGGATTTTAAGTGAGAGCTTATCCACATATATAAATAAAGGGTAGATCCCTAAAAAACAAAATAAGATTTTGTTTTGCAATTTCTCGAGTTCTCTGGATTTAGGGAGAGAAAGAAAAATCATTTTTCAATATCTCTTGGGGCTAGCACTCAAAATTGTAGTCATCGTTCGTGTGTGGATTTCTGATAGAAGACACGCACTTGAACGTCTTGAAAATCGAACAATCAAAAAGAAATCACGGAATAAGGTATGATTTACTTTCGTAGATTTAGTTTAATGGAACTTATTTTCGATCATGTTGGGGTTTTTCTAAATTTGTTTTGAATTTTTCGCTGCGTATGAACCCAAAAACCCAACAGTGGTATTAGAGCATTAGGCTCGGTTCTATTAAACGTTTGCATATTTTCAATGATGTATATATGATATATGTGTGAAAACATAATCTTGATTAATGTATATATGATATATATATAGATTATGTGATAATTGTTATCAAGAATTGGTTTTAAAGCATGTTTTTAATTCATGTATATTGATACTTCGCATGATATGATTCAATGATAGTATTCATGTTTAGAATATTTTGATTAACATATATTTTATATTGAGCGATGTGAATTTGTATGTTCATGGTAAACTTCATGTTTAGGTTAATATGATTCTAATCTTGAACACGTATTTCGTTTTGTTCAATAATTATGTATGTCTCCGTGATAGAGATCATGATTAGGTTAATATGATTAATTTAATATGATTCTGATGTTGAATGCATGATTAATATCTTGAAATCGATTCTGACCATATATCTCATTGTAGTAATCCGTTAGTATATTCCTATGAGATTGGAGATAGACTTGGAATTGGATTAAAATTACAAATCATATAAGATAGGTGAGATATAAAACAAATCCTAATTAGATTAGGATTCAAAGTGTCTTAAATTCTAATTGGATAAGGATAAGATATTAAGTTAATGGTGGACCCGAGATAATTAAAAACGTTTTAATTAATATTTTCAGAATAAAAATAAGGGGCAATTTTAGCTGCCCCTATGTACTCGTCTCGTCATTAACCGGTCAATGGAACCATCGCTTCATTGACCAAGCAAAGCGGGACCATGCGTTCTTGTTCAGTAGCGTCCAAAAATTCGTACAATAGTCAATATTTGTATGATTTCCTAACTTTTTAGTGATTATTCATGCATTGAAATATATGATATTTAACTTATTTAATTATGATCACTAAAACAAATAAAAATCTCTCTTTCAAATTTTAAGTCAAGTGTCATCCATTCTTAAACACTTGTCAAGGCTTCGATCACATTAATATGGGTCTCCCTTCGCAGAGTGTATTGTGTTATCTTGGTGAGACAAGTTGAGTAACAGTTACTCTATTGTTTGAAATTGTTAGACTTGATAAAGCTATCAAAACGGTTTTGGGTTTTAGGCACTAGATGAGATAAAATTTGCTAAGACATAAGATGTCATAATCTCATGAAATAACTAAAAGTTACATATGATGTAATTGGTAATTGATACCTACCTAAATAACCTAATTTGAAGTGTCATGCCTTAGCTATCTTGAAATTATGTGAAACATGGATTTTAGTCCCTTAAATTAACATAATATTGTTAAGGAGGGTTGTTAATTTATTAGGAGTTTATTCCTCTATAGTAAAATGAACTTTTGCATAATCTTTGTTGTAGATCTATGGCATCTTCAAATCACACTAATCCATTGTCACTACGATCCATCCTTGAGAATGATAAGTTGTCTGGGACAAACTTTCTTGATTGGTTCAAAAACTTGAGAATTGCTCTTAAGCATGAACGCAAGTTGTATGTCCTGGATGATCCTATTCTTGAGGAACCACCAGCCAATGCTTTAAGAGCCTTGAAGGACGCATATACTAAGCATGTCAACGACTCAACTGATGTTGCATGCATTATGTTGGCAACCATGGTTCCTGAACTTCAGAATGACATGGAACACATGGAAGCTTATGGCATAGCTACGATGCTGAAGGAAATGTTCCAACAGTAGGCTAGGCAAGAAAGGTTTGAGAGGGTCAAAAACCTTCATTCTTGCAAAATGGCTGAGGGTGCGTCAGTTAGTCCTCATGTTCTGAAAATGAAGGACTATATTAACCATTTTGACAGACTTGGATTTCCCACAAGCCAAGAGTTGGCTACAGATTTGATCCTGAATTCATTGCCTTATACTTATTCACAATTTGTGATGAACTATAACATGAATGACATGGAGAATTCTATTTCAGAGTTGCATTTGATGCTTAAAACTGCTGAGCAAAATGTCAAGAAACTCATTGCTAGTGTGTTGATGGTTCAGAAAGGAAAGGCTTTGAAGAAAAAGGGCAAAGGCAAGGCTAAAGTTACCAAGGCTGTTGTGACTGTCACAAAGCCTATGGAACAAGTCAAACCCCATGTTCCTTCTACTTCACAGTCCTAGAAGGAAAAAGAAAGAGAAGGAAATTGTCATTTTTGCCATGCACCTGGACATTGGTTCATAAATTGCAAGCTATATCTTGAATATCTAAAGAAAAAGAATAGTAGTTCGGCTACTGCTTTAGGTATTTACATTATTGAAGTCAACTTGTCTACTAGCGATTCCTGGGTATTGGATACCGGATGTGGATCTCACATTTGTATTAATGTGCAGGGTCTCACCAAAAGTAGAGAAAGCTGAAGAAAGGAGAAGTCATCCTACGAGTTGGAAATGGAGCAAAGGTTGTTGCGTTGGCTGTAGGATTCTATGAGTTAATTTTACCTAGTGGACTTATTTTAGTTTTAAATAATTCTTATTATGTCCCTGCATTGAGCAAAAACATTATTTCAGTTTCATGTTTGGATTTAGACGGTTTTAATTTCATTATTGCGAATAATAAATGCTCCATTTCTCGTAAAGACATTTTCTATGCGAATGCTGATTTGTGTGATGGTCTTTATATTCGAAACATGAAAAGGTCCACAAATACTCTCGTTCTTAACGTAAATACAAAGAGATTCAAGTCAAATGATTTAAATCAAACCTACCTTTGGCATTGTCGCCTTGGCCACATTAATGAGAAACGCATTTCTAAACTTCATAAAGATGGACTTTTAGATTCATATGATTTTGAATCATATGAAACATGTGTATCTTGTTTACTAGGCAAGATGACAAAGAGTCACTTTACTGGATACAATGAAAAAGTAAGTGATTTATTAGGTCTAATACATACTGATGTATGCGGTCCTATAAACACAATGGCGAGGTGGTTATCAGTACTTCATTACATTCACTGATGATTTCAGTAGATATGGTTACGTATATCTCATGAAATATAAAGGTGAATCTTTTGAGATGTTTCGAACATTTCAGAACGAAGTGCAAAATCAACTTGGTAAAACTATTAAAGCACTTCGATCAGATCGAGGTGGTGAGTATTTGAGCCAAGAGTTTGGTGATCATCTTAGAAACTGTGGAATTGTCTCACAGTTAACTCCTCCAGCAACTCCACAATGGAATGGTGTTTCTGATAGGAGAAATCAGACTTTATTGGATATGGTTTGATCTATGATGAGTCATGCAGATCTTCCTATTTCCTTTTGGGGTCATGCCTTAGAAACTGTTGCGTTTACGCTAAATCGTGTTCCTTCTAAAGCGGTTAATAAAACACCATATAAGATGTGGTTTGGGAAAATACCAAGTTTGTATTTCCTTAAGATTTGGGACTGTCAGGTTTTCGTAGGACGACAAATCTCAGAAAATTATTAGCCAAATCTACCAAGTGTGTATTCGTTGGTTATCATAAAGAAACTAAAGGATACTACTTTTATAATCCCGCTGAGAACAAAGTGTTTGTTGCTTGGAATGGTGTCTTTATGGAAAAATGTTTATTTCAAAAGACAACAGTGGGAATAAAGTAAGTCTTGAAGAAATTCAAGAACTGCAAATAAACACTCAACCGCCAGTGGGAGATCAATTAAGTCTTGAACTAATTGATCCTCCACACGTATCATAAGGCCATCGTAGGTCTGATAGGGTAAGACATCAGCTTGAGAGATTTGGATTTCTTATTACCAATAGTAGTGAGGTATTGCTTTTGGATCAAAATGAACCTACTACTTATCAGGAGGCTGTTTCTAGCCCTGAGGCAGATAAATGGCTTAGTGATGAATTCTGAAATGCAATCCATGTATGATAACCAAGTTTGGAACTTGGTTGATTTACCCGAAGGTGGTAAGACCTTTGGATGTAAATGGATTTTCAAGAAGAAAACTAACATGGATGGCAATGTGCATACTTATAAAGCACGGCTAGTAGCAAAAGGTTTTAAACAGACTCAATGTGTTGATTATGATGAAACTTTTTCTCTTGTAGTCATGCTTAAATCCATTGGAATTCTAATTGCCATAGCCTCATATTATGACTATGAGATATGGCAAATGAATGTCAAAACAACTTTTCTAAATGGAAAGTTACTTGAGGATTTGTATATGATAAAGCCGAAAGGGTTTGTTCATCCTGAGACTTCTAGGAAGGTGTGCATGCTTCAAAGATCTATTTATGGATTAAAGCAAGCTTCTCGGAGTTGGGATCTTCGTTTTGATGAAACAATTAAGGAATTTGGTTTCATTTAAAATGAAGATGAGCCTTGTGTATATAAGAAGGTCAGTGGGAGCGTGTTTGTTTTCCGGGTGTTGTATGTTGATGATATATTATTCATTGGAAATGACATCCCAACCTAGCAGAGTGTCAAGTCTTGGTTAGGGAAGTGTTTCTCAATGAAGGACTTAGGAGATGCAACCTACATCCTTGGGATTAAGACCTATAGGGATAGATCTAAAAGGCGGATCGGTCTAAGTCAGACTGTTTATATTGATAAGGTACTGAATAGGTTCAATATGCAAGACTCTAAAAGAAGATCATTGCCAATGTCTCATGGTATAAATCTCAGCAAGACTAGATGTCCGAAGACTAATGATGAGCGAGAGCGCATGAATACGATTCCATATGCATCAGCTATTGGATATATCATGTATGCCATGTTATGCACTCGACCTGATGTATCATATGCTTTGAGCGCGACAAACATATATCAGTTCGATCCAGGTGAGAGTCACTGGATAGTAGTAAAGAACATTCTTAAGTACTTGAGAAAGACTAAAGAAGTGTTCTTAGTCTATGGAAGTTTGGAAGACGAGCTTGTTGTAAGTGGTTACACAGATGCAAGTTTTCAAACTGATATAAATGACTTCAGATCGCAGTTTGGATATGTGTTTACTTTGAATGAAGGCGCAGTGAGCAGGAAAAGTTCAAAGCAAGAAACTGTCGCAGATTCTATAACAAAACTGAATATATTGCAGCATCCGATGCAGCTAAGGAGGGAGTTTGCATCAAAAAGTTCATCTCAGAAGTTGGTGTGGTTCCGAGTATAGCTAACCCCATTTGGTTGTATTGTGACAACAACAGGGCGATAGCACAGGCCAAGGAACCAAGGTCACACCACCGATCCAAACATATACTTAGACGTTTTCATCTCATTTGAGAAATCATTGAGAGAGGAAACGTGAAGATTTGCAGAGTTCCTACAGATGACAATGTTGCAGATCATTTGACGAAGACTCTTCCACAAGCGAAACATGATTGTCATGTTAGGTCATTAGGTATTAGATACATGAAGGATTGACCCTAGTGCAAGTGGGAGATGTTAGGGCATGTGCCCTAGGTCAATCTATAAACATTGTTTATCTTATAATTTTAGTTAATAAAATAGAGGTTTTATTTGTTGTTTTATTATAAGTGATTTCATGTTTACCTTATAGTAAGATCCATGGGTATTTGTTGAAATATCCTAACTGTCCTTAGTCGGTCATTATACTGGGAACTATAATGAATTAAGACTAGTGTAAATCTTGATTGATGGTCATGTGATGATCATGCGTATAAGGATACGAATCAAGATCATGAGTACTTATTATGGAATAAAATATTGGACCGACCCGCTATGAGAACACCACATGGATTAAGACATAAGTGTTACTAATGATAGGTATATCATTTAGTCTTTCGACTTGAGATTACCATAGACTTCAATATTAGGAGCATGATAATTTGACACAATCAAATGTTGTCTTTAACCAGACAATTATAAAGATTGTGATTGGTTACCGTGTGAATAATATGTGAAGGTGTGTAATCAAGATAGAATTTGTCACTCTCATATAGAGAGATATATCAGTGGATCCCTCGATAAGATAGACTGATAATGGCCAAGTCCATGTGAATTGATATGATAAATGTCACTTGGATGTCTTTCAGTTTACCTAAAGATCGAGACTAGTACGATTGAACATTAAGAGCGACTTTCCATGTCTTATGTTTAATTAAAGGTTATCGCACGACAAAAATATATGATATACGTTATTAATTAGGTTGTATCGATGTTGATATTCATGCTACTTGGGTAGTCATAATGCCTTGTTAGAGACCTCTTATGACTTGTGTACCAAAATGGTTTTCGGTTCACTGCCAACGTCGCATGAACCTATTGGGTCGCATACAAAGAATGACTTTGCACAATTTCAACTGGTCCAGAGTAATGAATTTTATATGATAAAATTCATGACATAAAATCCCTTATGATTTGTTATATGATAGCTTATTAATATGGGCGTATGTGTAATTTGCTTAAACTACGTAAATACAATAGTTGTATTACGAATATGATTTTAAGTGAGGGCTTATCTACGCATATAAATAAATGGTGGATCCCTAAAAAAGCAAAATAAGATTTCGTTTTACAATTTTTCGAGTTCTCTGGATTTAGGGTGAGAAAGAAAAATCGTTTTTCAATCTCTCTTAGGGCTAGCACTCCAAATTGTGGTCACCGTTCATGTGTGGATTCCTGATAGAGGACGCGCACTTGAACGTCTTGAAAATCGAACAATCAAAAGGAAATCACGGAATAAGGTATGATTTACTTTTGTAGATTTAGTTTAATGGAACTTATTTTCAATCCTGTTGGGGTTTTTCAAAATTCATTTTGAATTTTTTGCTGCGTATGAACCCCAAAAACCCAACATTAGGTGCCCGAGGATAAACATGTCAAGTAAAGTGACATAGTTCGTACTATCACCACGTGGAAGAATAACCTTGTGCAAAACTCTGTGAAGTAGGTGAGGCACAATCTTGTAGTCAGTGTCAGTGACTCCAGATGGATACACG